>OU452184.1:14800000-16000000 GCA_911728515.1 Peribatodes rhomboidaria
TTTAAATGAAAGTAACTAAACACATAAAAGGGCAAAGTATTTCCTAAAAACATCAATGAAAGAACTTACACGTAAAGCTTCAAGAGTACAGTCACACCCAGTAGTATCGAATCACAGTGCGAGCACCAGCACAGACAGCGATAGAGTGTCCATTGATAGGAGTGCGTCAGATAGTCGCGGCCACTTGACTGGCCACTCGAGACTCGTGTTGTACGAGGTACTCGCGGCACTGTGCGCTCATTCTGTGGCTGTACTGTCGCGTACACAGGTGTAGCTTTACCAATCGGGTAAAGCTACACCTGTGTATGAAGAAGAGTAGTGTTAGTAGTGGTTCTATCGTCACGTCTTTACCCCGACGGGTCTGGTGGAGGTGTAAACATACACATTACGAGCATATGTATTGTATTTATGCCTAATTCTTCAACACGTTCCACAGACTTATACCAGGCTGTAAATAGGTCTACGGCTGTACGGTCTACGTGGTTTGGAATTGCGAGGTGTCCTTCGATTGAGTATCCGAAGTGTCAAAGGTTATATTTTGCAGTCGGTTTTTTTTTCCTTCATAAAGTGGTAATAACACATTTTTTATTTATGCAACAGTACTCTCAGAGTTTAGCGTGGTTTAGTATCTACTCTAATATTTTAAAGAAATATAAGTCGAAATGTCGTAAGTACTGACGGATAGTCGTTCACTACTAGTGGTGGCGGCCACTTGATTTTGCCAACTCGAGATCGACTTGTCGGCTCATTACTGGCATTATTGCTGTCATACAGATATCAAGGATCAGAACAAGGACTGGTATGAATCCAAATTAATTAAAAAATATAAACAACCAGTTATTAAAGCGCCAAGCAGTAGTGTGGAAGCATTACTGTGTTTCAAATTGAAGGGAAATATTTCCAGAGAAACTACTGGGAGAAACTATATAGACATTAATTCGAATATTTTTTTTCAGGATTTTTAAATTCTGGGTGACACTGAACTGTTATAGGCAAGCGTGTCGCTTACTTTCAGGCGAGAGCCTAGCTCGTCTCGTTTCAATTCACTTTTCAAACGAAAAAAAAAAACCGGTTCATCAGTTCGTGAGCTACGATGCCACAGGCAGACACACAAACACAAACACAACAAACACACACACACACACACAGAGAGAGACACGTCAAACTTATAACACTCCGACGTTTTTGCGTCGGGTGTTAAAAAAAACGACACCCAAATCACTTTTGTCCCCACCAGTCCTGATAACCCTTACGAGTAGATTCCGATACCACATCACTATCCATCACGCTGGATTATGACTCCATCACTCACTCCATAAAATAAACTTTTACAGGACGCCCTTCACTAATGGAGGCTAGAGTGCCGGTTAGTTATCGCGTGTTAATGAGATTATGAAGATATGGGACAGAGAGATCACTACACATTACCACTATCTGCTAATGTGTACGATCACTTGATCGGACATATTGGTCGCGTTGAAGGTCGCGCGGACTCTTTGAGGTTAAATCATGCTAGATTGCAGATTGGTGCTGTAAACAGGCCGCAGTGCTTTTTGATGGACTGACGTTGATACTTTTATTATCAGGCTCATAAAAGCCAGGGCATATACGCCGCCAGTTAAAACGTTCTGAGACGAAACGTGTGCGAGACACGTACTTCAATCCTTACTAATAGACGCGGAAACAGACTGGAATAAGTATTTTACAATCCCACAAGACAATCCTCACTTGAGGATTGTCTTGTGGGTGTGAATTGAGGACCCACATAGAAGGACGATAAGAGTAGTTAAAAATAGTTGAGCAAGGACTTAGGAAATTGTTATATTTCGTGCAAGTGGGCTTAAGAGTGACGTAGTTGGATGTCAATTCCTGGAACGCTAGACCTTAATTTTTTTTAATTATTTCTTCTATACATAAGATAAGATAATTTATTTTCAAAAATACGAATTATTTACATTTTCACAGTTTATAAAAAAAATAAAATACCTAAAAATAAAAAGACAATTCCCAGATATACCTGCGGTCCCACACTAGGCTCAAGGCCCGTAACGTGGAAACCAAGAGGTCGAAAATTGACTACAATAAAGAGGTACATATGAGTAACCAACAATTAATAATATTAATAATTATTGTTATTTATTGATTATATAATCGTAATCAATAATTTTGCAGTCAGTTTTGTTTTCTTTTGGTAATAGTTATAGGTTTAATTAGAATTATCATCAACTTCGTACAGAGGTTTGGAGGTAAAGCGATAAGACCGCCCATTGCGCCTATATTTTTGAATGTTTAGTTTAGATTTATTTTGTATTTGGTGTCAATAAAGAGTTTTGTATTGTATTGTAAAACTCTATCGAACCCAAGCTGCATCTTTTAAAAGCTTATCTACTTAGTCCGGTCCATTACTTAATGTCATCCAGCCAATTCCGACTCTTAGTCATTTGTTGCTTAGTAAAAGTAGGTACATATCAAGAGTTAATAGTGGGTAGTAAGACATTTTAAACTCACCTCCGGTGACAATGCTATTCAACGTCAATAAAATCTCGACACCGGAACGAGAACGGACGAGTTTTAAAAATCTAGCGCAAGGTTGGGTTGTAGAGCAGAAGAGCGAGGAAGAACTTGAACTTATGTACCTAATTCAATATTGTTTTATTTAAAAACGAAAGCCTAAACTATCAAAATCTGAAGCAAGGCAGAAGACATAACACAATATAATCACTGATACTAAATACTGTTGTAAGTTGGTTCGTTTGTTTGCTTGTTACACTGTCACGCCCTAACTATTCAATCGATCATCGTGGAATTCAGGTTACACGTTGATTGGAGTCAGAAAAGGACTTATGGACCTTTCATCACGAAAAATTTAAAGGGCGTATTTTACACAGATATATATATACATACGCTCGAAAAACATAGCCTCTTGCGTCGGGTAAAAAATAGCTCTACACCAAGCGGTGCCAAATTCCCCTAAATAGGAATAAAAGCGATACTTGGCAACCCCGCAATAATTTCAGGAGAAATGGGTTTTTTTGGCGGGAACCGAAAAGATGGTGTCGTGTTTTTGTATTATTTTCTAAAACTTGTGATTCTTCGAGTGTTAAATTGTAATAATGGTGGATTATTAACGTTTACCGGTTCGTCAACGTGCACGAGTGTGGGCAAATGATACAAACATCGCGAAACGCGATTTTTCGTGGTCTCTACAAAACTTCACTTAAAGTTTCAGTAAAGTATCCATAACTTTAGTGGAATGGGAAAGGGGAGGGATTCATCGTCTTCATCATCACCTCATCATCATCATCCCATCATCTGTTACTGAAGGAAAAAATATTACTAAGAATCCGACTGAAGGACGAGTATCCATGGTCATGAATAAATTAATAAAAAAAAAAAAAAAAATTCAGGAGAAATGGGGAGTTTTAGCGGGAAACCAACAGCTCAAGAGTTCCCTCCCTCCCCTGTTTACATTTGCTACGGGCCCCACGCGTGCTTAATCCGACACTGCATCTTAAAAATCTCAGGTAGCTACTTGCTGCAACCGACTTTATGGCTTGTCGTGCAGCTCACAAGCTTTATTATCTATTGTACTTGTCACAGTAATGTTCTATTTAATTGTTGCATTTTGTTATATGACCACTTTGATAGACTCTTTATGTTAAGGAAAAGCTTTTTCAATAGTATAGTATTCCCCAAGTCAGTACTAAAGCTAGATAAGTGGTAGGGTCAACTGGGGCAAATGTGTCTGTGGGGCAATTGCGCCTCTCGAGAATCCTTACCAATTATAACATCGAAAGTAAGTCTGTCTGTTTGTAGGCTTTTCACTGCTAAACAGCTGAACGTATCTTGATAAAATTTGATAAATAGTTGCAGTATGTCACAAGGAAGGTTTTTGGATTCTTTTTTCTAAGTAAATAAATCTTTTTGTCATGAAATTCTGTAAATTAATAAAAAATAACGCAACGGTTACAATAAAATACAACTACAACTAAAATTAAAATTCCGCTCAAAATCAGACAGTATTTTTTTTAATGTTGGACTCTGATCTCTTTGATACATCTCTCTCTAGTTACAGTATATCACGAAGAGGGTTTATGGATCCTATTTTCTGAATAAACGCGAACGACGTTGCGGGCTAGTTACTGATAAACCCTTTACAAATTAGGCGCCACTTACATCGTTTTTCTATCTTTAGTTGCAATAATCTGTACAAGATGGCTTAATTTGTGAAGGGTTTGTCCATTGCCCCACAGACGCATTTGCTCCAGTTGACCCTACATATTTTAGTAGATGCAAGTAGTTTGCGTGTAGACCTAACTTAACAAAGTTGGTGTAGATCGTGGCAGGCGGCGTTCTTTAGAACTCTTTAGGAGATGTTCACGTCCAGCAGTGGATTAGAATTTAATCTTAGATCAACCTAGAGAATAAGATGGCGCACGGCGTATGATTTAGGTGAAGCCAAAAACCATCCAAAAACTACGCTACTGTCGTATATATACACAACACGCACACATTGACGCAAAAAAAACTACGCTACTCGCTTGGTCATTCTGCCCTCGACATTATGTGCATTGGTTTATGGTATAATTTCGTGTACATAAATATACATCCTACTATTATAAAAGCGAAAGTTTGTATGTATGGATGGATGGATGGATGTTTGTTACTCTTTCACGCCAGAACGGCTGAACAGATCTGGGTGAAATTTGGCACAGAGATAGATTATAGTCTAGAATAGCACATAGGATACTTTTAACCACGGGTGGAACCGCGGGGCGCAGCTAGTAGTCCAATATAAATGTGTGGCCAGGACTACATTTTGAGCTTCTTCTTAAAAACTGTGCAGTTTTTTACAAGTCAATTTGGAAACAGCCGTGACATTTAACTTACAAATATGTGCAGTTTTAGAATATTCAATCTACTCAGGTTGTATATTGGAACGGAAATGGCTAACTTAGAGTTTGGGAATTAATATCAGTTTTCGTGCAATGTAAATGTTTTTCATTACAACATTACCACGCACACGAGTTTAATAGCGAAGTGGCTTCAGCGAGATATAACGCATTGTTCCATTTTTTCCTCTAGGTTGATCTGAGAATTTAATAGACCAATGGTAACGATGATGTTTATTGAGCTAGTACCGATTAATTCAATCCTATGACTTTAGTGATAACAATGAAATCAATGACGCAAATGAATATTTTTTTGAGATAAAACTTTCGGCCATTCGGACATGTGAGGTGTCATTTGAATCGTCTTGATAGTGGAAGTGAAATAGGGTACAACTTTTTGCAGCCGGGTTTTTGTTTTCTTTTAATAATGTTACTTGTTTAATTCAATCTCGTCTTGTTTTGTGTCAAATTATTTGTAGGTACATCTCATGGAGATTTGAACTCCATGAGATGTACCTACGTAATACGTATACTAGACTAATATTATAAAGTGGAAAGATTTGTATATAAGTATGTTTGTAACGAATTACCTCAAAAACTAAAGGTCCGATTTCAAAAATTCTTTCACCATTATAAAGCTACATTATTTCTGATTGACATAGGCTATAAAACGTGAGTAAAGCCTCGGGCAAAACAGCTAGTTGAATATAAAGTTTGTGTAAACGGGACTACGCTCAGATCAAACACAAATGGGAACAGCATTTTTATATACGAATAGGTCAATTTTTCAAGTTACGCTAGAGGTTGCAACACCTACTAAAATTCAACCTTCATATCAACAAATTAGCAAAGTCATCATTAAAAACTATTCTTGTTGTGTAGCCAACTTAACTTTATCTACAGAAGTTCGATTTTTCAACTCCACAACGTAACAGGTGCTCGCAACATAAGTAATGCAAGAAGCAGCCAACTTGTTACAAAGTTATGCCACAGAATAAATATTAGTAAGTACTTAATGCCTGAAGCAATCAAGTGGTCAAGTTAGTGAGTGGGTGCAGGCTTGCGAGTTGCGACCTTTTTAGATCAACTGAATTACTTTAACGTGATTACATCCAGAGTGGCTTCATAAAATTAATGTATAATGATATTTTAAAATGAGTTTATGGGGTTAGGGCACGAGAATTTTAATTTTCTTGCTTAGCTATCTTGATCATTCGTCAAAAGTTCAAACACTTTTTTTTTCATTGTAAGATCGTTTAGTGGAATCATCGTCTTATCGAATGATCACTTGGTCGTAAAGTCAAACAGTTGAACTTTTTTTAAATCGTTAGTTGATACAAAGTTGATATTTTCATATAATGTGTCACGCAGTTATATGGTTCAATATTGGCCATTACAAATTGAAGACAAGTTTGTACCCCAAGTTTAACTTAACTTTTGTGAGGCTAATCATAATAACAATGTTTTAGTTTATTTTACTTCATGTAATGTGTGAAAGGTACATAGTCCAAAGTTTTTTAATTTCTCCCTTCGGAATTCCCGGTTCAATTTTATTAATCATCACCTCGCCTATTCTGCCGGTAGATAAATCAATCAGTTTAAATTTTCCTTAATAACTTAGATAAATTAATTCATAAATCTATCCAGATTTAGGAAATTACTAAAGGTTACTAAAGGCCTCTAGTTTTAAAATTGATTGTTTTTTTCTAGACAATCAATTTTGAAGCTACATAAATTAATGATTTTTTGAGGTAAAAAGCTAATGATAGCTAATTAAAATAAGCTAAAATGTACCTAGATTGAATACTGAGACAATTTATGTTATAGTATAAATCCAATTTTTAATGTGACATGTTCTAAGTTTTTAAAATAAGATGTAATAATGTAATATACAATGATAACACGATGGAAGGCTTATCCACCAAAATACAGGTGCTAATACACCTAGTTTGGTGGCCATGACTGCACATATTATTGTAATTTTTCCATGTAATAAAATGAAAAATGATAAAAAAAAGGAAAGAGAAGTAGTTGAAAATTATGCAAAATATACCCAATATTACTGCGTGTTAGGACACGCAGCAATAACATAGGTAGGTATATTTTTTGCTATTCTTATGTAGCAGTTAAGCTTTCTGAATAGCGCCTATTAAACCCGAAATAGTTACCCTTCCCTTGGGCAGTTGAGTAAAAATATATGAAGATTCCATTTTCCAAAAAAAAAATGTTGTAAAATTAATATAGAATTGAAACACATTTTTAATTACACTTTGAAGTCGAGATCACGGTAGTAAACTTAACTAAACAAGTATAGATTTGTCAGTTCCCAAATAATGTCACAATTTAGTAACACATTCGACACGGCCCGATTACTCCGAGTCCATATTTCACCGGGAGGGCAGCTTCTACAGACCGCATTCAATTTTGGACTCATCCCGGGCGGCCGACATTTCTCAATGTCACTTTTAAATCAGATTTGGCTCAGAAGGGCGGTTTGAACTCTGTACTAGGTATATTCTGTTTTTTGATCGCATTGACGTGTGTGTGGATTACGAGTCTAATATGTTGTGACGTAGTAGAGATTGCGTTTGTAGAATAGCCGACTTCAAAAAGACTATGTTGTGGTATTCGAACTTACTGTGCTTTTTAAATAGTCTGCTTTCCCCGAATAAAATATATTGAGTTTAGGATTGGATTATCATAGGGATATATTGGATTATCATATTCTTATTTTACTATGTACAATGATTTAAACTCTTCTTCTAGTGACAAATTTATTTCTTATACAATATCTTAAAAATACTTATAGTGTCATTAACATCGTGAAGAAATATCATAGATTCTTCTATCATTCAATGCAATTTTATAGGGTTCAGAACCGAAAGAGTGACTTTGTAAACTTAGTATTGAGACGACATTATTATATTATTTGTCTTGCTGTTAAGGTTCCGCGAGGGTTTATCTACTCGTTTTAAAAGTTGAAAACCGCTTTGAGTCAGATGAAAAAATCATAGTTTTAATAAGTAAGTACCTATGAAGCTTAGAAATAACAATGATAAGTCTAACTAAAAAGCTAATAACGTTTATTTTCTAAAATAGCAAACGTAAACAATTAACAACCTATAAAAATGCAAACCAACTTGTATTAGCAAAATCTTCAAAAATAGCTAAACTACAGCGCTATAACCGGTTCTAATAACCGGCGCTGTCCGGTCCGGACCAGTGTTAGCCAGTTTGAACCGGCAACGAGAGCGCAAATGGCCCAGAAATGCATTCATACCGCACGCTAATGTATTCGCAAAGGAAATTCGCGCGGCGCTTGTTGCCGACGTTTCAGTGGGATAGGAAAAATCATTTTATTATTTCCAATTTGAAAATGCTTATTCATTAAATTGATAGATATTACTATTTGTGTTTACTGTTTCTCTAAGTTTGTGTTTACTGTTTCTCTAAGAAGGTCTCATTATAAAACGTATGCTTCATCTTTGTTTTTTGCCAAGTGCCTTACTAAGTTATACGTATTTATGGGAGATGACACTGGCTACCGAAACACAGTGTAAACTATTTCGGAGTCAGTGGACTCATAAAACATGTTGTAAAACATAAAACTCTTTGTTTAGTGCCAAAAAAATAATAATTGAAATATTAAATATTGGTTTGATTCCCATTTCTTGAATTCCATTTTAGGACCAGTATGACTTATGACTGGACTAATATTGATAGAATACTACCAAAAAATGTCATAAAGGTAAAAAGAAAATGGCAAGCAAACCAGTAAGATGCCACGAGTTATTATTAAATGAAGAAATTATGAAGGAGCAATAAATCTGGTGACATAGGCCGCCCTTGGCCAACCCCGGAGCAATTAAACCAAGCCTGGGGCCCAGCCGGACTTCCCATTCAGCCGGACCACAAATGTGACAATATTATAAAACCGGTCAAAGCCGCCTTTATACCAGATGTAATAATGGACCTTCAACTTTCGTGCGAATCAAAGTGAAATAAAATGAATTTTAATAAAACTGAAATCTATTTATATTTATTTGTTTTGCTTAGTCAGTATTGCTTTGCGTCCTAAGTAGAGGTTTTGGCAGATTGGCACCGACCAGATTTTGAATGATACATTTCAACAATTGCTCTGACTTTTGAATTTTCGTTTTTCGTGCATACTGTATGTATGTGTTCCACAGCATCCCGATACTAATCCATTAGGATTAGTATCGGAAAAATTCGAATGGAGAATCTGCAAATATGCAACGCTTAGAACAAATAAGAAAATGACGACGGAGCTCTGGGAACACCAAAGTGAGGCTGGTTACATTTATGCTCTTGCAATCTCGCACACATAAACACTTATACAAGGTTAGGGAACTCACCAAAAACCTCGTAAGGATTCATTGTACTCTTCAATATGAACAACTTTTACTACGGGGCGTACTGTGAAGTCGCCAAAAAAAATATGCTGTTTCATACATTTTGTCTCAGGCCACTGAACTTTTTGTATGGAACTGCTGTTTTTTTATCGCGATTTCAGGATTTGTTTCATTGTAAAAGTTGTGCACATTGATAAGTACAATGTACCCCATAGTGGTGTTGGTGGGTTCCCGATAACCCTGTATATGCACACGTACAAGAAAACTGACCTAACTTTTTTTTTTTATGTGTACAATAGGTCGACGTTTGACCACCAACTCCCCTGATGTTAAGCGATGTTGTGGTCTAAGATGGAGCACGACGACCTATAAGGTACTTCTTCACTCTAGCCTTGAAGTTTTGTAGAGTGAAGAAGTACAAAGACGGCAGTTGAGTGAGGCGCTACAAGTGCGCTACTGCTCAGACCCGCGCGTCTTTGGAACGGTTACACCGGACTACATCCCGAAACACGACTAGGTCATTTTACGGCATGACTTGGTCCGGTGGATGGTAACTAGCCACGGCCAAAGCCTCCCACCAGAGTTTGCTACCCGATTAGCACTACCCGGGGACCACGTGAAGGGAATCAGAATAGAGTACACTCCTACGGACGTGGGTAGCTCAGCCCCCAGAAATCATAACATACATATACCTGCAACAGAAGGCCTCACTTCACTATTCGCAGAGCTCCATCTTTACTATTTATTTTGTCGAGGGCATACCATGACATCTTTTTGCCATGATGGTTTATACGTTTATACGTATTGCTGACGCTGCGCAACCACGAATCGTATCGCCGCGCAATGAGGGCCATGATCGCGCAGGGTTAAGAACAAAACGTAACATCATGTCATGGGGCCCACATAGGAGCAACGTTATTGATAATTTCCCGCTGCTAAATAAAAATCTCCATCTTCTTAATACCATACGTAGATATTTTTTCCATTCAACAAAAGACACACAACCGACCCCACACACCTCTCAAAAGTTTTCAGAGTTATTAATACTTGAAATATTTACCCAAGTACCTATCCATCGTTCATTTCTCAACCCAAACTTTCAAAACAAAATATTGGCAGACTGTTGTCTAAAAAATGTCAACAATGAACAATCTTAATGCAAAAAGTTGTCCTTAATGTTCGTAGAAGCAAAGTCGAAGTTAAGTGTGTTTCATAAGTCTATACCCATTAACACGTTCACTGCCAACTTTATTTTTATTTTATGATGTAAGTTGACATAAAAGTCGTACTATTTTAATGTTAAATGCAGTCATGCATGCTTATCCTTTTAATTTACCCGTAGCGCTCATAGCCTTACATAAAAAGCTCGTAGCGTATTTCGACTAGATGATCGTAGCCATTCCGATGTTAAGAAAGGACGACACGGTCATTCTTCGGATGGGTGACCGCGGTTGGATTCTACAACAGCACCCGTAATATGAGTTTTATTTTAATAGTCACGAAAACTATTTTTGTTTTCGTTTAGCTCCACACATTTCAATAAAGCGCACCTAGACGGAAACATTAAGGAACTACATAGGTGAAATGTATGAAGCCAAACGAAAACGAAAAAAGTTTATGTTAACTATCAAAACTTGTGGAAATCCCCTGAGCGTTAGCGTCAGTTTTTTTTTGGTCTAGCTGCAGACTAGGTTTAGGTCATGGTCCGAAAAACAAAGTCTGGTATTCAGCGAACACGTAATGACATCATCGTCATCCGTCTCTTTCGAACTTGTTGAATATGGCTTATTTCGGTCTTGCTAAGCATCAATTGACGTCACTACGTGTTTCTGAATGCTGGCGAAGCATTTTATTGTACATACCATGGTTTATGCGACCTAGACACGCTTACGCCAGGACTAGCCACTCGCTATTCAAACTTGCTCGTATTTTTTATTTTCTTCGTGCACGTGTATATTTATTGAAACGCGGAAGTAAAAAAGGTATAGAATGAAGGTTTATTTTTAAGATATTTCGGAGGATTTATTTCCCTTTCTATGACAAGCTGTCTCACGCAGATCTCTCGTACCTAAGTATTCATCAGAATTATAATGGAATCAAGTATGATTCAGAAGTTTCTATCTTACCTGTGCTTAAGCCGCGGTCATAGCCCGATTTTTCAACCACAAACACACGTTTACTTAAACCGATTAATTTAGAGTTGAAAAACGTACATCATATTTGATGGTATTTAATTTAAAAAATTCACGTCACAAGTCACGTTAAGTGTTAGTTTTTTAAAATAATTTCAGTTTATGCTATCAAGTTTTGTTTTATAGAAATTTAGACAGAATTTTTATAAACTTTGACTATTTGACTTAATGAACTTATTTAATTAATAGTTAGAAAAATAATCCAATATCCTCGTTTCCCTATAGATACTATCCCACTATTCTGCAAATGTCAAACGTGCGATGATTGTGCATCAATTAAAAAAAAAGTTAACTAAACAACCAATGAGAAAAATAGACCGAAAAGTTACTTTACTCATCCTACTTTATTTTATTAATTCGAAATGTTGTGTATTTGTTGCTTCTTCATACTTAAACGGATGGACGCAATTGGTATGGAGGTAGCTTACACCATGGATAAATACAGGCTACTTTTAAACCGCGGAAAACAGCGCGGGGCGCATCAAGTTGTCCATGATTGCATATTTAAATGAAGAGTTTTTATCTGTCTAATTAAAACTGGAACCTAATCATCATTTCGTTCAGCAGTAATACGGCGAGCGCTAGTCCGGGAGAGAAGGATAACTTCGTTACTGAGATTGCGTCCGAGGCGCCGCTCTTGACCGCTCGCTCGTTCGCTTTTCTAGCGTAGGAAGTCGTTATAAGCGCGATTTAAGCTTCAACTCCTTCACTGACTTCAGTGTCGCCGTGCTACTCAAAGAATCAAATCTAGTTGTCATTACAATCTTTTGCGTCCCACTGCAGGGACACCGATCCACCCTACATCGATGGTGGTTGAGCCGGTATCCGCCACGGGGTTCGTGGATGTCACATGTCTTTCGAATTATCCTTGTCATTTATATTATTTTAGAATTATTCACATCACATCACACTAATATGTATCTTTATAACTAATATATGTATCTTTTAAATTTAAATGTAGCTTATTTCTTTATTGTGTATTTATCTTGAGTGTCTGTTTTTTAAGTGTTACTTATCTATTTGCCTTTATATTTGTGAAAAATTGTAATTGGCCTTCTGTCTTTATCTTCTATTTATAATTTTGTACCTAGCTGTAAGTTTTCCTAAGAAAATAAAATAAAATATCATAAATGTGTCATTTTTTATATCTATCCAAAATGAATGTCCGCCCACTACTGTACTTTATCACGCCAGAACTGCAGAACAAATCTGGATGAAATTTTACACAGAGATTATAGTCTGGAATAGCACATAGGCCAGGTAACACTGCGGGGTGCAGCTAGGATACATGTCATGTAATTGTGCGGGGACACTGTCGCCGAGCGGGACTAAGCCCAATATGACCAAACTCACGAAGCGTTATAGAAAGCTACATTTTATCAAATCAAATCCAACGCCTCGGATCGCTTATCAAACGTAGGCAGCTTGGCGGGCACTCTGCGGACGCTAGTCAGTTTCTTGCTTGTCCTTTGGGTAGTGGTAGTGTTTTACCGAACAAGGTGGTAATTTTTATAACTTCTACGTTTATATGTATATCTTCGATACCCAATTGATTAAAGACATTTGATTTGATTTGGTATGATCTGTTGCGTTATAATTTTAGATATTTTTTAAATAAAACATCGAGGAACGCGTCGAGAGCGCTCCCCGAGCGCTTGTTATAACTTTACATAGTCGTCGTATCGAACGGCGCTGACTGTAAACTTCACAGAATTCTCGTCGATATAATAATATACAACTCTTTTAAACATTTGTTCCTAATTCAATGAGTCATTGCGACAAGATATTTTGTTTCTGTTTAATTTTTGAGTGATTTTTGCTCGTATACGACATTTTAATACAACATTCACTGTCAGATGAGTGACATGTATGTCTTATCACTTCATCAACATTTCAGCCGCGGAAGACGTCTACTGGACAAAAGTCTCCCAGCGATCTTATCACTTAGTTGCAAGAAAAAACCTAAATAAACCAGTGCCTCTGTGAGCTGAAGACCTCGCTAAAATGCTTTCGTATGTCCGTCTAGCCGGCGTCAGTCTTCCGCTAAAGGTCCCATTTCTCAATCGATTTTAGTAAAATTTTAGAAGCAGGTTCGATAATTATAGATATTTTTGGAAATTATGAAATTGGCGGAGTAATGATTTTTTTACGTTAAAACGTTACGTTAAAACAGACGGATAAATGATGCTGTGTTACACATTTCCTTGAGTTTCCTGCTTTGGATATCTCTTTAAGTATGAATTCTGAATTCTAAGGATATTGCTATGTACCTACCTAATTAGAATGACAATGTGTAGTCAGTGAGTAGGGACCTCCATCAGAAGATATTTGACGTGCAGACTGAATAGGCTGTTCATTTCATTACACACATAAAATATTGTGGATATAAAAATGTCTTTATATATCTACAGTTTATTTTTAAAAGGGTTCTAGGTGTTCCGGTCTTATTAGACATCGGGAAACGACCGGAAGAGCCAAGGTCCCAACATTTAAGAGACATTTGCAAATGCTAACTTCTAATATATTAACTTCTATCATTTAGTATTAATATCTGTTCTGTGCTATCATTCTCTCTAAACTTCATGATCTTTACTTTTTTAAGAAAAAATACTACAGGGAGTTTGTTTGTTAGTTTGTTATGCTTTCACTAAACCAATCTTCTTAAAATTTTGCATCCACGTTTTTGGGACCACAGAAAAGAACATACCTGTCCCAGTTAGTTCCCGTTATTCCAGTAGTTAAGTCCCTGTTCCCAAAAAAATACGAATCCTGAAATCCGCTGAACGCAGCTATTTTGAATATAAAAAACCGGCCAAGTGCGATTCGGACTCGCGCACAAAGGATTCCGTATCATTATCTATAAAAAATCATGTATGTAGCATGGGACCCCCAAATATTATTTATTTATATTTATAAATATATTATTTTATAAATATTATTTATTTATACTGTTTTTTAGTATTCGTTGTAATAGCGACAACAGAAATACATCATCTGTGAAAATGTTAACTGGTACTATATGGTTCACTAGCTGCGACCCGTGGTTTCACCAGCGGTTAAAAAGTATCCTATGTGTTATTCTAGACTATAGTCTATCTCTGTGCCAAATTTCATCCAGATCTGTTCAGCCGTTCTGGCGTGAAAGAGTAACAAACCTCCATCCATTCATCCATCCATTCTTACAAACTTTCGCGTTTACAATATTAGTAAGATGAGATACAGCCTGGTGGCAGACGGACAGCGGAGTCTTAGTAATAGGGTCCCGTTTTCCCCTTTGGTTACAGAACCTTAACAAAGAAAATCTATATTTTATCTATATTTTATAAGTTTTTACGCCTTGTAAAATTACTTATGTTTTATGACTATCAAGGCCTCTATTTGTATAAATACGAGTATTCCTGTCCATTCAGATTGCCTGGAAGAGATCGCTTTGAGCGATAAGGCCGCCCAATAAAAACGTAGTTAAGCCTTATTTAAGTACTATTGTAATCATTTTGTTTTTAATAAAGAGTTGTTGTATTGTATTGTATTGTATTGTATTGTATTGTATCTTATAACTGCGACATACATACTCGTAGTTTGATTCTTATTCGCCTCTGCACTCACCAGGAAACTAAACACCCAAGTACTAAGCCCGTAAACTCACTCTCATAATCAGAAACCAGCTCTAAAATGTAAAGTGGAAAATCGAGCCATCACCTGGCAATACAGGTAGTAAAACAAAATACTATCATCACGTCGGGAAGCTGTTTTATTCCCAACTTTATTGCCCTAGCAAACTCAACGAAATATTTATTGGATCCACCGCGGCGAAGGTGCCAATAAAAACGGTAATTTCTTCATGTTTTCAGGTTTCAGGTTTATATTTCGGTTTAATTATCTACGGTTTACAGGTGGGAAGTTAACTTTGGAACGAGGTAAGGAACGGTTTTAAGGAGCCGTTATGGCAGCTTTTTGAACAGCCTATGGATTGTTTGTATCTTATTGCGATGATAGCCCAGTTGGAAAAGCCAGAGGGAGCGGGTTTGAACCCAGCCGACGCCGACGGCACGCACCAAATTGTTCATTGTGTGAACATATGTATGTCATCTGCTACATGACTGGAGCCCGGTGTATGGCGACAGGCCCGCCCCCTGTCACATTTGGGACTGAATATAGTCCGGCGAAGTGTGGGTGTTGTATTACGCCTCTGCTAGCCCCTTCGGGGGTAAGGCGTGACGATGTATATTTTATTAGGTTGGTACTTTTACATTGTGTTTATACGAGGTGCTGGTTTGATACTGAAGCCTACCTGTTGAAGTGAACAACTTTTAAAACACATATTTTCGAAATTCAAGGAAAACAAAACCAAGTCTTGATACAATATTAATCACGTGACTAGTTATTTTGTATGGAGACTCGATTATTTTTTTCTTGAATTTCGTTATCATATTATCTTCTAAAAGTTGTTTACTAAAGTAAAATGTACCTAAGTGTGTTTTGTTCGACCCTTTAAAAAGGGTCGAACAAAACACACTTAGGTATGAATACAGCTAAAACCAGCACCAACTGTATGATTTTGACTCTATTTACCTATTTATTTAAGAATATCTTTAAGACATTTGTAACTAATAAATTTTGCGTCGATCTAATTTCAAGAGTAGTTGTCAAAACTGTACTTGCGGATTGTTGATCCGACAGAAAAAATATCGTCATGTAATTTTGTAGGCAAGTAGTTTATGCTAAATATTATTTTGAAATTCGTATAAATAAAAAAAGAAGAGGTTGTGAGGGCGCGATATCTCAAATCCGTAAGAATATAAAAAAATTAGCAAACCATTTTTTTTTATTTTTGTTAATTTTTGCACACCCTGTCCCTTACTCTTTCATATGGATCCTCTCCATCCTAAGGTTGCCTGGAAGAGATCGCTCTTAGTGATAACGCCGCCAGTTGTAACACTACAGTTTAAGTTTTTCTGTTCTGTTGTATTTCTGGTGTGAGCAATAAAGTGTTTATCTATCTATCTATCAAACCTTTTATTTGTTTTTTTTTTAATTCTGACGCCAATAAATAGCTATGTACATCTAAAATTTATATTTAATCTCATAAAACTTTGTTCATTTGAATTTTGTGTAAATACAAATTGGATGTAAAGAAATATGTAATTACAAATCGGGTGAGAAAAAAAGAAATAAATAATGAAATGTCATAATTGAATTTTTACTCTTGATTTGTAATTATCTCCGTCAAGGGAAGGTTAGGTCCTTCCTTCCTTATTCACATACATTACTGAAATGAAAAGTAAAGTGTGGGTCGTACCAGGGCCCGCTAAAGTACTCTATGACAGGGCCGGGGAGGGGGGCGAATTTCTTTTGTCACTCCCTACCTTTAATCTCCGGTCCGCCTTAGTATGTACCAAGGTATAATAAAATACTCCGTCAGGTATAGCATTCAGAAACACGTAGTGACGTCATTCGATGCTAAAGCAAGACCGAAATAAGTCATTTACAACAAGTTCGAAAGAGACAGAACGATAACGTCATATCGTGTTTGCTAAATGCTAGACCCATGATCCAAGCAAACATATATTATAATAACGTCATCGTCATCCGTCCCTTACGAACTTATTGTTAATGACTTATTTAGGTTTTTTTTTTATGTAGAATGTAGGTCGGCGTTTGACCACCAACTCGCCTGATGTTAAGCGACGTTGTGGTCTAAGATGGAGCACGACGACCTATAAGGTACTTATTCACTCTAGCCTTGAAGTTTTGTAGAGTGAACAAGTACAAAGACGGCAGTTGAGTGAGGCGCTACAAGTGCGCCACTGCTCAGACCCGTCTTCGGAACGGTTACACCGGACTA
Source organism: Peribatodes rhomboidaria (assembly GCA_911728515.1). Taxonomy (NCBI): domain Eukaryota; kingdom Metazoa; phylum Arthropoda; class Insecta; order Lepidoptera; family Geometridae; genus Peribatodes; species Peribatodes rhomboidaria. The sequence goes on from OU452184.1 coordinate 14,817,303, forward strand.
CATCTCGAAACACGACTAGGTCATTTCACGGCATGGCTTGGTCCGGTGGGTGGTAACTAGCCGCGGCCGAAGCCTCCCACCAGAAAAAAGGTCTTGCTTAAGCATCGATTGACGTCACTACGTATTTCTGAATGCTATACCTGGCGGAGTATATTATTATACCATGGCCAGACCTTGGTTATTTGGATCTTGGTAGGTAACAGGCAGTAAAAATGGAGGCGCGATCTCCGCTAGATTTTATAGAAGTATTTCGCCCCCCACTTCCGCTGCCCCTGATGGGGTCTATTGCGGACAAAGTTAAATTCGGACTAAGTACGGCGTACTTCGGACATCGCAACTTTAAGTTACCCGTACCTTTATTAAGGTTAACTTACCCTCGTAACTAAGTTGTCTCTGTTAAGTTTTCAAGTTACAAATCTAAGTAAAACTTTTTGGTCAGTTATTTTAAGTTACGTGTATTTTGGGAACTGGGTTAGTTTTGTGCTTAAACTTGGCTGACTTTTTATTTATTCCGTTTAAAAATCCCTTAGTTGTTTTTTATCTGACCCTATGAAACTTTGGTAGACTTATTGGGTCTAAAAACGTCTTTTAGATTTTGAAGAAATACTTATAGACAGGCTCAAATTTCTCGGAGTTACTAGTAGGTTACTGGCAACACTAGAAACTCTAAAAACGGTACTGAATAATTAATACTAAACAACTTAATGGGTCAAAGTGCTTCAAGTTTTCCTCTGGTTAGAAATTATGAAAGTTAATAGATATAAATTTATAGACAAAAAACTAATAGAAAATTATAATTATTTCTCTGCATATTTTGCCTTAAACACAACATACTTACAATCTACAAATTGGAAAAATTATTATATTTAACTTTAAATATTAAATGAACCTTTATCACTATTATTGCACTAAGATGTACTTATTATTTCCACCAATCCGCACTGAGCCAGCGTGGTGAATAACGGCTTAGTTACCCTCGACGTAAGGTAGGTCGGTGTCCCTGCAGTGAGACGTAAGAGACTGTAATAATGATGTACGCGTTGTAGTTTACAAGATGTTTTGTTAAAATAATATAATTATTTGCGGGGAATTTTACGGACAAAAGCTAGTAAAATATACAGTAGGTTCACTTAGCATATACTTTGGTAACTGTGTAGGCAATGTCACGGGGAAATACTAGTAGAAGATATTGTAGGTTTATCTTGTGGGCATAGTAGACAAACTTGACTAAAACATCTCGGAAGTTTACCATCGTCCGTCATCTTAAATTTTCATTATCCCTTTCATATTAAAACGGCATAAGTTTAACTCGTAAATTTAATTTAAAACAGGAGCCCCGGCCCGGCTAAACACTTAAGTAATATTCGACAGTGTGGTGAGGACTTTACTCTAGGGGAAGATGAGCTGAGTCGACAGTCGTGCGGCGAGAACTCTACTCCTAGGGAAGATGGGGTAAGTTCGGTAAGTAAGGTTTACGTGGATTTTTGATCCTCGACGCAAAATGGTTGTTATAGGTTTAGCGTATGTGTCTGTGTATCTGTGCCGATTTTAATGAAGTTTTTTGGTTCGAAAAGTGAATTGATTAAAATTATTTGTACCTTTGATTCTTGGTATATGCGATGCAAGCAAGTTAAAATGGCAGGGGGCAGGGCACATAGCATGAAGGACTGATGACCGATGGGGTCGAAAGGTTCTCAAATGAAGACCACGTACCGCCAAGCGTTGCGTAGGACGTCCACCCACAAGGTGGACAGATGACCTTGTCAAGACCGCAGGAACGCGCTGGATGCAGGCCGCTACCAACCGGTCTTATTGGAGATATATGGGGGAGGCCTATGTCCAGCAGTGGACGTCCTATGGCTGATGATGGATGAACCGTGTATGCAAAACTTCATGACGATCGGTTAAGTAAGCATAATAAGCACATGTAAACAATGAAACAAGACCCGCCTCTCAAGCCAGAAGGAGCGGGTTCGAACCCAGCCGAGGCGGCACGCACCAATTTGTTCATTGTGTGAGCACATGTGCGTATTGTATGTCATCTCAAGTCATCTACTACGTGACTGGAGCCCGGTGTATGGTGACATTCTCGCTCCTGTCACATTTGGGACTGAATATTGTCCGGCGAAGTATGGGTGTTGTATTACACCTCTGCCAGCCCCCTCTGGGGAAAGGCGTAACGATATGTATGTATGTACGATTCTCGGGTTATTTTTTGAAAAATGTTTACATGTAGCCATCATGATCCATATTGTTAAATAAATATGTCGTTAAATGTATTATCCACATAATTTAATTAAGATGTGATGAAGATAATTTTTAATTGATTAATAAGATGAGAGATCCATCCCAGATCTCTAGCAGTGCACACATTACTAGAGATCTCGGTCATATCTTTATTAAAAAATAACTAAGAGAAGTAATAAGGTAGTTTAATATTATTTTAAGAGAGTTTTATCTTTCTAGCGAGCGACAGAGTTAAACGTGGCATATGAGCCACTATTATTAAATAAAACATTGCAATGTAGTACAGCTCTAGATCTAGTTAAGCGAGTTCTTAATAGCTCAATGATTGTCTACGACGAGTCTGTATTTCTCTAACGCGACCAGCTGTCTGAGGAATTTCGGGGTTGGGTCTTTAAATATTATTATGATGTTCCCCATCTCAACTTTAACTTAGTTTGCTTTGGCCTCTCCATCATTTTAGACTACTATGCGTAAACTACTCAGTGGACAAATGTATAAGTAAACATAAATCAGAGCTTATTAATAACTCTATAAAATAATGAAATAATTAAAAAAAAAAAAAAAAAAAAAAATATATCATAGAGTTTATTGGTAACGTCACTATTAAAAAATACTAAACAGTAAAAAATATTAACCATGATGTTAAACAATTACAAATGTCAAATGAAAAAATAAATAATTTGTGTCAAAAAAAATATTTCCACACTATAGTTATGGAACTATCATTTCTAAAAAAAATACATTTAAAAGACATAAGTACACTTCATCAATACATAAATACATTTCAATGCCAAACGTCAAACAAAAATTGTGGATTTTTGTAGATTCACATCGCTCAACAGAAACAAACTATTTAAAGCCACATTGTAATTATTTAAACTAATGAGCTAAAAAGAAAAACCAATAAATTATTTAAAAAACGAAATAATTTAAACGTCAGGGAAGAGAATTATTCGCATCTGCATTGGATTATCTATTTGAAGTATTTTAGTCCGTCCGACGCGACGAAAGGAGACAGATATTTTAACATTACCTATCTTCGGATAAAAATTTAAAAATTAACCAACCACTAAAGTTTGGGTTATCCTAATACCACTGAATGTGACAAGTGTCAGAGTCACAGCAGAGTAGCAGTCAGGGTGCTAAGTTTTATTGCATTTTTTTAACTTATCTTACTTTAAAAGCATTTACCAAAATAATCCTATCCATAACTTAATATTATAAATGCAAATGAATTTATTCGTTTATTTGTTACGCTTTCACGCCTTGATTACTCAACTGATCGTCATATTATGTAGAATAGAATAATTTTACTATGAGTTATACCTTACGAATCGTCATTAATTTACATTAAGATCGTCATATTCTTTTGAATATGTCCTTAATGACATTAAAATAAATCATAAATTTACATTATAAAAACGTATAATATTATACTAATTTGACATGGTGCTGTATATTGGCGCCTAATATTACATTGGGCTACTTTATATAGGTAAGTATATAACCTGAAGTACTAGATAGAGCGTTTTTGTTTTTTAAATGTTCTTTGATTGTATAAATAGTTTTATCTAGCAGAATATTTTTCACTTTATTTAGGAACACCGTGTCATTAGTTAGTACTTGAATCTCTTTTGAGAGCTTATTATATAGTTCTCGTCCTTTTACTAAAGGGAGTCTAGTGGACATGCGTAATCTGTGACGTAGCTATAGGTTTCAAATAAATTCTATTTTTACTAGATCTTATACTATTAGTATCATGGAGCTTGTACTCATTCATATTTAGACGAGCATACTTAAGATACATATAATTTTGCATACAAGTTGTCAGAGGTACATAAAAGGACAAGTAGGCGACTGTTACCCGTGATTCAATCGTGTTTATTCAGAATGTGTGTATTCAAATCCTTTCTCGTTAACTAATAAACTATAACTAATTAACAAATTTTGTCAAAATTTGTTTAGTCGTTTAGTCGTGGAAAGCCTAGACAGACAGAGTAATTTTCGAGTTTATAATATTAGTGTATGGATGGTTTATGAATGAAAATGGTAGCTTTCACAGTGATTATATTTTGGAGTCGTGTCATATTGAAAAGCACCTGAAGCTTCCGAATTTACGTTGAATTATTGAGCAGCTGCAAGACAAACGCTTTTATTCAAATGCAGTGGCTTTGCAAAGATACGGCTTTTAGGCACCTTTTTTAACTGCAAAAAAAATTGTTTGGGAGTTCCATTCTGAAATCAGTTCAGGTAATTATTTCGAATATTTTAAGACAGTGGTTCATTGAAAGATGAGCTCTGTATTGTGTAACAAAGATATTACTTTACCGTAACGATTTAAAATTGAATTCACATTAAATTAAGGCAGTTGAACACACACATAGACTGGTTTTGTCTTATAATTGTATTGTATCTTAAATGTATTGTGTGTCATCTGCTACATGACCGGAGCCCGGTGTATGGCAACAGGCTCGCCCCCTGTCACATTAGGGACTGAATATCGTCCGCCGAAGTGTGGGTGTTGTACACCTCTGCCAGCTTCTTTGGGGGAAAAGCGTGACGATATGTTATGTATCTTAAATAATTGTATTTTAGAATAAGTATCTTAGATCCGAGCCTTCTATGACAATTTTGGATTACAATTTAGACAATTCTAACGATGACATCATAATGCACTTGCAACAAACCAACATCTATATACAATACAATGATAGGTATTCCGGGTTGGCAGCGCAACAACATCACCGCTAGTGTTGCAAGTATCCATGGACGGCGGTTACCGTTTACTGTCAGACGGGATGCCAACTTATTTGCCACTTTTCTTACAAAAATATGTCGTACTAGCTACGCCTCGCGGTTTCACCCGCGTTTAAAAAGTATTCTATGTGCTATTCTAGACTATAATCTATCTCTGTGCCAAATTTCATCCAGATCTGCTCAGCCGTTCTGGCGTGAAAGAGTAACAAACATCCATCTATCCATCGATCCATTCTTATACAAACTTTCGCGTTTACAATATTTGTAGGATGAACATAAATACCCCCGAAATAGCAATGCTTGCCCATCGGTATACCAGCGTCGAGTGGCCCAGGCACTCAGCATTTTTATTGAGACGGGTTTTTCTTGACAAATATCTTTTCCTTATTGTTTGTATATTCTGTGTTTTTGTTATATTTTTAACCTTTTATTTTTAGCTATTTGCTGTAGCTGCCATCTTGTCAAATAAACAACTATCTTTATTTCTTTGGATACATATATGCATAAAGCCTTAATTTTCCAACAAAAATTACAAACAAAGGGACAGTAACGCAAAGTAGTGTAAAAACTGACCGCTTTATCGCTAAGCGAACGTTCTCTTCCAGGCTACTTTTGAAAGAAGAGGAATAATCGAATTAGTAAAATATGGGGCGTTGTACTCGTAGAAACAAAAAAAAATTAAGTAGGTACTCTATTTCTATCTCTCCCGTACAGAATTAAAAAAAATGAAGTACTCTACTTTCTTAACTGACTTTCAAAAAGGAGGAGGTTCTCAATTCGACTGAATGTTACACGATTACTCCGCCAATTGTGAATAGATTTAATGGTTCGTATTTCGTTTGGTAAATCATACTTTAGAGGTAATACCATATAAATTTAACCAAGCAGTTTTTAAAATATAACACAAAATTCTAAAAATTGAATACATGGATGACGGGAAGTCGGTATTCGATGCTTTGCTTTTTATTTTTTAAATTATTAAACTTAAATTTAAATTTTATTCTTGTTTTATTGCTTCCACCAAAAAACTTAGGTAGGTAAGTAACTCTTCTGCTTTCTATCTCTCTAATGTATTTTTTTCTCCTAAACCTTTCCAATTTTAGGGTTACGCAGTATATTCTAATTGAAATTGCAGACTGAATGGATCCGTAATTGACATGTGACCTCATCAGGTGCCATTTTGATTTATGAACCTTATCAGGTCGCTCGCTATCAATACCCCGCCTGTGGAGGGTAAATTAATAAACAAAAATGAATAAATGTTTTTTTTTTCAGTTTATGGATCTGGTGATGGCTTTGAAAGACGTGAATGGTGTATTTTTAACGTCAATCTTTTGAATTAACATTTTTAGAGGACAAGGTAAGCCTTACATATAACTTTGAGCCTTGTTGCGTGGAATGAGCCAAGAATAGAATATTATTTGAGCCAGTTAAAAGGTAAATTGACACGCTCAGGTTTTGGCTTAACAACATACGTTATATATGGTCCTTACGTATGCAATTGGCGTTTTGTACGGGAGGAATAAAATGTCGATTTTTTTTTGTAAAATATATTTAATTAATCAAAGTATGCACCGTTGTTATCTATGCACTTTTGCCATCTTATGGGTAGTTCATTGATCCCTTTTACTATAAAAACCATGGGGGCGAGAATCAATAAACTCTTTGAAGGCGGTTTGGACTGCTGCATCGGAGTGGAATTTTTTTCCTTGTAAGAAGTTGTCCAAATTCCGGAAGAAATGGTAATCTGTTGGAGCAAGGTCCGGGGAGTACGGTGGATGTCGCAGACATTCCAATTGTAGCTCAGCTAACTTAGTGGTTGTTTGTTATGTAGTGTGTGGTCTTGCGTTGTCGTGAAGCAGCAGTGGCCTAGAGCGATTGACCAATCTCGGTTGTTTAACAGCTAGTTCTTCCTTCATGGTTTGCAGTTGCTGACAATAGATATCTGCCGTAATCGTTTGGCCAGATTTAAGAAAGCTGTAGTGAACGACACCGGTGCTAGTCCACCAAACACTTACAAGTAACTTTTTCTGAGTCAATTTTCGTTTAGGGCAGGATTTGGCTGGGTCTCCAGGGTTCAGCCATTGCGATGAGCGCTTTCGATTATCGTACAATATCCACATCACAAGTAATGATTCGATTTAAAATCCCTTCATTATTGTGTCGGTTGAGCAAAGTAACACAACAGGCGACCCGTGTTTGCAAGTTCGATTCACTCAATTCATGAGGTACCCATCGTTCGAGTTTTTTTACTTTCCCGATTTGCTTCAAGTGGATTAATACAGTTTTGTCACTTACCCCGAAGCCTGCTGCTATCTCTGAAGTGCTTTGTGATGGATCCGCTTCCACAATAATTTTAGTCAATAATTTCACTAGTTTTTCACTTTGATCTCCGGCCGTCCACGGGGTTGGTTCTTAAGGTCGAAATTTCCAGAACGAAAACGTTGAAACCAAAAACGTACCATGCTATCTTTAGCGACACCAGCGCCGTACACATCATTAATTCTTCGAGCTGTTTCTGCAGCACTGGTGCCACGGTAGAACTCGTACTCGTAAATATACTGTTGGGTTCCTATCACATGTGTTAAATGAAACTCAATGCTCAATCTTACTGTCCGTGTCAAAATTTATTTCTATTCGTTAAATAATATTTTTTACCTTACAAACTTAAACTAACTCCCGCCGTGCGCGGTGCGATGCGACAATTACCAAATTACGGGTGCGAGTGCGACGGTATGTTCTCGCTCTCGCTCGCACTGTATAAGTATACACGTCAAGCTGTTCTCGCGCTAGTAAGCGCGCGTCGTCCGCGCAGGATGTTTGTAGCCGCCGCTCGCAGTCACCACATCACCCCCGCTCAAAACAAATCGTACGGGGGGACGGACGATTCTTCCACTTCGTGTGACGTAAGGCGGCTTCGATGTAGCGTCGACTGGTCCTGCAGCTGGCCCCGGCGGTGCGGCGGATTCAGGCTTCGGGCTTACGTCTTCTTCCGTTTCGTCATTGCAGGTGTACGCTGGCTTGAGTCGGTCGATTGATATCGTTGCCGATCGCGTAGGCAACTGAATTTTAAAATACTTGTCACACCTCTCTAGTACTTTATACGGTCCCTCGTATGGCGGTGTCAACGGCTTCCTGACCAAGTCGACTCGTACAAAAACGTGTGAGCAGGTAAATAAGTCCTTGTGTATAAATGGAGTGCGTGTCGATCTCTGCTTGGTACTTGATGTCAGTGACGTCATCGATTCTGTTATTCTTCTTATAAGATCAGCTGGCTCGTCTTGACTCGTTTTCGTTGCTACGAAAAAATCAGCAGGTAGGCGTAGCGTAGCTCCGTAGGTGCATAAGGCGGGACTGAGCTCTGTCGTCTTATGTAATGCTGCGCGTAGTCCCAGCAGAACTGTAGGTAGCTCTTTGGTCCAACTCGTGCTCGCTGCTCTTGCCATCAGCGCGGTCTTTAGTGAGCGATGCCAGCGTTCTATCTGACCGTTTGCTTGCGGGTGATAGGCAGTGGTTCGGATTCTCTTCACACCGAGTTTCTTCATCAATGCGTGAAATAATGATGATTCGAATTGGCGGCCTTGGTCGGTAGTTAGTCGTAGAGGGCAGCCAAATCTACAGATCCAGTGCTCGTAGACAACTCTGGCTACGGTCTCCGCCTTGATATCTCGAACTGGTACAGCTTCTGGCCATTTGGTGCGTCGGTCGATCATAGTGACGATATAAACAAATTCTTCAGACGGTGTTAGTGGTCCCACGATGTCGACATGCACGTGGTCTAGTCTTCCGGCTTCTTGGAATTGACCGAGAGGTGCGATAGTATGTCGTTGTATCTTGCTCTTCTGACAACCAAGGCAGGATCTCGTCCAACTTGACACGTCGGTGTTCATGTTAGGCCAGAAGTATCGCTTGGCAACTTGCTTCCTTGTGTTTCTAATTCCAGGGTGACTCAGTTCGTGAAGGGCTTTGTAGGCGGCTTCACGAAATGTAGTAGGCAGGTACGGTCTCGGGTCGCTTGTTGACATCTCGCAGTATATTGGTTTGCTAATGCCTGGCAACGTTACATGAGCAAACTTCAGGTTTTTCTTGTTCGTGCGTAGTTGCTTCAATTCGTCGTCTTTTTCTTGATCATCCGCGAGCTGCTGATAGTCGAGTGTTGATGTACAAGTGATCGTTTCGACTCTTGAAAGTGCATCAGCCACTGGGTTCATCGCTCCACTGACGTATCTGATTTCAGTACAAAATTGACTGATAAACTGCAGCTGTCGTTCTCGCCGCGGTGTGTCACTGTTGCTCGGAGGTTTCGACAAAGCGTATGTGAGTGGTCGATGGTCGGTATGAATGATTACTTCAGCGCCTTCTATGTACCTTCGAAAGTGCTTGACAGCAGTGTAAATCGCTAAGAGTTCGCGGTCGTACACGCTGTACTTCTTCTGTGCTTCGCTGAGTGTCTTCGAGAAGAATGCTATTGGACGCCACGCTGAGTGTTGATATACTTGAACTACGCCTCCAATGCATTTATCAGACGCGTCGGTCATCAGGTGAAGTTTTGCTCCCGGGATTGGGTGAGACAATGTCGCCGCTTGTTTAATGCTGTCGCGACATTGTTCGAAGGCTTCTTCTGCTTCAGGCGTCCAATTAATAGGCGTCTTGTCCTTCTTCTTTACGTTATGCAACAGTTTGTTGAGTTCTAACTGTTTTTCGGCTTGATGTGGCAATGCGTCTCGGTAAAAATTAATCATTCCCAGGAACCTTCTCAACTCGTCGATTGTCTTGGGTTTGGGGAATGATGAGATTGCTTCTGTCTTCTCTTCGGGTGGTTTAATACCTTCTGTTGACACATGGTAGCCGAGGAAATCTAACTCCTGTTTTCCGAATTCGCATTTGTCGACATTGATTGTGAGTCCGAATTCTGTCAGGCGCTTGAGTGTTTGATGCAGATGGCTCTTGTGACTTTCTTCGTCTGGTGAGTACAGGATGACGTCATCAATGTAACAAAAGGCGAAATCATCTAGGCCTCTTAGGACTTGATGCATGAAGCGCTGGAACGTTTGTGCGGCGTTGCGTAGTCCGAACGTCATGGACGTGAATTCAAACAGTCCGAACGGAGTAGTGACGGCTGTTTTCTGCGAATCTTCTTTGCTAGCCATAGGTATCCAATAGTAAGCCTTCTTGATATCAATTTTTGAGAATATCTTCATGCCGTGGAGTCTGAATGTGAAGTCTTGAATTCTCGGAATCGAATATCGATCAGGTATCGTCATGGCGTTGAGTAGGCGATAATCACCACAGATCCGTAGTTGTCCATCTTTCTTCCTCACAATGTGCATAGGATTGGCCCAAGCACTACTCGAAGGGCGGCACACGCCGATATCCATCAAGCGCTCGAACTCTTTCTTTGCTTCGATGTATTTGTCAGGCGTTAACGGTCGTGGCCGGACAAATACTGGAGGTCCGGTTGTCTCGAGGTGATGCGTGACGTCGTGCCGTGGTGGTTTCTTGAGTGACATAGGTCTCTGAATGTCTGGATACTGCTTCAGTATATTGCTGTACGGGTGCTTCATGTTGATGACGTGTACGGCTGAGTCTTCACTGCGAGTTGAAAGTGTATTGACTGAGAGCTTAGTCAGCCCGTCAATCAATCGCTGTCCTTTCAGGTCCACCAGAATGTTGTGATGACGTAAGAAATCCGCACCGATGATTGATCTTCTGACGTCAGCGATTACAAATGTCCATGCGAAGTTGCGTCGTAGGCCCAAATTCAACTGATGCGTCTTCTCGCCATAAGTCCGTATTGTACTACCGTTCGCTGCATACAACTTGTAATCGCTTGGAGCGTGTCGTTGGTTCGGCTTCACAGCTTGCACGGAGATTTCAGCCCCGGTATCAATTAAATAACGTTCACTGCTTTGGCGATCAATAACGCTGAGGCGGTTGCTATGAATGGCTTCGACACCGGTGCCCGCCGAACACGATGTCTGCTCTAGTTTTCCGACTTCTGGATTCTCGCACACGGTGATTCGCAGCGCCTCGCGTTCTCTCCGAATCGGAAATGATACCGACATAGCCAGTCTGCGTCTCCTGGTCTCCGTCTGACACCGGGTGGCGTACGAGAGCGCGATCGATAACGCGTGTGTGAGCTGGATCTCTGGCTGGAACGTAGCGCGGCGATCTCCAGCGATAGCTTCTCTAATTGTTTTGCGAGGAGCTCGAACTGTGCGTTTCTGGTAGTGGTCACGGCATCGGTAGTGTTCGCTGTATGCTCCAACATCTTGTCCGCCATGGCAGCTAAACCGTCAAAAGGAATTCGCGCTGTTTGAAGCGAAACCGAAGTCATTTCGTTCTTCACCATTCGTCTTGCGTTTTTTTTTTTTTAACGTCGGGGTCACCAATTGTTGGGTTCCTATCACATGTGTTAAATGAAACTCAATGCTCAATCTTACTGTCCGTGTCAAAATTTATTTCTATTCGTTAAATAATATTTTTTACCTTACAAACTTAAACTAACTCCCGCCGTGCGCGGTGCGATGCGACAATTACCAAATTACGGGTGCGAGTGCGACGGTATGTTCTCGCTCTCGCTCGCACTGTATAAGTATACACGTCAAGCTGTTCTCGCGCTAGTGCCAGTCAACAACGTTCCCGCTCCGATCCGTCGCACCGTACGGACGTCTCCGACTACCGTCCGCTGCCCGCTATCGCCATCCTGCTCAAGCCTACTGTTGCTGTCTCCCTCAAGCCTGCTGTTGCTGTCGCCGCTGTTGCTGTCTCAACACAGCAAGCCCTGAGAAGACAGAAGCCGCAAGACTGCGACGTCCGATCCTCTGTTTCGGTCCCTCGACTTCGAGGTGTTAGCGTTGCCACGTATCTTCGCTAACACTATCGATTTCGTTGCATTAACGTTGGTTTACACGTCCTTCGTTAATACAACGTACTGAGGTACCGACTGCAGAGAGATCGCCGTCTCGCCGTGTTCGCCGCCACCGGACGAAGAAAGCACGCCGTATCTTGATACGGCGTGATCAAACCGCTCTTTTCAGAGCGTCTTAATGTTTCATTGTAAAATCCACGCTTAGTGGTCGATCGGTGGATACTTATAACGGTGCCAACGAAGCCGATCGTGGTTAGGAGCGTGGACCCGGAGCGCTCGTTTTTCCTCCTTCTGAGGAACAACGGAATCCGGCTGGGCTTGGAACCACCGGCCTTGGGGACGCCCCTCGTCGACACCAAGCATCTCCCTCCCACCCTTCCCATCCTTTTTCCTATCCCTCGGGTGTGTGTTTGGCTTGGACGGCCGGTCTCCCCGGAGTCCCTGTCTCTCCCCCGGGGCAGCTAGGGCCGTAGGCACACAACCGGCTGCACAATAAGATCGGCAGCCGGGACACACTAGGGCTACACCTAGGTACACATCTCCCTGCCTATACCCGGCAGGGAGGCTCATGCCCCCTCTTTCCCGCCGGTGAAAATCCCTCACCGGCTGTCTCGCTCTCGCTCCCTTAGCTATGGAGCTTGCCGGGTCGGAGGCCAGGTTCGACGACGGCGTCAGCCGCGTCGAAGCTGCTCTCCGAGCCTTAGTCGCTTCCAATCCGAGTGCGTACGATGATTTCGTACGCAACCCGGTAGCCGCTGCAGCCTCTCTGCTAGCGGCGGCCCCTCAGGCCTACCCCTCCCCCGCCCCTGCCCCTCAGGCAAAGCCCGCTAAGGCCCCTAAGGCCAAAAAATCCTCCAACCCTGCCCCTAAGGCCTCAGGCCCTGCGCCCAAGCCTTTACCGGGCACCTCCTCCTCCTCCGCTAAGCCCTCGCCCTCCCTCAGAGGGCCGACGGCCGTCCCGACCCCGAAGGCCCGCTCGCCCGCAAGAGAGCGTTCCTCGCACGAGGCACGATCTCGAAAAGGGCGAGAGGGCAATCGCCGCTCTCTCTCCCGACATAGGAGTCGCTCGCGTCTCGCCCTGACCGTCAGGTCAGAGAGCGCGACCTCCTTGGCCTCTGCCGTCTCGACGGAGATGGACGTGGCCGGCCCAAGCGACGAGGGCTTCACCCTCGTTGCTCCCAAAGGGAAGAAGCGCCCCGCCGCTGCTTCCTCTCCCCCTCCCCCGTCCAAAGCCTCCTGCATCGCTGCAGGCACTCCTCCGTCTTCCGACGACTCGGACGAGATGGACGTGGCTCCCGCGCCCAGACCGCCGAGACCCCCCCGACCCTTTGTTCTTAGGGACAGGCAGCGCTGGCCGGAGATCTCTAAGATCTTCGCCGACCAGAGCATCAGGTGCTCTGGTAAGAGCCACAAGGACGGTATCTCCGTCGCCATCCCCTCCTCCGACGAGTACCGTCGCGCTACCCGTCTCCTACGTGAAGCTCAGATACAGTTTCACGCCTTCCCCCTTGAGGACGAGAAAGTCCTTCGCGTAGTTATACGCGGCCTCCCCAAAGAGATCAGTACGGACCTCATCCGTACTGACCTCGAGTCCCAGGGCTTCCCGGTCCAACAGGTGCACCGTATGACCAACGGTCGCACCAAGGCCCCCATAGACCTCGTTCTGGTCATCCTCGACCGCAACCAGGAGGGCAAGAGAATCTTCTCAGTCGAGAAGGTACTCAACCTCTCCGGGCTTAAGGTCGAGGCTCCCCGATCCAAAGGCATTCCGGGACAATGCCACCGCTGCCAGTTGTATGGCCACGCCGCGCGTTTTTGCGAAGCGGCCTTCCGCTGCGTAAAATGCGCGGGTGACCATGCCACTGCAGCATGCAGCCGCAAGAAGGGGGATCCCAGTCCGCCCAGCTGCGTCCTCTGTGGGACGAAAGGGCACACTGCGAATTATCGCGGTTGCCCTAAGGCCCCGAAGGCCGCGGCTGGGTCGAAAAGGACCCCTCCTTCCCGCAACCCTCCCCGGTCCCAAGGCACCGGTGCCAAACCCCGGGTAGCACCCGCCCCCGCTGCGCCGAAATTCGTCGACGCGCCCCGTCCCTCGACCAACGCTTGGTCGAAGCCCCCATCCTTGCTCCAGACACCGGTGTCTCGCCCGGCGCAGCTCCCCTACCCCGCTGCTACCCCGAGCCGCCCAATCCCTCCACTCGTGGCTCCTGCACCCCGCATGCCCGCCCAAGGCCCTTCTGGCCTCACGGCGGACTTCCACTTTCTCACTGAGATCTCCTCGGCTTTCGACCTCGACGAGGTCCGCGAGGTGGCTCAACTCGTCCGTGAACGCCCTGGTGCCCTCCTGGACATCATGGCGGCTCACAGCGGTCTCTTCTGCGCTCTGAAGCGCTTCGCTCCCCGCGTCCTTTCGTCGTAACTGTCATGGATAGTACAACGACGAAAGTGAAGCCGCGCGCGTTGACGTTGGCATTTTACAATGCCAACAGCCTCTCCTCGGGGAACTCACGTCCCCTCATCCACGAGTTCCTCACGACCCATCAGGTCGACGTCATGTTAGTGTGTGAGACCTTTCTAAAACCGAGCATGAGGGACCCTAGGGTCGCAAACTATGCTCTGGTTCGTAATGACAGGACTACCGCCCGCGGGGGCGGTACCCTGATTTATTACAAAAGGTCTCTCCACTGCATCCCCATCGACACTCCTCCTCTCACGAACCTGGAGGCATCCTGTTGCCGTCTCTCGATGACGGGCCATCAGTCCGTCATCATTGCGTCTTGTTACCACTCTGGTAACAAACCTCTCCTCAGAAGTGATCTCGAGTCACTTCTCTCCCTCGGAAGCGCCGTCATTCTGGCGGGCGACTTCAACAGCAAGCACACCATGTGGGGTTGCAACGCCACTAACACGAGAGGGTCCCTTATGGACACTCTCTCCACCGACTTGGGCTATGACGTCATCCCCCCGTCCTCCCCGACCCACTTCCCCTTCAACATTGACCTTAGGCCAGACATACTCGACATAGCACTTCTAAAAGGCATAGCGCTCCAGCTACGCTCGTTGGAAGTGCTACACGAGCTTGACTCTGACCACCGACCGGTTCTGATGTCCCTGGGCCCCGACTCAGCCATCAGTACCCCCCCGACTAGGACTGTGGTGAATTGGAAGCTTTTAGGTGAGAGCCTAAAGGAAACCAATTCACCCGACCTAGACCGAATCCCCGACGACATCGTCACCCCAGACGATGTCTCCCTCTCCCTCGATGCGCTCAATAGTCACCTTCACACCGCCATTGGCGGCTCCTCGAGACAGGTCCCAGTCGAGGGCGACCAACGCTGGGCCCTTCCCGAGGACGTGAGGGAACTATTGAGAGCAAAACACTCTGCCATTAGGGCTTACGACTGGACTCCCACCGAAGAGAACAGAGTCACTATGCGGTATTACGAGCGTGCCGTAAAGACCCGCATACGTGAACTCCGTAATCAGAGGTGGGAGAAACTTCTTTCAGAGATCGAACCATCTCATCTGGCTTACTGGAAGTTGGTGCGATCTATGAAATCCGACAAGACGTCATCCATGCCCCCCCTGACACGACCCAATCTCCCACCCGCCTTCGAGGATGTAGAAAAGGCCGAGTGCCTGGCCGACAGCCTCGAGGCGCAGTGCAGCCCCAGTCTAGACCAAGTCGACCCCGCTCACCGCGAGTCGGTGGATGCGATAGTCGACGAAGTCTCCTCCCTCCCTCCCCTCTCTTCCCTCGAGCCGGTCACGGCTTCGGAAGTTGAGTCGATCATCAAGGACCTCCACGCCAAGAAGTCCCCAGGTGCAGATGGTATCACCAACAGAGTGCTTAAACTCTTCCCCATTGCCCTTATCCATCTCCTAGTAAGCATCTTCAATGCCGCCATGACCAACTGCATCTTCCCCGACCCCTGGAAGACTGCCGATGTTATCGGCATTCGAAAACCAGGCAAGAAGGCTACCGAGCCTTCTAGTTACCGTCCCATCAGTCTTCTCAGTTCCATTGGGAAGATTTACGAGCGCATCCTTCTGAAGCGCATCTGGTCCCATGTCAGGGAGAATCACATTCTCCCAGACGAGCAGTTTGGATTTAGGTCCAGACACTCTTGCGTCCAACAAGTACACCGCATCACGGAGTACGTCCTAGAAGGTTTCAATCAGAGACCTTGTGGCTTCACCACTCCCAAGCCCCAGGGGACCCTAGCGGTCTTCCTCGACGTCGCGAAAGCCTTCGATAAGGTGTGGCACAACGGGTTGATATACAAGCTATATCAACTCGCGTTCCCAGACAGTCTTGTGCTCATCATCCAAGACTATCTCACCCATCGAAGCTTCCGCTACCGCGTCGATGGAACTCGCTCCTCCCCTCATCCCATCAGAGCCGGCGTCCCTCAGGGCTCAGCGCTAGCCCCTATCCTCTTCTCTCTCTACACTCACGACATCCCTCGGATTCCAAAAGTAGAGTTCGCGCTTTTCGCGGACGACACTGCCCTCTACACCAGAGGTTGGAATCCGCTCCACCTGCGTGGCCGACTTCAGCGAGCCCTTCGCCAGCTTGGCGATTGGTTCAAGAAGTGGGCCATAACGGTCAATCCCGACAAAAGTGCAGCCATGTACTTTCACCCCACCAAGCCCTTCAACCGGGAGCAACTCGTGCTTCACGGTCAGCCCGTCCCTTGGGCTACCTCCACCAAATACCTTGGCGTGACCCTCGATAGACGACTCACCTTCTCGAAACACATTCAGATAGTCCGGGACCGAGCGGCCTTCATTCTAGGCCGACTCCACCACCTCGTAGGCACACGGAGTAAATTGTCCCTTAGGAATAAGGTGACTATTTACAAAATGTGCATCCGCCCCGTCATGACGTACGCTTCAGTAGTGTTCGCTCATGCCTCCTCCCTAGACCTGGACAAGCTCCAGGTCCTTCAGAATAGGTTCATTCGCAAGGCAGTCGGAGCTAGCTGGTACCAGCGTAACGCCGACCTGCATTGTGATCTCGAACTTCCCTCCATCCGTCAGTACATCAAGTTTCTCTCCCGGCGCTACTTTGATAGAGCCCCTCACCACCCCAACCCTCTTGTCACTCGCACCGTGGACTACTCCGTAGATCCCACAGACCCTCCCCCTCTCCGTAGGCGCCCTAGGAACATCCTAGGCGACCCGGACGACCCCATCGCCGTCGTCACGTCGGCGGCGCTGGGGTCGTCCGACCCGGCAGCTCCTTGCAACAGGAAGTATTCAGTTTTTGGTATAGGCGTCGGTTACCAAAGGTACACTGTCATACACCGACCTCGCCGGCGAGGTCGAAGACTGCCTACAAGGTCTGTTAGAAGATCGGTTAGTTAGCTCGTAATGTTCGCTTATTTTACGCCCCTCAGTTTCTTGCCTGTTCTTCTGAGGTGAGGTTCCCTTTCCGAACAAGGCGGTCGAGTCATTGTTAATAATAATTTATTTTGTTTTTAACCTTAACTTCAACCGTCCCCGTTAGGGCCCTAGAGCAAGCCCCTTCTGGGCTGCCAGGGCAATTCGACGCCCCTCCCTCGGTGACAGCCCAAGCCGAGGCCGTACCTCAGAGGTGCCCTTGCGCTCGTCGCCCATAGTTTGTAAGCATTTTTGAGGCCCTGCGCCATCTGCGCTTGCCTAATGCCCGGTACGCTGTCGAGGCCTCAGTGGCCAACAGCATATAGTCATCCAAAAAAAAAAAAAAAAAAAAAAAAAAAAAAAAAAAAAAAAAAAAAGTTCTCGCGCTAGTAAGCGCGCGTCGTCCGCGCAGGATGTTTGTAGCCGCCGCTCGCAGTCACCACAATACCGATATTTCATGTTTTCCATTGCGCGGTAATAAGCGACGCCAAAGAAAAAATAATGAGGAATGAGGAATGAGGAGAATAACAAATGAATGACTGTATTCCAAAGAAAAAAAAACCAGCTAAATGAATTTATTAATTTGAATTTCGAATTCTTAACCAAAGAGGAGATATTTCAGATCAAATTGATCAGTACGACAAAACGCCAATTTCATACTAATATTATGTACACTAGCTGGTGAGAGATTGTTATTTGTAGTAACTTTGATTCTCTGTTTCTACGCTGAAGACCGACTGAGAGAACTTATTACTTCTACTTCACCACTACACCCCAAACATTAGCTACGCCCCGCAGTTTCACCCGCGTTTAAAAAGTATGTGCTTTTCTAGACTATAATCTATTTCTGTGCCAAATTTCATTCAGATCCGTTAAGCCGTTCTGGCGTGATTGAGTTGTTACTCAATCACGCCAGAACGGCTGAACAGATCTGAACATTCATACAAAATACCATGTAAGTATACACGAACATTCAAATATCCATCTAAACTTTCGCATTTATAACATTAGTAAGATGAGAGAAGAGTGAGAAGATAACGACTGTATTGGTTTAAGGCGCGGTATCATCACAAAATCAACGAAAACAAGTAGTTTGTTTGCGCCAAGTTTGCGATATCAAGAATTGTGATGATCAGGGGCAAAAAACACACCTGGTAAAAAAAACAATCAACAACAGTTGAGAGTAAAATTTTGAAGAGTAAGTAAGAGAACAGAGTAAAATTTTGAAAGTCATTCTGATTTTGGAAAAAAAAAACACAAAAAGTTTCTGCTTAAAAACACTGTTTGACAGTGGTTCTCTAAGCTTGCAGCGATTACAACAATTTTTTTTTTCATCTTTAGATTAGTTCTCTAAAGTTTTGCCAAGTAACTCATTCTTATTTGTGTTCTTATTACGATGAATACCAATAAAAACGGCAAGAAAATGTAATTCTAGGCGCCGATCTCACTTTATCATCAAATAGATTTACGATTTTCAACTCTAAATGAAGCGGCGTAAGTAAACGTGTATGCAGGCGGTAAATCGTGGTAAGACCGTGCCTTAAACAAAACCCGGAAACAATAAATATTTATTTCCCGATTGCAGACCTAAGCAAAGAGTAAAAATGTGGAGCTCACCTGTCGCCCATAGTACTATAGTGATACGTTCAACGTCGAGTGTTGACAGAGTACTCGTGAGAAATGTTGGGGACCCCTGAACTAAAACCGTTTCTCTTGAGCCAACAGTTTGTGAAGTCTGTCTTAGCGTTCGGTTTGAGTGTCAGCGGGAAGATAGAGCTACTACCAGGGATGTTTTACTGCATGTGAAGAGTATAGCTTGCTTTTTGCATCTAAGCTAGCGAGTGCGAGAGTGACAAAACGATAAGTAACGGTAAGTAAAGAAGTTTTTGCGAACTCTGCAGAGGATGTATGTTTGAGATGATTAATGTACGGGTAATCTTTGGATATGTATTAATTTTAAACTTATCTTTTACAAATAGACATCTACTCTACATATAAATTTAAATCCTTTACCTCTTTATAATGTTAATATAGACATTAATATATAAACATAGGATATAAGTCCTGTCTATCTAAAGGTCGCCTGGAAGAAAAACTATAGCGATTTTTTCTTTTTAAGCGATAAGGTTGCCCTAGTACTGCCGAATGATTAATTTTTTATGTGTATTTTTGGTGTGCAAGTTGTGTCGTTCTGTATTTTATTGATAACTAGCTGCGCCCCGCGGTTTCACCCGCGGTCCCACAGGAACCGTTTGTTTTTTCGGGATAAAAAGTACCCTATTTCCTTTTCTGTACCCCAGACAACATGTATGCAAAATTTCAAGACGATTGGTTGAGTAGTTGAGACGTGAAAGCGTTACAAACAAACAAACAAACGAACAAACTCACTTTCGTATTTATAATATTGGTTAGGATTAGGACTAGCTGTGCACCGCGGTGTTACCTGCGGTTAAAAAAATCTATGTGCTGTATTTAAAATAAATCTATCTCTTTGCTAAATTTTATTCAGATCCGTTCAGCTATTCTAGAGCGATTGAGTTACGAACATCAACGCATCTAAACTTTCACATTTATTTATAAAACTAATGTGAGATACGGGCTGTTTTTAGAGTTCCGTACCCAAAGAGTAAAACGGGACCCTAACACTAAGACTACGCTGTATGTCCGTCTGTCTGTCAGTATCTTATGAACTTTGATAGTTAGACAGTAGAAATTTTCAGACGATGTGTTTCTGCTACCGCTATAACAGCAAATACTAAAGAACAGAATAAAATAAATCTTTAGAGGGCTCCCATTCAACAAACGTGATTTTTTTGCCGCTTCTATAGACAACTAGCTGTGCCCTGCGGTTTCACCCGCGGTCCCACAGGAAAAAAATGGAACATCAGTTTTTTCGCGATTACAGAGTTGCCTCCATAATTGTTGCCCATAATTAGAATAAGTCGGTCGTTTTAAGATCCACCCGATGTATACAGGGGTTACATAAACCCTATTGTATTCGCGAGGTGTGCATCCAGTGTCGACTGGAGGATGCAATTATGCTAGTTTAAATTAAATATTGACTCAAAACATTTTAAACACACTTTGCTGTTGTATTAGCTGTATTTTATTTAACATTTTTATTTTATTTTAAATTTTAATCTAAATGTTCATGTTAGTAAATTTAATTTTAATGTTTTTAAATTTTAGTAATTATGAATTTAAATATTAATCAGTTTTAAATTTAGTTAATTATTTTGTGTTTATTTTATTTTTATATGAGATTTTATGTTGATATGTGTGATGTGTGATTGAATTTCCTTTTGTAATTATGGACAGGCTTTCTGAATTAAAATTATTATTATTATTGCACTCCGCCCTCCTAAAAGCGCGAACGCAGACACTTATCGCGTCAGGGTTTTCGTAACATGCTGTACAGTAAAATTTCTGAACAGGTTTTTTTGTATTTGTAACACTATTGTTTATTCAATGTAGGGTGTGATAGAATGATTAACACATGCAACATGATAAATACCCCATACAAGGTCTCAGCCCAATCAATCGTCTCAGGAGGCGGTCTAATTGGTGACATCGCTCGCTTGATCGCAGCTTCCGGCGATTACGCGCGATATTACTGGATAATGACGTCACTTCCTCACCTCGACTCACTAATAGGTTGGCTAATGGAGAGTTATTGGGTAAAATAAATATTATTAATATTTATTGCTCATGCTCTAACTAAAGTGTGTATATTTCAGGTCTTTAATCGTTTACATTAGGGCCATCTACTCGGCCTACACGAATTTACTTTGTTTTTCACTCAGTGATGAATAGACAAATTAAAAAAAATATATAATGAATATTATGTTGTATTTTGTTGGTAAGTACTTACTCGTACTTAAGTAGTAACTTTACTGTTTTAGTAAGTAAACTTTTCGGAATGAAAACTTTTTTAATAGCTAAGATAATGTATTTGTAGATAACAGAAGTTTTCCGTAGATCCTATGATCTACGATCTTGGCAGTTCTGATTAAGAAGGAGTTTTGTTGCTTTCAAAACTCCTTTCTAATCAGAACTGCCAAGGAGTGGAACGCACTTACCTGGGTCTCTTCAAGACAAGAGTGAATAGGCACCTCATGGGCAAGCGTGCCCCATCTTAGACCGCATCGTCACTTTCCATCAGGTGTGTTGTGGTCAAACGAGGGTCCATACAATCATAAAAAAATCCTAATTTATAGCTACGTCGTAGCTCTTCTACGATTTTCTCCGGCGTAGATGCTCTACGTCGTAGACGTGCTACGGTTCTACGAAGCGTAGCGTCATTTTATTGTTAATGAAGTTACCTATGGAAAGACTTGAAATGACTAAATACTGTAGAGACATGGTACACCATCAGGCTTAAAATATCTCATGTCCTAGAACGTCTATTTTGCACAAAAAAAAACAATATTATAAGGCCTACGATAATACGACAGAAAAAGAATACGAGATCCGTCCTCTTCCGTGCTCCAGCGAAAAGTGCCGGTTGACGAGGCGGGCTACTCAGGCGCTACTCCACTGACATGCCTTTGACAGTTCGCTCAGAAAACACAGCAAAGCACAGACTGCGTTTTTTTTGTATGTGTTGCTAGCACATAGTACAAACTTTGCTTAGTTTAGGGTCAGGCGACCGTGTGTGAAAAAAGTCTCGAATTCATTATTAAGAATTTATTGTTAAGTATTAAATTGTAGCCAAGCGCAGCCAATAAAAATATTTTTTAACAAAAAATTCTTTTAGCTTATTTTTCCTCCTTTTAGAAACCACAAATGGTGTCTACAAACCTTTACATGAAGTTAATCTTTATAACACATCATTTAGCTGTTACTTCAAAAATACTTTCTCACTAGTTTCAAATGAAAACGCCCTCAGAGGTCCCTCGAGAGGAGGTCTCAACGCGGGTCTATTCGTGAGCGCACAACGACGCTGGTCAAGATTAGATCATGTTATTACTTCACCCTTTTCACACTATTTCGTACTCGTAAAGTACTTGTGGTTATTTTAAAAGGTATTGGATTTTTGTATCGTGTAGTTATCAGGTGGGTGTGTTTCATTGCTAAAAGATGCTGCTTGGATCGTCTGTCTGAAATTCGTACGATATGTTATGAATACAATAAATGTATGTATGAATGCGATGGCAGCCTAGTTGGGAGAAGGCCCGCCTCTCAAGCCAGAGGAAGTGGGTTCGAACCCAGCCGACGGCACGCACCAATTTATTCATTGTGTAAACATATGTGCGTATTATATGTATGTCATCTGCTACGTGACTGGAGCCCGGTGTATGGCGGCAGGCTTGCCCCCTGTCACATTTGGGACTGAATATCGTCCGGCGAAGTGTGGGTATTGTATTACACCTCTACCAGCCCCCTCAGGGGAAATGCGATACGATATTTATGTATATGTATGTGTGTGTGTGTTGTTTATGATTGAAACACATTAATCACACTAAATATTATAAATGCAAAATGTTGGATGAATGGGTGTTTGTTACTCAATCACGCTAGAACGGCTGAATGGATCTTGATGTTTAGCTCAGAGATAGATCATACTATTTTAAACCTTAGATAACGTGTATTAAATTTGACTTGTTAAAACTTCCCTCCATTCAGTAATCTTTATCAGTCCCTGTAAATACTGAAATGAAATTAAATGACAATCATTTAATCTTTGTAACTTTTTCATTTCGTTTGAAGCAAGCTTGAATTTACTTTATTTTGTTTGTTTTATCAACTTTTTGTTTATCTGGCGCTGACAATCACAGAGTTGATGGTTGAACCTGCTCGTTCGTGAGGAAGTAAATTTTGTATTTACATTACAATCTCGTTATCCTTACTAATAAACGTTGTATAAACTCGGAATAGTTATTCAGTGTCTCGTCTTTTTCTAACTTTAAAATTTTTAACTTGATCGAACAAGACCAAACACTGAATAACTGAACTATTCTGAGGCTATACAACGTTTAATAAACTTCCTATTTATCAATGAACTAGCTGCAGCCCGCGGTTAAAATCTATCTCTGTGCCAAATTTCATCCAGATCTGTTCAACCGTTCTGGTGTAAAAGAGTAATAAACATACATCTAGCCATCCATTCTTACAAACTTTCGCGTTTATAATATAAGTAGGAATAATATAAGGAGTATAAGTAGGATAGGAAGTAGGAAGTTGAATTTTGACGTTTTAGTAAAACAAAAATAACAAATATTAAAAAAAATGCAAAACAGAACTCTGTGTCTTCCCTTTATGTATCAAAATTGACCTAAATATTTTCAAATTGCGTCATAATGCTTTTGGACAACTTTTCCATACCTCAGTCAAAATTCATTACAACGCCGTTGCGCGTCGTTACAAAATATGTTAATAGGCTTTTTTCTACCCTGTTTCTGCGCTTTTTTAATAACTTAATTGAATCTGACTTTTCGCGTCATTAACAGAACAATTACCTATTCAGTGAAGGAAATTTAAAAATGTCAAGTAATGAAACAGAATTAAATTCTTCACACTAAACGGTGCAATGGTAGTGAGCTAGTGGAAAATTGGATAAGAGCTGTTCATTTGTAACGCTGGTTTTTAATTTTTAAAAAGTCTACTTTGCGTAACGATTTCAGTTACACAAATAGTTTTTTGAACAACTAGGAATAAAATCTTACACATTTATTGCACCATTCTGCTACTTAAACCCTACTCCTACTAATTTTATAAACGCGAAAGTTTGTAAGAATGGATGGATGGATGTTTGTTACTCTGTCTTCAGCCGTTCTGGCGTCAGACCTGGATTAAATTTGGCACAGAAATAGATTATAGTCTAGAATAGCACATAGGATACTTTTTAACCGCGGGTGAAACCGTGAGGTGCAGCTAGTGTTTTATAAAAATCTCTTTTTACGCTATAAAATAAGTGGCAAACAAACAAACGGCTCTTCTGATGGTAAGCGACCACCGTCGCCTATAGGTAACCGTAACACTGGAGGTCTCACGAGTATGTTGCTAATCTTTTTTGTGTTAAGTGTTAATTTTTTGTTGTAAATTTAGTTAATGTAACAAGGCAAATTGTAATAAACACATGGTTTTAATAGTAACAAGACCATTAAGAAATTTAATTAGAAATTTAATTAGAAATTTGATTAGAAATTTAATTAGTAAGCATTACGTAATGTGATACAGTGCTCAACTAGATCGTGTGAACTTTACTTTAGTGAATACGGAAAAAAACTTTTTAGTATCCCAAAAGTCATACTCTAGAATGGCAATTTAATTTCCATAGAGAATTGTAATTATTGTTTAGTTATAATTTCAGTGGTAATTAGTAAACTAATCGTAAGCCTTAGGGAAATTAGGCGTTCAATTTATATCAATTGTTTAGCTTTTGGCACATTATTGTCAGCTTTAGTGCCTGGGGAGCGGTAGAGCTAGCTCAAAACAAGTTTTCATTGCTAATTTTGATAAAAATAGAACCGGCTAAAACGTTCAAAAACTTGTATAAAGTAACTCTAGCATAAATTCCGTCGAAAAATTACATAACATAATATATCGTCACGCCTTTCCCCCGAGGCTGGCAGAGATGTAATATAGAACTCACACTTAGCCGGACGATATTCAGTCCCAAATGTGACAGGGTGCGAGCCTGTCGCCATACACCGGGCTCCAATCATGTAACAGATGACATACAATACGCACATAATTATGTTCACACAATGAACAAATTGGTGCGTGCCGTCGGCTGGTTTCGAACTCGCTTCCTCTGGCATGAGAGGCAGGCCTTCTCCAACTAGGCTATAATCGCATTCGTCAGAAAATGACGAGAATAATAGTATACAATTATTATATTTGTGTGATATATTGATTAGTTTAAGCATTCCTTCATTTGTTTTTTTTTTTTTTGGTAGGTATTATAAATTGGTAAAAAAGTAATTGACCCAGCAAGCGCAGAGCGTCTTCATTTTCGACAGCAAGTGCAAAACGTGAGCGAAGCGACTCCGTTTCAGCTTGGGCAGAAATGGTTTCGTATGTCCGGATATCATCCGGTTCTCCTCTACAGATCCGAATCTCATATACATGGTTATATGTAACTTACCAAAAACCTCTTAAGGGTTCATTGTACTCATCGATATGAACAACTTTTACTATGGCGTGAACTATGAAATCGCGAAAAAAAAATCAGCTGTTCCATATATTTTGTCTCAGGCCAATGAACTGTTTGTATGAAACAGCTGTTTTTTTTTTGCGCGATTGCAGGATTGGCTTCATAGTAAAAGTTGTTCATATTGATGAGTACAAGGGTTAAGGGTTCATTACCCTTAAGAGGTTTTGGTGAGTTACCTATAACCCTGTATATTCGATTTAGTTTTTTCTGTCACATTATTAAAATGGCAGAGATATGATTTTTTATCGTTTTCACGAGATTTTCAGCTCTCAGAGCCCCTAGTGGTAATGTTATAGGAAGAGTTTTTATATTGCACTTTGCAAGCACATATAAGATTTAGTAGTAAGCGCTCAGTAGTCTGCAAAGTACCCACAAGATTCGGCCGGAAGTGCTCAGTGATTACGTCACGTGCCGGAAGTTTGCAACTCAATCCAACTACGCTGCACATGCAACGGACTTCTAGCACCTGGGAGCAATCTATACAACCTGGTATAATACCCGGCAACTTTACTAACTTGTGCTCGTAAACTTATATGGGATTGCTCAGGTATATGACAATTTTCTATGAATAATCATAATTTATGGGTAGGGTCAACTGGGGCAAATGCGTCTGTGGGGCAACTGCGTCTTTCGAGAGTTCCTGACAAATCCTCCACAAATTAGGCGACACCTACATTTTTTTTATATTTAGTTGCAACAATCTGTACAAGATGGTGTTTGACAATTTGTGAAGGGTTTGTCAGTAATTCTCGAAAGACGCGATTGCCCCACAGACTTATTTGCCCCAGTTAACCCTATGTATTTTTCCCTATGGAATAGGTATATCCTTTCTTACCTGACTGCTGCAAAGCCAAAAAAGGAGGGGTATGTGTTTGATCTGTATAATGTATGTATGTATACATTATACAGACTTGCCTAGTGCAGGGGCTACTAGCATAGTATTATTTGATATATTTAGTATCATGTGAAATGTACCTTTATAATGTAACGTTGTAAACTTTAGTGGAAATAAAAATAAATTTGTAATTTGTATAGCCGTCCCTAAGTTTCCTCGTAACTACTAAGCGGCTGAACTGATTTTGATGAAGTCGTTAGATTAGTCTCTATTGCGCGAGTGTCATCGACTAACATTGCAGTTGGGTTATTTAATTATTAATGACTAGCTGCGCCCCGCGGTTTCACCCGCGGTTAAAAAGTATCCTATATGCTATTCTAGACTGTAATCTATCTCTGTGCCAAATTTCATCCAGATCTGTTCAGCCGTTCTTGCGTGAAAGAGTAACAAACATCCATACATCCATTCTTACAAACTTTCGCCTTTATAATATTAGTAGGAAGTAGGATACTGGTTTAACCTCCTTTCCCAATAAGAAACAATCATTATTTCAAAAACATATTTTACGCTGCGTACAGACCAAAGCAAACGAAGGCTAACGATTTGCTGCATCTCGTTTTATTTTATTGAAACGAAGCAGGACGCAGCGCATTCTTTTTCTGGCAGTTTTGGCAGTCGTTAGCTTGGTGTGTCCCTAGCATTAGGAAGGTTAAAACGGCTGTACTAAATCATCACATGCTTTAAAAAAGCCTATAAAACACCTTGATAATGTTTTGGAACTCTAGCTGTGCCTCACGGCTTCACTCGCATCGCGCATCTTCTCATAGCGCGGCTTTTGTGACCATCGCCGAAACTACCCATCCACAACGCTTAACTGACCCCATAAAGACACATAGCAAACAGAAACAATAAAAACAGATAGAGGACAACCTTTTAGTGAAACGAACTATAAAAACTTATTATACTCGTACTAATGAAGCAAAAGTAGAAAGGAACTTATCTAGATCATCATCATTGCCTCAGCCGTAAGACTTGTGGGCCAGACTTTGTCCAGCAGTGTCCACTGCTGGACAAAGTCTGGCCCCACAAGGATCCCCACGATGGTCGGTCTAAGCGCTTTTAAGTTAAGTAGGTACTATCACATCACACTAATATTATAAAGGTGAAAGTTTGTGAGTGTGTATGTTTGTTACTTCTTCACGCTCCAACGGGTGGACAGATTTTGATTAAATTTGATATGGAAGTAGCTTATACTCTGGATTAACACATAGGCAACTTCTAAACCACGGGTAAAACCGCAACCGGTGCTACTAGTTTTTTTTTTTTAAATAATGTTAAAAAATAGCATTCCCCTGGTATTCAGTAATGATGCAGCAAACGATTCCATATAAATCTATTCACTCTTGGTTATAAAATAAATAAATATTTGATACATTTTACACACACGGTCGTTTGACCCAAAAACAAGCAAAGCATGCACAATGGCTGCCAGAGACTGAAATTATGTGCTACTTTGCGTAAAGCCTCAGAGACCTTCTCTATCCAATATAAAGCAGTACATTGTCAGTCAAACCTGGGAACAAGTAAAAGTTTCCGACGCACTCATTGTCAGGCATTGAATGTCCCGCCTCAGCTCGCAACTGGCTCCTGTTGCAATGTATAGTTAGCTAAACTTTCATGTCTTCTATTTTAGTAAGATTTTATCTTGGACTAGCTGGTGCCCGCGACTTTGTTTGCGTTTTTAAGAAAATTGTATTCAAAAGCTTTCCTACTGTAACGAACTTCATCAAGATCCATTCAGCCGTTTAGCCTTAAAAAGCCTACAAACAGACTGACAGACAGTGTTACTTTCGATTTTATAACATTGGTATGGATGGATATAATACATTAGCTGCGCCCTACAACACGCAGACAAAAAGTATCTTAATCATACTCATACTCATACTCATTTATTTATACGATTAGTATACGTCAAAGGCTAAAAATAAATTCATTTACAATCGTAATAATAAAAAATTAATTAATTTACAATCGTAGTAATAGAAAAAACATAAAATTGAATTAATATAGTAAATGTCATAAAATAATAATAATATTCAATTTAATAAATTAGGTATCTTAGGATATCATTTTTCGTAGTAAGAATTCTTTTTCAATGTCATAGAACGCTTGACTAATCAGCCAGCTTTTCAGTTTGGTCTTAAATAAAGTTAGGTTGGAAGCCTCAATAATATCTACGGGAAGTCTATTGTAAATACTAGTGCCCATGATATGAGTCAATTTAGTGGATTTCGCAAGTGTTCGCTTTAAAGGTAGGAGTCTGTGCTTATGGCGAGTAGTGCGCTGCTGAGATTCCCGCAACGATTCGCCCAGCACTGTGTACATGCTGAGGTTCATGCGCATATATGTGGCAACTTGCATAATAAGTATTGATGGCAAAGTGAGTATTTTGAACGATATAAAAAATGGTTTAGCTGACTGATCCTGTGGGATTCGTGCAATCGCGCGCACCGCTCTCTTTT
This sequence comes from Peribatodes rhomboidaria, assembly GCA_911728515.1. Taxonomy (NCBI): domain Eukaryota; kingdom Metazoa; phylum Arthropoda; class Insecta; order Lepidoptera; family Geometridae; genus Peribatodes; species Peribatodes rhomboidaria. The sequence goes on from OU452184.1 coordinate 14,846,078, forward strand.
GGCAGATGAAAGCGCGTTTCCACTCGGCCCCTCTAGCCCAAAGTTCAGCTCCGTACTGGAGCAAAGAGTGTTCCGAGGCAAAGTAGCATGAGCGTACAACCTCGCTTGGTAGAATCCTGGAAAGCCGTCTCAGCGCGAAGCACGCACCGCCAAGCTTCCCACACAGTTTACCGATGTGAGCTTTCCAGGTTAGGAATATTTGTTATTCCATACTATAATCTATTTTTGTGTCAAATTTTCATCCAGATCGGTTTAGAAACAAACATCTATCCACTTTATCATTTATAATATTATTGAAAAGATTTTAGTTGCCAAAATGTATTTTGTAATAATTTCATTAATTAATCTTAATTTATATAAATTATGTGTCACGTTGTTTGTCCGCTATAAACTCCTAAACTACTTAACCGATTTCAATCAAATTTGCACACTGTGTGCAGTTCGATCTAACTTAACAGATAGGATAGCTCACATATATATTTATAAATAATAACGCGAACGGAGTCGCGGGGTGACAGCTAGTTAGTTCATATTTTGTAATTTAGGCTACTAACTTCATAGTCGAAAATAAAAAAGGCTAATATAAGGTTTTAACTTGCTCTTGACGTTCCGTTTTCAGAAACAAATGAGTGTAAGTATACGTGCAATTCAATAAAAATTGCAACTAAAAAATATTGTAGGCACATTAATATTATATTGTAGGCACTTTTACCAGAAAATAATACATCGAAATAACTATTTTAGGATACTATATAGTAGTAAAATAAATACATGTTAACATTGTTTTTTTTTTTATTCATGTCAAAAAATATTCTGTGTAAGAAAGAAAATACTCCCGCAAAAATGCTTGACAAACGCGGAACTCCACTCAATGAAAAGCATCTACGTAGCCATCGAAGCAAAGGTTTTCAATTGACATTAGCTAGTTTCCATCTCCCGAAGTACCTCTTTCCGTATTAGGATAAGCGAGAAAGGTTCAAAGGCTCTGTGATCTGCCGGTGATACACTCAGCATCCTTCACTCGATCGAAACATGGAAATGTCATCCCAAAGTAGCTAGAGTTGCCAGACCAATTTCGTAGAGTTAGCTAAAAAACAAAATCAAATGGAGCCCTGGAACTTGGAAATGTCATCGGAAAATTGCTAAAAAGAATTGCCATACCAATTTCGTGAAGTTATCCAAGATTAAAATGAAATAGATCCAATCAAATCCATTTATTTCATTGTTAATAATTTATTTACTTTTCTAGAAGTAATTAGGTAGGTATCTAAATTAAATATGAAGACATTTTTGGGTAGTAATCGTCAACTACCTGCCAATTTTGACAGAATAAAATAGATACACTATACTGGGAGATGTTGGGAGAGGAGTTTGGTTTCCGTAGCAGAGTTTTTTTTACTTTTTTCACCAGCTCGAGACCAGCAGCCTCAATATTTCTTATATACAATTTTTATTATGTCAAATAAATGAAATGGTTGTTTAATTGAATTTCCTCAATTTTTTTATAGCTATGACAAAACGAAGTAAAAATCAAAATAGGAGAAAGTGAGTTAGTAATCAATAGTACTAATATTGTAAATGTGTGCGATTTAAATAATATTACTTTTGTAAAGTTCTGTAAAAATGTAAAATCCACATAATATGTGAAATGCATTCAATCATTTATCATGGACGTATGAAAACCTTTTGAATAGTTTCGCTGCAACACATCTCAACATGAGTCGGCGTTATTCAAAAGAACTTTTATCCATGGTGTAACATTTCATTTTATGTAAATACTCATCAGGCATTTTTACCCGACTGCGCAAAAAGGAGAGTTATGTTTTTTGCGTTTATGTATGTGGGTATGTACGTATTGTGTGTGTGTGAGGTTTTTTGGCACGCCCTACAGTCTAAACAGCTTCATGGATTTCGAAATGTGAGGTGTCATTTGAATCGTCTTCGATAGTGAAAATGACAATACAATACAATACAATACAAAAACTCTTTATTGACACCAAATACAAAAAAATCTAAACTAAACACTCAAAAATAAAGGCGCAATGGGCGGTGTTATCGCTTAAGAGCGATCTCTTCCAGACAACCTTTGGATGGAATAAAAACATTATGATAAAATGACGTAGGTAGGGTACAATATTTTGAAGACAGGTTTTTTTCGTTGTCTTTTTGATAATATTACTTGTTATAACGCTTTTCCTCTTACTACGCTGCTTGGTCCACGTTTCGTTGGTCTACGTTCAATACTAACCGATTTTCTGTCGATTTACGTATGTACAGACAATTTTATAGTGGTCGTATTAGAGATCAATGCGAGAACACAAAACCGACCCGCAAATATGGGCATAACCTTCAAACCTCAGTTATTGTGTCTAGGAATACTATAGCCTTACAAACTAGCTACAGTAACACAATTTGGACAAAATGCATGGTATTATAATATACTCCGCCAGGTAAAGCATTCCGGTTCCGGGCAACACGTAGTGACGTCAATCAAGGCTTATATTAAGTCATTCACAAAGTGCGAAAGAGACGGATGACGATGTTGAGTGACGTCATACTATACGTGTTTGCTCCCGGAATGCTGGACTTGTTTTTTTTTTTGATCACGGACGAAATGTAACACACATGAGCGAAACGAAGTCTTATTGTACGAGAAATGATCATTACCTATTCGTAATAACGTGCTAATTTAGGACTGATTTAGAAAATTAATTTTAACATTTTCGATTAATGGACTATGTCAAATTATTTTCATGATGGTGTAATCCGTGACAGAAAGTTTCTATTCTGGTCTTGAGTAGATACTTTAATATCTAACCATTAATTAATAATAAGATATATTATAAAATAATAAAAATTAAATAATTATTATCTAATCATTAATAATAAGAAATTAACCGCGCACTAAATTTCCGATTCAATTTTTTAAAAAGGTTTATGTTCGCTTACTTATCATAAAATTACAAAATGCTAACAGATCCAGATCGAGCTTTAAGCGCCATCTTGAAAAAAAGTTTCTAGGTAGGTAAGTAGGTTTTAAAAGATGCGAAATTTTATTCTTTAAAATAATCGTCTCAATACATTTTGTACTAAAATGCATAGTTTCCAAGATATCGGCCAGAAACTTTTTTTCAAGATTGCGCTTGAAGCTCCATCTGGATCTGTCAACATTTTGTAATTTCATGCTCAGTAAGTAAGTAACCCTAAACATTTTTTTATAGAAAGTTTAGTGCGAGTTTGACCAAAAAAAAACGGCAAATTTTACTGGCCCAAATGTTCAGCGGGTATGTGAGCGATTAGAAATCATTTGTGTGTTTCCTTTTATCAATTTCATCTATACTCTCTTCGCATTGCAAAATGTCCGTACTTGACTTACTGCCTATTTCAGTATGACTGTAGAGTCTGGTATTCAAAATATTCATGAAGACATCGTGTCCGGTCCTTGGCTGACCAAACCAAGCTTCGAACAGACGCAGTTTCAGTCAAATCAGATTCATACTGAATTAGGTATCTAAGAGGTTGTACTGAATACCGAGTTAAATTAGACTTATTCTGACTTTAGAAGTTTGAATAGACTTTTCGAAACTATACTTTAACTGAATTCATACAATCAATTTAATCAATGTCAATGTAATTAGCATGTGTGTGTGACATAATTATGTTTAATGCGAGTATATTCTCTAATAACTTATTTAATTTTATTTCAAAATAGGCTTCCGTTTGTCTACGTTCTGCTGTAGCTAAATATGTAACAAACTCCACGCCAACCCCCTTATACTACTAATAAACGTTGAATAGTTATTCTGTGCTTAGTCTTTTCGTTCGATAAAAAAATTTATTTACGATAAAAAATAAAAAATAAATTAAAAATATATTTATATTTACGCGTCGACTTGTAAACCTCCTCCGTTGGTCACGCCTTTCGTACATGTCGTTACGCCTTTCCCCCGAAGGAGCTGGCAGAAGTGTAACACAACACCCGCACTTCGCCGGACGATATTCAGTCCTAAATGTGACAGGGGGCGAGCCTGTCACTATACACCGGGCTAAAAACATATAGCAGATGATATACGCACATATGTTCACACAATGAACAAATTGGTGCGTGCCGTCGGCGGCACTTCTCTCTTCAGCTTGAGAGGCGGGCCTTCTCCAACTAGGCTATCTTCGCTTTTCCGTTTTGTGGATTAAAAAAATTAAAAAGAAGAAAAATGTAAAATAACTGAGTTTTACAATAGTTTAAGGCCAAATGCTTCTAAGCCAAGTGATATTTTTTAAGATTTTCTTGAAACTTAGGTTGACATTTTACATCTTTTTTGCACATCGGCGCAAAAAGATGCTGGTTTCCTTTAAATCAACATAATCATTGAGACTCCATCCCAGGCCGTCAATACAGCCTCCCCGGACTTCAAACAGCAATCACTGTCTAATACGGTGAACTCGAAACATTTTGTTTGACCCTCCTTAATCTATTTGTCCTTTTTGTGCAAATACGCTTCAAGGTACGTTTTTGACTTGACAAGTTGATTGTGTTACCTACGACATTCGGGATTGGTTGAATTCGTTAAAGTTATAAAAAGATTGTTTATTTTAGTTGCTTTTATTAGGTGTTTTAACGGTTTATCTTTTCCCAAGAGTGGGGGTCGTTATCATCATCATTTTCAGCTTGTATCAATTCGTTTGCATAAGTCATTGTCAGAAGAGGGGACAGCATAGATTAAAACTGCTTCACACTCACGCACGCTCGTGGCTTTCCATTAAAGGTCGATTTACACCAAACGAGAGAATGCTCATTCTATCCCCACTACATCAAATTCTTCAAGTGTAAACAGGCGTAGAGCATTTTTTCGTTGTTCTTAGTGCGTTCGCAAAGATTCTATAGAATATGTGTTTGTTTGATGTAAATGGAAACGTCTAGCTTTCGTTTACACTAAAAGATTACGAAAGAATGCTCTTGTTCTAGCTCTAGCTCTATGTTCGTTTGATGTAAATCGACCTTAAGAGAAGGACACTTGAGTTCTAAAGACGAATATAACTAACTGTCCAAATCCATTTAGCCGTTTGAAAGATATGAAGTAATAAAAATTACAAATATACATACCATAACATAATGTATTATGTTTTTTACGCGTGACTTGTATGTATACCTACAAGTCACGCGTAAAAAACATAACTCTTCCTGGCAGTCTCCTAGCTACTAGTCAGGGTACTAGCGAATGCAAAAGTGACAACTGTCATTCCCGCGTTCTCGCACACGGTGCGCACCTTCAGGTGTTCATGGCGAGTGATTATCTTTGCTATACGTGTTATTTCTTTAATACGATGATGAAGCGAAAATATATTGATTTCTTTAATATCTATTATCACAATGAGTCTGCAGTTGTCTAAACTATTATTTAACTACTCTCTAGTCTGTATAGATTATGATTTTTTTTAAATATGCTAATGTGAACGTAGACATTGAACCTGTCTTTTTAAATTACTATTTATGATTACTATTATATTGTTACTAACTCTATTGTGTTTAATGAACGTTTAACAATATTTTTTAAATCTTGTCTCCATCAAGGCACATTACTTAATTTGCACTAATAAAATAAAGTCCTAAGTATATAATTAGCTTATAAAGTAAAGCAAGTAAGTAAAGCTTATAAAGTACACTACAGTTTCTGCTTGAAGGTCGCTTAAATAAGTTTTGATATTTACAACAAAATTGGAGTTCGTAATGTCTTACGGCGCATTCCTCTTTCATCGAGGCTCGATCATACCAGGATTTTCCACCAACACACACGTTAACTTAAGCCGTTAAAACTTATTTAGAGTTGAAAATCGTATATCATTTTAATAGTAAAATCAGATCGGCACCTAGATTTTTTTGTTTCACTGTTTGTATTGGTAATAATCGTAATAAGAACACAAACAAGAAAAAGTTACTCGGTTAAACTTTAGAGAACTAATCTGGCTATTTAATAATAATAAAAAAACTGTCTGTAATCCCTGAAAATGTAGAGAACCACGCTCAAACAGTTTTAGAAGATACTTTTTGTTATATTTTTTTTTTTAAATGAGATTTTTTTTTTAAATTCTACACCAGTTAAATACATCATCATAGTTGTTTGTATCAAAGTAGGTGCAAACAAAATACTCGTTTTCGTAGACTTCGTGTAATACCGGGCCTTAATGACATAGTACCTAATATTAGATCTACAGTCTGTTCAAGAGAATTGCGTTAATTTAAACATACTTCATAATACTATTGTTTGCAACAACAATAGCTAACATAATAACAAAACAACAATATTGTTGTTTCGCTATCTGAGATCTGGCAAATATTCCATGAGGTGTGCTTACAGTGGAGGATTCAGAATGTTGGTTTAAGGGTGAGGCTTGACTTAAATGAAACTAACTTACATCAAGGTAGGCAAGAGTTTGGTTTAGGAGGGGGGGTTGACTTAGCTGAGAGTGGAGTTTATTCCAAAACAAGTTAATTCCTAATTTGAATAGTGTTGCTTCTGAACACTGACTTAAACATTTGCCCCTTAGCAATTTAAACGTTGTGTAGCCTCGGAATAGTCATGCAGTGTTTTGTCTTTCTCGATCGAGTTTAAAATTTAAAAGAAAGAAAAAGACAAAACATTGTATAGCTATTTCAAGGCTACACAATGTTCATTACTAAGACGTTAAGAAATAAGATTATTGTTATGTGACGTTTGTTGCCCACCAATAAAAAATATTTTATTTCAGTAATCTGGTAAAGTAAGGTTTGAAATTACAAAAGCACTCAAATAACAGACGTTTTCGCTTATTGTAGATTCTGAATTAGTTACTTTGGGAGGGGGGGCTCTTGGTCCCTTAGCCCTCCCTCTGGATTCGCTAGTGTGTACTTATACTGTGTTGTTGATGTGAGCTCACGTGAGCGTAATATCTGAGATGTTTAGGGACCTAAGACAACAGCGCTAGTGATATCTCATAAGCCTAGGTGTTGTTGGTTCAGTTTTTACCCGACTGCATAAGAAGGGTCTACAGCTAGCTAATTTTGAGACCTTTTTAACCGACTTCAAAAAGGAGGAGGTTATTAATTTGCCGGAATCTTTTCTTTATGGTATTCACCGATTATTCGAAGACGTTAATGAAAGTTAAGTTAATTAAGTTAATGAAAGATTAGGAAAATCTTTAGCAAAGTATTCAAGTAATCGAACTCTGCCAGTAAAAGTTAATAAGGTTTCTTATCCTCTACACAGGTAATAATTTCACAATAGGATGTTTCGTAAAACTTACAAAGTATCTCGAACTTTATTTCCCATTATTATAATAATACAATTGAATTGTTTTGTTAACCAAAAGAGCTTCGAAGAACCTCCGTGAAAAATCCACCTGTATATATTATATTGTCTGTATTTACATGCCCAAAAAATTACCTTCAATAGAATATGAAATATCGTACTGTAATTTTTCCCTATTTTTCTTATTATCTGTACATTAAAGCTACATTTTCAGCAATTACAATATGTACTTGCCTAATTATTACGAACATCAGAGGAAGAATTATTTATAGAAAATTATGACTTCCGGCAGAATTTCTTTTTATCTCGTTAAGGTTTCGGTTGGTCAAAAGCGTGTCGTGGTTATGGTAATGGTCCCGTAGTTGGTTATTGGTTATTATGGTAATGATAGCTATTTATCATCATCATCCTGGGTCTTTTTACACTGCTAGATATGGATATCGACATAAATGTATATTGTGTCTTGGTTCTTTGCCAACCCATTGCACAAATTGTATCTTACGTCTTACATAATGTACAAAATAGTCTTTGTTCCATGTTTAACCAAAACGTATGAAAAACGAAACAGAGCTGCCGCCTTGTTACCCTTGGCTGCTGGCTGGTATCGAAATCAAATTTTGACTAAGGACTGACTTTAAGGAAGTATACTTTTTCTAAGTGTCAAAAGGTCAAAAAAAGGTGATTAAAATTCAAATCAAATCAAATGCCTTCATTTAATTGGGTATCAAAGATTGATATCAAAGCTATTCAAGATTATGAACGTCAAAGTTATAGTAAAAACTTTTTAATAAAAAATTAAACCGACGAAAAAACTAAAAACCAAAATATAATCAGAACCCAATGAAAAAACCTCAATAACTAAGTTCTTGAACTAATATCAGTATGCGTATTAATTCTGAGGCGGCGCCTAACGGAGGTATACTACTTACGCCGCCGCAAGGCATAACGATTTACGCAAGTAGTTAATTAATTTGCTAGTTTAACGCCAACTCAAAATTACTAAGGTATACATAAATTAGTTTAAGAACTTAGTTAATACATTTTTTACTACTCAGTTTTTTCGGCGGTTAAATTTTTTGTTAAAAAGTTTTTAATTTTTTGTGGTTATAATCTACTAATTACTACATGCTTAATTTTTTTTACTTTTAAATAGCTACCTACAAAGGCTAAGAAATCTACACACAAGAGGCTGACAGGTCTAATCTCAGCATTAAAATATGTGTGGAAATCACCCCTATTTTCCAACCCTTAGGGGAGGATTTTTTTTCCAAATTTGAATGGGACCAACTTTCGAGGTATACCCTATCTAATAAAAAACATTTTTTAAAATCAAACTACTCTGTAAAAATTTATGCGTGATCATACAACAAAAAAAAATACGCACGTCCACTTGTAAACCTCCTCCGTATCGTCGGTTAATCGACTTTACCATCGGCTGGGTTTGAACTTGCTTCCTCTGGCTTGAGAGGCGTGCTTTCTCCAGCTAGGCTATCATCGTTATATTAGTAACAAGGTCTTAGTAATAGGGTTCCGTTTTACCCTTTGGGTACGGAACCCTAAAAAGACTGTAATGATGATGACGATAAGAGAAAAAGATGTAGGATGCAGTTATGTAAAACGTAAAACCTATCCATTAGCAACGGCGCTAAGTAGCGGTCATATTCAGTCCAAGTTGAACGAAGTTCTGACAATCCCGTCGCGTCGCGTCAGCCGAGAGAAATGTGCGAGATACCGTCAAACTCTCCCATTTGCGAGAATCAGGGAAGCATTAAACTTTAATGTCACATTAATTTTAAAATTCTAACTGATGTAAAAGTAGGTTTATTTTCTGTAGCGGTTTTCTCTAGCTACCTTCACTGTAAGCAGGTTAGGCAAATAAGTTAATCAGCCCTTGACTTAGGGTGGCGACTGCGGTGCAATGCGCTGCGTCGTGCAATGTTTTTAGTCGGAATCGTTTGAGTTTTTATATCTTTGAAGAGTTTCGTATGTATTATATGCTTACTGGGTTTCGTATGTACATGTTTTAAGCATAATGGGCTCACTGAAGGAAAATTCAAATCACATGTAAAAACTACATAAATGAAAAGAGGGTAATAAAAAGTTAAGAATTATTTAGAAGACAAAGATATCTGGAGCCTCCCACTTCCGCCAAGTAGCCACTAGTATGTACATATATGTAGATGTTACCTAGTTGTAAGCCAAAAATTGTGAGACAGTAATTTATTAAGTCTTAAAAAAAATAATGCTTCTTAGTTTCTTGCCTGTTCTGTTGAGTAGTGGCTCGTTATCCGAACAAGGCGGTCGAGTCTATTTAAAAAACTTTGACGTTCATAAGTGTATCTTTGATACCCAAATTGAATAAAAACATTTTGACTTTGACTTTGATTTTATGGAGTAATCTGTGCTTTGAACTTTGCACTACATTTTTAAGAACCATACAAACAGGAAAGCTCGTCTCTTCGCTCAGTTGTATTTTAGGCCAGCTATATAACAATGCTTTTGAATTGCTGTGCAACTAAAATTCGGATATATACCTACTTACCTATATGATTCACTAATGGCCATATGAGCTGTAGATATCGTGGACGACGTCTGTACCTACTCCTCTACAGGTAGGATTCCTCAACCGATTCCTGTGAAATTTTGTAAGCAGGTCCGATAATTATGTAGAATTAATTGTTGTCATTTTTTTTTTTTTAAATTGGCGATTTTTTTTTTAATTTATCTCCCCAACCGATTTTTTTTTTATTAAGTATATATATTTCACGAGAACCGGTTAAGAAATGCGACCTGTAGAGGAAGGCAGAGATTCGGACAGAATTCGGACACACCAAAGCGTTTTTTTCGTAGTTTACACGGTTTATAGCATAGGCGCTTTGCTCGGTAAAGTTCGCTCGACCGATTATTTACATAAAGTTCATTTTTCCTGCAAAAGGTAACAAAGTAAGGCAAAATTAGAATCCTAAGCTTCTAATTTCACCAGGTTTCTTTCTATTACTTAACTCAAGGGCAGGTCCGATTTCCAAAAGTAGCAAACTAAATCTTAAACTAATATCAAAAAATAATCAATCCATTGATCCCAGAAACGCGGGACATTTCGATTTACTCTCCCCCATATTCTATTCAACCCATGAAGTTAAGGTAAATGAGTATCTGAATATCCAAATCCAATCTCTAGTTGTGACACACAATTGACCGAGCCATGCGAGGTCTCAGAGTCTACTGTGACCATCGATAAAGTTTGTAAAAAAAATTTCTTGTCGATGACTGGGACATCTCGACATTTGCTTGTCCGACGATAAGTAGAGCACCGTTGATCTGATTTTCATGAAATTTTTAACATATCGTCACGAATTTCCCCCCAAGGGGCTGACAGAGGTGCATTACGACACACACACTTCGCCGGACGATATTCGGTCCCAAATGTGATAGGGGGCAAGCCTGTCGCCATACACCGGGCTCCATCAGTCATGTAGCAGATGACATACAATACGCATATATGTTCACATAGTGAACAAATTTGTGCGTGCCGTCGGCTGAGTTCGAACCCGCTCCCTCTGGCTTGTGAGGCAGGCCTTCTCCAATTAGGCTATCATCGCTTATTTTGCAAACATGTAGTTTATTTCAATAGCTTTTTAAAGTTCAGATGTGAGCTAAATCGACCTAGGGGGTTTGAAGATATTCGAAGTCTTCATTTGAAGCTATATAGCTAGTTAAAACAAAAAGTATTGGTTACTTTTCCTGGACAAACCGGACCCATGGTATAGAGAAAGATTTTTAAAACATTACCAAATTGCAAACGCGAATGAAAACTGTCAAAGAACTTTAAGTTAAGACGAAAGTGCCATTAGGCAATTTGAAATTCTAGAAAGCCATAAATTAAGTACCTATTTAGAAATTAAATAAATAAAAAGTACTTATACCTAAAATATTTCCTTCAGAAATTATGCAAATTTTTCATCAACTTTTCCTGCTATCGCTATACCGTTTAAAAATTTCAATTTAACTTTTGACTTGCCTAATTTAGCTCGTATATTATTTTTAAAGATAAAACAGTAAAAAGGATAAGGGTTTAAAAAAGGTTAGTAGGTACATTTGCTTACGTCACTAATTCCAATTTTGAATATTTAAATTCTTTATTTAGGCTTAGAAGTATTTTAAATTTTGAACAATATAATCGTATAGTTGATTGAAGCAGTCGTTACTTTGCGGAAATTTATCTTCAAAACTGTAAAAAATAAATTTCTGCAAAGTTAACTTTTAAGGTAACATTTTTGTTTTTATTCATTGCTGTTATTACATATTCTTCACTTAAACAATTAGTTCCAAATTGTTACATATATCGCCACGCCTTTCCCCTGAAAGAGTTAGCGGAGGTGTTATACAACACCCACACTTCGCCGGACGATATTCAGTCCCAAATGTGACAGGGGCGGGCCGGTCGCCATACACGGGACTCCAGTTATATAGCAGATGATATACAATACGCACATAATATGTTGACACAATGAACAAATTGGTGCGTGCCGTCGGCTGGGTTTGAATGCGCTCCCTCTGGGATGAGAGGCGGGCCTTCTCCAGCTAGGATATCTTCGCTTCAATATTTTTACAAGTCGATAATAATTGATATTAGATTCAGGTAAGTTAATATTAAAATCAATGTAATTGAAGCCATTTTCCTTGGTGTAATAAGCAAGTAAGTACTTATACTTAATGCGACGTTAGAGCGGAAAACATTAGAGATTTGTTAAAAAAAATGTTTTGAACACATTGTATTTTGGTAATTAAGCCTGGAGAATAAATTTAAAAGTTTTCTATAAATTTTTGCGTTACACACTAATAGCTCGATGTACTGTAACTAATTATTATATTTCGTCAAGATTTGTACAGCCGGTTAGCCATGAAAAGCCTGCAAATAGACAGGCAGGGTTAGTTAGAGTAATGGCCACTTGAACTAAACATAAGAATTGCCTAAGCTCTTGCTTAACTAGTTTAATCTACTCCTAGCTAACTTTTAAGTACCTTATTTTTTTTACACGAGCTTAACCCATTCCTTAGGAGAATCTTAACTTTATGTGGCCGTTAAGCGTATATTTCGCTAGTAGTTTAAAACAAGGTAAGCAAGGAATTAGGTAATTCTTATATTTAGAGCAAGTTGCCATAAGAGACAGTTAAAGTTAGACAGCGTTATTTTTAATTTTAAAATATTAGTATGTCGATTTAAACATGTGGTACAAAAAATTAAAATTAAAAAAATCTCTGACACCGATTTTCAACAAACATAGCAAAGAATACTCCCGACTAATTCATCTTGCAAACAAAAAAAAAAACAAAGTCAAAATCGGTTCATTCGTTCTGGTGCTTCGATGCCACACACACACAGACATGGCAAACTTTTAGAACCACGTCGTTTTTACGTCGGGAGTTAAAAATAGAGACAAGACAAAATAAGTATCTATAACCTTAATAAAGCTTTCAATAAATTTTAACGTTAATCGTAAACTTTAGAAACGCTCATAACTTGTCACCGTTGACATCTTAATTTCCTAAACACAAATTAAACGCTGCGATTACTTTATATAGCTTCAAACGTTTTTAACAACATAATATTTAATGAGACACGAGTTTTGAGAATCAGGTTAAGGTTTAAGTACGTAAAACTAAGAATATTAATTTCATTTCAGGCAGGTATGTATCTATATTCAATTACTTACTTTATTTTTATATGCCATTTCAAATTAAAAAATATGTTTCGTGGTATTTTTTTTCTTAATGACTTTGGCGCCGCATATTCTATCACATTAAATATTGAAATCATTGACATCACATTAGAATAATACTATTTTTTTATACAAAATGAGCTGGGTTACCAGGTTGTAACATTTTCAGTACCTACCTATATAAGTATTAATTTTACGCTGACTGGCGCTCTCCTTTTTTTGAAGTACATATTGTGTTGAGTTCAATTTCTTGATCTATACACTGTCACTAATAGATAGAAAATTATCGAAAAAATGTAGTACTTACCTATCTACATTATGTAAGCATTTTATAGTATATGTAACCATGTGTGTGTAGGTATAGGTATAGATCTTATAATGAGTATAATTTTGGTGTAAGCTATGAATTTCTGGAAGAAAGATTTAAATCAAATATTAGATTTTAAAATGAGTTTAAACATTAGAAAATGTTTAAATTCATTTGAACATTAGAAGCCGATTTTTTTTAATATCACTGGCTTTTAAAATATTGTAGGCAATTTAGTATAGTTAAACGAAATTTTTAGTAACCCAGATGTCATTTTATTAAAATTGATACTTACTTACTTACATTTTTATAAATGACCGAAATTACATTTTTACGCGACTAAACTGCCATTAAGTTTGCATACCAAGTCCTAATATTAATTTATAGTTTACAATTATTCTTTTACACATGTTATATTTTATGCAATATTTGCCTACAACCATAATATAAATTATCAAACGAAAACCGATGGGTAAGTAAAATCATATTTCTTAGATAATTATTATTAATTAACAAAAAACGACTTTGTCAATCTCATAATTTTGTAGGAAATTGTAATTTTAAAAAATGAATGAAAATGTAGCAATTCATGAATCCTGATAACATAAACACATTTTTTGTTACACAAATATGATCTTTAAAATACCTATGGGGAAAATCCGTAGAACCAACACTAGAAGTCTGTACTTACCGAAATAATAAAAACGTTAGAATTCTTTTAAACATAGCTCCTCCTAGAATAAATAAAAAAAAATATAAAGATTTAACTTACCTTGAATACTGGCCGGTAAGAATAATACAGCAACCGCTAAGCACTCAGCATAACTTTTGCGATAGTTCGCTTGGAGTCAGAACGAACACGGAGGTAGTTCGCGCGGGAAAGTTGCGGACAACTGATGGAAAACGCGCGAAAACGCGTCTACTTACGCTAACGGCCGACCAATCACAGCCATCGTACGCCTCCGCCAAAACTCAGCCACCAATCACGTTAAAGGGGAAACACTAAAAAACTTTAGCGTAGGTGGTCAAGCAAAAAGATTGCTGTAGAGTAACCTAGTATATTATTATTACCCTCGCATTAGCAAAATCAGAACATGAAAAAAACAGTTTTCGTTTTACAAATTCCTTTTTCAAATAAAAAGATTAAATCCAATTTAATTTATAGGACATTCTCTTGAAATGTAGGCCCTTACATTATCGAATCACACTACTTTCGCGCGCCCGCTCGCTAATCGGTTTTTCATGTTTAATTAACTGAAAGCGCTGAAATTATAGGAAAATTATCACTGTATTGCCATGATTAGCGATAAATAAGCACTATTATTGTAGGCGGTCAGACGTTTGAGGAAAATATTTATTGGATTACTCAAATTAGTGACAAAAACACCGCTTGATTACAACTTATCTGCATGATATTCGTAGGTAGGTACATCCGGTGGGAATGACATTTAGGTGGCTTTTATTTTAAGGACAGTGTACCTTTTTGCAAACTAACTAGGCTCTTATAATTGTAGCTAATGTGGGCGACGATTGATGACGTGGGCGAATATTAATTTATTCCTGTAACTATTAAAGTATAACTTACATATTTAAATAATTATTTATTGACGTAGGAAGGCAATGTAAGTTAATGCGTGGGTAATGTAATTAATATTGGTTGGAATTTAAAATGTGTAACTAGTATTTCGATGGATTTATAACATTGTAGATTATTAAGTTTTTTAAATGGTAAGTTGATATTATAATCAATTTGGTCACTTCTGTATCTGTAAGTTGAGCAGTGAAGCCCGTGAGCTTATTTTATATCATTTAGCTTATTTTATTTTATTTCAATGACATCTATAGCATCTAAAAAAATCACATAAATAAATAAATAAATTCCGGACATTTTTCACAACGATCGTCTGACCCTGAACTAAGCAAAGTTTGTACTATGGCTGCCAGAGACAAATTTTACATGCATATTTTTATTTTTAAAACATACTAAAACAGATAAACCCAAACTTACAACAAACACAAATGTTCATCACATGAATGTTTGCCCTAGGTGGGAAACGAACCCACAGCCCCAAACTCAGAAGGCAGGTTCACTACCAACTGAGCCACCGAGACAGTAATCACCTTTGTAGTTTAATTAATTAACATTTCATACTTTTAGCCATGGCCATAAATATTTAGTATAATTCACATCTTCTCCATCTCTAGCTTATCTCTACATAGTACGTACATATAAAACAAAGTCGCTTTCCACGTCTATATCTGTCTCTATAACCGCTAACTCCTCCTAAACCACACTACGGATTTAATAAATAATAATAATAATAAATTCTTTATTTGCCAAAAGGTTACAAGCATCTTTCTTGTGACCCCTGCACTAGGAGAATCCTGTATCGCAGGGGCCACGTCTGGTACGAGTTACAAACTGATTGAGATACGGTGCGGTGATTAATTTAAAATTTTATAAATTTAAAACAAAATACAATTTAGGAGCCGTTTTCACCATCTGCTAGATAATTTTGGACCCCGACACAAAAACGGGGTCTTAAGTTTGACGTGTCTGTGTGTGTGTCTGTGTGTCGTGCGAAGGTTGGGAAGAGCTTGCACATCAGAGAAGGGAGTGGCGCAACTCTGTTACTAGGGCTGTCACTAAGTTTGAAGAAAAGCGCCTACAATATCTAGATTTTTTTTTAATTTGTTATACAAAATCCGCAGCCCTTAATTAAATACAATAATTCTTTAAAATAAGACTTAAGGCCAATTACGGATTCACATTATTTAAGTTTTTGGTAAAACATACAGTCGCTCATGTGAATAATAATAACATGACATAATTATCTACGTGTGTGTGTGTGTGTGTGTGTGTGTGTGTGTGTGTGTGTGTGTGTGTGTGTGTGTGTGTGCCTTATTGTATGTGTATGAGTATTGGACAGATATAAAATAAAATAAATAAATAAATGTAAGTATAATTTCTACGATATTGCTGAATGTTGTATAATATTAAAACTGATAACACATAATAATAATGATAACACATATAATGTATGAGGGTTAAACCAATAATCAATATATCAATAATCAATCAGATGCAAAGCGCCTTATCATCAGGACCCGTCCGAAGCCTTCCTATACCTACACATACAATCTCGACGGTCAGGTCTGTGCGCTGCAACCGGACCTTTAAAACCAAATTTGGATTTGCGAGCCACATTCGTGCTCACAACCGTATCTAGCCAGGTTCGCCATTGACGGAGACGTCAAGGAGGACTAGTGATGTGTGTCTGTATGTGACATCGTAGCTCCCGAACGGGTGAACCGATTCTGATTTTATTTTTTTTGTTTGAAAGGGCAATTAGTCGGGAGTGTTGTTAGCTATGTTTGATGAGAAACGGTGTCGGGGTTTTTTTTACGTTCACGTAAGATTCAAAGGTATTCTGTGCGAAGCCGGGGCGGGTCGCTCAGTAAGTTCTAAGAATACAATACAATATTACTTTATTGCACCCCAAAAAACTTCATGAAAATCTTAAAAACTAAAATACATTTTTCGGCAGTTCAAGGGCGACCTTATCGCCTAAAGCGATTTCTTCCAGGTAACCTTTGGATGGATAGGAACTTATGGAAATACGAAAAGGGTAGGTGGTGTACATAAAACTAAATTAAAATTTTAGAAAAATAATAATATTTAAACTAAGTAGGTAGGTACTTAAATAAATAACCAAAAATAAATATAATATATATGAATAATTATGAATACATATTATAATTTAAATATAATAATACATCAATACAAATATATAGTTTATTATTATAGTTTATCATTAGTTTATTATTATGTTCAAGAATGTGTAATCTTGTATTATTTATCGTACTTATTATACTATACAATGAGTACCAAACGTGGGTGTGTCTTTAAACAACGTACATTTTACTAGGATATCATTGTACTCATTTTGATCAACATTTTTATGTGTACCAGCAATGATTTAGCGAAAAAAAAAACAGCTGTTCCATATTCAACCTTGATGAATGAATTATGTATGGAACAGCTGTTTATATAATAATATAATAAATTCGGGACATTTCCACACACGGTCGCCTGACCCCAAACTAAGCAAAGCTTGTACTATGGCGGCCAGAGACTGATATACATACTTATATAATTTTAAATACATACCTATATAGATATTTAACATCCAGACATAGAACAAACACAAATGTTCACCGCATTTCATTTGTTCGTTTGCCCTAGGTGGGAATCGAACCCACGCCCCCAAGCTCAGAAGGTAGGTTCACTACCAACTGAGCCACCGAGGCAGTCGAGTTTATGATTATAATATGTCCGTCACGGTCCGTCCTTTAAGAAACATCCAATATAATATTGTTTTCATCATCATCATCATCATTTCAGCCCTGAAGACGTCCACTGCTGGACAATCAATGATCTCCACAACGACCGGTTTTGAGCTGCCCGCATACAGCGGCTTCCCTCGACTCTCACAATCGACAATCAGATTGTCGATTTAAAATTGGAGAGGAGGAGGCTTGTGGGGATAGAATTTTATTTTCCTAGACATCAAATTTTTTTTTAATCGTAACTTCGTATGTAGGTAAGTACTTATGAGTACTTTTATGTCTAGAGAGAGCTCCGTACTGTTTATGAACGAAAAGTGACAGGCCAACTTTTTTTATGCCAGAGTGCGTGACGGGTACATCTTTTACTAAGGTTGCGTCATACATTCATTTAGAATCTAACAGTTGGCTGCTATTTTTCTTGGCCCGTGCAATGTTTTTTCAGCCCACCTGGACATTTCATTTATCGAAGTACCTGAGTAAATAAATTCAATTGAATTGAGTAATATTGTCACAAACTAACCTACCAAAATCACAAATTTCAACCTGATCTGCGCGTAGGTAAAAGTAAAACCAATCAAAGTAGGAAAAATCAATTGGAAAGCTATAGAGAAACATTAAAATAAAATCACTTTGTATTTATAGTGTTTTCCTTCGAGATTAGCCGTTGGACGTGGACAAACAATAGCGTCGAGGTGAGCTCTGGTTTGCTAATAGAATGCACGAGAAAATCCCTAAGCACTTAGAAAATAACTTAGTAAGCTAGTTAGTCAGTCATGGAACTATAAAAACACATAAATACTCACCTACCCAAAAAAAATTACGCCACGCGAAAAAAAAAAAAAAAAAAAAATTTAAAAGAATTCCGAAGTTACTTATTAAATTTTACCTAAGTTAGTACTTACTTGCTTAACAATTTAAATATATTTTAAATACACTGTGACATTATTTTTATTTTGACATCTTATAATATTTCTGACATTTATACCACTATTTTTATTTTATAATTGAAAAACAATATTTTAATTTCGTTAAAATTTTATATTTTTAAATTATGATTAATATGATATAGAATCAATCAATTTCTAATATTGCTAATGTAACTGGTTTTAATCGTGTTAGTAATAATAAATAAATAATAAATAAAATAATAAATAAATAATTTGAGAAAAATAATTATCTAACGACTAACCAATACATGGTAAGCTAATGCGGTAGAAAACTTGAAATAGGTTAATACTCAAAATAAATTATAATACTTATCATGGAAGTAGAGTCTTGTATAAAGTTCACATAAAAATATCCGAAGTGTACCGTACCTATATCAATTTAATTATACTCAATTAAGTTTTCTATTTTAAAATGCATCTAAGAAAATGTCAACATATTAATTTAAACCCCATTAGATTACATTAATGTCCAATTCATTATGCCTTTCACAACACAGCCCAAGGAAGTGATCACTTGCAACAAATGCCACCACCGGTCACCCATCTAATAAAATGCCATTAAGTACCATTAATTTGAATGGACATAATAACCAGAGCTGCAGTACCAGCTGAGCGTATAAAACTAGGTGATAATGCAAAGTTAAATTTAACGGCATTTTCAAGCATTTTATTTTTCCCCAGTGTACATAAAAGTATATTTTTATCGCAAAGTTTCATACAAAACGGCGCAACACGCGTTGAATATTTAATGAATAGTTTACTTTCAGGTAAACGCGATACTGTAGTCTGGTTAATTTTCAAGGACGCTTTCATGCTTTTATTTTTCAAATGAAAATGTGTCCATTTATGCAACAACATAACGCCTCAAAGTAAAGTAAAAGTGGTAAGAGTATGCAACGTTTTTACATAGGGAAATATAGATAGTCAATGTCATGGCAGAATTTTTTTCTTGCACATCCACATCCATTCACCATCCAGTGGGATTTGGCTTCGCACGTCTTTTGTGGCAGGATTTTAATGGCTATCTCCCCCATGGAGTTTCCGCTTTGTCGTGGCGGGGAAGGGGGGGGGGGCTTAGTAGCCGTGTCCTCTGCAACCACGGTGAAGCTAAGAGGAACTCCGAGACGGGTCCGCTCCGGATAGCCCACATTGGAGTGGCCAAACGTAAGTTGCGGGGATGTATGTCCAGGACCGCAACTGAGGTGAGCTGCGATGTTGTCTGATGACGACACCGAAGCTCAGGGACGGAGGCCGTGGCGGGAGAGGAGTACCGGTATTACAGTGCGCCGCTCTCCCTACCTACCTTCCTCTCTTACTTCCGCAGCCTTAGCGAGGTCGCCACCGCATGAGGGCGGACGCGGTGGGGCCGCACGGAAGAGGACTGTCGGTATTGCAAGGTGCCGCTCTCGCTATCCAAGCGGCCGAAGTGGCAGGCAGCGGTACTACTTATCTGACCCGTTGCATCAGCCATGGACGTTCAGACACGGATACTGCCACGTCTGGCGCTTCTTGGCTGAGTTGGTCCTCGAGGTGGAACATCATTCTGCGTCCGGTGTCCTGACACATCGTCATGGGGAAGTGGACGCAAGCCCACTTTTATTTCCATTTCTGTGTTATTATTGCATAATTATAATATTAAAATTTATTGTTAGACATAAGCTGTGATTAATGTAATGATTGGGTATATTAGTCCGTAAGTTACATTTTAAAATAAATAAATAAAAGCTCAGGCCGGAGCCCGTAAGGTCTAGCGCTGTCGTGGCTGCGGAAGCGTGCGTAAGCATCCTCTTACCCCCAACATTTGAGGCGCTGAGGTTTGACACTCTAGGGTTTTTAGTGGGTAGGCCGCCAGTGGCGAGGCTTCCACATACCCACCCTGCCTGCCCCTGGGGCGGTGGTATGATACATAAAGGCTTTCCCTAGGTTAAAAAAGCTTTTAATGACTTTGCGTGATTTCAGTGTTTAGCGAATGAGCTTTTAACCGGCTGGGTCCAATGGTTACTTACTTGACGTTAGGGTATATTTACCTGAGGTAAACCAATGGGCTCAAATTTCATCTGACCTACCGGAAAGCTGTCAGAAAAACGATTGTCAGTCATGCTACGGCTACATTAGCGCCATTCGGCGATAATTCGGACTATCGCGACAAGTGTAGCCCGTGAGTTGGACACTTGGCGATGTATCGGGCGAATTATCGCCCACGTCAACTCCGTGGGAAGGCGACGAGTTGACCGTATACGATAACAATTTTAGCGCGACAACGTAACAGCAATTATGGCGCGCTAATGCAGCCGTAGCATCTGAAAAAAAAGTGTGTCTATACTCTAGGTATACTTATTTATATCTGAAAACTTGATTTGACTGTTGCAAATTATGTTATCCACTCTGCTACATATTGTACCTACCTATGTCACTGGCGCTACCTTTTTTTTCGCTACTCCAACTACCTTGTTATAACTTTGTAAAGTATGACACTCTCTTCTACATGAACATGATGCAATTCGACAATGGTTTCGTTTTAATTCACAATTTGTCTCTAATGGCTAATTATAGCCAAGCTTTGTGAGCCTTTATAATTATAGCCAATCAACCGAGTCCCAGGTAGGTGCTGTAAATTGACTGCAGTGCTCATTAGCCAAATACCAATTGTAGGATACAATGTCAACTACCCACAAATAGGGAAGTCCCTTTATGTAGCGGACTTTAAAAAATATGCCGGTTCAGAATACTCCGGATATTTGAAACAGCATAGACCAACCAATATACATAAAATATAGACCAAATATGTACAATAAAGATGCCATTAGGTAGGCATGAATCAACTATGTATTTAATTAAGTTTTTTTGCGCTGATGGTATACATCACCGCAAAAAAACTTAATATATCGTGACATACTATCGAGACTAACATGATGACAAATTACAGGGATATTCCCTGTAATTTGTCATCATGTTAGACTCAAATTAAAATTGTAGGTAATAAAATAAATCGTTGTAAAGAAAAATACGCAACAATTTGAAACGTAATATAGCTAGTACCTATATATTAGTCTCGACATCACGAACTGGCACAGAAGTACACCGCGAGGATGCTGGCCGGCACCCATAAACTCACACGTAGTTAGGCACTTGAAAATATTACACGCGCTTTGCGATAATAATGCGATAACCAGAAAAAAAAGAAAAATAATTAAACGCGACGGAGTCTTTTAAAAAAGTACGAGTAAATTCAGAATTTCGAATAAAACACGCGAAAATATTCACTGCCTCGTGCCTCGTGATAACCAAAGTCAAAGTCAAAATGTTTTTATTCAATTTAGGTATCAAAGATACACTTATGAACGTCAAAGTTATTTAAATAGACTCGACCGCCTTGTTCGGACAAAAAGCCTCTACTCAGAAGAACAGGCAAGAAACTGAGGGGCATTATTTTTTCAAATAATAAATAAATTACAGTCTCACAAATTTTGACTTACAACAAGGTAATATCTTTAAATACTAGTGGCTACTTGGCGGAAGTGGAAGGCTCCAGACATCTTTATCTTCTAAATAATTCTTAACCTTATAATATCCTCTTTTCATTAATGTAGTTTTTACATGTGATTTGAATTTTTCCTCGGTGAGCCCTGTTATATTTTTCGGGATTTTATTGTAAAAACTAACGCAGTTGCCAAAAAATGACTTTTTTGACTTAGTCAGTCTAAATCTCGGTACAGCTATCCTATCCTTAATTCTAGTGTTAGAATTGTGATAGTCACTGTTCAATTTAAATTTATGTAGATTTTTGCGAACGTGCATAATATTTTCAAAGATATACAAAGAAGGTAAAGTTAATATATTTATTTCTTTAAATAAATCTCTCAATGATTCACGGGGACCCATTCCGTAGATAGCGCGGACCGCTCGCTTTTGCAAAATAAAAATGGCCTCTACTTCAGCAGCTGATCCCTACAGCAAAATGCCATATGACATCAACCGTTCAACAATACGTGTTTTTTTCAATAGCATGTAGTTTTCAACAATATCGCTTTGGGCCATAATCTTCCGTAAAATTCGGTGCGTCACGATGTAAGTGTATAGCTTTACGTATTCTTCGCATACCGGATCACGGATGTTTTGGCCGGAACCCATACCTCTTCACTACGGATGGTGCAATTACTGATTTTGTTTGACGAATGTATTGACAATAGCTACTAGCATCGAAGTATCATAACGGTAGCAACAGTTACGTCATTTATCATGCGCAAATTCAAACAATGAGTTGACAAACGGGTCTAATAATTTTGACTTCCTGAAAATTTTGCACTTGCGCCCTCTCGTCTACCTACACATTCACTGCCTTGTTTCACCGTGATAAAGTAACAAACATAATGCTTAACATTTACATTACTTAAATTTTTTTCTATGTACACGTCTTGAATTACAATCAGGCTAGATCATAAGTTTTCTTTTGTTGGTTTTATGTTTTGTAATTATTGTAATTTGTGTTGTGTAGGTACTTAAATAAATAAATAAATAAAAAACATCCTCTCACTCAACAGCTTTTTTTTTCGCGTTTTCCGAGTTGGCTCTATGATAAAAGTTGTTTATAATGATAAGTACAGTGACCCACTTTCAGCTTAGTTTACCCTTTCCTGATAACCCTGTAAACCTACCTACCTTCGTAGGCAAACAAAGTAGTTAGTAATTCCCTAAGTCGTAATTCCGTGGAAAGCATAGCCGTGCAGTCTTAGTATACCTATTGGTAGGTACAATGCAAACACGCGCGGTGTTTGAGGAGTGCACTCCCAAATGGAACTACTTGGTAAATGAAGGGGAGTAATTATTGTCGTGTGTGTCTTTAATCCCCAGCTAGTGGTCTAACAGAGGTAGTTAACCACTAGATCAGTAGTAGTAACAAATCCAGGGTAGGGCAAGAGACTCCCCCCCCCCCCCTCCCACGCCCCTCCCCACAAAATTCTCTAGTTCACATGCTACGATAGTCCTTGGTACTTACATAAATATTATAATGTCTAACTTTTAGCTTTTACTTTTCTGTTTTAGCTAGGCTAAATCAAAATCCTGGATCCGCCACTGTAGGTACCTAACCTACCTATCTAGATATCTTAGGTGAACAAACATGACGTAATTAAATTCTGCTTTGAGTGGGTATTAATCTTACTGAAGTAAGTAGGATTCTATGTATCTGATCGAAGAAAGTAGGTGTAGATTTAGTAGGTACGAGTTAGTACTTACCTATTAAAAGTAGTACCTACCTACATATTTGTAGCGTAAGCGTAAAGTTTTTACGTTTTTGTACCAAAAAATTGTAAAAATACCTAACGGGAGGTCGAAGTCTAGAATATAAATTAATTACTGTTGGTCGGTACAATGCAAACTCCACTCCCAGACTAACTAGAGAGTAGGTATTTTTTAATTGGCCTGATGCTCATGAATATTAAGGAACCCCCAACGTACATTCCCCTAAACGCCATCTATTGATTAAATACGAATTAAAATGACGGATCAGGTACAAAAGTTGAGTTGTTATTTGTCTTCAATGGCTGAAAGCTATGCTGAAGCTGAAAATGAATAGCTGTAATTTTAATAATGTTCACTAGATGGCGTAGTATTGCCACATGTTTATTATTATTGACATATTAATGTACAGCGCCATCTATTGAACAGACGTAACATTTTTGGCTTGATAGTGGATTCTAACTTTTCTGTAAAAAAAAATACTGTCAACGTCACTGTCACTAATTTAATTACTGTTAAAGTCAATGTCATGTCTGAATAATTAAAAAAAAAGTATTAGCGTCACGTAAAACTGTTACCGCTATTTTGTTTTATTAGTTTTCATAAAATTTTGTTAAGCTATAACCAATATTGTGTGCAGTTCAAGCTCTGCTAAATTATCAGGTGAGATTTTCCGACTTATCTATTTCATAGACTTTCCGAAAGAGAGCGTTGCAATATTTTGTAGGTTAATGGTCTCCGGAGGCGTATTCTATTGCTTTTCCGTGTTTTTATGGTGAACAAAGCAGTAAAACATTAAACCAACTCTTAAAAACCTCTATCTTTTAGTATTATTATCTTTCCACTGCAATCGCGATCAAACTTTCTAATTGTTAGAAACACATCCTTTTAGTCGTAAGTGTGCAATCAAGCGAACAATTCGCAAAATTACAGAATGTCAAGTCAAGAGGAAAACGACTCGCCGCTGCCTGAGGGCTGGGAGATGCGGACGAGCCGGTCCACCGGCATGACTTACTACCTCAATAGTTACACGAAGAAATCTCAGTGGGAGCGTCCCGACGCTCCAGCTAACGCCGGCGAAGTTCGCTGCAGTCACTTACTCGTGAAACACGCGGGCAGCCGCCGCCCGTCCTCCTGGCGCGAGGAAAACGTCACCAGAACGATCGACGAAGCCCGAGAGCTCGTCAAGAACTACCGTAAGCAAATAGTCGCTAACGAAGCCACGTTCGAGGAGCTCGCATCTAAATATTCTGACTGCTCATCTGCGAAGCGTAAAGGTGATTTGGGACACTTTGGTCGTGGCCAGATGCAGAAGCCTTTTGAGGAAGAAGCTTTCAAGCTAAAGGTGGGACAGCTCAGCCAGCCAGTGGAGACTGATTCTGGAGTCCACATCATTTTAAGAACTGCTTAAATTGATAGATTCATCTCAAATTAACCCTAAAGATACCCCATTACAAATTCTTTGTACTGACTATAACTCATCAAAGTTGCAAAGATTGAGACAAAGCTTTCCAATTGGCTATCCCAAGCTTACGTTTAGTCGTGCCCAACTATGCGCCGAAGTACATTTTGATAGATGTGTTTTGATTAATGCATGATGTGCTTCAATCGTCTCGATCATGGAATCTGTAGGGTAATCTTGACTTTGTCTATACTTTTGTTGCATTTTAGTTAGTAAGATTGAGCCTTATAAATGGGCCTTGAGCCGTATATCTTTTCAGTGGAGTTCTGAACTGAATTAGACATTCAAGTCACAATCAATTCATCTCATATTTGTCAAATTTCTACTCAGTCTTAAGCCATAAATACTTACTATGTGTAAAAATGATATAGGACCGACATTCAATCAATTAATGGTTAATAACAATGTGAACAGGAACAATGAGGAGGATGGTTTTCAAATTTTGATATAACAAAGTGAATCTGGTTATAATGACACGAGTTACGACTCAAAGTCGCTGGTCCCTCAATTGTCATAAAAACCGAAATCTCGATTGAAGTGTTCAAATTAAAAATTGCATTATCATCATAGCTTAACTTTTGAATTGTGTCAAATGTTAACATGTGTTTCAGAAAGGAAGATATCATGATCAATTCATAATCATTTTGTAATGTACAAATGTACTAAAACTGAAAAATGTATAACTTTGTAACCTTCTGCAAATGTAGCCTACTAATAGACCATCTAGAATTCATTGTTAAATTAATGCTTAACTGCCTAAATTTTAGGCAGGCCTGCCAGATTTATGCAACAAAAATTTTGGTATGATGATATAGTTTGTCCTAGGCAGCAACAATTTTTGTTGAAAGAACATCCATGCTGCTAAAAGAGTAATATAAATGCTAAGAGGAGATTGGCTCCATAATGTGTTATGTAACTCAAAATTGAAAAACTTGAGTGCACAACAATATTATTTGTTTGATGCAATTTCTTTAATTCTGAGTTTCTACAAAATACATATGACATGGCAAAAGAATAACATTTTAGTGTTTATTAGATCCATCACAGCCTGATGGAATATGAATTGAGCTTTAATACTTCTTTATAAATATCTTTCCAAGGCATCTCAATATTATATTAGCTCAGAGATTTGTAATTAAAAGCTAACAAAAATAACTTTATCTCATAAGTAACCAATGTTATATTCATTTTGTTCATCTTATTTTGGCATACACACATAACAAATGTGTCTGAGGGATAATTAGCAGACTGGAATGGATTAATTCATAAATTAGAACACATACATAATGTATTTAGGAATTTATCTTTATATTATTATCTGTGTATAAAACATAGACTAAAAGTATGTCATAAAGCCAGTAAGACTGTTTCCACCCGACTAATTCAACCTACATGAGGGTAATGTTATTCAAGTATATAAATGTCTATTTCTTTGTGAATTGTGTACTTACTAAATTGGCTTAACCGATTTTGTATGACAGTGTTATTATATTAGATTATTTCGATTCGTTTCTGTATGGAGTGTCATAGGCTACATATTGCAGTTGAGTTTTTTGATTTTCCTCTAAATATATTACAAACTTGTTAATGTGTTTCTTCAGTATATATAAGCCAATAACTAAATGTATTGTGGGAAAGTAAACTCTATGGTCATAATTATAATATTTTATTTCTTTGTTCACCGTAGAATCATTGGAAGTACATAGGAGAAGAAAGTACAAATGTTGGTCTGTATGGAACATTTCTGTCATTCACAATGTTATGTCTTTAAGAACCCAGCCAATTCATTAAAGACATAAGAATTAGTTGTTTTAGTTAACTTCGACTGAGAGCACAAAAGAAGTCTAATAATTTACATATTTTGATGTTTTCGGGTCCTCCTAGACAGGCCATATTTTTACTACAAAACTGGCCCTGCAATATTATGCAGGGCCAGTTTGAGTGTTGCAATGCAATTGAGTGTTGCCGGCCATATAGACATACATTTCTAGCATGGCTGATGATGTCGGGGCTACAGTCGGCAATATTGCCCGTATTGCAGTAAATATGGCCCGTTTATGCGCACCCTTAGACTCCTGTTGCGCAGACGGTTTTTTACTTAAAAATTAATTAATATTTAGGACTCAACAAAGATACACAAACAAAATATAATACGATAAAACAACAGTTTTCTAAAAGATATCATACCTACAACCAAATCATAACAAATGTATAGTGAAGTAGAAAGGTAGACCAGCCATTTTTTCTATATGTATTATTTCTAAAAATTGCACATCAATTGTAACCTTATGACTATATAACAGAGTGCATTACGCCTCGAATATCAGCTCAAAGCAACAATAAGAGTATTTTTACTTACAAAGAATTCAAGTTAAAACTTTTTTGGTAATTTTATATGCCTTGCTTAGCTTTCTAACTTTTGCACTCAGTCGTATGGCACAAATATAATAAACATACATCTACGAATCTAGTCTTTGAAACAAAGTTTTATGACAATGAATCCGGAAGAATGGCAAGATCCAGGAACAAAAATGATCGTTTTGTCCATTTAAAGCGCATTCAGTTGCTCTATCTTGGGCCTACTCCTGAGCATCAGGATAGTGTTCAGGGCGTTGTCCTGGACGTTTTCTGAGGCGGGGGTCCAGATGGGGCCTATTATGGGCGGGGAACGCTTTCCACCCCAAATGCTGAATTTCATCTTCCGCTTGCCGTCTTTCTTCAAATGCACCTCATTGTACGGATGGCCAGGCTTGAACAGTTTCGGGGAAGAATCTATCGAGTAGTTGAACGGGAGAGCATCGCGCAGCGTCCGGTCGACGTCCAGGTGGCTGCCGCTCATAGCCAGGATCCTGATCGGGTGCCGCTTGTCCATGCCGGAGATGAAATCGATGTTTCCGTTTCCGGGCGAGTAGCTCGAAACTATGCGCCTCAATTCTGGAATGGTCGAGAAGAAGATAATCTTGGACGCTTTCGTTCCGGGCTTGTAGATCATCTGTCCGCTTCGCTTCCCTCCCCACGGGCTGAAGCGCACTCGTTTTGGCATGCTCGGCTCGCGGATGCCCGACGAGCGCTTCCAGGACCACATGTGCTCGAACGACGCTTGCGGCTTGCCTCTCTTTCCTCCCCAGGGACTGAAGTTCCTCTTTTCCACTTCGGTTTGATTCTCATTGTAGCCTACTAAGAATGGGGTGTGGATGTCGCTTTTGAAGTAGACGGTGTTGTCTGTGTCGACGAGGTTGGGGCGCCACGTCCTAGTGTCTGGGTCGAGTTTGTCGGGTTTGTCGACGGTTCGCCTTTTCCTCGCCTGCTGCACCTGCTGGTAGTTGACGGCCATGTCGTTCTGGAAGGTGTCGAAGTGCGGCGGCTGGTTGAAGTACTGGGTGTAGGGGAGCGGGTACTGCGGCACACCCTCGGTGAAGTCGAGCGGCGCGTCCGCGTCTATAGCCCCCGTCTCGATGTACTGCAGGCTCACGGGGCCGATCCATGAGAAAGCCAGCAGGAGCCACGGTTGTGACATTATTCTGAAATAGATAGTTTGCTATTACTCATACAGACATAAATTTTTAGTTTCAAAAGAAACTGGATAGTACGCAAGTAGAACAGCCAGGCATTACATTCTTAAACATTTTCATGGCAGAGAATTCTAAACGATCGGTCATGGATTAACTTAAACTTGTCTCTGAAGTGCACTCTGAAACTCGGCTTAAAATTGTTTGCATTTTTCCTGAAAATCGAATTACGGATCATACCGCCAGGATTGATACGTCTAAGCAGCAAGCCAGACAGAAAAGACGAAAAAGAAACCGACGGGCGACCGGGCGGGACACACGCAGATCCTTTCAATAGACTTTCATACAAAAAATGGAAGCATAGAAGAGACCAGACGCGACGCGACGGCAGAGAAGACGGAGCGCGAACTCAACGTTTCTCATTCGGTATGAAGGTGCCATGTCTCCGTACGTCCGTGTCTTGTCCTCGACTTTCTTTTTTTTTCTATCTAGCCAGCGCCGAAGGCTGCATGGCAATTCAATTCCTCGTAAATTTGGTCAAACCCACCCTACTACTAACTACTAAGGCAATAAAACCAAAGTTCATAATATCTGTCAGCATGTACCTACTCAATTCAAATTCGTCACTATAAATAAACACTATTTAAATTAAATTCGACGCGACGAAGATGTAAGAATCAAATGTAACTTGATTATTTAGGGGCTATTTAGCTTTGGTCCAGTCCTGAACAAACACGAGGATGTGGCAGGGCTTACGAAAGATTGGCCCGAGTCCATCGCTTCACATTAACCAGTAAAGGAAAGCATCGCAGTTTCGCCGTCCGTTTTATAATCCTCCAGCTATGAAAACATATGATATACCTAGTGACCGTTAAAGTTTTGTAGTTCCAAGCCATTCTAGTTTTGATAAAAATTTGCATAATTTTTCGAACTAACGATAAGTACCTACACCGGTTATCATTCAACCCATTTAAAAACTACTAGTTTGGTACTTGAGTTAAGTTTAGATAACTACTAGCTACCCGTCCCGGCTTCGTACTGTTTCTATAAACCTTTCGTGACAAAGTAACTGATGGTGACAACCGCATCAAAATCCGTGGCGTGGTTTAGGAAAAGTAGCGAATATACAGACAGACAAGGGGACAGACGCAGGAAGCGATATTGTTTTATACTATGTAGAGAAGTTAAGCTTATGTTTCAATTCATGAGGTTTGTGCCATAAAAGTATCTCGTTAGAGCGATAACCGGTAAGTCCTACGTAGTTACTAGCTGCACCCCGCTGTTTAAAAGTACGAGTAGCCTCCTACATATGTGCTAATCCAAGCTATAATCTACATATGTCGGTGCCGAATTTCGCATGCAGATCCGTTTACGTGTTCTTTTTTTTTCTCTTTTTTATCTAGAATAGTTCGACGTTTGACCACCAACTCGCCTGATGTTAAGCGACATTGTGGTCTAAGATAAAGCACGACGACCTAGAAGGTACTTTTTCACTCTAGCCAGGTTATAGTTTGTCGGGAATACAGACGATGACAAGGTGTTCCATACCCTAGCGGTTCGTATTAGAATTAGTGTATAGGTGAATGTATAGGTGGTATTATTCTGGCGTTATTGAGTAACTAACATCCATCCATCCATCTAAACTTTTATATTTATAATATTGGTATGACTAGCTGCGCCCCGCGGTCCCAAAGGAACCATTATTTTTTTCGGTACCTTTCCTATCCTTTTCTGTACCCCTGCCAACGTGTATTATGCAAAATTTCATGATGGTTAGTTGAATAGTTAAGGCGTGA
The DNA here is from genome assembly GCA_911728515.1 of Peribatodes rhomboidaria. Taxonomy (NCBI): domain Eukaryota; kingdom Metazoa; phylum Arthropoda; class Insecta; order Lepidoptera; family Geometridae; genus Peribatodes; species Peribatodes rhomboidaria. The sequence goes on from OU452184.1 coordinate 14,876,690, forward strand.
AAGCTTAACAAACAAACTCACTTTCGCATTCATAATATTAGTTTGATTGTTTACCCGACTGCCATAAAGAAGGCTAATATTTATTGGATGTGTCTAAACAGTTTGACCAATCTTGCATTGCTAAGTAAAGGAAATTAGATTTGCCTTGCAGCACTTGCAAGCTAAATAAGGAAATATTTACTAAATAAATACCTACCTACTAGTACTGCTATGGCTTATTCTATTGTTCAGATATTTTTCAGCGCTGCGTTATCTATTGTTTTTAGAAGTCTTTGAGCTCAAACGTCATACAGCTTTTGCTGCGCGGCCAATACTGGCCTTTTATTATCTGCTCTTTGTCAGCCTGGTCTCTAGCTCTCAAAAGCATTGTCCTACGCGCTTTGAACTGTACCATAATATATGAACTTCAATACAGCCTCCAAACGCATATTTTGTATTGAAAAGAGCTTTGCGCGGCGTCATCCTTTGTGAGTCTAAAAGCGGAATTTCATATGCTCGGACATCATTGTGCGGACTTTTTTTGGACTTGTTATTGCATTTTGCTTACGGAGAATATTTCTGGTAATGCTGGAATCTTCCTATGAGACGGAAAGTCAGTATTTTATGAAATGTTAAGTTTGTGTCACGGACTTATAAGTGGCTACGACTTTTTTAAATCTTTACTTTTTATCAAGGAAAATATTAATTTATTTTTTCTCGAAAGACATGTTAAGTTTTTTTTATTGAATAGAACTCGGCATACAAAATCAATAGTTCTAGTTTTTGCAAAAAAATTAAATCGTTTTGACTTTCCATATCATAGTAATTCCGAAATCATTATTAAATAACTTGACCGTAACTGGAAGCTATATATATGAGAGTGCATTTCCGTTTCCGTCGAAAGTACCAGCGTTTTCGTACTTTTAATGCCTTCTAACCGGAAGTCCTAGGTGGCGCCACCTCTGCATTCGCGCTTTGTGAAAATATCGCGCGCCATTTTTTATCATTGGCGTTTTAAGTTTCGTCGAAGTAACATCGCCGCAGCCCTAGCAGCTTGCGTCGTGTTGCATAATTAGTTAATACAAAGTGATAATTTGTTAATAATTATGTGGTAAAATACTGAAATGTAGTTATTTTCCTAAAATAACTCGGTGTTAAGTATACATTTTACGCAGTAAGTACCTACCCACATTATATTTCATTTCTTCATTTCATTTGTTCAAAATGAGTGAGTAGAATTTGTTTTAACGGTTATACCGTTCGATTACTTTGATTATTAATATTTTTTGTGTGCCTAAATGTTTTAACCATATGTGGCTTACAATATGGGGGTCAAACGATGCCTCATACCAGTGTTTTGTCATTATTGAAGTGTTTTTAGGTAATATTTAAGATTATTCATCATATCGTCACGCTTTTCCCCCGAGGGGGCTGGCAGACGTGTTATACAACACCCACATCGCCGGACGATATTCGGTCCCAAATGAGCCTGTCACCATACACCGGGCTCCAGTCATGTAGCAGATGACATACAATACGCACATATGTTCACACAACGAACAAATTGGTGCGTGCCGTCGGCTGGGTTCGACCCCGCTCCCTCTGGCTTGAGAGGCAGGCCTTCTCCAACTAGGCTGTCATCGCCTTTAAGATTATCACCAGTTTTTAACATAGTTTTGCTTCCAGAAACGTATAAATGTTTGCCGCCCAAACGCCCGAGCTACAGAGCACGGGCCGTGGCGGTGGTTCAGTGAAAGGTGCGTAACAGCGTGCTTTTACGATTCTACTAATTCATCGGTATTGGTTGACGTGCTGGCCGATAATTGAAGAAAGTTGGTGAGTGAAAAAATCCTTTTTATAAAAATAATGGTTTTCAAATGTTGCAACAGTGTATCAATTGCTTAACTATGAGTCGTACAAACGACTCGACCATATCTAGCGATCTATCAGTTCGTTCACTTTATAGCTTTAGTTACTATAAATTTTTGATACATCATGGCAAATTATTTGAATACATGTATTTTAGAGGCTAGGTAATGCCTATTATTTTGGACGTAAGAAATAATCATAATCTAGGTATCACAGACCTAGGAACAAACAATAGTGGGGGAGAAAATATCTTACGTCACCTAGCCGTATGCTGAAAACTTATCATTAAATAAATGCATATAAAGGCTTTCTTAACCTTTTTTTTTTTTTTGAAATTATTTCTAAATTAATTTTCTTTTGTGGATATATTACTCAAAATGTCACTTGATCTTTTGACATTGCGTTTAAGTTTAGAGTAACAAGTATTTCATTTTGATTTTATTCCTTTTTGCCATATTGTTATGCAAACAATCAGTTCAACGTGCATTCGCATGGTTATAATAGGGAGATACAGGAGTACCGTTTTTGTACCTCCTTACATTGAATTATGCAATCAATACAAAATACTCTGAAATACTTGAAACGATACGCCCTCGCAGGGTGAATCTCTTTACAAATATCATATTACATTGCCTAAGGCAATCAATACATCATACATCATTGTATGCTTGTAATAAACCACCCTCGCAGGGTAGGTAATCTTTTGCAAAAGCCACCCTCGCAGGGAGGCTACCTATTTGCAATTGAATCATTGCTTTAAGCAATCAATACATCATACATCATTGTATGCTTGTAATAAACCACCCTCGCAGGGTAGGTAATCTTTGCAAAAGCCACCCTCGCAGGGAGGCTACCTATTTGCAATCGAATCAAGCGATCCATACATACACTATTCTTTAGTACGCTTGTAACGATACGCCCTCGCAGGGTGAATCTCTTGACAGAAATTACATTGCTATAAGCGTTTAACAGAACGTATTTTAATATTTTTTATGGTTATAATAAACCACCATTGCAGGTGAGTACCTGTTTTGCAAATATCATATTTCATAGTATTAAGCAGTTAATACAACAGACAATGTATGCTTGTAATAAATAAAGCAAAACTCTATAGTTGTGCAAATGTATTTGCAAAATATCAATTTCATGATAAACATAGTACAAACTTGTTTGGTTGTAACAAACCATCTTCACCCGATGAGCATCTCTTTGAAAAATACAATATTTCATTGTATCAAGTAAGTATCGTAGGCTTATTACAAACCATCCTAACAGGGTGATTTTTTGATCTTAATAATGTTGTATGTTCATAACAAAACCTAGTTTTATGCTGGATCAAATATTTCAAACGTATTTTATTGTTGTTGTAATGCCTAATCTGTCTTTTATTCTTCATGAAACTATTAACATAGATACTCTAGCTTGCTTGTAATAAACTACCTTTTCAAGGTAAAATAAAAATATACCTTTGCAAAAACTACCCTCGCGGGAATGTCTTATATAAGAATAAAATTGTAATGAAACAGGTTCCAAATCAATAAATTAACAGACCGTGAAAATATTCTATGTTACAGCTAGACAGTCTTAAACGTAGTTTTTTACTATTACTGCTGAATCCAGATTCAATCTTTTAAGTTTTTAGAAACTGATAAATTAAACGCTCAAAGCGAGGCTTCAGGCCAGTTTGTTGCAGTCTGATCAAGAAGTTTTCGATATGAACTTATTATGTTCCCTGTGTAACGTTAATTTAATTAGAAGTAAGTCACCACCTCGAGGTGGGTTGCATAGTATTGAATCAACTGCAAAGTGAAACATGTTCTTTCAAAATTTCGAAGTGAGTCACCTTACTTGATTATTTATTGAACAAAAGTGCTCGATGAGCACAATAACCTTAAGAGTTCGTGCAGTATTTCCTGCGACTCCAATCACAACGGAGATAGATACCTGCTATTTGGTTTAAAACGATGTCTTATCTTGTCGATTCTTGCAATTTAGGTCGTTTTTAAAACGACATTAAGTTACGGATAATGTGACGAGAACGAATGTTGTACTAATTATGTTAAAAATCTCATTTTCTCATTTAACTCGAGGCAAAGTAAGGTCACACGCGTGTCCCCTTTTTCATATGAATATAAGTACATAATTATATACTTATATATTTATTTATTTTTTTAATTACTTAAATAATTTTGTTTGGAACAGCCTCGGTAATACCTGAATGTGTGGCCTATTGTCTGTCATACTCAGTGCGCTATCGCATTGACACTAGCAACCTCTCGTTCACAATGAACGATTTGAATTACACAATTATAATTTAAAATATGAAATTAGTTAAATATTTTTACGACTCTGAGAGAAAAAATAGTAGGGCGTGGGTGCTTATATCAATTATTTTTCGCACGACTGTGACTTAATCATTAGAAAATTGTATGTTTCAAATTGCCATAAAAGCTACCTACCGCTATAAGATATAATGTGTTTGCAGTAAGTTAAGATAGTAGCTCGCAACTACCATCGCCCATTCCTTTTAATTACCTACCTTCTTCCAAAGGTGTTTCTTATCTTATCTTACAATGTAAAGACTTGCACTGCGAACTGTGACGTGTAACTGTTAGTTATAAATAAATCCTGGTTACTGGCTTATCGTAAGTTGCTTAACTAAACTACCAACAATTTTCTTAGGGCAATAGGTATCGGAGCCGAAATCCTTCCTATATTGCATTTGATAACGATAATTATTTAATAAACGAAATAGTGTTATTAAAGTGATAGATTATTTATGAGACTACGCTCATGATAAAATTACGTTATCTTTGAAAGTCTAGCGTGATTTTCATGTTTTACATATATTTTACAAAATCATTACAAACACTGATGATTAATGCATTGACTTGGAAACTCACTATCAAAAATTCAGTACATGCCTATTGAAGTTAAGAGACGTGAAAGTAAACCTAATTTTCGCTATAAACATTAATATTGGCATAAGCTGCCTAAAACTTGATGTAATTGATTTTTAGTATATTATTTAATATTAGCTGTCTCCCACGTGTAACTGATTTGTCAAGTCAGTAAAGTTTTTAGAATTATAAATATTCTTGGTTTTCGTTAAATTTACTGAACTGTTGAAATACATATATTGAACTGGCTTTACGGTTTCATCTTTTTTACTCACATGATTTACGATCGTTGTTGTTGCCTTTTTAAAACAATTGCCGATTACCAGAGTCGGTCTGGTTGAAAAATATTTCTATCGATCTGGACATTAACCTGTCACTTAAATTGTCACACCACTTAGTTATGGTTGACTATTTAAACACTATCTACAGAAAAAATGGTATCACTGCTTGTCCAAGAAGTTGTTTGTTGGTCACCTGCGATAGTAGACTACAAAATCTTTTGGATCAACGACCTGTTGTTGATTTTTAAAACAATTTTAACCACCAACATATTATGTATGGTTCTGTATACAAACATAATGCAAAGGGAAAGTATGACATTAATAATTATTTATACATTGCCTGAACGTGTCAGACATTCTATGGAATGTATTCCCAAAGCATTCTATACAATACGGCATTATACAGATGCTGGTGACATACATTTTACAGATGGAAAATGTACTATTTAATGATAATATACGTAATTGTTTCAGACCAATAGAGAGAAAACATAATGCCTTGTTTCCGGTTTCATTATTATTATGTAAACCCTTTTATTTAAGTTGTTTTTCCAACAACATTTTTGAAGATTTTAAATAATTTTTAATATTATTTACAGCTCACATTGGCGTTTCTTTTAACAATAAGTTTTAATAGCCCTACTATAGGTGGCACCACCAGGCAATACCAAACAGGCTCTCATATATATAGCTTCCAGTTACGGTCAAGTTATTTAATAGCAGCGTTTTACCTGAAATAAAACGCATATTAAAATACTTACCTAACTGGAAGCTATCACTTTAATTTCTGCCTGGTGGAAATTCGGAAAATTAAGCCAATGATAAAAAATGGCGCGCGATATTTTCACAAAGCGCGAATGCAGAGGTGGCGCCACCTAGGACTTCCGGTTAGAAGGCATTAAAAGTACGAAAACGCTGGTACTTTCGACGGAAACGGAAATGCACTCTCATATATATAGCTTCCAGTTAGGTAAGTATTTTAATATGCGTTTTATTTCAGGTAAAACGCTGCTATTAAAAAAAGTTGGCTAATGTAAAAATTATATCAGGGCCGATTTAAAAAACGTATTTACTATGAAGATTGATCTTGTAGGCTCTATTTGTTATACATACAATACTGTGTGATATTATGAAAAGCTTTAAATAATCAAACCAACATCTCTTATATTTCTCTAAGTAAGCCAGTCAAGTGATGTCCTGTGAATGCCTACTTTATAATTTATCTCGATTACATTAGACTCGATCTTTGATAAATCTTGAAACAGAAACACGAGATTTAATTAAAATCACACTTTCTGATACATGAGAGTTCTTCCAACGAATTACGAGTAAAAAATACAAATTACGGGAATAAGAAAATAAGTGGGTACTAAGAGAATATTAATTAAAGAATTAAGACTACTTATCTTAAAATATTCTTGTTTACTTGTCAAAGAAAAATAAATAAAAAAGAATAGGTACCGTACCTACTTGCTAATTTAAATGAATGAATAAATTCGGGACATTTCCACACACGGTGGCCTGACCCCAAACTAAGCAAAGCTTGTACTATGGCTGCCAAAGACTGATATAAACACATATATATTTTTAATACATACTTAAATAGATATGAACACCCAGACATAGAACAAACACAAATGTTCATCACATGAATGTCTGCCCTAGGCGGTAATCGATCCCACGCCCCCAAGCTCAGAAGGCACTTTCACTACCAACTGAGCCACCGAGGGAGTCGTTTGTATTATTGTGATCTAGTCGTGGCTGCTATGCTTAGAATTAGATAACTTTCACCTAATCTATTAAATTAAATCTACACCAATATTACTAGAGGCTCTGTAGCTGAAGACCACGCGGGCGGCGTCTGTTCTCCTCTACAGGTCTCATTTCTCAACCGATCCTCGTGAAACTTTGTGAGCAGGTTCGATGATTATGTAAATTTTTTTGTGTCCATTCAGTTTTTGAATTTTTTTCATAATTGCGGAGATTCATCTAAGTCTAGCCGAGACTGCCTGAAATCTCCCAAGTTGTAGAGTCGTGTATTTCCCAAGGTGCAGTCCATCAAAAGTGTCAAAATGACGTCAATTTTTTTAGCCAATTTGAAATTTGGCCAAAACAGTGAGAACTATCGAAATTAAAACAGTAAACGTATTTTCAAGAGTTTTACAAATATTGGCAAAACGCAGGCGGTGTTTGTGAAATGTTAGAGTAAAAAAACGGTTTAACTAATATATATCCCACTCAAATAGGTATTACGGTAGTTAGGTACATATATTTCATAGTACATAATATGCTGGCTCGCAGATTTGCGCGGTGTACGACGGAGGTAAAAATATCGCTTTTCAAAGCATATTGCCAGTCTTTTTATACGTGCAGTTTGTGGGTCAGCTACTCGCAGAAAACAGTCAACGCTCTCCGCGTGCAGTACAACAACGCGTTCAGGATGCTGCTGGGGCTGCCTTGGCGCTGCAGTGCGTCGGGCATGTTCGCCGACGCCCGGGTGGATGGCTTTCATGCCATCATGCGCAAGCGGGCAGCCTCCATGCTGAGCCGTGTCCGGGGCAGCACCAACAGTATCCTGCGCGTTGTTGCAGGGCGAGCTGACTGTCCTTTCTTACATCATGCGGTTGGGTTGCATGTTAATCATAAATAATTAGATCTGACATTTTCACATTAATAAGTAATTTTGACATTTAATTCAATTTAATTTTTCAATTTTTATTTTACTTTATATTCGTGACATATTTCTTATTGTTTGACATCTAAGATTGACATGTACCAAATCAAAATATTTATATATATATTTTTTTTTTAACTTTAATTTTTCATTTTAATAGCATTTAATTTGAATTTAATTGTAGATGTGTGAATGAATTTTAAATATGGACATGGTCTGAAATAAATGATTATTATTATTATTATTATAAACAGTTATACACTTTGCTTATTTGACCGAGCGAGCGCGAACCGCCAGCGAAGTGTCTGTTTCAGCTTGTGCAAAAATCCTTTCGTATTCCCGGTATGTCGTGATGTTTTGTGAGCAGGTCCGATAATTATACTAAGTAGGGTCAACTGGGGCAAATGCGTCTGTGGGGCAATTGCGTCTTTCGAGGATTACTGACAAACCCTTCACAATTAGACGCCACCTACATGTTTTTCTATCTTTAGTTGCAATACTCTGTACAAAACAGCGTTAGTTGCCTAATTTGTGAAGGGTATGTCAGTAATTCTCAAAAGACGCAATTGCCTCCCAGACGCATTTGCCCCTACTTATAGATTTATTAATGATTTAGTTTTTTGAAATTTTTCAAAGTGACGGATTAGGTTTTTCGAGATTTTCAGCTCACAGAGCCACTCACTAGTTGCATTTATTTCTTCAGTTTTGTACTGACTTGAGAGTGAGAGTACTACAGAGTACTGACTCCTATCAATATGAAATAACATATCGTCACGCCTTTCCCGAAGGGGCTGGCAGGGGTGTATTACAACATCCACACTTCACCGGACGATATTCAGTCCGAATCAAATCAAGACGATTGGGACTGAATATCGTCCGGCGAAGTGTGGATGTTGTAACACCTCTGCCCCCCATCGGGGGAAAGGCGTGACGATATGTTATTTGCTAGAACTTATCAAGGAAGTTTTTTTCCACACCATGTAGAGTTACCCTACAGGCTAACTCACAGTTACACCCTGTAGGCAGTTGGGCGCCGCTGGCTGTTCGAACGTTCGTTCAAGATTTTTTACATAAAAAGTTTACCCAGAATATTTATTCCTACTGAATTCTTCACAAGATGATATAAAACAAAGAGTATTGGATTCATATAAAGCAACTATAACAATGTTGTTTTGTCATGAATAAATACATATGACGAAAGAAATATCAAAAAGAAAAAAAGTGTACCTTATACCCAATATTTGTTGAAATAAATAGAAATTTGGGGGCTGAGCTACCCACGTCCGTAGGAGTTTACTCTATTCTGATTCCCTACACGTGGTCCCCGGGTAGTGCTAACCGGGTAGCAAACTCTGGTGGGAGGCTTCGGCCGTGGCTAGTTACCACCCACCGGACCAAGCCATGCCGTGAAATGACCTAGTCGTGTTTCGGGATGTAGTCCGGTGTAACCGTTCCGAAGACGGGTCTGAGCAGTAGCGCACTTGGAGCGCCTCACTCAACTGCCGTCTTTGTACTTGTTCACTCTACAAAACTTAAAAGCTAGAGTGAATAAGTACCTTATAGGTCGTCGTGCTCCATCTTAGACCACAACGTCGCTTAACATCAGGCGAGTTGGTGGTCAAACGTCGACCTATTCTCCATAAAAAAAAAAAAAAAATAGGATCTTTTAAAGGATATCGATTTTATTAAGAAGTAAGTAAATAAAATAGCTCTACATAATTTACATAAGTAGGTACTTGTATATTTTTTTTGTAGTTTTGAATTTTTGTCGTAAAATTTTAAATCTAGAGATTCTATATATTCTATATATATTCTTATACTTGAGTTTTCTTGAAAATCTAACAACACAGCTCTTGAGATAAAATAATTTAAATTTTGCATACGAAATTGCTTTCTTAGTATGTACGAGTATAGTTATTAGTCATTGTATTGTGTTCAATATTTAGCAACAAAACTAATTCAGAAATTATTCCTTTTTTTTCATCCAATTACTTTTTTGAGCGCTAAATAGTATTAAAACTTTCCAAATTTACCAAGTTTATTTAAATTGCCTGTACCGTAATAAAAACTAGTTGTTCGCGCCGAAATGAGATCTAGCGACCCCTATCTTCATAATCCTCAATCCTTCAACCGGATCTTGCGTATGTTCAAACTTAAAAATTGTATTATAATGAACTACTGGCATACAAGCCAGTCGCGTCAAAAACGAGTATCACTCTAACAAGTATAAATTCAAAATTAAAAAATCACCCGGCACTAACTTTTATCAGACATAGCTAAGAATACTCCTGACTTATTCAATACTCAATACTCAATCATTTATTGCTTCGATTATGGTACATGCAGTTCTTAAAGGTAAATTACATGAAATTGTATCACATAATGACCCTGATATATAGGGTATGGCAACATTGTTCGGACTGGATTTATTCTATTAAATATTTTTGTCAGTTAAAAATTCGTCTAGAGTATAAAAACATTTTTTTATCAATATATCTTTTAACGTTTTAGTAAATTTAGTAAATTTAGTAAATTTAGTAAATTTGACCTCATTTTCTATGTTTTTTAACTCATTAGGTAATTTATTGTAATTTATTGTATTATTCATCTTTCGGTTCATCCGTTCTGGAGCTACGATGCTACGAAATAAACTAAGCAGTTTAACCACAAACGGTTTTCATAATGTTGCATTGTGGTGGGACCTCCACATATGTATTATATATGCAAAGTTTTATAACGACCGGTTTTAATAGTAAGTTGCAGTTGAAATAAGCCATCACAAGAATTGGAACAAAGATGACTTAAATCTAAAGATGTTTTACTTTAACAAAAACTTTTTAAGATGAACGGTTTTAATCTTTTAGTGTTGTATTGTCACGAGAACTAAATGTTTGTACAAATCTTCATAAGAATCGGTTAGTACCTAATTGAAAAAACTGTTGCAAGATTTAAATGAAACAAGAAATTAACTGAAATACGTCAAGCCAAATAAAACGGTTAAAAATAATCTAAACTCACCTAAAAGACATATCAAACACTGCATAACAGAAATACTGAAGGATCACTATGTAGCTATGTACACCGGCATGTGATACTGTATATATTACTGTACTTATGTATGTGGTGCTGGCTTGACAGCCGAAGGTGTTATGATCTCCGTGAGTGAAGCACGGGCCTTTTATAGATGTGACGACAAGCTCCGAGGTATGGTGCGCACAAAAATTACGGTTCACACTTATTTGAAACGCCGTGAAATAATGGAGACAGTAAGGCTTGTTACTATAATATCTGACGGAATTGGGAGCGTTTTAAAAAATATGATAAGTGCGTTGTTATTTTATTTGGGTATTTATTAAAAAGCCAAAAAAAAATCTTCGGAACAAATTTATCGATAAAATTAATGCTGTTTGTATGTAAAGAAAAATTGTAGAGCATTATAATTCTTAGCAATCAATATAAGTAAATGAAGAAAAGTGTTTGGGAAGTTTGTTTTCCCAAAGAGAATAGAATAGGGGATGCAATTTGGTATAGAAGTTTGTCATTTTAACTTTATAATATTTCCGAGGTTGAAAACTCTACAAAACGCGTACGAAGTCGAAATTAACTACATATATAGTTTTTCAACAACAGTTCTGGTTCTGTCATTCATTCTTATACGCAAGTTTAGACATAGATCAGTTGTAAGTAAAGTGATTACTTACAAACGCTTCCCTCCGACAAGCGAACGAAACGATTGCGCGTTTCAAGCGTTACCAGCGCCATCTAGGTCATTTTAAGGATCCTACTAATATTATAAACGCGAAAGTGTGTAAGAATGGATGGATGGATGTTTGTTACTCTTTCACGCCAGAACGGCTGAACAGATCTGGATGAAATTTGACACAGAGATAGATTATAGTCTAGAATAGCACATAGGATACTTTTTAACCGCGGGTTAAACCGCGAGGCGCAGCTAGTACAAAATAAATTAGTGATCGGAAAAACGGATCGTTCGTACACATATGTGGAAGGACAATAGTAGAAATGCCAATTCTTTCTTACGATTGGTCATCATTATTAGGTTGTAATCGCTCACTACTGAGCAAAGCGTCCGTACCGTGACATTTTATTCCGATAATTTTTAGGTTCAGCTGCTATGGCTTTGTCACCGTAATCGTATCGCCGCGCAATAAGGTTCATGATCCCGCAGCGTCGGCGGTTGTACCTAAAAATCATCACAATAAGTTGCCCAGGACTCCCTTCTTGTACACCACTCATTGCGGCCCAGTGCTAATTAGATCCAGGGGCCTACCATGACATCTTAGAACCTTGGGTTACGTACGCTGCGCGACCATGAACCTTATTTCGCGACGATACGATTCACGGTAGCGCAGCATCGGTAACAAAACGTTACCATCATGGAAAAAATGTGTCATGTTAGGCCCCAGATTCGATCCGCGATTTTTTTGCTTTGTCCTTCTTTTTTCTTTGTCTAGCTCGATTTTTCTGCGGGCGGTATCGAGTGCCAACTGTTGAATTGCAATGGGCCAGTTAGCCGCGTCGTGGTCGCACCTCGTTGCCCGGGCTCGTTTGCCCTGCACTCGCTTGCAGTACTTTATGGCAGGAAGTTTCTGCTCCTGTCACTACTAGTAACGATATTACATGGCAATCGAAGAAACCAGGGTCTCGATCCTACCATTGTATAATAATATACTCCGATCATGGATTCTACTAAGCAATTGTTTTTAAATTGTTAATGAATTGTCATGAATAAATGTTTGATGTCATCTGCTATGTAGTTAACTGGAGGTAACCGGTGTACGGCGTCTGGCTCGCCCTCTGTCACATTTGGGACTCAATATCGTCCGGCGAAGTGTGGGTGTTGTAATACATCTATGCCAGCCCTTTCGGGGGACAGGCGTGACGATATGTTTTATGATAATTATGCTGATCACTTACACTTCTGGTAATTCATTAACAACTTAAAACAATTGGTTAGTAGAATTAGGGGTTTGCTAATTGTACAATTTGTAAAAACGCGTGCTCGTGTACTGGGCGTTCGCTTGATGGTAACCGCCAGTTATACGGTTGCGTGCAACTCACAATTTAAAACCAAATAAAACAAAATATGATATATGTACATGAGAAACCGCGGGGCGCAGCTAGTATTATAAAATACTAGCTGCGCCCCGCGGTTTCACTCTCTTTCCTACAAGATCTTCTAATTAAAAGTAGCTTGCGTTAAACCAGAGTAAAAGCTATAACCAATCTAGTTAAAATTTTACATTAATTCGTTGAGTACTAGTTACACAACTGTTGTTTTCAGGGTTCCGTGCCCAAAGGGTAAAACGGAACCTTATTACTAAGACGCCGCTATCCGTCCGTCTGTATGTCTGTCAGTCTGTCACCAGGCTGTATCTCATGAACCGTGACAGTTAGACAGTTTAAATTTTCACAGATGAGTATATCTGTGGCCGCTATAACAATAAATACTGAAAAAAACAGAATAAAATAAATACTATAACTAAGGCGGCTCCCCTATAACAAACGTGTTTTTTTGCCGTTTTTATAGATACGGAACCCGTCGTGCGCGTATTCAATTCGTACTTGGCCGGTTTTTTTTCTTTTTAAGTTTTTTCCGCCTATATCTTACCTCAGAAGTACCTTAAAATCTATTTAAGGTACCTTACCTTACCTCAAAATAGATTTTAAGGTACTTCTGAGGTAAAGACAACATTTAAAAGTAAAATTTCAGCGCAATCAGAAAGTTAGTCTGAAAAGCATCTTATCAATGAACCGGAAGGACAATATTCATAAAATACGAACACTGCAAGTCAAATAAAAGTCCATAACAAATGGACCGGAAAGACAACCTTTCATACATACTCACGATACGATATACATACGTATAGGAACACACGAGCAGCTCAAGTTAAATAAAACCCTTGAAAAAGCGCGGTTCAACTCCAACAAAGCTTTTTAGGATTTAGGAGCCGTAGAAATAATTGTGTCTTTTCAGCGTTCATTGTCAGTTTCATTCAGATGTTACTACTTTTAAAAACTGTGAAACTTTTTGATAAAAATATGCTCATCAGTTTCTTGCCTGTTCTTCTGAGTAGTGGCTCTTTTCCGAACAAGGCGGTAGAGTCATTTTTGTAACTTTGACGTTCAAGTGTGTTCGATACCCCAAATTGAACTGAGCAATTAATTAAGGCATTTTGACTTTGATTTGTAACTAGCTGCGCCTCGCGGTGTTACTCGCTGATAAAGAGAAGCCTATAGCCTATCCAGGGCATAAGCTATCTTTGTTTCAAATTTTATTCAAATCCGTTAACCGTTTTGGCGTGATTGAGTAATTAACATCTATCCATCAAACTTTTGCATTTCTAATCTTACTTAAATTACTAATGCGAAAGTGTGTGTCTTTGTTACCTCTTTACGCTCAAACGGATGGACGGATTTTGAAGAAATGTTGTATAGGTAACTTAGACCCTGGCTTAACACGCAGATACTTATTAAAAACACACTTATGCATAAAAATAAGGATAAGCTTTCTGCAAAAGTTTTTATTAATTATTTTGTAAATATCCAGAAAGGTAAACCTTATATATCTCAATACAAAATATTGAATAATTCGTACGAGTAGCGAGGGTAGTTTAGCATAATAGATTTTAGATGTCTTCACTGAATCTTGCGAAACACTATACCTACCCCTATCACTGAAAAATAATTAACACACACATACATGCATATAATCACGCCTCTTTCCCATTGAGGTATACCTTTGCTCTATAGGCAACGACCACTTCTGTCCACTTGCTACGATCCTGGTACACATCTTTCGCTTTTCCACTTCAATGAGTATTTTCATACACGCTCATCGGCTACGGGTACTCTTAAATAATTATAAAATTACTTATCATTATTCTACAGTCCAATACTACTAATAAAGAAAAAATCGAATGCATTCCACAGGGATTGAGAAAACAGTTATCTGCTGTTGTTTGTATACAAACCTTCGTTTTATGCGAAAGAACGGAAATAACTCTCATTGTAGATCTCAGGTATCCTCGAATGGTAAATATTTGTTTCGCTGTCACAATGGTAAATTGCGTCTTATGTCATCATGCACATTGTGCAAGATGAGAATGATCTGTAGGCAAGGAAGTTTTAGCTGGCTCGGGAAAATAAGGTGGCGTTTCCACTAAAGCGAAGCTGAACAGAGTCGTGCATAATTGACTAATCACAACTCTCCGCTTGAAGTGGAGCGGCGATTTCTGGATTTGTGATTGGTCATTTATGCACCGCTCCGCTTAGCTCCGTCTCGATGGAAACGCAGCAAGCGCGTGTCGGGTGATAGGACTTTATTGTCAACAAGTATTTTATCTTATTGTCAATTAAATAAGGTATAATTTTAATGCTCGAAAACTGATTTCGAAATATATAATATATCAAGAAAATACTCCAAAGTCAAAGTCAAAATGTTTTTATTCAATTTGGGTATCAAAGATACACTTATGAACGTCAAAGTTTTTTTAAATTAAACTCGACCGCCTTGTTCGGATAAAGAGCCTCTACTCAGAAGAACAGGCAAGAAACTGAGGTGCATTATTTTTTCAAAGTCACAGTGAGCCTGTCTTCACTAATATGGACTCAATTAAATCTTTGAAAAATAAAATTAGGAAGTTCTTCTAGCTTAGTTGATAGCATCTGCCTTATAGGTAAGTTTAGTTCCCGATTGATAATATGTTATGTTATGATTTTCTTAAGTTAGATACCATAGTAAAATCATAGGTATTGATGAGCTTATGCCTCAGCTGCCCTTCATCCATCACCCAGTTCCCTGTATATTCAGATCAACCTAGAGTAAAAGATGGAACACAGCGTTATATCTCGCTGAAGCCACTTCTTTTTAAACGTGTGCGCGTGGTAATGTTGCCATGAAAAACATTTACTATTGCACGAAAACTAATATTAATTCCGAAACTCTACGTTAGCCATTTCCGTTCTAATATACAACCTTAGGAGATTTAATATTTTAAAACTGCACATATTTGTAAGAGTTTAATGTTACGGCTTTTTCAAAATTGACTTGTAAAAAACTGCACAGCTTTTAAAAAGAACCTCAAAATGTAGTCCTGGCCACACTTTTATAATGCACTATGTACATATATTTAAGGACACGAAATTATACCATAAACCCAATGTACATAATGTCGGGGTAAGAATTACCCAGCGAGTAGCGTAGTTTGTTTGCGTCAATGTGAGTCTTGTGTTCCTATACGACAGTAGCGTAGTTTTTGAATGGTTTTTGGCTTCACTTAGATCATACGCCGTGCGCCATCTTATTCTCTAGGTTGATCTGAGCGAGCCGTACAATATCATATTATCCTTACGAACTTTTCGCGTAGGCATCTATTTCCAGTAAAGTAAAACTAAGTCCACACTTAACGTTTTGTTAAGAACATGAAAATAATACGGAGCGCTCGAAAAACATGAAGATGTTTGACTTATGAAGTTGGCATTTGGTTAATTTAGGCAGAATACTTTTGGCTTGAAAAGTTATATGGCATTTGGGTTGTTGGAGTCTTAACTAATATAATAAATGAGAGTGGGTTTGTTTGTTCGTGTGTTTGTGTCCCTCCTTATTTGAAGAACTAAGTAGCAAAGCGTCAATAGCGCAAAATGTCTGTGTCTGTATGCTATATGCCTCATTGCTATGTTGCTGTATGCCTAATTAGCTATGCTATGTTCCTGTATGCCTAATTAGCTAAATGTCCATGTAGCAAAATTTCCAACTATCAGAAAGCTTACTATGACATCTCATTGCCATGATGGTTACGTTTTGTTGTCGATGCTGAGCGACCGCGAATCGAATCGCTGCGTAATAAATAAATAAATTCAGGACACTTTCACGGTCGCCTGACCCCAAACTAAGCAAAGCTTGTACTATGGCTGCCAGAGACTGATAAACATACTTAGATATTTTTAGATACATACTTAAATAGATATTAACACCCAGACATAAAACAAACACTAATGTTAATCATATGAATGTTTGCCCTAGGTGGGAATCGAACCCACGCCCCCACGCTCAAAAGGCAGGTTCACTACCAACTGAGCCACCGAGGCAGTCATTAGTATTATAGTAGTATTGGTATTAGTTAGAGATTAGTATGATCAGTAGTATTAACTACTAACAAAGTATACAACTGCAGATTTAAAAAAAGCAGAATAAGAATGTCTCGGCATCTACAAGAAAAATCCCAAAATAATGCACCTAAGCCGTGATGTTTATCTGACCAACACAAGTCGATTCTGTTAAGCAATTGTTTTAAAATTGTCAACGAATTGTCGACGTTTGACACTTGTGGTGTACAAAAAGTGTTAATTTGAGGCTAATTATTAACAATTTTGAAACAATTGGTTAGTAGGTTTGGGGGGGCTGGACGTTTTACTTATCCTATTAATTGTTTCAATTCTAAGTTTGTCTGGAAGAGATACTTAGCAATAAAGCTATAAGCTGTTACTACTAGTTTTTAAGCATTATTGTTTGCAGTTTTATCTTTTACTAGTTGCGCCTCGCGGTGTTATCCGCGGCTCTAAAATGTACCCAATGTTCTTTTTTGTACCCCTCGCAACTTGTATTCAAAAGATCGGTTTAGTAGAAAGGCGTGAAAGCATAACAAATAAACTTACTTTGTCGTTTACAATATACTAGCGCGAAACAAATGTGTGAAGAAATAACAAGCATACAAACACACAAACATTCGTCTTTATAACATAAAAAGTAGAAAGTAGGATTTCTACTTTTTAGATTTCTTAAAAAGTGTACATGTTTTAAACAAATGCACTAAACTCTACGCCGCGTAGCTGTTGCCACGGATGCTACGTCGCGTGTTACACACACTCACAAACTTTATAATATTAGTGTTATAAGCGATGATAGTCTAATTGGAGAAGGCCCGCCTTTCAAGCCAGAGGGAGCGGGCTCAAACCCAGCCGACGGCACGCACCAATTTGTTCATTGTGTGAACATAATGTGCGTATTGTATGTCATCTGCTACATGACTGGAGCCCGATGTATGGCGACGGGCTCACCCCTATCACATTTGGGACTGAATATCGTCCGGCGAAGTGTGGGCGTTGTGCTACACCTCTGCCAGCCCCCTCGGGGGAAAGGTGTGACGATATATACATATGTTATGTTTTATTTATATGAACGCACTAAACTCTACGCCGCGTAGCTGTTGCTACGCTATGTCGCCTGTTGCACACTCACAAACTTCATAATATTTCTAAAATTATTTTTATTATTCTCATTATCCTACTTATCACACTAAATAAGTAAGATAATGAGAACAATAAAAGCCCGCATCTATTTCAATCTAACCCTGCTACATCAACATGCCCGCGCGACACAACACCCCTAACAAACTGATAATCACCTCATCCCCTTAAGCGACAGTAAAAATAAAAATGCCCACGTATGAGGATGACATATTTATTATTGTCGCGCGATTTTACGGTACGGGCCGGATCTAGGCACGCCAGGAAAGGGGCTCTCTTAAAAAGTATGTTAATTTTTAATTTTTACGGTTCCGACCTCACGATTTTCAGTGCACTCTTCCGGCCCCTCATTTAAAATATACCGCTCTCTTTCAAATTATTCAGAAGCACCGTGAGCGGGTTTATAACAGTAGCTGCAGCTTGAGTAAGAAATGCTATAGATATATCAAGATATCATACGTTTGACAAATGTTAAATTTTCGGATGTCTTAATCATGTTTGGTTTATCAACGCCTGTGGCTTTATTCTGGCGCAGTCGGTATTATCTTGAGTGAGAGTGACAGAGAATCGTGATGAAATAATACGCGATAGAATAGCCCCCCTGAAATTAAAGGCTTCTCGGCGGAGTGGCCTCGGACAATAGACAAACCAGTTGTCCAAATTTTTTCGTGTTCAAAAAAGCGGTGTTAGGAGTTTAACATGTGTATCTGTGTGTGACATACAGATACATATATTATACTTATAACAACGTTAGACAAACTTACAAACACTACTATTTACTACTATACACTACTATTAGACAAACACACAATGTGTTTGTCTGTAGCATCGTAACTTCCAAACGTATAAACCGATTTTGATTCAGTATTTTTTTGGCTGAATGTTGACTTTGTTTATTGTGTGAACATATGTGCGTATTGTATGTCATCTGCTACATGACTGGAGCCCAGAGCCCTGGAGCTACATGTATGGCGACAGGCTCACCCCTGTCACATTTGGGACCAAATATCGCCCGGCGAAGTGTGAGTGTTGCACCTCTTACACCTACTTACACCTCTGCCAGCCAGTGTGTTATGTTGCTCAGTTTCAGTTTCTTGCCTGTTCTTCTAAGTAGTGGCTTTTTTTTCCGAACAAGGCGGTCGAGTCTATTATAAAACTTTGACGTTCATAAGTGTATCTTTGATACCCAATTAATTAAAAACATTTTGAATTTGACTTTATAAATTAATATTGACTTGATCAAGAGTATTCTTAGCTATGATTGTCAAAAGTTTTTTTAATGATAAAATGGGCTGCGCCTAATGGAAAGTGACGATGCGGGCTGAATAAAGCACGCTTGCTCATGAGGATCTTACTCACTCTTATTTTGACATGACTATACTTGTTGATCCATTTTGCCCTTTCAGAATGCTAGCTAGAAGGTCCGTCCCTGGCACGGGTGCTTATCCGATTTAACGGGCGCATAAGCGCAGACACAAATAAAACAATAAGAGTTCCTTTATTGTCTAATATTCAATTAGAACTGCCTACTCTTCCTCGTAACGTAAAAATGGAGTAGTCATAAAATTACTTACTGATAATAACACTACTCTCAGGGTAGGTTTCTGTGTTCCTTATTTAAATTTGTTCATTGATTCATGATCATGATTATTTTAAAGATTTTTTTTTTTATTACTTAATAGGCTTGCGTTTGGCCGCCAACATGCCTGATGATAAGCAGTGATGCGGCCTACGATGGAGCACGCTTGCCTAGAAGAAACCGATTCACTCGAGAGACACCCAGATTATAAGTGTCAGGGAACACACACTCTGGCAGAGTATTCCACACTCTAGCGGTCCTTAGTAGAAATGAGGAACCAAAGCGTTTCGTGCGTGTTGTAGGTACTCGTATGTCGACCATAAAACGATGCCGCTTTTTTGTACTCTTGGTTGCTTTATAGAAGAACGGGCTAGGGAGAATAAGGTCATGAAAACCAGATGCACACTCCCCGAAATGTATCCGATAAAACACCGAGAAAATCAACAGCTAAAAAACATCTAATTACTAACTTTTAATATCTGAGAGCTAATTACTAATTCTCACGATTAGATTAAACAATATATCAACATATACCGTAATAACAATACACAAACTCTTTATTGAGACCAAATACAAAATAAATCTAAACTAAAAATTCAAAAATATAGGTGCAATGGGCGGTCTTATCGCTTAAGAGCGTTCGTTAATAATAAGTTCGCTACAACCCCAGCAAGCTAGAGCCACGTTTTACCCAATTTTTCTAGAGTACATCATTTTTTTCTAGAATGCATCCATCTGTTTGAGCGTGAAAATGTAACAAACACACAAACACACACATAAAAAAGTAGAAAGTAGGATTCCTTAAAAATGTACATTTTTTTAAGAAATATAATAAACTCTACGCCGCCGCCGTAGCTATTGCTATGGATGCTACGTCGTAGCCGGTACTACGCCGTAGTACTTCTAAGATTTTATTTATTTTCAAATATAAAAGTATTGATCCGCTTGTACTAGGAGTCTATGATGTTAGTATAGATTCGGAAACACCTATCAACTCCCACACCCATTTCTTACCAAATAAATTCCTAAAGCAATTACTAGATGGAGTGTGAGATCACTATTTGTAATACATTAGATTAGGCATGTTTTCATTCGATCGGGCGCAGGTGGTCGCTAGCGGCCCGAATGGGGCTCTTGTCACTGTATATAGTCTACCAGGAAGTTAGAGGGTGTAAAATTCTAGTAAAACACTTCCATTCTATTACTTACATAATTATTTGAAAGTGTGTCTATTTGTTTGTATTTTTTACCCGGCTGGGTGCGTTTGGATGACCAGTCGGGTGTCCAAGCTAGGTGTGCAGTCGGGTTTTCGTTTTTTTTTTTTATCAAACCCAATTGTTTAAGTATCTTAAAAAAAGTAATTTTAATTTTACGGGAATAAAATCGCCTTATTGTGATTTTACGACTTTAATTGAATCGGATATTTCGACTATTTGGTCACATCTGATGACCTTTTTCAAGGAGTGATTAAAAACGTGACACTAAAAAAAGTGTGTGAATCGATTTAGGCGTTTTAGATATCGTTAGAACTCTTACATTAATTCTTACCTACTGGACTTTCTTTTAAATTTTCTTAAATTATGTTTTAGTTTTGAATTTGTTTGACAGTCGGCAAGAAGAATTGTTGACACGGGCAAGCCCGTGGAAAGCTAGTAGTTCTAATATTAAAGACTCGGAGAGCAGATGCTTTGTCGGAAATTCGGCGTAATGGTAACATTTCTTCAAAAATATATATAAAGTTTATACCTAACTACTACATAACATAGTCACGCCTTTCCCCTGAAGGGGCTGGCAGAGGTGTAATACAACACCCACTCTTCTCCGAACAATATTCAGTCCCAAATGTGTCAGGGGGCGAGCCTGTCGCCATACACCGGGATCCATCCGATGTCGTTTCAAAGTTTATTTTAATAGTCATTTTGATTTCAACAACTCCTTAAGCTCAGCGCCAACCCAGCGAGGCGCGGCTAAGTAACTGAGAATGTAACATTTTAAACTAAACGTTAAAAAGGTAAAACGGTAAAAAATAACTTGCTAAAGATATTTAGAGAGCGCCGGGCAAGCTGCTTTAAGAGCCGGCGTTTTCATCCGTGTGACTTAAATGTTAAAATGTAGTCTTAAGAGCGTTTAACCGGCGTTATTACTATCTCGCTCGCACAATTCAACGTTTTTGAAAATAAATAATGGCTGAGTTGGCAATGGAAAAATGTTGCCTGATAACTATTTAGTTTATAATATAACGGTTATTTTAAACTAATTTTAATTTTCCATACCTGTCAATTGGACGGAGAGATCGAACATTAAAAACAATAGAAAATTGATGATCTTTTTCTCCGTCTAAGAAAAAGATATGAAAACTAAAATTAGTTTAAAATAACCGTTATATTATAAACTAAATAGTTATCAGGCAACATTTTTCAATTGCCAACTCAGCCATTATTTATTTTCAAAAACGTTGAATTGTGCGAGCGAGATAGCAATAACGCCGGTTAAACGCTCTTCATCTCTTTGCCGCGCCTCACCCGGTCTGCGTTAGGCCTACCACGCGTACAAGCTTTACCACACTTTTACCTGTGCGCTCTCAACTGAGCCGAGTAGTAACGATGCGATCTTTTCGACTTGCATAGGCAAGTCGAAATTCACGCAAGCCATGTCGTGGAGTTGGCGCGGTGTAGAGTTTTATCAACCACACGCGTGATTTGTTTAATTCAATTCAATTCAATTTATTTATTTCAGAATCCAAGTCCATATAAATAACATCAGTTGCATTAGAAAAAAATAATCCAAAATAATAATAATTAAAATGTCAAAAATAAATAATAAATTCACACAAAACAACATACACTCACAAAATAATAGATAATACACAATAAAATATTAAAACAAAATTATTTAGGTAAATTGAAATTAAAAATTAAAAATTAGTTTAAGCCTGGTCTGCACTGTTAAACGTGTGGTGAAGCTTGTGCGTGTGGTAGGCCTATTAGTTTCACTGTTACTAAAGAAGCGTCCTCATACGTCACTCTCACGGCTCATTTCAGCTTCTACGGCTATAGTTCACTCATGTAGTACATTATTATTGTTTATGAGAGGCAAAGTCGCCCATGCGCCATTCGCATGTTAATGTTACAACAATTGTTGCAGATCGGGCCGTTTGAGTCAGTTCGTCAGCATGGTAAGTGTCGTTGTAGTGTGGGTCTGTGAATTATTTGAGCTCTATGATGGCTGAAGGTCAAGAGTGGGAGTATTACTAGCCTATTCGCCAGTTGTTACACTAGTTTTTAACCGACTTAAAAAAAGGAGGAGGTTTAAATTCGACTGTATGTTTTTTTTTTGTATGTTACGTGATTACTCCGCCACTTGAGAGCCGATTTTAATGATTCTTTTTTTGTTTGGTAGATCATAAATACTTTAGAGGTCGTCCCATTTAAATTTTATCAAAATCGGTCTAGCAGTTTTTAAAATTAAAATATCAATAAAAGTCTAAAAATTGTTTACATGTATGACGGGAATTCGGTTTTTTAACGTAACTTATACTTAACCTATATTTTAATTTTGTTTAAAATTTCTGGTGTGAACGAAAAAATCTAGCTATTAAATAATCTACAAGTTTGACAACCAAGAAATCTACCTATAATATGTACAAATATATTTGTTATTCCCTACATAATACATTACATTTTGGCTTGACCCGGCCATCACAGCTCAAAGGCCAGGGGGGCTATTCCTGCGCGTGAGATGAGATGAGATTTTATCTTGGTCACTCTCACACCTATGACGTTTCAAACTAGAGCAACAAGGACGCAAAATGGTGAGATGAGAATCTCAAATCTCCGAATTGGGTCCCAGGCCCTTTCTGGCAAATAGCGTAAACAAGCCAATGTTCACCGAATATAAATACTTTTACCTTAGAAAAGTGCAGGTAAGTAGACTGTAGGTATTCGTCTGCAAAGCAGAAGTTGAAGTTCTGTAAATTCGCAGAAGTTCAAGTTCTGCGGTGAGGGCGACTGCCCGCTGTGGGCGCTGGCGGCGCTGCACGCGCTCGGCAGCCTCCCGGCGCAGCTGTTCCGCGAGCTGGTGAAACAAGTGCTGGAGGAGCAGCCTGTAAGTACACACCACGCGTACACACACCTTTGCATCGTGCTATTATTATTTAGTTAACTTCGCCCTCGTAGACGGTCGATGGGGTAGAAAGATTCTCGAGTGGCGACCACAAACCAGAAGACGCAGCGTGGGAAGGCCTCCCACAAGGTTATCGATTGGCCCACGATCTGGTGAGGGTCGCAGGAAGCTGCTGGATGCGGGCAGCGCAGGACCGGTCGTTGTGGAGATCATTGAAGCAAGCCTCTGTCTAGCAGTGGACGTCTTCCAGGTTGACATGATGAACTGTGCCCTGCTGTGTTTCCCGTGGTTATAAAGTATCCTATGTGCTATTCTAGACTATAATCTATCTCTGGGCCAAATTTCAAAATAAAGAGTAACATAAATCCTAACACCTAGGATTTATGTTACTGAAATACGTCATACGGTATTTTCGCACACGTTTTGTTACACAAGAAACAATAGGAACTGCTAAGTATACAAAACAATTGTACAATGTATGTATGCATTAGCATGTTTTAATGAACCACTTACACAGCTAATGCATACACACGTACACCTGTACCCCTTACTGTAAACGTTGTGAAGCCTCGCAGAAGTTATACAGTGTATTATCTTTTTCTGTCTTTTACATTTTTAACTCGATCGAAAAATACAAAACACTAGATTTTTTTTATTAACTTTGGCCGCCAACATGCCTGATGATAAGCAGTGATGCGGCTCACGATGGAGCACGCTTGCTTAAAAGAAACCGATAACTAGATGTATTATACTGAGGCTATACACCGTTTATTATTAAGGGAGCTACTAAGTAGTTCTTTATGTGCATTATAGCGTTAACATACTCGTACCTGAATTCCAAGATCTCACAAGAGAAAAATATAAGACCACGCCATTGTTTTATGTTCCGTCTGTTCACTCGAACTATGTTCGAAATTCTATTCTTTGTCGCGCTGCTCAAACTTACAACAAGTTCTATTCCGAGGTGGATATATTCCACCTATCAAGAAGCGTTTTAAAGGAGAGGATAAGGAAGGCTGACAGGTCTGAAAGGAGGTCTGCACCCTAATGCATCACCATACTCCCTTTCATTCTGTCTTTCTCTCTCTCTCTCTCTCAAACGCACATACACACACACACACACACACACAGACACACACACACACACACACACACACATTATGCCTGTATAAATTTTGGAATCCTTGATTGTTATTTTAATGTAATGTTTATTGTCGTAACGTCGTAAAATTGAATTTATATACATTTTTTTTTTTTAATTATTGTAATCAGTTTTGGCCTTATTCTAAATATTATTATCGTTGTATCAAATACATATTACTATGTAACGCTATCGATTACACAAATAAATAAAATAAAAAAATAAAATAAAAAAGATTAAAAGGCTTATAGTCTACTAACTGTGCCCCCAGGTTTCACTCGCGATCCCACAAGAACCGTTATTTTTTTCGAGATGAAAGGTACACTATGTCCTTTTCTGTACCCCTGACAACGTGTATCCAAAATTTCATAAGGATCGAATAGTAGTAGTAGTGGAAGCGATGGCAGCCTAGTTCAGACAAGGCCCGCCTCTCTAGTCAGAGGGAGCGGGTTCGAACCCAGCCGACGGCACGCACCAATTTCTTCATTGTGTGAACAAGTAATGTATGTCATCTACTACATGACTGGAGCCCGGTATATGGCGATAGGCTCACCCCCTGTCACATTTGGGACTGAATATCGGCCGGCGAAGTGTGGGTGTTGTATTACACCTCTGTCAGCCCTTCAGGGGAAAGGCGTGACGATATGTTATTTTATGTTATACTAGTATGAAAGTATGAATAGCTTACCTTCCAAGCAAATACAATTGAGTAACAAAGTTACAAAGAGTACCTTAAACTACACAATAGAAATCAATTGAATTGAATAGAATTATTTATATTAAATTCAATATCCAAAACTGAAATTTATGATAATTTCCTAAAACAAAGTTACTAAAACTATGGAGAATTGTAGTAATACGAGTAACATGAGAAGTGCCTTAACCTTTAGCAAATATAGTGATGTTTCCAGTCAAATTGTCACGTAGATTCAATTGAGATGTCGACATCGTACACAGCTCAGAGAATCGTGTTTCATAGAAAATAATACGTCGTATTCCTTCGATCAAGTCTTCTAGTCTCAATACGAAACAATGACACCTCTAAAGCTTTTTTTTTGGCACGACGCGACGCCTTTAGCAAATGTCATCAACGTTATTGCGAAATGATTTGGCTTAGATATAAATGAAGTTAAATAGTCTAAGGGCCGTATTCAAAAACGGCGTTTGGTCATGAAACTAGCTTTAAAACTACCCCACCCCATGCATGCACCCTCGTACCCGAGCAACTATCATCACGCGCGCGCCGCGCGGCGGCCCGCAGAGCTATGCGAGACGCAGCCGCGCACTCGCCTTGATAAAGACCGCCGAATGCGGTTGAAACTATAGTCAGAATAATCGACTAAATCGTACGTGAGTAATTCCCGTTTCATAAATCATAAAGATATGAAACTGTTTTTGTGTATGATAAAACCAGTTTTAAATCGAGATTCAAGACTGAGCGTGGCTTTAGCATGCGGCCCTTAGTGTCGATGCGGTGCCACTATGGAGGCCTGATTTTTAATGAGACACGACATCCTACTAATATTATAAACGCGAAAGTTTGTAAGAATGGATGGATGGATGGATGTTTGTTACTCTTTCACGCCAGAACGGCTGAACAGATCTGAATGAAATTTAGCACAGAGATAGGTTATAGTCTAGAATAACACATAGGATACTTTTTAACCGAGGGTGAAACCGCGGGGCGCAACTAGTCAATAATATATCTTTTCGAAGTCGTATTCATATTAATATTATAGTTTTTTTAAACATTACTACTCTATAGTCGTTCGTTACGTACTGTAAATCCTAACTAATATTATAAAAACGAAGTGAGTTTGTTTGTTTATTACGCTCAATTGAACCGATCACCAAAACATTTTGCAGACACGTTGTCAGAGGTACAGCAAAGAACATGGTACCTTTAGTCCAGAAAAAACTAACGGTTCCTGTACAACTGCGAGTGAAACCGCGGGGCGCAGCTAGTTCATTGGCCTAATGGCCATGTCAAAGGCCAAAACTTGGTAATATGGAGTTAGCTTATATCTTGAATTAACACTAAGGCGCAAATTGTACAGGCGTCCGGCCGAAGGCACGGATGCGCCTTGGACAAGATTGAGGCGCGGTATCGCTTTAAAACTTGTTAATATAAAATGTATGAAAGCGACGTGTTTTAAATTAGACACACACCCGACACAAGCGACACCCAAGCTCCTTCAATTTCACACTTGAACCATAATAAAAATAGTTTGCCTGAACCATTAACCTGAACCGTATCTGCGCTGCATCCGTACCTTGCGTCGGCCTATTACCTTTTATCCTGAAAAATCAAATCAAAATTCAAATTTATTTATTTATTAAAAAGAAAAGTACACGCAGACAGGTTGACCTAAAATAGGATTAACTAAATCAACTAGTACTAACTAAAGGTTGACAGTGAGTTCCAAACTAAGCTCTAGGCCTGTATCTTGGGGCTCGGTGCGAAGTTACCAGGAGACACTTTTAGGTAGACAGAAAGTAGGTACCCTTAAACATAAGACATACCTTTAAAAATAATAACAAATTAAAACAAAATTTTCGATTTCCACAGAATGCCAGTTTAAACCGTGGGTCTTAGGTAGTGAAGTAAATAAAACTCAAACCTGATCGATTTTAAGTAGATACTTTTTAACCGACGCAATAACGACGAGGTGTTATAAGTTTGACGTGTCTGTGTGTGTGTGTGTGGCATTGTAGCTCCCAACCGGCTGAACCGATTTTAATTTTGATTTTTTTATTTGAAAGGTGAATTAGTCGGGAGTGTTCTTAGTTATGTTTGATGAAAATCGGTGTAGGTTTTTTTAATTTTTATGTACGAACAATTTGAACCGTTTAAACAGTCTTTTTTGCAATCGTGTACCAGCACCTACTCACCAAGGTTAGTTATGTCACCTACGCACCGCGCAGCATCCCATATAACATAATTACTATTCTTTTGATGTGCCATTTTGCCAAACGGGCGTCTGTCCTTTGAGCTCGTACCTTTGTGCCATAATCGAATAAAATGTTAGTTATTACTCTTAATGTGTTCTTTGGCACGTTCCCACAAAGGTTTTGTTTATGTATTTACTATATACATATTATATAGGGTGCTTCTTAAAACGAGGGATGTAATATTAGGCGCCACCTACGAGTACATCTTTTTTGTCTTTAGTTGCAATAATCTGTACAAGATGGCGTTAGTTGCCTAATTTCTGGAGGGTTTGTCAGTAATTTTCGAAAGATGTAATTGCCCCACAGACGCATTTGCCCCAGTTGACCTTATATTATTATTGTACTCATTCATTATGAACGCAACTTTTCATCTCTACGAGTACGAGTCATGATCCAAAAAAAACAAGGTCTGGCACTCCGGGAGCAAACACGTAATGACGTCACTTGTCATCGTCATCGTCTCTTTCGAACTTGTTTTACGTGACATATATCGGTCTTGCTTACGCATCGATTGACATCACTACGTGTTGCTCACGTGACCGGAATGTTATACCTGGCGGAGTATATTATTTATACCATGGAACGAGTATCAGGCGCAATACACACTGCACCGGACACCGCTCCGGTGTGCGGTGATGCATTTTAACTTTGTAAAATCCCGATTTTGTATGCAAAAACCGTAGGTTACACACGCTGTCATCGCGTCTCCTTGCGGAAAAGCGCCATGCGAATTGCGTCGCTCCGCACATTGCAGCGGGATGCGGCCGCAGTGCGATATCCGCCTAAAACAAACTCGCTTTCCGCATCTGCCTGTCTATTTGTTCCGAAGACGGGTCTGAGCAGTAGTGCACTTGTCGCGCCTCTCTCAACTGCCGTCTTTGTACTTCTTCACTCCACAAAACTTCAAGGCTAGAGTGAATAAGTACATTATAGGTCGTCGTGCTCCATCTTAGACCACAACGTCGCTTAACATCAGGCGAGTTAGTGGTCAAACGCCGACCTATTCTACATAAAAAAAAAAAAAAAAAATATTGGTAAATTGGAAAGAATCCTACCTTGAATGCAGTGTAGTCTATGTATGCTCTATGATAGTCTTTGGTTAATTAATAAAATGGCGTCATGTATGTACAGTTAAATGCTAAATAAAAACCAGTGCTAGTAAAATGAACCTATTATTACTATAACCGGCGAGAATTTATAATATAACTCAACATTTATATCCGCTAACTCCTCCTAAACCACAACGGATTTTAATGCGGTTTTCACCATCAGTTAGATCATTAAAAAAAACAGCTGCTCCATAGAAAAAGAACATTCAAACTTGACAAAATGTATGAAACAGCCGATTTTGTTTTTACGATTTCAGTGTTGGTCCCCTCAGATCAACCTAGAGGAAAAGATGCAGCACTGCGTTAAATCTCGCTGAAGCCACTTCTTTTTAAACTTGTGTGCGTGGTAATGTTGCCATGAAAAACATTTACAATTGCACGAAAACTAATATTAATTCCCAAACTCTACGTTAGCCATTTCCGTTCCAAAATACAACCTTAGTAGATTTAATATTCTAAAACTGCACATATTTGTAAGAGTCTAATGTTACGGCTTTTTCAAAATTGACTTGTAAAAAAAACTGCAGTTTTAAAGAACCTCAAAATGTAGTCCTGGCCACACTTTTATGATGGACGATGTATATTTATCTACTCGTACACGAAATGATACCATAAACCAATACAAGTAATGTTGAGGTAAGAATGACTAAGCGAGTAGCTTAGTTTTTTTGCGTCAATGAGTGCGTGTTGTGTACATATACGACAGTAGCGTAGTTTTTGGATGGTTTTTAGCTTCACCTAAATTAGACGCCGTGCACCATCTTATTCTCTAGGTTGATCTGAGGTTGGTCCCATAATAAAAGTTGGGCACAGTGATGAGTACAATGATACCCTAGAGTATGTCCGTCGTTTAAGAAAGCACCCTGTATGTACGCGTGAAACCGAAATAGTTTCATGGTCAGGATCTGAAATGAGGTAAATAATTCTTACGTCATAGGAGTCTAGTTACATACAGATGAGGGCGGATCTCATCTCCGAGTTGGAAGGAGAGGGGGGTAGGTCTAGGCTGCTCTCTACAGTAATAAATAGTACTTAAAACATACTTACTCACGTAGGGTCAACTAGGGCAATTGCGTCTTTTGAGAATTACTGACAGACCCTTCACAAGTTAGCCGCCAACTACATGTTTTTTCTATCTTTAGTTGCAATATTCTGTACAAGATGGCGTTAGTCGCCTAATTTGTTAAGGGTTTGTCAGTAACTCTCGAAAGACTCATGCACCGCATGCCTAGTCGGTTAAAATAATTATAAATAAAATATTTGTATGCATTCTATAGTTTGAGATAATTTAATTTATTATAAATTAATGGATTTAACAATCTCACTTGCATTATAACATTATTGTAAAAACAAAAGTTAGATAGAAATGTGGATCCATACAGGATGTTTGTTACTCAATCGCTTTTTGGAAAAAAAAAATGCTTTTCAGATTCTTGCCTGTCCTTCTGAGTAGTGGCTCCTATTTCGAACAAGAGTCTATTTTATAACTTTGACGTTCATAAGTGTTTTTTTGATACCCAATTGAATAAAAGCATTTTGACTTTAACTTTGAATCACGCCAGTACGGCTGAACGGATCTGGAAGAAATTTGGGATAGAGAAAGATTATAGTCTGGAATGGCACATAGGATACTTTTTTATCCGCGGATGCAACCGCGAAGCAAAGCTAGCGTAAAAGAAAAACAATTTTATTACTGTGTGGGGGAAAAAGGCATGAAACACACAAAGACCCGTACACCTGACTTCCACGGTCCCAGATCACAGATGTTGTAATAATCACCTGACATCTACATGGCCAGGAATCGTTCTCTCAGGAATCTCCAGGGGGGCTATTCCTACGCGTGAGATGAGATGAGATTTTATCTTGGTCACTTTCACAACTTTGACGTTTCAAACGAGAGGAACAAGGAGGAAAAAAGATGAGATGAAAATCTCAAATCTCCGAATAGGGCCTAGAATATGTACATAAGGCAGACGTTATGCCATTAAAAATTGGATATGATGGAATGTTCTCTCTAGTTTCCACAAAACTCTTTATTTTGTTGTTTTTTCAACCGACTTCAAAAAAGGACGAGGTTTTCAATTCGACTGTGTTTTCTTTGTATGTGTGTTAGGCGATTACTCCTTCACTTATGAATCGATTTTAATTATTTTTTTGTTGTTTGGTAGATCATACCTTAGAGGTGGTCCCATATATTTTTTATCGAAATCGGCCAAGCATTTTTGAAAATATCAACAAGAGTCTAAAAAATTGTTTACATGGATGACGGAAAGTCGGTTTTTTAAGCTTTACTTTTTAAATCATTTGTTATTATCTAAGTTATTAGTGTACTTATTTAAAACTGTGGTATCATTACATAACACTATTGTCTAATATACCTTAACAGTAACGCTAGGGTTGAACCTCTGCCTATGCAAATTAAATTAATCATTCACTGTAATAATATTATTATCTGTTTCAGGATGACGGGATTATGGAAATTCTGAAGGATACAAGCTTAGGTATGTGCTTATCTGTCTACATCGTAAGTATAAGTATATAGTATAGTTTAGATAGGTACCGTTTATAGCCAACGCACACGCAACACCGACAAGCAGTCTGAGGGAGTCGGTGAGAGCTATGTTCGCTGCCCAAAGTCCAGTAGCCTTCGGCAGGATTGAGCGCACCAGGTTACACTGAACTTTTATTTGTTCGTGTGTGTTGGCTCAATACGGGACAATGTCAGAATCCTGACGGTAATACGGAGTTACGATAGAATAAGGAAACACATAGGTACATCAATTTTTAGAACAGTTTTATGAATACATAACTTATTTTTCTTCTTAGGCAGTATTGTATTATATAATAATGTACTGCGCCAGTATAGCATTCCGGTCACGTGAGCAACAAATAGTGACGTCAATCGATGCTTAAGCAAGACCGAATTAAGTCAATTACAAATAGTACGAAAGAGACGGACGACGATGACGAGAGTGACTCCGGGAATGCTAGACCTTGTTTTTTTGGATCGTGGAAATGACGAATTGCTCATTAATATTTTTTTTTTTTTTTTTTTTTTTTTTTTATTTATTGTCAGCGTCTCGCGAGGAGTGCGCGCGCGCAGCCGCCGCGGTCCGCTGGGCGGTGGCGGCGGCGCGCGCGAGCGGCTGCGGCGGCGCGGCGCTCGCGCGCGACCTGGCCGTGCTCGGGCTGCCGCGCGCGCACGCCGCCGCGCTCGGCGCCGCCGCCGACGAAGCTAAGGAGCAGTACGAGGCGACCGCGCGCAGTGCTGGCTTCACTGGTCAGTATATATATCCTGTTAGTTCTCTGCCCATACAACCAAACTATGTTGTCCCCGCGACCCGTGCTCGGCCTGCCGCGCGCGCACGGCGCCGCGCTCGGGGCCGCCGCCGACAAAGCCAGGGACCAGTACGAAGCGACCGCGCGTACCGCCGTCTTCACTGGTCAGTACTCTGCTAGTTCACTACAATACAACCAAACAGCTAGTATGTTGTCTAAGATGCACATACAATCAAACGATGTTGCCCGTGCGACCCGTGATGGATCTGATGCGCGCGTACGCTGCCACGCTCAGTATATCGCCGTGGGTGAAGCCAGGGAGAAGTATGACGCAACCGCGCGTGCTGCAAGCTTCACTGCTCTATATCCTGTAAATCCTCTGCCCATACAACCAAAGTATGTATTCCGCGCGACCCGTGCTCGGTCTGACGCCCGCTCAGTGTCGTCGTAGGTGAAGCCAGGAAGCATGAGGCAACCGCGCGTACTGCCGGCTTTACTGGTCAGTATATGTATATTCTGGTGGCCTACTATGACATATATTAGCCATAATGATGGTCGTATCGCCACGAATGGTCCCGCAGCATCGAAACTAAAACGTAACCATCATGGCAATAAGATATGTCATGGTAGGCCCCGATGTTGTCCGCGCGACCCGTGCTCGGTCTGACGCGCGTATGCAGCCGCGCTCAGTATCGCTGTCGGTGAAGCTAGGGAGCAGTACGATGCGACCGCGCGTACTGCTGGCTCCACTGGTCAATACTCTGCTAGTTCGCTACTATACAGCTATGTTGTCTGTATAATGCCCATACAATTAAACGATGTTGTCCGCGCGATTCGCGCCTGATCTGACGCGCGCGTATGTACTCGCGCTCGGTATCGCCGTGGATGAAGCTAGGGAATAGTATGAAAGAACCAAGCATACTGCTGACGTCACTGATTCAAGACGCTGCTGTAGGCTAATTGTGTATACAAAGATATTGATCACAGTGTCAACATAGATGTGTGTTGATTTGTAACTTTTACGGTTACGACAAGCGACATTGCGATCCTACACACCCTCAATATATGGACTCGACATAGAAACCCTCAATGGTAAAACAAAAAAAAATCTTACATCTGTGGTGTCTCTTAATTTTTTACGCTTTTTACGCTGAAACGGTGCAACTGATTCTAATGAAATTTGATACAGACTTGATACCTATATTAGATCTTGTACTCCAAATCTACTTTACTTTTCATTTCGAAATTATAATCGTTTCTAGGGGGCTACCGCGAGTTTTGGTAGTTAACGAAAACTTTCGTTATCGTTTATCTCGATACATTTAACCTAGTTCGTTAACGTTTCCGCCAGGGGGCGCTTTATTGAAATGTATGGAGCCAAACGAAAACGAAAAAAGTTTTCGTAACGATCAAAATTTATGGTAAAGGTGCTGTAAAATTATAGATAAAAAAACAGCTAGACTCAATTTATTTTTTTAGACTTAGCCAGTATAAATCATGTTCTAAAGAACAACTTCTTGGTTTGCGTCTCGCAAATTGATACCTACCAATGCCCATCTTACTTTGCTCACTTATTCACCCACCTCCTCCACACATTCTAACACACTTCACACACACACACTTCACATACACTCAAACACACTCACAATCGCCCTGTTTATCTTTCAAATTGTCAGTCCGATTAAATTTTATTTTATTAGAATTTTGTCTTTAATTTCTAAATTTTACTTTGTTTTAGTCTGCCATTAATTTAATGTAAAGATAGACGCCTGCGATACTGGGTTTTCCAAACGCGGGGTCCACAGTGTTTGTAAATGGCTTGATAATAAATATATTTGTATTTGTATTCTTCCCACAGTGAACAAGTTAATCGACGTGTCGGCATCTGCCGCACCACCCGGGGCCATCGACGCTTACAAACTAACTCTCCACTCAGAGACCATGACCGGAGAACAGAAGAGAAGAGAGCTGCTGATTGAGAAGACGCTGGCTCGCACGATGCTGGCGGAACTGAAGAAGGTGTATGAGAGAATGGAACAGATGGAGACTCAAGAATAAGCTGATTGGAAGAGATCGCTTTAAACGACAACCGCTAGTACATACTTACATCCACTTTGCCCCACCAAATATCCTTCCTGGGGCCCTAAATCTTACACCTTATCTTATTATCTATGCCTATTATCTTGGTCACTCTCACTCTTATGACTTTTCAATCGAGAGAGACAATGACATGATAATATCTGCGCGTCAGAATACGGCCCCATCAGGTAGGGCATAGTAGAATGTTAATAATTTTGTAGGTGATGTGATTATCCTTATGTTTCTAATTACTAGTGTGAACGATAAAAGTTTGCAAAGCGAATTCTGGACCCTTACCATTAGTTTTGATGGTTATGAAAACTTTTTTCGTTTTCGTTTGGCCATACATACATTTAATAAAACGCCCCTGGCGGAAACGTTGACGACCTATCTGAAATGTAGAGCCAAACGAAAACGAAAAAGTTTTTAATTAACTGTATTATTATTTTCAAGTATAGATCTGGGGGCTTACCGCGAGTTTTGATAGTTAACGAAAATGTATGGAGCCAAGTTACGTTCTAACTTGGCTCCATACATTTAACCTAGTTCCTTAACGTTCCCGCCAGGGGCGCTTTATTGAAATGTATGGAGCCAAACGAAAACAAAAAAAGTTTAAAATGAAATTTAGCATATACAATAAAATTAACAATATCTCCGCCCCATGTTCTTGGTTTTAAAAAAAAAGTTCTCAAGCTAAAATAGAGCTATGAAAAATTTCCGCATTTGTAAGGGGTCATTTTTGACTGATTTATTCAATAGATAGACAAAGCAAATCAAAAATCCCTTTACATAGGGAGGTTGTCTACATCATTAGCTTTTAAATGAATCCATAATACAAGGAACATTCTTAGTTATTTAAGAATGATTAGAGAAATACAAAAGTCATAAAAAAAAATGTCACTCTGCAGGTAACTTTAGAGGCTCGTCAGTATCTTTACTTGCTCTCTTCGCTCGTCATCTTCTAGACGAAATGTTTATGGAAAACCTTAAGCCAATGCGAAGTTAGTAAAGTGGTCGCCGGACTCTTAATCGATTTGAAACATGAGTTTGAATGGCCATGCCCGCATGCACAGGAAAGGGTGTACTAAGCCGAAAGAGGGTCATTGTACTCATCATTATGAACAACTATTACTATGGAGTCAATTCTGAATTCGAGAATAAAATAACAGCTGTACAATTATTACCATATTATTCATTATTATCATATTAGTTCCATACAATTATTGTATGGAACAGCTGATGTTTTACGAGATTATGAGTTGGCTCTATGGTAAAATATGGTCATAATGGTGAGTAAAATGAGCTTTTAGCTAAGTACACTCTTTACCGATAACTGTATAGATACGTATTAGTGTCTTGGCACCAAGACCTAGATTGGTGGAAATATGAGAAATGTGTGGCAGCGGCATAATATGGGGTTCGCGCGCCTCGTATGTCCCACTGCACGAACGTAGTCCCTCGTCTCTTGTTTCAGAATTTGCTTGAATTTTTCTTGTCATCCGTAATACAAATAAGTGTGAATGAAAAGTTAACGATTTTTGCATTTCTTGTTGTTATTCTATTATTTAACAATATAAGCAGTCGCGCTATGCTTATACAATTGAAAATATCTTTGTTTTTATTAGGAAACAAATAAGGTGAAAACACGTCCTAAATGACGTTAAAATACGTAAAACGCAATTGGCTTACATTTCGATAAGGGTAATAGCCAGATAATCACTATCCGATTCCGAAAAACATACAATATGGTGCAAAATATGTGTAAGTTCCAAAATTGTTTTCGTAGGTATTACGTTTGTATGGACAATTCCATAGTCTTCGGATTCTTAATATAATGTAATTGTAAGTAAATAAATAATTAGTACCTGTGATCGCTTTTTTATTACTAGAAAATGTAATATTAAGCAGCGCAAGTAGGTACAATTCACAGTTGAATTATTTTTAGTATAATTTTTGTGAAGAACTAGCTGCGCCCCGCGGTTTCGCCCGTGGTTAAAAGGTATCGTATGTGCTATTCTAGACTATAATCTATCTCTGTGCCAAATTTCGTCCAGGGACCCTATTCGGAGATTTGAGATTCTCATCTCACTATTTCTCGTCCTTGTTGCTCTCGTTTGAAACGTCATAGGTGTGAGAGTGACCAAGATAAAATCTCATCTTTTTCGTTTCAAACGAGAGCAACAAGGACGAAAAATGGTGAGATGAAAATCTCAAATCTCCGAATAGGGCCCCAGATCTGTTTCACTGTTCTGGCGTGAAAGAGTAACAAACATCCATCCATCCATTCTTACAAACTTTCGCGTTTATAATATTAGTAGGAGACATATAATAGGGTGTATTAAATGATAAAAACTAAGTAATTAAAATTCTATGAAAGCAAAAAAGTCCCTGCCGATAAGATACTTAGTGTGACCAACTTATTTAAACAGTCGGCTAAATAATGAAACAAAAACAATCCACATTATTGAGAAGACGAATGCGGTGGTGGCTCCCTCATCCAACTGTACAAGTAAGTTGGTCGCACGGTGATTCAGCCGGAAATTTGAAACGGTGAACAAAGCAAGTTGCGTTCAATGGATACTTCCGAGCACAATTATTTTAGTATTTCTTTTCTATTCTGATTGAAATAAAACTGCTTTATTTTATAAACCAAATAAACTTTTATTTCTATTAATCAAATAAAAATTATCTTGCGATAAAAGTTTTTATCAATACTTATGAGCTTGTGATTAAAAATAAACAGATAATAAAATTCTATTCCATTGAGAGTATGACAAACGCAACATGCGTACAGCATTGAACGCGGCTCGAACAGATGTTATTTTGATAATTATGAAAACAGTCGGACTTTTGGGACATTTAACTTATAATTGTGCCAAAACTTTGAAAAAAAAACATCAATGTTTTTGTCCCTTCGTACAGGTGAGTACTTATAATAATTTAAATAGTTATTTGTAGTTCATAAACTTTATTTACTTGACCTTCGTTTATCGAATTGCTTAAGTCATTTTTCTATGAAACTGACTTTAGGGTGACCGGTGACTTTAGTAGCATTACTTTTGTAGTACCCTTTCCGTATGACCCTGTATAGTTACCGGTATTGAAAATTACAGATTCATCATTATTATAAACGAGCTGGTTTTACCCGCGGTCCTACAGGAACCGTATTTTTTTCCGCGATAAAAGATATAAGTATTTAGTCAGTTTCTGTACCCCTGACAACATGTATGCATTTTCACGATTTCATGATGACCGGTTGAGTAGTCAAAGCGTAACGTAACAAACATACAAACAAGCTCACTTTCACCATTAACCGACCGAGAGCGTTAGCGAGCGAAGCGTCTCTGCTTTAGCTTCGACAAAAATGCTTTCGTATGTCCGATTTGTGTCCGAATCTTTGTCTTCTTTTACAGGTCTCTCAAGTCTGTACTCTCTTTTCAAAATGGGGGAAATAAGTTTTTTTTTTTTTTTTTAAATAGTGTACAAAAAAACTATAATTATCGAACCTGCTCAATAAATTTACGAGAATTGGTTAGTAATACTAGTAATATTAGTAAGAATAGGATCAGGATTAAAATACTGGCCCGGCAATGTTTTAAGTGTGGCCCGGCCATATAGGTACGAGTAGTCAGACATTTCTGGCGTGGCTGGTGATGGCCGGACTGCACTCGCAGTCGGCAATATTGCATGTTTTACAGAAAAAATGGGGTCCATCTAGGAGAGCGCCATAACCTACCAGAATAAATAAGAAAGTAGGTACTTTACTTACCAAATTTTACACGTAGGAGCTACTTTGTAGTGCTAAAAATAAACTACTTGCCTGGTTATCCAGACACGTAGTTTCAATGACGCATTGATTAATTTACAGTTAAATGTAAAATTTTAGGCACTTAGATAAAGATGAAATAAATTATGTCTAGAGTTGACGAAATAAGGAAACTAAAATTAAACACGGGAAGTAATTTTAGTTTGCTCAGAAAGTGCGATGGTGGCTCCCACACTGAACTCTGCAAATAGATTGTTCACTTACTACAAATTGTAAACAGGAAAATACTGAGTTAGTAAGGTCACAGAAGACATATAGTCCTGTAAAGCGGTGGGAATTTGGATTGTGTAATCTGTCCAAAGATGGTAGGTAGACCTAGGTATTTCAGAGTGCTTAGTGTGGGTTTTTCTTACTTTTCGATCGCGTAAAAGTAACTCCAATTTGTATGAAAATTAAAAAGCGCCACCTAGTGCGAGTAGTTAGAAACCGCAATCGTGAGTGCGAGTTTTTTGTTTACTGCCAACATTGACATGAAAATTTACTTTTTCACGGTGAATTTACGCGAATCGAGTGACAAGCTCGATTGGCACTCACACTCGCTCGTTTTTGATTGTCGATCCGTGTGACGTAAACTCGTTTACGCTGTAGTAAAGTTATTCGATTTACTTTGAGCAACTCACACTAAGCACTCAGATTTGATTGCGAGCAGCGCAAGACCGGTCGTTGTGGAGATCATTAGGGGAGACCATTGTCCTTCAGTGGACATCTTCCGGCTTAATCGATGATGATGATACCCATTTCTGTGGAATTCTCAGTTGTCTATACTTACTAATATTATAAAGAGGAAAGATTTGTATGTAACTTTGTTTGAAACGAATTAACTCAAAAACTACTACTTAGTCCGATTTCAAAAGTTCTTTCATCATTAGAAAGCTACATTATTCCAGATTGACATAGGCTGATTGACATAGTGAGCGAAGCCGCGGGCAAAACGCAGCTAGTATAAAATGATGACCCAGCGTCCAGAAAGTGGCGAGACATCGGCCGTGGCTAGTTACCACCCACCGGACCAAGCCATGCCGTGAAATGACCTAGTCGTGTTTCGGGATGTAGTCCGGTGTAACCGATCCGAAGACGGGTCTGAGCAGTAGCGCACTTGTAGCGCCTCACTCAACTGCCGTCTTTGTACTTCTTCACTCTACTAAACTTTAAGGCTATAGCGTGAATAAGTACCTTATAGGTCGTCGTGCTCCATCTTAGACCACAACGTCGCTTAACATCAGGCGAGTTGGTGGTCAAACGCCGACCTATTCTACATAAAAAAAAAAAAAAAAAAAAAAAAAACATTGCTTGATCGCTCGCTTTTTGGGTGGTTGTTACGTCACCACGTAGATATCGGCACAGTCCATTTATAGCACATATCCGTGCAGTCCGTATATTATAACGACATACCTATGAGGCACAAACAAAAAAGGCACAAACAATAAAAATAAAACAAAAACACAGAAAACCAAATAACAAATAAGTAAAATGTTTCTAAAGGAATCTTAGCGCGGACGCTAGACGATAGTTTCCCAAAGGTCTTTCACTGAGGCTCATAATCCGTTTTACGTTTTAAATATTTTTCCAGAACTAATCGGTCGAAGATGCATCTAATGTGTGTAATCTGCACCGAGCTGATGAACGATGGAGATCTCATCGCCGCCACGATGTGCGGTCACATCTACCACCAGCAGTGCATCGAGCCTTGGGCGAGAAGGTAAGCTACTGGCATCCTGTACTCCTAGCGTGCGCGCGTCACATAATTATTTTCGTCATGCGAGAACGTGACAAAGCTATGTGCACACATACATCTGTCTCGATAAAAAGAGTCAACATACCTTTGTCGCGTTGTGCATGCTAGACCTACTTAATTTTCTACAATAGCTAACGTTTGAACGTTGGCTTCTGATTAGTTGAGTTTACTTTAAGATTATGTAAAATTTCTATTGCTCGTAATTCGTCCAATCAACAGGTAACAGAAACAATCGCCTGGAAGCCAATGCAATATATGTAGGACCTAGTAAGGATTTAGTTAAGGATTCAGGAAGAACCTAAAAGGCTCAAGCTCGAAGCATCTGGCTTCAAAATATTGTGTTTTCTTAGTGTTTACTATAATGAAGCTTTACCCTCAGCTGTGTCAACCCTTCCCGACCCAAATTCTGGATCCATGCTGGTGCTGGTTAGTGGTAAGGAAAGTAGCAAGGTACTGACAAGGGGGCATCCCCTTTAACGGAATGTATTAACATCCATTATATTATCCTCTATTGATTCATTCATGTCAATAATAGCACATGACGTCATTTCAAGATATGGCCAGCAAGCCTAGCATGCACGCTGCAACAAAATTTTGTTGACTCTTTTTATGAAAACGGACGTAGGTATATTTACACGTAGCCTTGTCACGCTTTTACACGACAAAAAATAATGAAGATATTTTGTCACGGCGCGCATGGTAGGCCTGTAGGTTCGATCCCAGCCAAAGGCATGCACCATTTGTTCATTGTATGAATATAAGTCTGCTACATAACTGGAGTCCGGTGTATGGCGACAGAATCACCCCTGTCACATTTGGAACTGTGCCACCCCAGTCACAAGGTGAATTTCGTCCAGCAAAGTGTAGGTGCTGTAATACACCTCTGCCTCTGCGGACGAAACGCGTGACGATATGTTTTTAAGTACTTACCCTGTAAAATTGTCCAGTTCGCAGAACTGTCCGCAATGTCGAGAACCCGTGGCGGTAGAGAGCTTGATGCGCGTGTTCCCCAGCAGCGGCGAGGCGGCTAGCGGCGACAGCGAGGGAGGCCGCGCTGGCGCCGGCGCGAGGGAGAACGAGCCACACTCGGTAGAAGCAGAATCAGTATCGTCTTTAAACCTGTAAGTTTAATAAATCTCATAAACTGATTAAAACTTAATAGCAGCTGTAAAGTGCGCCGCAAGCGAGACTTTTCGTCGTCTTGCCTCCCTGACCCCCTCGCATAATTTGCGTTTTCGCTACTGCGCAGCGTAACGCGCCTAATTTCACAGCCGCTATTAAGTTTGAATCGGCCTATACATAAACATCTTCATTTAGGCAAGTGTATCAGTGTATCACACTATCACACTAATATTATAAAGGCGAAAGTTTGTGAGTGCGTGTGTTAGTGTGTAAGTGTGTATGTTTGTTAGTTCTTCACGCTCAAACGGCTGGACCAATTTAAATGAAATTTGGTATGGAGGTAACTAACACCCTGGATTAACATATAGGCTACTTTTTATCCCTTAAAAATGTAGCGTTCCCGCGGGATGAGCAAAAAACTCAACCTAACCTAGCCACAGGTTTTTTTTGATAATTACAGTAATTCAGTGACTGTCACTGTCGCAGTTCTAACTCAATATAGCCTAAACACAGACATTTACATTTGTCACTCTCATTGAAATAATTATCAAAACAATCAATTAAGTTACAGTCCAATCAAATTCATTATTTCGATATTCTATTCACTATTTCATTAGTTCGATACAAAGAACTTAACGCAAATAAAATAATTTACATGAATTGGTATTTCAAATGGGTATTCGTAATGAGCACTATTGAAATGAAAGTATGACAAAAAGTATGGCGCATCCCTAAAACACGCAAACATGACTCTCGATTGAATGTCATTTATCATAAACTATGAGAAGTTTAAGAAAAATGACATTTACGTTCGGTTTCACTATATGGTGCTAAACTATCCATGAAACGATACCTATATGCATTTTTGAATAATTAAACTATTTAACTAAAGTTTGCATACTTATTTTTTTGT
Source organism: Peribatodes rhomboidaria (assembly GCA_911728515.1). Classification (NCBI taxonomy): domain Eukaryota; kingdom Metazoa; phylum Arthropoda; class Insecta; order Lepidoptera; family Geometridae; genus Peribatodes; species Peribatodes rhomboidaria. Next base: position 14,918,519 of record OU452184.1, read on the forward strand.
GTCGGTGTTTGTTTAACTAACTCTAATTTTATACACCTGTATTTAATGTGATGTATACTTTTTACCCGCGGGTAGCACCGCGGGGCGCAGCTAGTTTATTATATTTACGGGTACTGAGTGGCGTCCCCTAGGAATCATTTTATTCGTCAGTGGCCGTTAACGTCATAGCTAAACGTAGCACAGGTGTGTGTCGGTTTCAACGCTGTTCCGCAAAAATACGTTAGATGGCGCGGCCAAACGAGCGTGCTATGCTGAATCGCGGTGACAAGATTCTCCGGCAAAACGCGAGACATTTCTAGCGCGGTTTGCAATTCATACTTACCTGGCGTAGGGGACACCGTGATCAAGAAGGCGGTTCCCCCAGAGCGAGGCCCTTCCATTGCACTGCGGTTGGGTTGACCTCTGCGATTATCCCTAATGTGGATAACTCGGACGCGTTATTTTTGGTAGTGGGGACTGCGTACGCGCCGTCCCCTTCATAATGAGTGTGTCATTGTAACTGTGACAAACACCTCACAGCCACGAATTATTAATAGACCATGCGTAGAGTTAAGCCAGGTTTACACTTTGATTAGTGCAGGTGCTTAGTGACTAGGTGTGGACAGCGACTGATTAGTGCAAGTGATTAGTTGCCTGTGTAATAAAGTGAATAGAAGCGTGTTCTATTTTTTTGCGAGTGGACTGCGAGTAGACACGTCCTTCCTCCTCACTCGCAGCGTGCCTGCTACTAAACACGTCTTGCACTAAACAGCGTGCAATTTCACTTTTGCCGGCAAAGCAGGTCTCATAAATGTATCGCTTTTCTGTATGACGGGTGCAACAAGGTTATATAGTATATTAAACGACTCTTCGGTCATCCTGAGAGCACAGTAATATTCCGTCGTATCTTCAACAGCTGATTCCGTAAAGAGTTGGTAGCTTGCGCCATGAATAGGTCTTCTATTAATCCATTTTCAAACCCATACTCTTCTTGGTGGCACTAATCACCTGCACTCACAGTGAATTGGACACTACTCGCACTACACACCTACACTCGCACTAATCACCTGCACTCGCAGTGAATTGGACACTACTAGCACTACACACCTGCACTCGCACTAATCACCTGCCTCACACTAATCAAAGTGTAAACCAGGCTTTATGGCGAATTTATCAACATCCAAAATCCCATTTATAAGCTTCGAAATCGTCACACCCGCTTTTTTAAACATATCATGGCTTGGCTGCCAATTAGGAAAATTTTAACTCAATATTCAGAATTCCTTCACAACAATTTGATTCATGTTTTCACATAATAATGTATCGTGATAAATATCATGGATCCACTGAATATATTATTGTTAACATGATCTCGATTATGTATACTCGTAGGTTCTACAAGTACAACAAATAGTACATCGTACTGTAATTAAATACAAATCCTAACCTACTAATATTATAAACGCGAAAGTTTGTAAGAATGGATGGATGGATGTTTGGTACTCTTTTACGCCAGAATGGCTGAACAGATCTGGATGAAATTGGGCACAGAGATAGATTATAGTCTGGAATAGCACATAGAATATTAAAGAAACTTTTTAACCGCGGGTGAAACCGCAGGGCACAGCTAGTCTGATATAATTGAGCTAGTAAGCTGGAAAAATACACTTTTCACACATACACGAAAAATTACACTTATCGTTCGTTTTTTCATTCGCTTTATAGTAATAACGACTTGCGACTTTATAGTAATAACGAATTGAGACTCGCGATTACCCGCACTTAAAAACTATCCTATTTGCTATTCCAGACTATAACCTATCTCTGCCACATTTCATCCATATCCGTTCTGGCGTGATTGACTAACAAACAACCATCCAAACGTTTGCATTTATATAATACCAGTAAGATGATATAGAGATATAGGTTGGGGAAAAAGTATTTTCGCATTATAGTATATAATTATGTACTTGTAATAAAATCTCTTTGGCTATACTATTTGTATCTGGCTGGTTTTACTATCATTGAAAATTTAATTTTTAGAGAACATAATTCCAAATTCAAATTAGGAAAATGTGTGATTTTCATTTGTTTTTCATACTGTCAAAATGAGTAACATTTTATAATTTTACTACAAAAAAGGTAAAATACTTATCATACATTTTAAAATTTTACTACAAAAAACGTAAAAGTGCAACGCAAGCCGCGAAAAAAATTGCGATGTTTCCTTTACTTAACTTTTTCCCCAACCTATTAGATAAAGAAGCTGGAGAAGTAGAATAAAATACTTATATCTTTAATTAACCCTATTTTTTCTCGAAACATTGTACTTTGGCGAATACCTAAATGAAAAAAAAAAAGTAAGGAGTAGGATTAGTGTATTAATAATTGTTATTGTTAGTTATTGTTATACCTAGGTACCCCTGATTTCAGATTGTTGAGTTTAGTTCGTGAAGAGTTGTCAGCTCGGAACAGCGAGGTGGTCCTGCTCCAGGCGCAACTTCAATCCATGGAGGAGACACACGAGCGGGAGACCATGACACTGATTGATGCACTGAGACGGTAAGAAGTATCCACTCAGTAGCGGATCCAGGATGTTAGGTTGAAGGGGCTTGAATTAGCTGAGAGTCTTTATCATGGTAGGCAAAAACAAAAGCACTAATAAAAAAACAGACGCGTTCGAATATTGTAAAGTGTGAATTGATACTTTGGGGCTTGAGCCCCTCAGATCCTAATAAGCGATGGCAGCCTAGTTGGGAGAAGGTCCGCCTCTCAAGCCAGAGGGAGCGGGTTCGAACCCAGCCGACGGCACGCACCAATTTGTTCATTGTATGAACATATGTGCGTATTGTCATCTGCTACATGACTGGAGCCCGGTGTATGGCGACAGGCTCGCCCCCTGTCACATTTGGGACTGAATATCGTCCGGCGAAATGTGGGTGTTGTATAACACCTCTGCCAGCCCCCTCGGGGGCAAGGCGTGACGATATGTTATGTTAGATCCTTAGCCTCCTGGATCCGCTAATGTTTCTACTATATGTACTCGTATGTACTCTATGCCAAATAGATTGAGACAAAAGTTTAGAAAATACCAGATGCTAATGAAAATTCAAAAATAAGTATAGAGTTATCTACGTTCCACGGTTGGAACGGCTTGTACCCTGGAGGTTACTCCAGGGTTTAAGCTGCTATCGTACCAAATTTCTTAAAAATATGTTTATCCGTTTAAGCGTCAAGAAATAACAAACACAAACTTTCGCGCCACATTAATATTATAAACGCGAAAGGTTGGATGGATGTATGGATGTTCGTTACTCATGCTATATTATGCACGCTAGAACGGCTGAACAGATCTGAATGAAATTTGATACAAAAAACAACCAACCCACACTAAGGCTGCGTGGCGGATACGACTCGATCACCTTTGATGTAGGGTAGGTCAGTGTCCCTGCAGTGAGAAATGTAGAATGATGATGATGATAAAAAAATATTTCAGAATAATAAAATAAATATACCTACTTTAATTTACTTTTTAATTTACCTAAATCAGAAATATACTTATTACCACATTGATTTAGTCTACCCAGTTACTTTAGGTACCTACATATATTTTTAACTTGCGGGTATAATTTCCTGAATAAATGAATTTTATTATTATTTTAAATTTATAACCTTTTGTACTCATACTTCCTTAATATATTTCAGGAATGCAGACGCAGCCAAAGTCAAACTAGAGAACGTGAAACAGAACGTAACGTTTCTTGAACAACAGCTCCAAATTTCGACTACCGCATCAGACAAACTGAAAAGAGACAACCTGGATCTTAAAAACAGATTACAGGAGACTGGAAGGTTAGGTTAGGATAAGTGCGAGATCGTCCCCGTAGCCCCAGCACGTGAGCGCCGGGAAGAAACCCACCCTCCCAGGGTTTTTAGTGGGTATGCTGCCACTACAGCGGAGATTTACATCACCATCTACCCCCACGAACGGAGTGATACCTATTACACTTTGCCTGGGTCAAAAAAAGGATAAGCATGTTACGAGTAAAAGGCAGTTGTCCCACCGCTGGCTATAAGCGCGTAGCGAATTGGCAAGTATAGCGAGGGTATAGATGAGTATGTACAGCACAAGAAGAAGAAGCGAACAAGACAAGAGAAAAGCGGCTTAATTTTATGAAACTACATAACATAACGTCACACCTTTCCCCCGAAGGGGCTGGCAGAAATGTAAAACAACACCCACAGTTCGCTGGACGATAATTAGTCCCAATCGTGACAGGGGAAGAGCCTGTCGCCATGCACTGGACGATAATTTGTAACAAATGTGACAGGGGAAGAGCCTGTCGCCATGCACTAGACTCCAGTTATGTAGCAGATGACAAGATACGCATAAAATATGATTATAAAAGTATAATATAAAAAATTTAAAAGCCCCGACACCGATTTTCATTAAACACTCCAAACTAATTCACCTTTCAAACGAAAAAGCAAAATCTAACTAGATTCATCCGTTCGTGAGCTACGATGCCACAGACAGACATAGACACACACACAGACACGTCAATCTTATAACACCCCGTCGTTTTTGCGTCGGTGGTTAAAAACTAAACTAATACTATTTAGAGATATTTTTGTCTTGTATTTCAGCGATCTAAGATCTGCTAAGACTGAGCTGGCGGACTCACAGCGGGCTGTAATCGACCTTGAACAACATCTTGAGGGCTCGAAGAAGAAAACTGAAAGACTGACAGAAACCAACCGACAGTTAACGCAACGGTTACAGATGATGGCAAGGTTAGTTCTGTACCAGTTAGGTGCTGCGTTACGAACAAATTAGTTAAAATTCAGCAGTTGTGACCAGAAATTAGGTGCCTACCTATACAATATACAGGTATTTACATATTACTAGTTGTTAGCCGCGACTTTGTTTGGCGTTAATTCAGAAAATAGTATCCCCAAACCTTCCTCGTGATATACAACTATACATAAGATAACTATGTATATAAGATAACAATATATAAAATAACTAATTATCAAATTTTATCAAGATCCGTTCAGCCGTTTAGCCGTGAAAAGCCTACAAACAGACAGACAGTTCCTTTCGATTGAATAAATTAGTTTGAAGTATAAATTGTATACTAACCTGATCGAAGGTTGTGACATTGATAATAACACTAAAATATTAATTTAGTGTGATATTAGTGGCTCTGTGAGCTGCAGGTGTAACCGTTCCAAAGACGGGTCTGAGCAGTAGCGCACTTGTAGCGCCTCACTCAACTGCCGTCTTTGTACTTCTTCACTCTACAAAACTTCAAGGCTAGAGTGGATGAGTGCCTTATGGGTCGTCGTGCTTCATCTTGGACCACAACGTCGCTTAACATCAGGCGAGTTGGTGGTCAAACGCCGACCTATTCTACATAAAAAAAAAGACCTCGCGGCTCACGTCTCCTCCTCTACAGGTCACATTTCTTAACCGATTCTCGTGAAATGTTGTGAGAAGGTACAGAAATCAGAAATCAGAATTTGTTGATAACTCCAATAGTTACACGTCACATTTATTTACGTTCTATATAATTACCGAACCTAAACATAAAATTTCAAGAGAATCGGTTAATAAATGCGATCTGTAGAGGAAGACAAAGATCCAGACAGACACCCGGACAGGAATAGGACATCCAAAAGTATTTTTGTCGAAGCTGAAGCAGAGACGCTTCGCTCGCTAACGCTCGCTCGGTCAATAAATGCGAAAGTTTGGATGGATGGGATGTTTGTTACATTGCTTCTGCAAGTGGTTCTAAAAAAATCCACCACGCATCTTACCTGCTATACCATACTGATTTCAGAATAGAGAAAGAACGGATAGAAAGTAACTCAAGAGTAGCAGCACTACGGAGAAAGTTGTCATCACAAAACATGTACATCGCCGAGCTCAAGGCGCGAATTGAATCGATGGAGAAACGTGAGCAAGATAACCAGACGCTTATAGAAAACATGAAACGGTAAGAAAGATACATATGTAGTTTAAATACATAGTCGAGTCTAGTTATCTACATAGTTAGATACATAGTCTAGCTGCGTCTCGCGGTTTCCCTCGCGAGTCTGTCACGTTTTTGTGGGAAAAAATAGTTTGTAACCTAAAGTGGCTTTTCTTTCCTAGAAATAATTTGACTACTTCGACGGCGAATTTACACACAACTAGCTCTTTTACCCGCAGCTTCGCTGGCATTTCATAGCCTATGTCACTCAGAAATAATGTAGCTTTCTAATGGTCATTTTTTGGAATTGTTGAAACAGTTGTTTGTGATTTTATTCGTTACAAACATACAAAAATGCAAATCTTTTCTCGTAATAATATTAGTGTAGAAATCTAATTCCCACAAACTTCGAAGTTTTCGCAATCACAAATAGGTAAGTTGAATCAAATGTTTCGTCTCAAGGCCTCGTTTCCACCTGCAAGACAATTTCGGGGAGAAATATTTGGTAGTCTGTACGACAGCAGCTTGCAAGTGTAAACTTCATAGCAAGCACTTGCTACGGAGCACTTGCTACTGTCGGAGAGACTGTCAGCCATTTTTTGCGGGAGGTTTCATGCAATCGCGGCTTTAGTACGAAACTATAAAAAAACTTTTTCTTTTTTAGTGGCATCACTTGGCATTGGTACAGAACTGACACAGAATTCTACAAAAGTCAACTTTATTATGGAGAATTATCCGATCGAAAACCTGAAGTACAGCCGTGCATACCTCAAGTAGTGGCGGCAGTACTGAATGATTTCGCAGCAGTACAAACCTCTCTAGAAGAAGTGGCGGCCCAACCTCTAATGGTACTGTCAGAAACAGAACAAATCGCTCTTCCAGCAGAGTCGAATGGATCGAAAGCTGCGCCGGCTGTACCTGAACCAGTGTCGTCTGCGCCTGAAACAATGCGAAATGCGTCTCAAGCAGATCTGCCACATGCGCTTGAAGCAGACGTATCGCATATGCTTGAAGTCGTGCCGGCTGTACCTGAAGCTGTATCCCCTGCGCCTGAAACAATGCCTAATGCGTCTCAGGCAGACCTGTCACATGCATCTGATACAGTGACCATTTCACCTGTAGCAGTGATCAATACGCTTGAAGCAGCGCCTAAAGCGACGTCAAATGCACCTAAAGGGATCTCAAGTGCCCCTGAAGCAGTGCCAAATAAGCCTGAAGCGTTGTTAAATGCGCCTGAAGCAGCGCCTAAAGCGACGTCAAATGCACCTAAAGTGGTCTCAAGTGCGCCTGAAGCAGTACCAAATAAGCCTGAAGCGTTGTTAAATGCGCCTGAAGCAGCGCCTAAAGCGACGTCAAATGCACCTAAAGTGGTCTCAAGTGCGCCTGAAGCAGTGCCAAATAAGCCTGAAGTGTTGTTAAATGCGCCTGAAGCAGCGCCTAAAGCGACGTCAAATGCACCTAAAGTGGTCTCAAGTGCGCTTGAAGCAGAGCCAAATAAGCCTGAAGCGTTGTTAAATGCGCCTGAAGCAGCGCCTAAAGCGACGTCAAATGCACCTAAAGTGGTCTCAAGTGCGCCTGAAGCAGTACCAAATAAGCCTGAAGTGTTGTTAAATGCGCCTGAAGCAGCGCCTAAAGCGACGTCAAATGCACCTAAAGTGGTCTCAAGTGCGCCTGAAGCAGTACCAAATAAGCCTGAAGTGTTGTTAAATGCGCCTGAAGCAGCGCCTAAAGCGACGTCAAATGCACCTAAAGTGGTCTCAAGTGCGCCTGAAGCAGTGCCAAATAAGCCTGAAGCGTTGTTAAATGCGCCTGAAGCAGCGCCTAAAGCGACGTCAAATGCACCTAAAGTGGTCTCAAGTGCGCCTGAAGCAGTACCAAATAAGCCTGAAGTGTTGTTAAATGCGCCTGAAGCAGCGCCTAAAGCGACGTCAAATGCACCTAAAGTGGTCTCAAGTGCGCCTGAAGCAGTACCAAATAAGCCTGAAGTGTTGTTAAATGCGCCTGAAGCAGCGCCTAAAGCGACGTCAAATGCACCTAAAGTGGTCTCAAGTGCGCCTGAAGCAGTACCAAATAAGCCTGAAGTGTTGTTAAATGCGCCTGAAGCAGCGCCTAAAGCGACGTCCAAATGCACCTAAAGTGGTCTCAAGTGCGCCTGAAGCAGTGCCAAATAAGCCTGAAGTGTTGTTAAATGCGCCTGAAGCAGCGCCTAAAGCGACGTCAAATGCACCTAAAGTGGTCTCAAGTGCGCCTGAAGCAGTGCCAAATAAGCCTGAAGTGTTGTTAAATGCGCCTGAAGCAGCGCCTAAAGCGACGTCCAAATGCACCTAAAGTGGTCTCAAGTGCGCCTGAAGCAGTGCCAAATAAGCCTGAAGTGTTGTTAAATGCGCCTGAAGCAGCGCCTAAAGCGACGTCAAATGCACCTAAAGTGGTCTCAAGTGCGCCTGAAGCAGTGCCAAATAAGCCTGAAGTGTTGTTAAATGCGCCTGAAGCAGCGCCTAAAGCGACGTCCAAATGCACCTAAAGTGGTCTCAAGTGCGCCTGAAGCAGTGCCAAATAAGCCTGAAGCGTTGTTAAATGCGCCTGAAGCAGCGCCTAAAGCGACGTCAAATGCACCTAAAGTGGTCTCAAGTGCGCCTGAAGCAGTACCAAATAAGCCTGAAGTGTTGTTAAATGCGCCTGAAGCAGCGCCTAAAGCGACGTCAAATGCACCTAAAGTGGTCTCAAGTGCGCCTGAAGCAGAGCCAAATAAGCATGAAGCGTTGTTAAATGCAGCGTTGTTTAAATGCAGCAGTTTGAGCGTGAAGAAGTAACAAAGATCACAAACTTTCTCCTTTTAAATATTAGTGTGATGGTTCACTATTTTGGCTATAATGGCTTACACATAAGATATAAATAAATACCGCGGGACTTTTTTGTAGGACTATTTAAGATGAACATAGAAAAAGAAATACTTGTAAAAAAATTTTGTTTATTTCAAAATAAATAACTAGGTATAACATTTACATCATACATTAAAAATGTGTAACTCTAGCGGTTTTTCCAGCGCGCGCCAGAATAGCTCGCAGATGGTAGATTTTTTCCTACTTACTTGACACTAATCGTCATATTTTAGATAATTCACACAATATCTTTATAAATTGAAGCCTATGTGTTATTCTGATGTATAAGCTATATTATTGTAAAGTTTCATTAAAATCCATTCAGTAGTTTTTACGTGAAAGAGTAACAAACATCCATCTATCCATCCATCCATACATACAAACTTTCGCGTTTATAATATTAGTAGGATAAAAAATCTGTTACAACAACTTCTAAGCTTTATTATACAATATTTATATTTAGTTTTAACAATAATAAAAGTATTACATTTATGTTGTTCGAGTCTCGGTGCACGTGGAAATATTTTCAAGGACTTTTTTCCAAGGAGGTGGAAAGATAACCGGAAAATAGTGGAATAGTGGAAAGACAATAACTTTGCAATGTTATGTAGGCTAATTGAAGCATTTTTCGGATTTCATAAATTTTAAACCTAAATTATTCGAATCTCAGTCCATATTTATAAGGTTTTAAACGTGACCTTTCTTCTAATAAGGTTTATACTCGATTATCTATTCCAAAATGTATTAAAGTAGACTGAGATTCGAACAATTTGAGTTTTAAATTTCTGGGATCAGTTCGGAAACGTTTCCGAATGATTGTGAATAGCACCGCTGGTCCAGGGGGGCTATTCCTATGCGTGAGATGAGATGAGATTTAATCTTGGTCACTCTCACATCTATGACGTTTCAAACGAGAGCAACAAGGACGAAAAAAGGTGAGATAAGAATCTCAAATCTCCGAATAGGGTCCCAGGTTCGACCCGCGTCATTTACATCGTCGACCCAACGAGCTGGAGGCCGACCCATGCTTCGTTACCGATATGCGGCCACCAAATCCGTCAACATGTTAGTCCACCTGCACTCACTCAACCTGGCAACATGTCCTGCCCATCTCCATTTGAGTTTCGTGATCATAATCCCGATGTCACGAACCTTGGGGCGACGTCGGATCTCGACATTTCTCACTCGGTCTTGTAACTTGATGGCGAGCATGGCGCTCCATGGCTCTTTGTGCTACTTGCATTTAGTGCACAGCCTCCTGTGTAAGCGTGTCTCGGCACCACTTATTGTAAAAAATTAAAAATGACAAAGAAACGTAAAAAGATTTTTTATACTTACTGTGTTTAGAATGAAGACATAAAAACATTATCTTAGTTTAAAATGAAAGATGTTGTTTTAATAAATCACGTTTATTTATATGTAAAAAAATATAACCTTTACGTTTAAGTGGTACAAATTCAAATAAACGAACTGGGACTAATTTTACTTGTAAAAAATTGGTTGTCTGTAAAGTCAGTTTACGGACGATAGTTCAACGTGACAACGTCTTATCAAAACATTGATGAAATCTTCTCCTCGGACGTATAGGCCAATCGAGAGAGAACGCTCAAGCCGATCGTGCCTTTCTCTCGCTCCGATCGACCGAGCGTAACGGGACAATGAGTCATCCTTTTTCGTGCGTGCAGCCGGCGTTCATCGACGTTTATTAGACGTTAATCGACATAATTATAATAAATTGTTTTTGCCGTGAAAAAACAATTTATTATAATTATGTCGATTCTATTGTAAACTTATCCAAGTCTGGTAGCTTTAGGGTGTCTGTCTACTTGCAAGCTTAACGCTCAACCGCCTTACAACGGTATTCAAGAAAAATTTACTTAATACATTGTGACGTAAAGAACTCACTTTTCGAACACAAAGTGTTATTTATGGTAATTTTTTATTAATAGCATTGCGAAGCGGTGAACTGTTGCTTTCCTTTTTTCACATATCATAAAGAAAAGGAACATATGTACATCATTTTAATGCAGCCAGAATAGACTTTAGACTATGACAATATAATCTAATATCTATATTGTATATTGTAATATAAGCATATTGTATTTTGTAAAAATACTTTTTGAATGTATGTATTTTTGTATAAAAAGCTACAGGTATATAATATAGTTATAGCCATTGTACAAAAAAGCTTATTTTAATAAGTGTCTGACACTCCATAACGACTGAGGTTTCACCGGACGATTCTGGGCCTATTCTGGCGCTCTCGAGATTACATCCGTCACTGTCTTGCCTTACTCTGCACTAACAAATATTGTGAGAATTAAAATGGCAAAGATATAACACCGAGCCCACTAAAATAGTCCGAGAAAAGTATTAACAATAATTAATTCTAAGTATTGGTATATCACTGGAACGCTACGAATAATAAATATGAGTAAATGCCTCCCAAAAAAATCAAAATCATCATCAGCCTCGTATAACAACAGCTGTGTATAGAAGCCTATTGGATTATGCTTTTCACCTTGGTTAGAAATTCTATCAATTGCATTGCCTGTTAAAAATCACCCTACTTATTCGATGGGAACTTCTCTCTCTTTCACGGCCAGTCTCGTGTTTCATCTCTCTCTTATCTTTTAGGAGAAAACTGACAGTCATTTTTACAAAATTGCATAATCTTGCCTATAGATACAGGTGTTCCGTTAGACAACATGGATTCACTCTCTCGTCATCATGAACTAGATTTACTATGGGACAAACCCTGAAAGGTGGACGAGTATTACGTAAGAGCACCAAAGGGGGGGGGGGGGGTCTATGGTTTGTTTGATTTTTCTGACATGGGGACAAAAGTAATTTTTTGCACCTTCCGTGACAAAAAATGCCAAAATTCTGCTTCCGTAATACTTGAACGGACTTAAATCACTAACACTCGATTGCAGTGAACATAAGAATTGTCCAAGTCCTTACTTAAAACTAGTTTAAACTACCCCTAGCGGAATATTCACTTATCGGGCATATAAAGTTAGGAGTCTCCTAATTAATTCTTATATTCAGTGCAATCGAGTGTAAGTCTCACAGTAAAAGTTGTAAATAATAACAAGTACTAAGATCTCCTAAAGACCTAGAATATTATGTCCGTCGTTTAACCGAACACCCTGTATTGTACGTAATACCTAGAAGTGCATATTATTATTCGTAGCTGTTACCCTGCAAATTATATGTATTATTATTATTATTTGTATCTTAAAAAATAATAATGGCACTTATGACTTAACATTTTAAAATTTTAATTAATAAGATCAATAATATAATATGCTATATATATTTCGATGTAAGCTATAGCTGGCAGTTTTCTATGAAAACTTTACTTTGAAATATTTTCTTGTTTTTATTTGAGCCGCAACGGCTGAACTACTTTTTAACTTTGGTATAAAATATATATGGTTTTGTAAATACATACATAAATGTATAATAAAACAAACTTTTATCAATAAAGTTGTGTTTTTCTTGACTGTCTCTAAGTTTTGTCTCTTTCTATCTCCGGAGTTTTAACTCGAACGAAAAAGACAAAAAATGGATGCTTATACTAAATTTGTATTTGTAAATTAAAAATAGCACCATGAGCATGAGTTTTGCATAATATTAAATTCAATAAAATGTTATGATTTTATCAATAGAAGATAATAAAACTTATCTTAAATATAATTAAAGATTATAACAAATAGCGTTTTTATCAATAAACTTAACATTTAAATGAGGTATAAAAAAGTTTTTTAAAACAGACGATGTTTGATGCTTTAACATTAAATAACATCATTAATTAATAACATCATTAACGACTAAAATAAAAAAAACTACATAAATGCTACAAGCCTATGAGCGAATAGTAATATAATAGGCCCTATTCAGACGCTAAACTGCTAAATCGAAACTAGCTAAAAGTATTTGGTTTATTCCAACTTCATCTTTGTGATATCACCCAGGTGCAATGTTTCCACACATTTACCCCGTAGGGGCTGGCATAGGTATTACAGCATCCGGACTTCGCCGGACGATATACAGTTCCAAATGTAACAGGTGTGCGAAGCTGGCTGTATACGCCGGGCTCCAGTTTTGTAGCAGATGACATTAAATAGGCACATATGTTCACACAATGAACAAATTGGTGCGTGCCTTCGGTTGGGATCGAACCCGCTCCCTCTGGCTTGAGAGGCGAGCCTTCTCCAACTAGGCTATCATCGCTGGTTTCCAAGGTGAAATTAATTAATCCACTATAAATTCCACTTTGTGCAACCAGGTGATATCACCCAAGTAAACAAGAAGGAATAAACCAAAGTATTGATGCCCTTGTCTAATACACAGCAATAACAGAGACAGACATTTTAGCAAGTTTATATTTAGAAATTTAGCGCTCTGGATATGGCTTAATGTAAAATATTATATTTAAAAATATTGTAAGACAAATGTTTTAATATAATATATTTTGACATTAAGAGAGTTTTCGCTTATTACGTGAAATATTTGTATAAAACATAATAGTGTGTGGATATATGTAAAATACAATACTTTTGCTTTTTCAATGTAGATTATCATATAACAAAATTAAAATTAATTATTAATTATATTTAGAAAATACTCGGAAATCACTACAAAACTTGTTGCAGCAATTTTGGATAATCTGAAGAAATTTTTTGCGACGATTACCAACGTCATAATTAAACAGCTTTATTTAAATTCACTTGTACGTTTGTTTGATCCAAATCTTGCAACAGTTTTTAATTACTTCTACTAAACCCACTTTTATGAAACTTTGCACAGCCATGGAGTTCCCGTGACAATATATACAATACTTACTTTAAGAAGAAAACAGTTTCACTTTAAAAAATGTAAGTATGCTTGTTCAAACGTGTAATAGTAAGTTCTCAACTGCATTTTTGCACAACTATAATAATTTTAATACATCTTCGAAATGTTGCATTTTTCGAGCGAAATTGCGCGAGAATCTTGAAAACTCTCTTAAAGAAAATACATATATACTTAGAATGCTCAATTTACTACAACTAACATGCAAGAGAGCAAAGCTGAGTCAGTACTTACTGCAGTATTCAGTACATACTCAAATGTATACATGCCACAAAAATAGCCAACAAGTACATAATTTTTAAAACATATAAATCATCACGCCTTTCCCCGGAAGGGGCTAGCAGAAGTGTACAACACCCTCACTTCGCCAGACGATAAAATAATTTTAAAACTATTATTTATCTTTGTACTACGTATGTTTGGAAAAATAGTATTTTATTGTGTTTTCACTGAAAAATAATTTTACAGTAATCCACGTTCTTCGAATTAACAACTAATTTAGGTGAACAAAATATGCATGTGTGTATGTTTAAAATTAGGTGTGTGTACCAACATTTACTTACGTGCACTAGGAAGACACCTTTTTTGGCCAGTCGAGTAAAAACAGGAGCAGGCATGACGAGTCACGTAGACAAATTTGACAAATAACTTGGCCACACGACGAGTAATGTGGCCACACTCGACGAGTAACGTGGCCACACCTGTCGAGAGTGCCCACACTACTTGTCGAGTGTGGTCACACGTCGTCTCAGCTTCTTTCCTGCTACTCCTCGCCGCTCAGCGGCTGTGTTTCGGAGTTACTGCGTTTTTTGATTAACTTGACCACTTTTAATATCTTTCTGACGGTGAACTTCTTCTCCCTTGTCTGTACGGGAGCAGTCTCGCCGCTGGCTTCGGTGTCAGAGGCGTCGGGTTGTGAAGAAATAGGCACTCGCAAACTCTGCAAAAAAAAAACTAATTGTTTACTAGCTGCACCCCGAGGTCTGACTTGTGTTTAAAAAGTATCCTATGTGTTAATCCAGGGTATAAGCTACCTCCATACCAAATTTCATCAAAATCGGTCAATCCGTATGAGCGTGAGAAGTAACAAACAAACACACATACATAAACTTTTTAAATTATTAGGATTGTTTTTTTTTAAACCAAAACAACTTAGTGCATCAACTTACAACTTAGTAAATTGTAATCAATGAATACGTACTTAAGAACATTCTACTTTATCCTAATTCGATAGGGTAAGTACATACTTTTTCAACCTATCCTACTAATATTATAAACGCGAAAGTTTGTAAGAATGGATGGATGTTTATTACTCTTTCACGCCAGAACGGCTGTGCAGATCTGGATGAAATTTGGCACAGAGATAGATTATAGTCTAGAATAGCACATAGAATTATTATATTTATATCATATTTATTATTATATCATATTTAACCGCGGGTGAAACCGCGGGCGCAGCTAGAATTTCATAAATTCAGGTTTAAAGAACTTTTTTCGACTGCGTGAAAGTGAGTTCTTCGAGTCTACTGGGATATCTCGGCATTTGTTTATCCGACGATAGTTTGAGTATTGTTGATTCGATCTTCACAAAACTTATTAATGTGTGTGAGGGAAGGGAAGACCAGAGAGGTCACGCACAATGGCCCAATCAAGTGACTAACTCAGATCAACCTAGAGGAAAAGATGGAACACTGCGTTATACCTCGCTGAAGTCACTTCCTTTTAAACTTGTATGCGTGGTAATGTTGCCATGAAAAACATTTACAATTGCACGAAAACTAATATTAATTCCCAAACTCTATGTTGGCCATTTCCGTTCCAATATACAACATTAGTAGATTTAATATTCTAAAACTTCACATATTTGTAAGAGTTTGATGTTACGGCTTTTTAAAAATTGACTTGTAAAAAATCTGCATAGTTTTTAAAAAGAACCTCAAAATGTAGTCCTGGCTACACTTTTATAATGCAATAAGTATATTTATGTACACGAAATTATACCATAAACCAATGTCCATAATGTCGAGTTAAGAATGACCAAGCGAGTAGCGTAGTTTTTTTGCGTCAATGACTGCGTGTTGTGTACATATACGACAGTAGCGTAGTTTTTGGATGGTTTTTGACTTCACCTGAATCATACGCCGTGCGCCATCTTATTCTCTAGGTTGATCTGAGGTGGCTAAGTGCAGAAAATGTCCCGCTAATTAAACAAACAATGTATGTGAGCAACTAACCTCAGTGTCGCCTTCTGTGGGTAGCTCGTCTTGCGCGTCGGAGCGCAGTTGCTTGAGCGCTTTCACTTCCTTCCCGCTGAGGCTGTACGAATTCTCTTCGATGTTTTTCCTAATTAAATAAGTAAATGAGTAGAGTAGAGTTCTTTATTGGCCTTATAACAAAATATTACACTGGGCAAGTCAATTACAGATTCATAAAATGTGTGCATAATATTTTTAAAATGATTCATATAATTTATTCTAATTTAATCAATTTTCAAGAATGAAGATTCAGTTAGTCGCATTTTCATAAATTCATTCAGTAATGTTTACAACGTGCTGGTTTTAGGTGTAGTGATAATTAATGGTGTTGATCCTCGTCAAACTGAACACCTGTTAGAACACGAGCTTGCAAAATTCGAGAAAAAAAATCTAGTCTTCATACAAAATTGATCACGTGACTAGTTATTTTGTATGGAAACTCGATTATTATTCTTCCTGATTTTGCAAACCGCTGTTCTAAAAGTTGTTCACTTTGACGGGTAGAACAATGCCCCTAAGTATTACTGTTATTAAGTTTAAAATTAGTACATGGGGTCGCTGACCGCACGCGGACCAAAGGCCGTTCTGTCTGTAGACTATTATGAAAAGCGCCATCTAGTTTCATTAGATTCGAACTAAAACATAGGTGGTTGGTTATTTCTCACCATCCAGTTATATACGGTAATTTGATTGGTTTAAATGTTTAAAAAAAAAGGGATGATAGCCTAGTTTGTGTATGTGCGAGTTCGATCACAGCCAAAGGCTCGCACCAATTTGTTTATGGCGTAGACAATTATTTGCGTATCTAATGTCGTCTGCTACATCACTGGAGCCCGGTGTGTGGATACAGACATGCCCTCTGTCACATTTTGGGCTGAATATTGTGCGACGAAGTGTGGGTGTTATAATACACTTCTGCCAGTTTCTTCGGGGGAAAGGCGTGACGATTATGTAAGTTTTTGTTAATTTTATTGTCACATTTTATTGTAAGGAAAACATCGTGAGGAAACCTACATGGTCCTGGAAAAAATAATTCTCGGGCATGTTACATCCAGCAACCCGTAATGAGCCAGCGTGGTGGATAACGGCTCAATCACCCTCGCCGTAGGGTAGGTCGGTGTCCCTGCAGTGAGACGAAAAGACTGATGATGATTGTTTTATTGATATTTCTTACCGTTTGCGTGCAGAAGGTTTAGAAGGGAACTCGATCCGTCCGATCTGGTCCACGAGCTCGTCGACCGCGGGGTCGGGCTGCGCTCGCAGCTGCGCCTCTCTGGGGGACAAACGACTGCTCAGAGAGGTTTACATAGGTATCTGAGATTTTTAGTTATATACCTAACTTTGGTTGTGTATGGAGATTTTTGCCTTTTACTTACCACAGGTAATCTCTGGTCTGTATGAAAAAAAAATGAGAAAAAAGTGCGAATTTGGCGGTACAAAAAATATGGATGTCGAGTAAGTATCAGGTCAGCATGCGCAATGCGACAAAGGTATGTCGACTCTTTTTATCGAGACAGACGTATGTTTACACATAGCCTTGTCCCGTTCCCGCATGATCTTTTGGAACATGCTCGAAATCGGGAGTAAAGAATGAAAATAAGAACATCTTTACCTGGTTCAGAACAAGTTTTAGGCACAGGATTAAAAAAAAATATCCCACACGTAACATTTTTTCTTGTGTTGGACCAAGTACAAGTATAAGATCACCAATGTTGATTTTTTAGACAGCACAGAAACAAACACAATGCAGAGGTAATAACAGAAGCCCATACAACGACTGTATTTTTTGTAAAGTAATTGATATGGGCCAAAACCGATAGCCAGCGAAGGCTGGGATTAAGTCTCATTAAATAATTGATTAGAATGGCATTAAGTCTAGAGATAATGATTCCAACATTCTGCTTCAATAACATCAGCACTTTGCGTGCCAGCTCACTGAGTGCACTGAGCTCAACATTATGGGATTCAACTTTTAGGAAATTCAACATTCAAGGAATTATAATTTCAACATTGTGAGAATTCAACATTATGGAACTCAATTTTTTTGGCAAATCAACATTTTGATGTTTCAACCTTATAAGAAATCATAATCAACATTTTGGCAAATTCAACTTTCTGGGCTTGAAGGCACCTTTTCTGCTAAGTACAGTAGATGTATTGACAACTGTATCCCATAATTTTGATATAATTATCCTTATAAATACTATTTTATTTGTTTTTAACAATAGGTATGTACTTTTCCCTAATTAACTTAGGAGATTATCCTACCTAAAGGACACTGGGCGCCCTCACTAAGTGCCAAAAGTTCCTTGAAGCACTAGTCTACATGAGGCCTTCCTTCCCCCTCTTATAAGAAAAGTTTTAGAAAATGGAAGGAGCTTCAAATAATTTAAACCCCCATATTTAGTGATGTAGTACAACAAAATAAATGGCATTATAATCTTTCTTCTCATTATCTTTTGCTATACAACATGTTACAAAAATCCTGTTGTATAATTGAAGGGCATGTACACACTTACAAGTATCCATGAAAAAAAAAACAAAAAAATGCACGTTTTAAATAGCAAGACTTGTGACCGATTTAAGAACGCAAGGAATATAGGAAATTTAGCAAAAATGTTAACAAATCTGTGTGATATGTTGGCGGCTGTTATTCTAAGAAAGTAGCGGCACAATGCGAATAGTTTACAAATAAAACTGACGCGATTAGTTGCTGCGTTCGCGTTTTTAGAAGGGCGGAGCGCGATGTGTATGCAATTTTTTTTTAGTCAATATTTAATTTAAACTAGCATTCTCCAGTCAATACTGGACGCGCACCTCGCGGTTACAACAGGGTTTTTGTAACACCCTGTATTCAATTTTTTTTTAATATTATATAAGCCCTATTCCTACCAGTCGAAATATTATTTGGTCATTGTCTCTCTCGTTTGAAAAGTCATAGGAGTGACAGTGACCAAGAAACATCTCGAGCGCCAAGATTATGGGGCATGGTCGACGTTTGACCTGCAACTCGCCTGATGTTAAGCGACGTTGTGGTCTAAGATGGAGCAAGAAGACCTAGAACGTTCTTATTCACTCTGGCCTTGAGGATACCCAGGTTATATTTAGTCGGGAATACTTACATTTCCCTGACTTATCAAATAGTGCCCACCAAGTTAATTAAGCTACTCACAGTTCCGCTATTCGTTCGTTGGCTCTTATGTTCTGCGTGTCTAGGTCTACCACTCTAGTCTGAAGCGTCTCGATCTCTTTTACTCTTGCCTGGTCTTGCACCCATCCATTTCGCATCACTGAATCCACCCGCCTGAAAATATCATATCACACTTATATTATACATACGTAAGAGTTGGGCTGTCAGCGTATTAAATGGCTGGAATGGTTGATTTAACCATTTAAACTGTGTTTTCAAAAGCAGTAAACTTTAACACTCAGAATGTGTATTAGACGCCAGTATACTTAACCATTCAACTTTTATTGGGCTGCAATATATTTAACTATTTAGCTTCAGAATCAGAATGTGTATTGGAGGGCAGTATACTTTAACCAGTTAGAATATGTATTGGATTACCATGTACCTAGCAAATCAGTGTATTAGGTAGTGAGCTTAACCAATCAGAATGAGTATTGGATGGCAGTATACTTTAACCAGTTAGAATATGTATTGGATTACCGTGTACTTAGCTAATCAGTGTATTAGGTAGTAAGTTTAACCAATCAGAATATGTATTGGGTGAAGGACTTAACCATTACAGACTGCTTTTTGGAAGGCAGTATATTCAACTAATCAGAGAGTGTCTTGAATGGCAGTAAACTTACCCTTTCAGATGTTCTATTTGTTTTTCCAGTTTGACTGAAGCAGCAGCCTTGGCAACAAGCCCAGTCTCCAGCGCCTGGATCTTTTTTTTAAGATCGGTGATGCTCGACTCATGAAGCGCCACTTTTTTCAGAGATTTTTTCAACTCTCTGTAAAAAAATATTTTTATTTAGATGTTATTTACAAGCAAAATCTTTGGAAATAAAGATACCTTCCATAAATGATCCTTGGCAATATTGAGACTAGTTTTAATTGCAGTGCGTCAACAATGTTTGCTGAAGCTCGTGTTGACTGCTTTAAACGACGATGCGTAAAAGAGGCACTTCGCTACTGCGGCGGGTGAGAGGGAGCTCCAACAGCATGCTGGCTGCGCTCGCGGACAGAATGGACTGTCCCTATATAAACCAATGTTGTCGATTGCATGTTCAACACCTGTGTATCTAGCGTGCAATCTACAACATTGTTTTGAGGGACTAGTAAGTACTTATTTTATTTTATGTATATATGAGTCATGTAACTTGAAATAAAGGAATTATTATTTTTATTATTAAAGATCATTGCTGCTTTTTAACTAGAAAAGCTGTATTGCCCAGTTGGTCACAGTGGAGGTAAAAAAATATTTATATTTAGATGTTATTTACAAGCAAAATCTTTGTAACTAAAGATACCTTTGATAAATGGTCCTTGGCGATATTGAGACTAGTTTTAAACCAAATCTAGAAACTTAAACTAACTAGAAAACCTGTATTGCCTGGTTGGTCACAGTGGAGCATACATGTCTATGTTGTTGACGATTTTCAGGTGCATGTTTTAATTTATTTATTTGAATTATAATTTGTAATTAATTTATTTATATACATAATTATTTTAAACATTGTTAAAATAGTGTTAAATTAATTATATTATTTTAAATAATAATGATCATATTATTTTAAATAATAATGTTTAAAATAATTATTTTAAATTATTATTTATGATTTTATTATTATTATTTTACATAATAATGATCATATTATTATATATAATAATGTTTAAAATAATTATTTTAAATTACTACTTTAAACATTATTATTTAAAATAATATGATCATTATTATTTAAAATAATTATTTATATTATTTTAAACAATGTTTAAAATAATCTTCTTTAATCTAGGTGAGAATACATATGTATCCACTCAGGTGCAGGCCTACTCCAAGGCTTGCCAACTTTCTCTGGCCTGAGCTATTTGGATTAATTGTAGACTTGCAATTCTTATTTTATTTTGATTTCAAGTGCACATGAAAAAACTCAACACCATGGGGTGAGTAAGAAATGTCTTTTCCTTACCCATTCAAATGCGTCTTCTCTTCTTGTAGCTTTTTTATGTCAGCATTCAATTTGTTGGTCTCTAATAGAACAGTCTTAGCGTAGTTATTGTTGATGTTTCGTAGCTCCGTGTTTCTTGATTCTGTTGTCGCTAATGTGCTTTTGAGTGTTCTAATTAAGATGTCTTGATCTTTGCATACATTTTTTTCACGCTCATACTGCTGTTCTGCGCTTTTTGTACATTCCTGGAGAAATGTTATGATTTGGCCTGTGGTCATTACATTTGGGTACAGGCGAAAACTTGTTGTGACTTTGTGGCGGCATTGCGGACATTCCTTTCTGTTGAAATTGTATTATTTAGTATGAGCACCACTCAATTTTATGTTTAAAAATGTTTACAATAGAGTCTGTCACAAAAAGCCCATAACAAATACTATTATGAACTGAATATACCTTAGATACCTGTACTATTCCATGTTTAAAATTATTTGTCATTTAAATTTTTTATTATTAAATAACTTATATGGGCGAGTTTAGCCTAACAGTTCAGATAATTAGCTGTTGTTATCTACATTAATGGTCTGTCTGTTTTGTAGTTTTATAATTTTTAGGAAAATTAACTTTATCATTATTTGTTAATAAAGATATTTTTAAAACTACTACTTATAACTTCTTTCCTATCTTAAATTTAGTAACCTCTTTTGATAGATAAGTTTTAAGAAATCTACACTAATATTTTAAAGAGGAAAGTTTTTTTTTTTTTTTTTTTATGTACAATACGTTGGCGTTTGACCACCAACTCGCCTGATGTTATGCGACGTTGTGGTCTAAGATGGAGCACGATGACCTATAAGGTACTTATTCACTCTAGCCTTGAAGTTTTGTAGAGTGAAGAAGTACAAAGACGGCAGATGAGTGAGGTGCTACAAGTGCGCTGCTGCTCAGACCCGTACTCGGAACGGTTACACCGGACTACATCCCGAAACACGACTAGGTCATTTCACGGCATGGCTTGGTCCGGTGGGTGGTAACTAGCCACGGCCGAAGCCTCCCACCAGAGTTTGCTACCCAATGACCCAGAGTTTAATGTTTGTTATAAATAATCTCTAAAACTACTGGTCCAATTTCAAAAATTCTTTCACTATTAAAAAGCTACATTATCCCTGAGTGTCATAGGCTATGAACGGTGAGCAAAGCCACAGGCGAGACCTAGTTCCTTATAAGTTAGTAGACTCTTTGTATGTTGGAAGACAGATGGGCCAAAAGGAGGCTAGAATGAGTAAGTAGATTGCTACAATGTTTAGGGTTCCTTTGGTAAAGTAAGTTTTAACTTACTTTACATTTAGCGATTGATCAATACACTGTTTGTGATACACATGTCCACACAACAATACCCAGGGGTAGTTGTTATCTGCAGGATTCTCTCTAATGCCATCCTGACAGATTGGGCAATTGAGCATGTTTCTGAAACAAATATTAGTGTATAAGACAAGAAAGAAGATAAGAAATTTGAGTACATAAGTGCAACGAAATTCATCATTATATCAGACCGAGACGTTCACCACTGGACAAAGTTCTCCGCAATTACCAGTCTAGCACTGTCCCCATCCAGAGGCTTCCCACAACCCTCACCAGATTTCCGGTCCACCTTGTGAGGCCTTTCCACCAGAATCTTTCTGACCCATCGGCCGTCGGTACCGGCGGCCGCTAGGCCCTAGTCCGGTTCGGCAAAGAAAATAAGAATTATTATTTTCAATGGTGTTAACCTTTTAATGAAATTTTGGGTAAGCACAAGAATTCAAGCTGCCACCCTGGGGTGGAAGCCTGGGGTAGGAGCCCCACGGTCCCACCCTACCTTTATGATCATCGCGGCTGTGCCACGAATGCGGCTGCGATTAGCGAACAAGCATAATTTACATTTAGAGAATTCAAGGCCGGCACCGCGCGCCGGGCGGTCAGCCGGGTTACTACGTATTATTTGAATTAATTTCCAAGAACACAAATCGACACTTACGGCTCAGTTTACTATAAATACGCAGAGCTTAGGAAGCAACACAATCATAAAAAGTCAGACTGGGTCTAAGGTTTTCCATATTGTAGATTTACAGTAGAAAAATCCGCAATTTACAAAACCTTTACTTCGGCTAAAAGTTTGACAAAAGTTTACAAAATTGTTATTGACAACATGGGTCACTATAATGTACAACATGATATTGTCCAACACGATAATGTACAGGCAGTAATGCACAGCATGATAATTCGTGTACATGTACACCAATTATCATGTTGTACATTCCATGTTGTACAATACTGGCCGGCAATTATTGGCACGTGCTGATAATGTACAGCCAGGAAAGCACAGCCAGTATTGTACAGCCTGATAATCCATGTACATGAGAAAAGTATGCCTTTTATCGGGCTGTACATTATTATGCCGTCCTTTATCATGTCGTGCAATATTGGGCTGTGCTTTATCGGCACGAGCCGAGAATGCACAACCCTATAATGTACAACATGATAATTGGTGGCATCCCCCTATTGGCTAACCCTACTAAAGAAATCACTGATCCGATTGGCTGTTCGCGTTCATGAACTTTGTCGTTTCCATGCTTCGTTTGAACGAGTTAAAGATATAATATTCGTAGAACGAGATATAATCACAGATAAAATATGGAACTCTTACGTTAATTCTATGGTTTTAATGAACAAAAATTCTTGATATTTATTTCTCGTCATTAGCCAAGTACGAAACATGCCAAAGTAGAAAATATAGAAATCGACGTTAACTTTTACGAAAGGTTGAAACAAGTTTTAGTGAGAGACAGACTATTTACTATTTTGTATGGCCTGAGCATCAGCCAGCCAGCCAGTTTATTAAATATTGTATTAGACGCTACGGCTAAATATCATTCAGGAAGCTAGTTAAACGGCACCGTTTAGTAAAATAGCCAGCCTGATAACTAACCGGCTGATTTTGCAAGTCAGCTGCGACAAAAATATAATATTTTTTTATAAAGCTATGGCAGCTGGGAGAAGGCCCGCCTCTCACGCCAGAGGGAGCGGGTTCGAACCCAGCCGACGGCACGCACCAATTTGTTCATTGTGTGAGCATATGTGCGTATTATAAGTTATCTGCTACATGACTGGAGCCCGCTGTATGGCGACAGGCTCACCCTCTGTCACATTTGGGACTGAATATCGGCCCGGCGAAGTGTGGGTGTTGTATTACACCTCTGCCAGCCTCCTCGGGGGAAAGATGTGACAATAAAATAACCCTATTCCTCTATAGGGCTACACTTACGGGCTACATCATGCACCTGAGCGCTCTCACAGATGAACTACGCGAACTAGCTCCTTCATTTCCCGCTCCATAGTTCGTTAGTTCGTGACCGAATTAGCAAGGGTGGCGTCAAACGAAAGAATCTCAACTGTTGAATATTTTCAAAACGTATTATAAGTTTAAAAAAAAAATCGTAACCTTTCATTTACTGCCTCAAATAAAGAGTGTTTTTATTTATTGCACCACTAAGCCTAGGTGTTATTACAATAATGATATACTTTTTTTCATTCATTGTTGTTTGTTTATTTATTTATGGAAACTGACGTGGTTTTCACACATTTTGGAATTACTCACGTACGATTTAGCCGATTATTCCGACTATAGTTTCAACCGCATTCGTCGGTCTTTATCATAATTATAAGTTTATCATAAAGTTTATTTACAATGTAAAAAAAATGTAGGTAAGTACAGCAATCCGTAATAATTTCGCGTGCCCGTGCAAGAGCAGTATCAAGACGAGCGAACGATCTGCTTTCCTCTGATTCGAGATGGGAGCTGCGAACTAGAAGAGCGAACTAGTTCGTTTAGGAGCGGCGACCTAAACTGAGCGATCTCCATCGCGAACTACTATGCGCAAGACTAACCTGAACCCGTTCGGCATTGCTGTTACTGTCAGTCAAGTGAGCAGTGACAGCCACCAGTCCTATTGACGTACGGCATCATAATGTCGGATTTGACAGATTTTCTAACCATGTTTGTCACGATTCCTCCTCTTCAAATTCTTCAATTTTTTGTGATCTAATTCGATAGCCAATTGTGCAATTTGTATAAAATTAAAAAATATTCTAAATAGAAAGTAATAAGTACAGCATGTGGAAAGGTCTGAGGTTGACGCAGTCGCAGTTAGCGAAACTACATTTCAGCAGTTCTAGAATACAGCCCGTCGGTGTTCCTGCTCTAGATTCTGTTTTGAACCAGTGGTACGAGTTTTGCAAGAAGCCGCCGAAGGGGTTCGAGAAGTATTTTCAGCCCGGTGGTGCCCCGAAACAGGCGAAATCACCAGAAAAAGATGGGTCTCCCACTCCTTCTAAATCTTCTCCACCACCGCCGAAATCGAGTTCTCAGGACAAGTGGAATATCAATATGTTCTCTAACAGCGGTGGAGGCGGCGGTGGAGGCAACCGCGGGCCATACGAAGGCCAGGACAGAGAAAAGTGGATGATGTTCGGCGCGATGGGTATCGTAACACTCCTCGCTTCTATCGCCTATTTCGAACTTAGATATAAAGAGATCAGCTGGAGAGATTTCGTCAACCTCTATCTAAATAAAGGTATGGTAGAAAAATTAGAAGTAATCAACAAAAAATGGGTAAGAGTCCGTTTACAGGGGTCAGCATTTGAGGGAAAAGTTATCTGGTTTGCCATTGGTAGTGTAGACTCCTTTGAGAGAAATTTAGAAAATGCCCAAGTTGAAATGAGTATTGAACCTCCAAACTTCGTGCCAGTAATTTATAAAACAGAAGTGGAAGCATCCAGCTTGACTGGCATGCTTCCCACCCTATTGATAATTGGATTTTTAATCTACATGATGAGAAGGTCAGCCGACATGATGGGCAGAGGCGGGCGCAAAGGAGGCGGCCTGTTTGGTGGAGTGATGGAATCCACAGCTAAGCTCATCAACCCCACAGACATTGGTGTCAAATTTCAAGATGTGGCCGGATGCGAAGAAGCCAAAATTGAAATTATGGAATTTGTCAACTTTCTTAAAAACCCACAACAGTATATTGACTTAGGAGCGAAGATACCCAAAGGTGCTTTGTTAACTGGACCTCCCGGCACTGGCAAAACATTGCTAGCAAAGGCAACAGCAGGCGAGGCTAATGTACCATTCCTCACCGTCTCTGGGTCAGAGTTTTTGGAGATGTTTGTCGGTGTTGGCCCCTCGAGAGTTCGCGACATGTTCTCTATGGCACGTAAACACGCGCCGTGCATTTTATTTATTGACGAGATCGACGCGGTCGGGCGGAAGCGTGGTGGTCGCAGCTTCGGCGGTCATTCTGAACAAGAGAACACTTTGAACCAGCTCCTTGTAGAAATGGACGGCTTCAACACAACTACAAACGTAGTAGTATTAGCGGCCACAAACAGAGTAGACATTTTAGATAAAGCTCTTTTGAGACCGGGCAGATTTGACAGGCAAATATTTGTGCCCGCCCCAGATATTAAAGGCAGAGCCTCCATCTTCAAAGTACATCTTGGGCCATTGAAAACTACACTGAACAAAGAGAATTTGGCCAGGAAGATGGCTGCATTGACTCCAGGTAATTTTTTTTTTTACTTTTAATCAACTAATGCTAAAAAACATTGACACAACATGCAACAAAATGTAAAAACCTGAATGAAAACATTTTCTAAGACTATTGTTTGTAGTTTAATACGGTTGCAGGTACATTCTAATGTTAAAAAAACTAGAAAGTTTTATCATAGTTGGCAGTTTTTATTCAGCTTTTTAAATTTATATTTCTACTAGCTGTCACCCCGCGACTTCGTTCGCGTTTATTATTTATATATATAATTAAAATTGCGACTATAATTTGAGATTTAAACTATCCTATCTCTCAAGTTAGATCGAACTGCACATGGTGTGCGAATTTTATTATTATCGGTTAAGTGGTTTAGGAGTTCATTGAGGACAAACATTGTGACACGAGATTTATATATATTAAGATTAATTAAAATTATTCTAATTGTGACATACTCGTATGTGTATTGCCTCTGTTTTGTTTAATGGACCTCAGGGACCTGCTTGCATGCATATGCATTTAAATACACCTTGGTTTAAACTTTAAAA
Source organism: Peribatodes rhomboidaria (assembly GCA_911728515.1). Taxonomy (NCBI): domain Eukaryota; kingdom Metazoa; phylum Arthropoda; class Insecta; order Lepidoptera; family Geometridae; genus Peribatodes; species Peribatodes rhomboidaria. The sequence continues at coordinate 14,945,718 of OU452184.1, forward strand.
AAAATACAAATTAAGAAGCAACTACTTAGGACTACTTAGGCGTAAGTTGTACAGGCCAGCGATCTGCGCGGACAAGGTTGAGGTGTGGTGCCACGTTAAAACGTGTTCATATAAAATGTATGAAAGCGACGTGTTACTTATACACAAGCGACGTGGCGTAAGCCAACGCTTCACAATTTTCATGCCTGGGGGCTTACAGCGAATTTCGATAGTTAACTATTTATTGAAATGTATGGAGCCAAATGAAAACTTTAAACTCATGGTAAGGGCCCTGAATCGTGTCCTATCTGTATATTTTATAAGAAAGATGTGAATCTCTAGACAGGAATTTGACTGGCAATAATCGGATTACGCAATACGACGAGACCGGAGAATTTCGCGTGGTTTTGTAAGCTTAAGGCTCGGTCATTCCACACTTATCTACCCACACTTACGTTTACGTAACCCGCTTTATTTAGAGTTGAAAATCGTAAATCATATGAGATCTCTCGTAAATCATATACCTACAATGAAATCGGCGCCTAGAAATAAATTTTTTGCCGTTTTAATGGTATTAATCGGAATAAGAATACAAATAAGAATAGGTTGTTCGGTTAAACTTTAGAGAACTAATCAGGCTAATTAATAATCAAAAATAAAATGTGATGTAATTGCTGAAAATTTTGAGAACTACGTTCCAATAGATTTAAAAAAAAAAAAAATTTTTTTGATTATTTTCCCAAAATGAAAATTATTTTCTAAATTGTTCTTCGGTTAAACTTTAGTCAATTGTTTCTTCCATCAGCTGTGTTTTTTTTGCACCTGATCATCATAATTCTTCATATCAAAGTAGGTGCAAAAAAATCTTGTTTTGGTGATTTCGGCTTCACACGTTAGCGCCAGCGTCAATTGTCCAAGCGAGCGTTTTTCTAGATCAACACGTTGAGTTTTTTTTAGTTACTATAACTTTTTGACCGACGAAACGGAGGAGGTTTGCAAGTACAAGTCGACGCGTATAATTTTTTTTTTTTCATTTTTGTTTGGCTCCATACATTTCAGTAAAGCGCACCTGGCGAAAACGTAAAGGAAGCCAAAGAACTCGCGGTAAACCCTCTGGCTCAGGCTCTGAGTAAAAATTACACAACATTGAGTAATTGTTTCGAAGCTCTTGTAATCAAATCGTGTCCGTGTAATAAAAGCGTTCTCCGTAATATGCAGTAAGTATAGAGAACTGTGCTCTGTGAGCTGAATGCTTCGCGAAAACGTAAAAACAATCATATCTCTGCTATTTTGAGAAAAAAAAAACTGAATGGGCATAAAAAAACTATTATAATTATCGCACTTGCTCACAAAATTTCACGAGAACCGGTTGAGAAATGCGGCCTGTAGCGGACGACTGCCGGGCAGACACCGGAAATACGAAAGCATTTTTGCCGAAGCTGAAGCGGAGACGCTTCGCTGGCGCTCGCTCGATCGATTAGGTGAGCTACATTATGCCTACGTTCAGCCGTTTTCGGTAAAGTTATGATGATGATGGCTTGTGTTCATCTGCCCAGTCCCTTCACCAAACCATTTGCCTGGTAACGGCGCCGGGCCACCGGGCTAGATGAAACCAAGCCATGATGATGATGTTCAAGAAAAACCTTTTTTCAATAGCAGCACGCCCCAAAACGCAATACCAGCAGGCCTCCTCGACAACGATAAGTCGTATCTTTTATCGAAAAAGACGAATGCTTACACGGAGCCTTGTCACGTTCTCACACGACAAAAAGTGACGAAAATAATTTTTCGCGCACGCACGCAATGACGCTCATGCTATTAGGATAACTCACATAAACGAACTTACATAAACCTGAAAACATTAGCCTTTTTCTGAGCAGTCGAGTAAAAGCAAAATTAACTCGTTTATTCCCGACTTTGCGACGCGCCAACTAAAAACCGCGTACCTGCTGCAATTTATTTTGTAAACCTTATCTAATGTAATAGGTCGCTCGATCGATAATGTTATACAAACACGTGGCGAAATGGGAGGGGAAAAACTAATCTATTAGGTGAATTGGGTGCGGGAAAAGACCTATGCGCTTTCGCGGTCAAAAATGATAAATGAAAACAATATTGTATCAAACATTACCATTAAACATCATCACCATCATCATTATTACAGTTTTTAACGTCCCACTGCAGGGACACCGACCTACCCTACGTTGAGGGTGATTGACCCGTTATCTCAGTGCGGGTTGGTGGATGTCACATGTCTTTCGAATTATTCTTCTAGAACATGTCGGTTTCTTCACGATGTTTTCCTTCACCGTAAGAGCTAGTGTCAAATTTAATAGCTCATAAACTTTCCTACAAAAGAAAGCTCATTGGTGCACGGCCAGGAGTGAACCCACGATCAGAAGGCGCGGTCCATTCCACTCGGCCAACACAGATCGTTGATAAGTTGATTGTATTTTACACGTTTTACTAAAGAACGACGCTTACGACGAACTTTGCGCGTGAGAGTCCGCTGCACACTTTGTATGAAATACGCGGAGAAGTGCATATGGTAATGCACTTAGACAAACAAAACACGGCAATAACTACCAACTCTCATGAGAGCCAGAGTTGAGGTAGTGCTAGGACACGGACTTCGCTGAAAATTCACTTCTTTTCAGTTTCAATGTAGGTCCAAAATATAACCTCATCTACTTTAATTTTGTCAACATTTCGGCCTAAAATATCTCGTTCGGTCGATTCGAGGTCGAGAGTCATTTTGTAAGTCAAACGCAGTCGCGTATGCCAATAGCCACATGGCTAACCTAACCTACCCCGTGTTCAATACGTAATCCATATTAAAAATGTATCCTTGAAGAAAGTAAAATTCTACCCATCTGAAAATCCATTGAAAATTCAAACGTCCTATTTCTCACTTTCCAGGCTTCACCGGCGCGGATATAGCAAACGTGTGCAACGAAGCCGCCCTAATCGCAGCCCGCGAGCTGGCCAACGACATCAACATGAAAAACTTCGAACAGGCCATCGAAAGGGTTGTCGCTGGCATGGAGAAAAAATCCAACGTCCTCCAACCCGATGAGAGGAAGATTGTCGCTTACCACGAAGCCGGGCACGCTGTCGCCGGCTGGTTCCTACAACACGCTGATCCTCTCCTCAAAGTCTCCATCATCCCCAGAGGAAAGGGCTTAGGTTACGCACAGTACCTCCCGAAAGAACAATACCTCTACAGCAAAGAGCAACTCTTCGACAGAATGTGCATGACTCTAGGAGGAAGGGTCAGCGAAGAAATCTTCTTTGGAAGGATAACGACAGGAGCTCAAGATGACCTAAAAAAGATTACACAGAGCGCATACGCACAAATAGTTCATTACGGAATGAACGCTAAAGTCGGAAATGTGTCCTTCGAAATGCCCCAGCCAGGTGAAATGGTTATCGATAAACCTTACTCCGAAAAAACGGCAGAATTGATCGATTCCGAGGTGCGAGATCTGATTGGCTTAGCGCACAAACATACGACTTCTCTTTTAACTGAGCACAAAGAAAACATTGCTAAGGTTGCCGAGAGATTGTTGAAACAGGAGATTCTAAGCAGAGATGACATGATTGAACTATTAGGAGCGCGTCCCTTCCCGGAGAAGAGTACTTACGAAGAGTTTGTGGAAGGTACAGGCTCTTTGGATGAAGACACGACTTTGCCCGAAGGCCTCAAGAACTGGAATAAAGAGAAGCAGCCTGCAGTGCAACCACCGGAGAGTATACCTACAGTCAATGACAGTCTACCTAAGAAGTAAGACGTATTAGTAGAATGTGATGTGAAGTTTTTATTGCCTTTAAGTTGTAAAGGGATTTTTGTTGGCGTTGTGTTATTGATGTGTGGCGTAACATAGTTAGTAGTCTGAATGCGGCCGGAGCGTCCATGGTAGAGATCAATGAGGTTGAAGAAAGGCTGTATGCATTTCATTCATTGTATTATATTATCAGTAGCTTTCTGTTGCTTGTTTTGTAAAATAAACAAATTCCAGTACAGGATTGTTTTTTTATCCTGTGCTAATGTTAGGATGAGGTATTGTTTGATTGGCTTCATAAGTTGGGGCTTCAAAAACCGGGCTGAAACTGAAGGCCGGCGCTCACAGATGGTGCGTGACGAGACGGTAGGCAAGGGTTTTGTTTGATGACAAATGATTTTCAACCTTATTTTAATGACAAAAACACTGACATTCAGTTATTTCAACACGAATATATTGAAACATCTCACGTGATGCAGCGGCGCGGCCTACCGTGCGTCCCGCCATGGACTACTGCGTCACTTGAGACGTATTGGTAACTTTATGTCGTTAAGGGAATGTGAGTTCTAAGTAATTGAAACAAAGTTGACTAACCGTTCCGTACCAGTAGCGATATCAGCAAGTAGCGCGATAGACAAGAGCAGCACAGTTAAACTGAATGAGTGAGCGCTAGAACGCGGTTGCCTTCTTCAGAATCCTTCGGCATGCCGTGCTTATGTATCTATACGTATAGATACATAAGCACGGCATGCCTCTTTGGGGGATTTATATTTATAATAGCTTGAAATCAGTATCAATAGGTTTGAAAGCCCATAGCAAAGGTAGTAGTAGGATTTCACGCCAGTGGTATCATTTATCTAGGTACCTGATAACCCTCTCTTGTTATATTCTTCTACTAGCGCCCCGCTTCGGTTTTGCACGGAACCTATAAACCTTCCGTGAAAAATTATCAAACTCCGTTGCATGGTTTGTTTGTTTGTTTGACGGGGCATTTTCCGCACTCAGCCACTTGATTGGGCCATTGTGCGTGTACTTTTCTTTTTCCCTCTTACCCTCACTCCAACCAACCCAGGTGTTCCCAAAAGGTTAGCAACCTTTTCAGGCCGCTACAAGCCTCCGGGAACGACGATGGGGATTGAAGGATCTGAGCCCTTTGATCGGCCACGCTCATGCATTCCATAAGCACATGCCGTGGCGTTTCCTCCGCTTCCATGCATCCTCTGCATAGAGGGCTGTCTGTCACACCTATATTAAACAAGTGCTTGTTTAGGGGACAGTGACCAGTTATAATGCCTATAGCTTTACGAATTCTATCCCTATTTAGTCGGATGAGGTTGCGTGCAAATCTTTTAGATGACACCGGAACTGCATCTTTGGTTTGCCTGCAGCCCTCAACATTTGTCCATTCCTTAAGGTGGGTCTCTTCAGATTTATTACGCAGCCATGTTTTTGTCTGCGCCTGGGGTATGGGCATTAGTGGTTCCGGTCCATACACTACACCTTCTGCTCCCCTTCTGGCCAGTTCGTCTGCTGCGTCATTACCTGGTGAGTTACTATGCCCTTTTATCCATTGCAAGGTTACTTTGTTTGTGTTTGCAATGGATTGGAGTGCATTGTGACACTCCATAATAAGGGCAGAGTTAATGGTGTTGTTTTGTAGAGCTTGCAGTACAGATGCACTGTCCGAGATTATCTTTATTTCGAGATCTCCGACATCTCTGGTTGCAACTGACTGTGCTGCTCTGGTGATGCCAATGCATTCTGCTTGGAAAATTGTGTTAAGTTTGTCTAAAGTGGTCGAAATTTATTGCCGTTGCATGGTTATTGGATATTCAGACAGACGTGGAAAGTGACTTTGTTTTACTCTATGTAGAGAAGACATTCTGAGAAAATCATATCGGAGGCTGCCCTTTGAAACGCTTTTAAAATTGACGCGAGTGAAGGTCGATAGAAGAAAGTTATAACGATGACTAAAGTAACCGTGTCGTGTCATTGAAGAGATCGGCTGTGCTATTCGCAATCATTCGGAAACGTTTCCGATCGGATCCCAGAAATTTCAAACCTAAATTGTTCGATTTTCAGCCTACTTTTATACATTTTGGAATAGGGAATCAAGTATAAATCTGATCAGAAGACTTAATCACGTTTAAAAACTTATGAATTAAGACTGAGATTCGAATAATTCAGGTTTAATTTTTTTGAAATCCGAACGGAATCGTTTCCGAATGGTTGTGAATAGCCCTGCGGGAGAGGCGTACCTATGTCCATCGATCGTAAAAAATGTAAGTATTTTTAGACAAATCGTACACAGAAATCAGACAGCGCGTAAGCGCCCCTAGTGAGAAAGTAGGTACAACTTATCATAGGGTTTAAAAGTTTGTAAACTTTCAGTTCGTTTTTAGTCAGTTTTGTAGATCGTGGATATGTTTAAATATCTCAAAAAAATGTAATTATTGTATAGATTCCTACACATATCCACTAATTGTGCTGGCTATTCCCAGCAGAGGTGCTCCTAAGCGGGCTAAATTTTCATTACAATACCAGCCCGGACATTTAGTCATACATTTTGGCATGGCTGATAATGGCCGGGCTAGTCGGTAATATTGCCGGGCCAGTACTGCAGTAAAAATGACCTGTCTAGGAACACCCTAACACGCGTTCGCATGTTCACGCACCAAAGCATTGTGTGTTTCATATATGTTAGGGTATTAAAATAACGTACTACATTTCAAGTACCAATATATTTAATTGGCCACTGGCTGAAATTATAAATTTACATTTGCTTCCCCTCCAAATTAGTCGAATGCCATAAGGCTAGCATCACCAGCCAATCAGCGCCTTTCCCGCTCAAACGGAGAACGCACCCACTGGCGATAATGCCAGCCTTGTACAAAAATTGAAGGAACAAAAATTATCAACAAAAAAAAACAGGGTTATATTAAAATTATAATATGAAAATATTCAAATATCGGCTGAAAATATATCCAGCCTTTTTCTGTATTAAATATTCGCTACATTACTTTATACATCACCAATTTCTTAAGTAAATTCAGTTTTTGTACAATATAAAAAGAATCTTATATCATAACTATGCTACACACGCGAGATGTGTACAACACGCCCGCAATCGCTTCATATCTTGATCTAACTTGCGAACGAGAAATAAGGGAAATCGTAACAAAATATTTAAAATTATGGTAATTATTACAAGTAACTACACTATATTTATGTTCAACATTATATGTCAATATTTCATTATTACCTACGCTTAAACCGAGCCTATGATATAACATTAGAAATGACGAAAACATTTTTCTTCATGATATCATTCAACAATAAATCAATTAACAACTCTGAAGCACACATCGCGGTCGCTCGGGCCGCTCGTAATCTCAGGCTTGGCTTGGGCTTGGGCGCGGGCGATCAGTGGCGGTCAGTGGCGGTCAGTGGCGGTCAGTGGCAGTCTCTGGCGCGCTCCTTGGGCTTGCGGCTGCGCCGGCGCGCCGCGCCGGCCGCGCGCGCCGGCGCCGCGCGCTTGCCGAGGCACGCCGTGCAGAACCAGTCCTCCGTGGCGCCCGGCTCCTCCGTGATGCCCACGCACACCCAGTGGTACCAGCCGTCGCAGCCGTCGCAGCCGATCATGGGCGAGCCGTTGTCGGGCCGGCCGCACGCCGGGCACACCCACACCTTGTTGCCCTGCTCGTCCACGTAGTACGGCGTGGGCAGCGCCGCCGGCTCGCCCGCCGGCGCCGGCACGCCCGCCGGCGCCGGCGCCGGCGCCGGCTCGTCCGACATGGACTCGCCGTCGTCGTCGAAGTGCTCCGCGTGCCCCTTCTTGGTGGCGGGCTTGAAGAGCAGCCGCTTGTACTTGGCGGAGGAGGGCGGGCGGCTCTTGCGCGGCTTGTCGGGCGGCGGCGCGGCGGGCGGGCCGGCGCCGGCGGGCGGGGAGGCGCCGGGCTCGTCGTGGTTGTGCCGCGACCCGCGGGCCTTGGGCGGCCGCGTCACCAGCGCCGAGATCTGCGCCAGCTCGGGCGAGCGGCTGTGCTCGCGCGACAGCGGCTCGTCCTTCAGCGGCGAGCTCTCCTCCTTCTTCACCACGGGCTTGATGTTCAGCTTGAAGACGTCGGGCGAGCTCGGCGGCATCGGCGAGTTCGAGTTCGACGAGCTCAACTTTAACGTCAGCTTCGGAACCACTCCGTCCGCGGCCTTGTCCTTCTTCTTTTCCTTTTTCTCTTTTTTGATCTTATCCTTTATCTCCTTGAACTCGTGCTTCTCCTCTTTCTCCCGTTTCTTTTCGGCCTTGTCCTTGTTTTTGTCCTTTTTGTCCTTCTTCTTTTTGATTTTGATGCCGTCCTTGTCCTTCTTTTCTTTTTTGTGGGACTTGTCTTTTTTCTTTTCGAAATTTTCCAAGTCTTTCTCCTGTTTTATTTCGGGAATGGGGACCTTGATCGGTTCCGGGACCGACACGGGCGCTGGGGGTGGAGGCGTCGGCACCCGCGGCGGAGGCGCCGGCGCCGGCGGGGACACCCTCTTGGGTTCCCGCTTGACCTCCCTGGGAGGATTCAACTCTATCGTAATATCGGGGTGCACGGGCGGCATTTTATACAAGCTAGTTTTATGATCCTTCTGAGATTTAGGTTTTTTCTGTAAAATGTTTGGAATGGTCTGAGGTTTGTGCTTGTCGTTTCTGCCTTTTTCGTGCGCCGTCGCCGATGACTTGTGCCCTCTATCGTCGTCGTTGTCGACCGGTATGACCTCTAGGCTCGGGCGGCGGAGCATCGGAGGTATTTTCATAGCTCGAGAAGACTGAGGGGAGAAATTGCTCATCAGAGAATTCCGCGAACCGGAACTACCGCTCGGTAAGAAACTGGAACCGGGTATTAAGCCCGCTCCACCGGGTCCTAAGGCAAATGGATTGGTGAGGAAGTTTGACGCTGAAGCTGGCAACCCTCTCAATGCAGGATTATTAGCCAACCCCGCGAGAAATTCGCTGCCAGGAATCAACCCAGGATTGGGAATGAGACCGGGCCCCGGCATCAGGCCTCTCCCTGGAGGCATTGCATGGAAGAATGGAAAACCGGGAGGCAGCTGAGGCACTTTCGATGCATTCTTTGGCCGACTTGATTTTGGAGGCTTGAGGCCTGCCATTTTCATACTGTCATATTTTTGCCTTTCTGCTTGCGCCATTTCGAAGGCCAACTGCTGTTGCTGTTTTTTGAGTAATTTAGCTTCCAGTTTAGCAGCTTTGTCCTTTTTATCCTTGTGTTTCTTCTCTTTTTTAGGTTTTGGACTGACACTAGCTACATCTTTGGGAAAAGGTACCTGTAAAGATTTGTTGATAGATAAACTTGGACGAGGTTCCTCTGGAAATTGTCTAGGAGGAAAAGGACTTCTATCCATTGAATCATCATCAACGCTAATCACTTCATTAGTTCTCAAATCCATAACAGTAGACATATCTAGTGCACTATTGTCATTGTTATTGAATATAGGTTCTTCAGTTTTAACTCTAACATTATCGTGGAATCTACTATCTGTCACACTATTGTGAAGTGAGTTATGTAGCCTTGAGATCACACTATCAGACTGCAGCTTTTCGGGGACAACCTCTGGAGCATTTTTATCTTCTTTAGATTTGTTCGATATTCGTTTAAATATATTTATCTTTGATCTGTCCGGTTGGGAAGCTAGTTTTTCCTCTACAACTTCCTTCTTTATTTCTAAGTCGGGTAGCAAAGAGTTAGATTGTTTATGTACAGGTATGGAGTTGGAAACAAGTGGAGATTTAGATATAGGTATTTTTCTAGGTACAGGGATGGTGTCTTCGCCAGAAGCTTTAGCTTTTGGAAGTTGTGGAAGTGGTGTTGGTAGTGAAGGAGGCTCTATAGGTTCTTGTTTGATGACAGGTTGGATTACCTCTGGTATAGGAATTTGAGGGGGTGGCGGGGCCATTACTGGCCTTGGAGAGACTGAAGTGGGGATGGGTGGCCGTGGCGCAGGCATTGTTACATGGTTATGGTGTGTAGGATGGACCTCTTTACTTTTCATAGGATATCCTGGAGGATATTTATTCAATTTAGCACTATCCTTAGATTTACTACTCTCTCCCTTATGACTCTTATCTCTCCTCTTACTTTTTGTTACTTTACCATTCAATAACTTATTCTTTTTAGATTTCTTATCACCTTTATCTATAATTGGTGCTTTAATAACACCTGAATGTGAGTTTACTTTGTGTTTGTCATAATGCCGGTCAGATATCATTGTGGGAGGTCGAGCTTCAGGCAGTTTGCCTTCTCTCGCCGGTGAAAGGAAACCTGACATGGTCATCATAACACTACTGATTTCTCTAGTTCTCTCTTCTTCTTCTAAACGTAATCTAGGCCTTTTACTGTTGGGCAATGAGACAGGGTCTGTGGGTCTCTTGAAAATATCCTTCTTTTCTGGGCTATCTGTGACTGATATCTCTGGGCTGGTGCAAGAAGCAGTACTCATTTCAGCAGTGTCAATGCCATTTTGCCGGATTTCAACAGTGCCTGCGACGGCTGGAGTGTCTCGTTCCTTCTCGGGGTACATGGGGGGCAGGTGCTCGTGTACGTGTACAGGCCTGGTGACCACTTCGTGGCTGCCAGGCTTCAGGAAGTTCAAGTTGGATTCTTTAGGTTTGGGGAACTTTTCAATGTTAACAGGTGGAGGCACGGGGGGCACCGACCGAACATACTCTGTCAACTCCGGCAGGTGAATGTGTAGATCACGAAACACTAATCCTAGGTCATGTAAATTTGGTTCAGTCCTATTAAATTGTTCGGCGTGTCTATTAGCTTGGGTTGAAAGTGTCCTTATATACTTTTCCAAAACATGAACGAGAATGTCCAACGGCGTTGAATTTATGCCGTTCCATCCTATCGTCTGGCATATTTGCGCAACATTCCTTCGCAGTATCTCACGGGCGTACGCCTCTGACATTATGACACCAACAAACTTATCTGGAACGAACGAATATATCATGGTTATTATGACTATCAAGCATAAAACGAATAACAACAAGTCAGTTCAGCGCATTCTTCGCGCTCTGAACAACGCAGAATCATGTTACAAAGTGTGGGAGCCCTAAAACAGCAGATCTCATGATTTTTATACCTGCAAGTGTCTAGTAGTACAGAGACGTGACTCCGATCTGGTGAAAAGTTCAAGCTTAGTACACATATGTATGCTTCACTACAATCTTAAACAGTCAAGGATAATTTATAAGAACACTTAGATTGATTACAATGCAAAATAACGAAGTGTTTACGTAAAAACTTCTCAGCATTCTAAAAACACAGTACCCCGTGCGCCATGATTGCATTTTGGGTTGTCAATGCACGGTGTTGCCAAATTAAAATAATAAAATGGCGGTTTCCCATAGACGCGTTCACAAATAATTTAATTAACAATAAATTAGTTTGTCTATGGTTACGTGCATGGACCAACACAGCAGCGGCGTTGGGTCAGGGGCGTGTTACATTTTGAACAATATCATAATCCTGTGATATTTTTGAAAGTGTTATTGGTTGAATCGCTGTATCATGATAATATCATAGAATTTTTAGGAATCTTGAAATCCGAAAAAATGAAATCTAAAATCGTGAATGTCCCGCGTAACTAAAGGGGCATGGCTTTGATACCAATTTACCATTGAAATGCAAACGCTTCACGATATTCTGTCTGTCAGTATTCGCTTTTATCCATTTGGCGGTAATGGAAGGATCAGAGTGACGACGTCTGAGTAATGATGATGATGAATTAGGCATCTTACAGACAGACACGGCCTGTGGTGGCGGCCAATGGGTCGCCAATGCGAATGTTCATTGCACACCACCGCAGGCTGAGTCTGTCTGGGAGACGGCTTACGCTCTGTCGTTGATGATAATGAGCAAAAAATTTAGTCGCAATAGTTTATTCTTGTTCTTGAAACGTGGCCGTTTGACAAAATCAGAAAGTTAAAATTATATAAAAATACTAGTTGCATGCGCTACGTGGTCTTTAGAAGTAACGATTTAAAAGTAGCCTAAGTGATATTCCAGCCATTTGATGAGGTTGAGTAACAATTTCCATCTACCTAAACTTTCGCATTTTTATTTTATTAGTGTGAAGCAGCTTATAATTATCATATCTTAAGTTACATTTAAAAAAATAAATAAATATCATTTTACGACTTGACTTTGGTAATTTCTAAATCATCACCTGCGATGTTGTGATCGTAGGATCGTGATATTATTAAGATTGAGAGTGTAACATGCCCTAATAAATTAAATAAATATGGCATGTATGTGAACAGAATGTATAAAATAGAAAAATACGAAAAAATCATATTACGTATTTGTGCCAAGATAGCCATGGAGAAAAAAAAAACAATGACAGTTCTATACAAATGAACCGTCACAATACGTTCATGTGCATGTCGAATATGTCGATGTCAGTTTGTCAAATTTGTTAATGGTTGATGGACTGTGAAATGCTTTTTGTAGAAATTAATTGTTGAATTATTCGAATTCACACACGAAACGCTATAATATTTTGTACGGCATAATATTTTTAAAACACCGCACTCAAATTAAGGAGCTGAGCCTTTATAACAGAAAAGTAATCGTACAAATACGTTCATGCCACTGAAAGTTGCGGAACTGAGGACCCAGTCGAAGAGTTTGAAGAGTTTTTGGCAACTTTTTGCACCACTAGGCAACAATTTCACAGTGAAACAGTAGTAAATATTAAAAATGACGACGTCTTCCGAGGACGTCTTACTTAGCGTGGGCTATGTGCGCTATAAAAAAGGTGATGGTACACTATACGTTATGAACTCCAGGCTGGCTTGGATGCTGGAAAACAGAGATACTGTTGCTGTCTCTCACAAATACGCTGATATTAAAAGTAAGTGTTCTTCTTTGAAACTATAAGAACATCCGTAAAAAATCCTAACATAGGTTGGCTGCATCTTAAATCACAATGAATGCTATTTGTAATACTACTTCCCATAGAATTTAACAATGTGGTCATGAGCTTAGTCTTTTGAATGTTGTGGTATTCTATATAGAACTATATCTAAATATTTGTGGCTGCATACCTCTCAGTATCATAGTGGTCATAGCGCCAACATTTTCCATGTAACTCACAAAAGCGAGTTGTAACTGGCCACTGCCTAGCTTTAATGGCTAATAGTTACTGTGTAATAGCTTAATTTCGCCATAGATATGCCTCTACAAAACTACACCAACTTAATCAGTAGAAGTTCAGAATGTTGTTCTTTAACAAATATCTCACTTAATGTTATAATGCGAAAGTTTGGATGGATGGTTGGATTAATGTTTGTTACTCAATCACGCAAAAGAATGGCTTAAGGAATCTGAATAAAATTTGGCACAGAGATATATCTTCCAGATAGGGTATTTTATAACCATGGGTAACACCACAAGGCATAACTAGTTGCCAATCATTTTGAAACGTGCATTTTCATGAAATAATTTTGAAGATTTTGGGTTAGTTAAACATAGAATTTAACAGACAATGGTAACTAATTCATAACTATTTTGGAAGGACTTGATTTGCCAATCCTGCTTACATTATAAAATATGTACCTAAGTTTGAGGGTGAAACAAACATACACTTATATTTGGATAAAAGTTAGAAAAAAGACATAGGTAACCTGCAGGGTGCAACCATTTGTAAATAAAACAAGACACGCCAATTTTTACTAAGCTTAGTGTGATTGGCTCAACAAGCACGTAACAGATTTGTTATGGGGAAACAATCTCATTTATGTTATAACTTTTTTTTCAGCGCAAAAAATTTCACCGGCGGGCAAACCAAAGGTCCAACTGCAGGTAGTTTTGCATGATGGGACATGTTCAACATTCCATTTCGTGCACCCGTCTGGGGCTGAGGCGCAGGCCAAGGATCGGGACCAGGTGAAGGCGTTGTTGCAGAACCTGCTGCCAAAATTTAAACGGCAAATCGATGGAGAGCTAGAAATGAAGTCTAAGTGAGCAAACCATACTTATATGTGATTGAAATTTTTCTTAACTTTATTATACTAGTGACTCTGTGAGCTGAAAACCTCGCGGCCGGCGCCTGTGCGGCTGTCTTCCCCTACAGGTTGCATTTCTCAACATAGCACAATTACAAAGATTTTAGTATTCAATTAATTTTCTAAAACTGACTCAACAAATGAAATTTTAGGTTATAATTATCAAACCTACTCACAAATTGAAGATGAGAAGAAGAGAAATGCTATCTTTAGAGAAAGACAATCAGACAGATGCCGGACATATGAAATATTTTTTGGCGAATCTGAAGCATAAACACTTTGCTTGCCAACACTCGCTCGGTCGATTATAATTAAGGGGAAATAGGAAAGATTTGAGTTTTGACCCAGCTAAGCAAGCTCAGAGGCCGCTGGGACATGTCAGCATTTGTTTGTTTGACGATACCTTGAGTATTGTTAACTCAATCTTCATGAAATTTTGCAGGCAAATAGTTTATGCAATTACAATTTTTAGGTTTGAATATGAGCAAAATTGTATGAGACACTATGGAGAAATGCAAGGTCTTTGTTCGAGGCAAATTATTAATTTGAAATTAGTTAGTTGTAGTACCAACCATTTTCCACTGCACTGCTAAATATAGGCCGTCTCTTTAGCTTGCAATTTTTCCCAACATTTTTTTGTAGATGATTCATGGTGACTTATTTTCAGGTTATTGTCTCTCCATCCCACACTGAAGCATTTATATGAAGACTTAGTGATATCTAAAGTGATAAACAGTGAAGAATACTGGAACACACCAACCCTGAAGCAGTATACAGAATCTACTAATGTTAAACAGGAGGCTGGTGAGTTTTTATTTATATCCATCCATACTAATATTATAAGATCAAAAGTAACTCTGTCTGTCTGTTTGTAGGCGTTTCACAGCTAAGCGACTGAACGGATCTTGATGAAATTTGATAATTAGTTACAGTATTTCACAAGAAAGTTTTCTGGATACTATTTTCTGAATAAACGTGAACGAAGTCGCGGGTAACAGCTAGTAATCCTATAGATGCGAAAGTGAGTTTTTTCGTTTGTTATGCATTAGTGCCTTATCTACGTAACCAATCATCATGAAATTTTTCATACACTTTGTCAGGGGTACAGAAAACTTACTTTTCATCCCAAAAAAATAAAGAATCCTGGACCATACCGGCAAGTGGAAAAACGCCTAATCACGCCTAATCCGTAATACGCCTGCAGTTTCACCCGCGGTGTTGTGTTTTTCCACTTGCTGCCCGGTATAAATCGGATAGAACGGCAACTGCACAGACAGCAACCTTAAATCCACCGGCGCCGTGCCGAGCCGTGCCGGGCCGAGCCGTGCCGAGCCGAGCCGTGCCGAGCCGAGCCGACAAATGAAAAACGCCAGTTCAGTTGCAATCGATTCGCGCAAGTCGTAACGAGAAGATGCATCTTAAGATTATAACTACAAGATGTATTAAAAAAATTGCTTATACAGGTTGTAAATTTTTCCGTGCGCCTAACATAACGTATTTATTTACTGAATGTTTCTTCGCCAGGTGTATCCGGCGCATTTCTAGCCGACATCCAGCCCCAAACGGACGGCTGCAACGGTCTCAAGTACAACCTGACTCAGGACATCATAGACGCTATATTCAAAACATACCCTGCTGTTAGGAAGAAACACGTGGATTACGTGCCCAATAAGATGACCGAGGCGGAGTTCTGGACTAAGTTTTTTCAGTCACATTATTTTCATAGGTCAGTTAAAAGTCCGTTTAAAAACATGCCATAAGTGACAACAAGCTAACAGGCCGCCTGATTGTGGTAATCACCGTCGCCTGTGGATACCTGTAATACCAGGGGGACAGACACATTGAACTCTATTAAGAACTCCTTTACCCTTAACAACTTTATTGACAGTTACTCGCCTCACTCAACTGCCGTCTTTGTACTTGTTCACTCTACAAAACTTCAAGGCTAGAGTGAATAAGTACCTTATAGGTCGTCGTGCTCCATCTTAGACCACAGCGTCGCTAACAACAGGCGAGTTGGTGCTCAAACGCCGACCTATTCTAGATAAAAAAAAAAGACAGTCTTTTTTAAGCACCCCATGTTGTATAGTTACTCGGAAATATCGCATGATATACGCTCATTCCACAGGTTGCAGGTGCGTGGCTAAAAATATAGCTTAAAACGCACAGTTCGATCGGGATCGGGGCTTTGCCCATTCCCCCACAAAAAGCATCTAAAACCACACTCCACAATAGTCTAAAATGTCTTGAGTCCAGCCATCGCCGTTCTTTTATAATTGTACCAGGCGCACCAGTAAAATACACCCTCTTATGGTGGAAATTCCGCTAAAACGCACTAAGCGTTTCAAGTCAACTTTTCTTGTAAGAACTGCAGAGGTGTGGAACTCGTTGCCTGTGTCTGTCTTTCCACCTAAATACAATCCCCCCCGGATTGTATTTAGGTGTTTAAGAGTAAAGTGAATAGGTATCTCCTAGGTAAGCGTGTTACACCTTCGATCACGTCCACGCTTCCCATCAGGCGAGTCAGTGGTCAAACGCATGCCTAGTCTGTTGTAAAAAAAAAAAGGCTAAACCAACCTACCTTGATAAATCTTACCCTCAGTCATATAAACCTCCCAGTATAGTTATTTTAGATTAATATTCTTATTATTTCTTACTCGCAGAGACCGCATAGCATCATCATCAAGTAAGGATCTGTTCGGGGAATGTGCCAAAATGGACGACAAGGCGATAGCAGCCGCGATGGAACACACTACCCTAGATCTCACCGTACGTATTCTATTAAATTATCAACAAAGTGAAAAACCAGAGCCAGATCCAAACCCGCCAGATGTTAGGGAGGTGATGAGATGAAACGCCAAAAGTAGCTTCAATTGCCTTTATTTTAGCAACCTAAACAAAGTTTCGTAGTAATGTAGTGAGTAAATCTTAACTTTCCCAAGTTTCCTAACAGGCGTCGGAGTGGACTGCCGAGGCCTATCGCACTCCTAGCCTGTAGGTGAGCTAAGTAACCTATTTAGGCGCGGGGAAGGACTTTTTTTTTGAAGCGGTTGAGAAATGCAAAATGCAATTTTGAGCGCGGGCGCGGGTAACATTGCAGGGCATAGCTATAGTAATATAATCTGTAGATCTGTTTACCATGTGTAAATATTTTTAAGAAACTTCCTGTACCCACTCTGCTCTTTGTATTTCTTTTCTTTTTAATCTACAAGGTGTTAGATATGGCTGTAGTAATACTTAAGGGTGTTGTTCTACCTGTCAAAGTATAGCACTTCTAGAACACAAGTTTGCAAAATTCGAAAGAAAAATTATCTTATCCCCTTACAAAATAAGTAGTCACGTGATCAATTTTCTATGAAGACTTAATTATTTTTCTCGAATTTTGCAAACCTGTGTTCTAAAAGTGGTTCACTCTGACGGGTAAAACAATACTCTGAAGTATGAATAATGACGGTTTTTTTGAGCAAGAGAAGTGAACATTTATTTATTTATTAAGGAATACCACCAGTATATGTGTTAAAAGTTTTCTTACAGCTAGTAGGTACAGTTCTGATACGTATACCATATATCCATAATAGGTATTCACAACATTCGCAATAAGGAAACTGGTGAGAATTTTTAGAGAATTAAATAAAATTCCAGGTTGACCTCCCTCATTTCACCGAGTCCGTCCCCATGCTGCCCGGGGACGAGGACGCGGCGCCCGTCAAGATCAAGGGGGACAGCACCTCCATACACAGGAACATGATCAAACGGTTCAACCAACACTCTATTATGGTAAGGAAACTTTTGTCTAATTATTATTGGTTTGCACACAAGAAGGGTAACGTTACTGAGAAGTAAGAAGACTGTATTCAATTGTTGTCTAATTGTTGTTGGAAACGAAGAAGGAAAGGGTGGACTTACCGGAATGACAAATCGTCATGCCTGTTCCGTGATTGGTTTATAACTCCTACACATCGCCGGACGGTATTAAGTCTGTCGCCATACACCGGGCTCCAGTCGAGTAGCAGATGACATTAAACACGCACATATGTTCACGTAATGAACTAATTAGTGCGTGCCTTCGGCTGGGATCGAACCCGCTGCCTCTGGCTTGAGAGGCCAGCCTTCTATAACTAGGCTATCATCGCTTTTTATCGCTTCATGTAGGAACAAAATCTCTCGCACCCCAAATGCGAGCTCTAACAACTAACTAAAGTGAGTTCTAGAGTGACTAGCCCTTGTCCGGTTTTTACACCACCCGAAGTCCTCCGAAATGCCTTCCTTATTCCAGGTGCTCAAAGCTAGTCATAAATCAAGTAGCAGTAGCAATACAAGCAATACAAACAGTAGCAGTAAGAGCAGCAAAGAGAACGGCATCAAGGAGACCAACCAGGTGAAGGAGACCAACGGCGTGGGGGAGAAGAGGCCGGCGGACGGGCCGGCGCCGGCCGACAAGCGGCGCCGGATCCTGGAGGGGCTGCGGTACGAGGACCTGGAGGGCGGCGCCCAGGGGGAGGGGGCGCAGGAGCTCAAGCTGTCCAAGGTGAGCTGTGGGAGTTGAGAGGCGCTGTCCTTGAGGATAGGGTCCTGGAGGGGCTGCGGTACGAAGACCTGGAGGGCGGCGCCCAGGGGGAGGGGGCGCAGGAGCTCAAGCTGTCCAAGGTGAGCTGTGGGAGTTGAGAGACGCTGTACATTCCCGAGTACTCAAGAAGGAAGATTTTGTTTTTCGAGTTTATGTATTTATGTATAAATAAATAATATAAATAAATAAATTCGGGACATTTCCACACACGGTCGCCTGACCCCAAACTAAGCAAAGCTTGTACTATGGCTGCCAGAGACTGAAATACATACTTAGATATTTTTAAATACATACTTACATAGATATTTAACACCCAGACATAGAACAAACACAAATGTTCATCACATAAATGTTTGCTCTAAGTGGGAATCGAACCCACGCCCCAAGCTCGGAAGGCAGGTTCATTACCAACTAAGCCACCGGGGCAGTCAAATGTTTTTGGCACGCCCTAGAGCCTCAACAGCTTGATGTATTTCGACATGTGAGGTGTCATTTGAATCGTCTTGATAGTGGAAGTGACATAGGGTACAATATTTTGCAGCCAGGTTTTTTGTTTTTCTTTTAATAATGTTACTTGTTATTTATGTATTCGATGTCTAACTATGCAGCCTGAAATAAGTTACTTTATTGTTTGTTATTTTAATAGCAGCGTTTTACCTGAAATAAAACGCATATTAAAATACTTACCTAACTGGAAGCTATATATATGAGAGTGCATTTCCGTTTCCGTCGAAAGTACCAGCGTTTTCGTACTTTTAATGCCTTTTAACCGGAAATACTAGGTGGCGCCACCTCTGCATTCGCGCTTTGTGAAAATATCGGGCGCCATTTGTCATCATTGGCTTAATTTTCCGAATTTCCACCAGGCAGAAATTAAAGTGATAGCTTCCAGTTAGGTAAGTATTTTAATATGCGTTTTATTTCAGGTAAAACGCTGCTATTAAATAACTTGACCGTAACTGGAAGCTATATATATGAGAGTCTGTTTGGTATTGCCTGGTGGTGCCACCTACAGTAGGACTATTAACCTTATTGTTAAAAGAAACGCCAATGTGAGCTATAAATAATATTAATAATGATTAAATATCTAATCAAAAATGTTGTTGTAAAAACAACTTGAATGTAAGGTTTTTCTTTAGGACTTTCAAGTGTAGTAAATTAAAAATTTTTACTATATTAGTGCATGACATCAAGGCTTTTCCCAAAACTCAATTACCGCCGTAAGTAAAACGGCAAAGCTAAGGGCAAAGATGGTAAAAGCAATATCAGCAATAGGTATATTTTGTTTACATATATAAAATTAAACCGGTAACAAGGCATTATGTTATTTCTGATCTATTGGTCTGAAACAATTACGTATATTAAAATAGTAAATTTTACATCTGTAAAATGTATGTCACCAGCATCTGTATAATATCGTATTGTATAGAATGCTTTGGGCATCCATTCCATTGAATTTCTGACACGTTAAGGCAATATATAAATACACATATTTATGTCATACTTTGCCTTTGCATTAAGTTTGTATACAAAAGCATACATATTATGTAAGTGGTTAAAAATGGTTATAAAAATCAACAATGGGTCGTTGATCGAATGATTTTTGTACTATCGCAGGCGACCGCCAACAAACTACTTCTTGGACATACAGCGATACCATTCTTTCTATAGATAGTGTTTAACTAGCCAACCATAACTAAGTGGGGTGACAATTTAAGTGACAGGTAAATGTCCGGATCGATAGATATATCTTTCAACCAGACCGACTCTGGTAATCGGCATTTGTTTTAAAATGGCAAAATAAACTTTAGTGTTTACGTAAACAATTGTATTAAGCTACCGTAACTCATGTGAGTAAGAGATAAATTCGTAAGGCTTAGAACAGTTAAGTATATTACGCATATTTAACGAAAACCAAGAATATTTATTTTTCGAAAAAACTTTACTGACTTGACAAATCAGTTATACGTGGTAGACAGCTAATATATGTATGTAGAATTAATATAATGTCCAAAGACCATTAGGGTTTTCAATATGCCTGTTTTTAGACTAAAAATCGAATTCATCAAGTTTTAGACAGCTTATGCCAATGCTAACGTTTATATTGAACATTAGGCTTACTTTCACATCTCTTAACTTCAATAGGGATGGTACTGAATTTTTGATAGTGAGTGTCCCAGTCAATGCATTAATCATCAGTGTGATGATTTTGTAAAATATAACATGAAAATCACGTCAGACTTTCAAAGACGACGTAATTTTACCATAAACGTCGTCTGATAAATAATCTATCACTTTAATAACACTATTTTGTTATGAATTACCGTTAACAAATGCAATATAGGAAGGATTTCAGCTCCGATACCTATTGCCCTAAGAAAATTTGGTAGTTCAGTTAAGCAACTTACGATAAGCCAGAAATCAGAATTATTGATAACTATAATAGTTACGCGTCACAGTTCGCAGTGCAAGTCTTTATACTGTAAGATAAGATAAGAAACACCATTCGAAGAAGGTAGGTAATCAAAAAGAATGGGCGATGGTACTTGCGAGGTACCATCTTTATTTACTGCAAACATTTTATAGGTAGGTAGGTTTTATGGCAATTTGAAACATACAATTTTCTAATGATCAAGTCCAAATCGTGCAAAAATAATTGATACAAGCGCCCGACCCTACTATTTATTATTTGATTGTATAAATATTTAACTAAATTCATATTTTAAATACTTATAATTGTGTTATTCTGAAACGTTGCTTACGAGGAGGGAGCAAACGAGGTTGCTAGTGTCAGTGCGATAGCGCACTTAGTATGACAGACAATGGGCCACACATTCACATATTACGAGGCTGTTCCAAAAGAAATAATTAAAGCACAACATTCGTTCTCGTCACATTATGCGTAACAGAATGTCATTTTTAGAGTGACCTAAATTGCAAGAATCGAAAAGACATCGTTTTAAACCAAGTAGCAGGCATCTCCGTTGTGATTGGAGTCGCAGGAAATACTGCATGAACTCCTAAAGGTTATTGTGCTCGTCGAGCACTTTTGTCGTATGCCAGAATAAACAAGTAAGAGGCAAGACTCCCTTCGAAATTTTGAAAGAACATGTTTCACTTTGCAAGTGATTCAATACTATGCAACCCACCTTGAGGTGGTGACTTTACTTCAAATTAAATTAACGTTACACAGGGAACATAATAAGAACATAACGAAAACTTCTCATTCAGACTGATTTCAGACTGGCCTGAAGCCGCGCTTACAATTTCATTGTTCTGATAAGACGTTCCCGCGAGGGTAGTTTTTGCATGAGGTATATTTTTATTTTACCTTGAAAAGGTAGTTTGTTACAAGCTAGTGTATCTATGTTTATAGTTTCATGAAGAGTAAAAGACAGATTAGGCATTACAACAACAATAAAATACGTTTGAAATATTTCATCCAGCTTTAAAACTAGGTTTTAAGAATATTAGCCCGCAAAAAAGATACTTATCCAGCGATGGTTGTTTGTTATGAACATACAACATTATTAAGATCAAAAAATCACCCTGTCAGGATGGTTTGTAATAAGCCTACGATACTTACTTGATACAATGAAATATTGTATTTTCAAAGAAATACTCATCGAGTGAGGATGGTTTGTTACAACCAAACAAGTTTGTGCTACGTTTATCATGCAATTGATATTTTGCAAATATCATTTGCGCAACTATCGTTCAAGTTTTGCAAATAGGGTGGTTTATTTATTACAAACATACATTGTATGTTGTATTAATTGCTTAATACTATGAAATATGATATTTGCAAAAAAGGTACTCACTTATATATATTAAAATACATTGTGTTAAAACGCTTATAGCAATGTAATATTTGTCAAGAGATTCACCCTGCGAGGGCGTATCGTTACAAGCATACTAAATAATAGTGTATATATGGATCGCTTGATTCAATAATATGTGAAGTGACATTTGCAAATAGGTAGCCTCCCTGCGAGGGTGGCTTTTGCAAAGGATTACCTACCCTGCGAGGGTGGTTTATTACAAGCATACAATGATGTATGATGTATTGATTGCTTAAAGCAATGTAATATGATATTTGCAAAGAGATTCACCCTGCGAGGGCGTATCGTTACAAGCATACTAAATAATAGTGTATGTATGGATAGCTTGATTCAATATTTTGTGAAGTGACATTTGCAAATAGGTAGCCTCCCTGCGAGGGTGGCTTTTGCAAAAGATTACCTACCCTGCGAGGGTGGTTTATTACAAGCATACAATGATGTATGATGTATTGATTGCTTAAAGCAATGTAATATGATATTTGCAAAGAGATTCACCCTGCGAGGGCGTATCGTTACAAGCATACTAAATAATAGTGGATCGCTTGATTCAATATTTTGTGAAGTGACATTTGCAAATAGGTAGCCTCCCTGCGAGGGTGGCTTTTGCAAAAGATTACCTACCCTGCGAGGGTGGTTTATTACAAGCATACAATGATGTATGATGTATTGATTGCTTAAAGCAATGTAATATGATATTTGCAAAGAGATTCACCCTGCGAGGGCGTATCGTTACAAGCATTTCAGAGTATGCTGTATTGATTACATAATTCAATGTAAGGAGGTACAGGTATTCCCGTATCTCCCTATTATAACCATGCGAATGCATGTTGAACTGATTGTTTGCATAACAATATAGTAAAAGGGAATAAAATCAAAATAAAATACTTGTTTCTCTAAACTCAAACGCAATGTCAAAAGATCAAGTCCACAATTTGAAAAACAATTTCAAAAGAAGGTTAAGAAAGCCTTCTTGCCTTTAAATGCATTTAAATAATTAAAAGTCTTCAGCAAATAGCTAGGTGACGTAAGATATTATATTTTTTCCCCCACTATTGTTTGTTCCCAGGTCTGTGACACCTGGATTATGATTTCTTACGTCCACAATAATAGGCATTACCTAGCCGCTAAAAACATGTAATCAAAAAATTTGGCATGGTGTATCAAAAATATATAGTGACTTAAAGCGAACGAACAGATAGATCGCTAGGTAAGGTCGAGTTATTTTTACGACTCGTAGTTAAGCAATTGATACACTGTTGCAACATTTGAAATCCATTGTCTTTATAAAAAGAATTTTTCACTCACCAAATTTCTTCAATTATCGGCCAGCACGTCAACCAATATCGATGAACTAGTAGAATCGCAAAAGCACGCTGTTACGCACCTTTCACTGAACCACGGTCGCGGCCCGTGCTTTGCCACTTGGGCGGCAAACTTTTATACGTTTCTGGAAGCAAAACTATGTTAAAAACTGGTAATAAACTTACATATTATCTGAAAAACACTTATGAGGCGTCGTTTGACCGCCATTTTGTAAGCCACAAATGTTAAAAAACATTTAGGCACACTAAAATTTTTAAATATCAATTTAATCGAACGGTAAAACCGTTAAAATGAATTCTAATCACTCATTTCGAACAAATGAATTGAAGAAATGAAATATAATGTGGTACTTACTGCGTAAAATGTATACTTAACACCGAGTTATTTTTGGGAAATAACTACATTTCAGTATTTTACCACATAATTATTAACAAATTATCACTTTGTATTAACTAATTATGCAACACGACGCAAGCTGCTAGGGCTGCGGCGATGTTACTTCGACGAAAATTAAAACGCCAATGATGACAAATGGCGCCCGATATTTTCACAAAGCGCGAATGCAGAGGTGGCGCCACCTAGTATTTCCGGTTAAAAGGCATTAAAAGTACGAAAACGCTGGTACTTTCGACGGAAACGGAAATGCACTCTCATATATATAGCTTCCAGTTACGGTCAAGTTATTTAATAGTATTTAACTCGACAGATAGAGCGGTACCTCCTCGGTCCCTCGTCGCAGATGCAGCAGCCGAGTGCAGCCGCGACCGCCGCGCCGCCGCTCTCCGCTCTCGCTTCTATCTGCCAGGTGAGACAGAGACGGGTACATATATACAACACGATAGATATATAAACTCGGGTCATTTTTACACACGGTCGCCTGACCACAAACTAAGCAAAGCTATGGCGGTCAGTTAACTGATATACATACATCTTTAATTAAATATCGAGTATATGACGGCCTATGTGCTAAAAAATATAACCCAACTGTTGAGTTATACAGTCGCCAGCGTGTCCTAGGTTCGCCACAGATGCCACGCGGTTGACACGCTTATTTTAGTAAACAAAATTAGTTACCTATTTGCTGCTATAAAAACGTGTTGGAACTACCAAGGATGCTTAAAAACTCCTAAAACAGTTACTTACCATCGGCAAGTACACTTTAAATAACTACAATCCTACGCAATAATTAAATATGATGTGTCAAAATCTTGTTGAATTCATCATTTGAACGCCATGTTAAAAGAGTTGCCAGTTTGTTTAAAAGTGTTTCTATCTTTACTAAATAAAAACTAATTCAAAGAGGTTACTGAAGCAAGCAGCGTTAAAAAAAATAGTGTGTAAGTACGGAAAGATCCGGAAGATGTGACGCCATTAATTCCCAATTTTTGTTGGTTATCAGTTAAATATGACTCGACAAGATCTAGAGCGATTCCACGAATTCCGTAGTGGTGTAATTTACGGATCAAGGTGCGGTGTTCTACACAATCAAACGCTTTAGAAAGATCACAAAAGACATCGATGGCATCCTGTGAACTCTCCCAAGCTTCCATCACATGCGTAACTAATAATCAGACCAGCTCCATGTTACCATATTATTCCATTGTCATCGTAGAAATCCACACATTTCAAATTTGAGTCCAATTTGACAGGAATTGGTTCTAATTTAGCTTCCACGAATTGACTTATATTAGGTCCTTACGTATGAAATTAGCGTTTTGTCGTACTGATCAATTTGATCTGAAATATCTCCTCTTTGGTTAAGAATTCGAAATTCAAATTAATAAATTCATTTAGCTGGTTTTTTTTTCTTTGGAATACAGTCATTCATTTGTTATTTTCCTCATTATTTTTTCTTTGGCGTCGCTTATTACCGCGCAATGGAAAACATGAAATATCGGTATATTTACGAGTACGAGTTCTACCGTGGCACCAGTGCTGCAGAAACAGCTCGAAGAATTAATGATGTGTACGGCGCTGGTGTCGCTAAAGACAGCATGGTACGTTTTTGGTTTCAACGTTTTCGTTCTGGAAATTTCGACCTTAAGAACCAACCCCGTGGACGGCCGGAGATCAAAGTGAAAAACGAAGGATTAAAGGCTATTGTGGAAGCGGATCCATCACAAAGCACTTCAGAGATAGCAGCAGGCTTCGGGGTAAGTGACAAAACTGTATTAATCCACTTGAAGCAAATCGGGAAAGTAAAAAAACTCGAACGATGGGTACCTCATGAATTGAGTGAATCGAACTTGCAAACACGGGTCGCCTGCTGTGTTACTTTGCTCAACCGACACAATAATGAAGGGATTTTAAATCGAATCATTACTTGTGATGAAAAGTGGATATTGTACGATAATCGAAAGCGCTCATCGCAATGGCTGAACCCTGGAGACCCAGCCAAATCCTGCCCTAAACGAAAATTGACTCAGAAAAAGTTACTTGTAAGTGTTTGGTGGACTAGCGCCGGTGTCGTTCACTACAGCTTTCTTAAATCTGGCCAAACGATTACGGCAGATATCTATTGTCAGCAACTGCAAACCATGAAGGAAGAACTAGCTGTTAAACAACCGAGATTGGTCAATCGCTCTAGGCCACTGCTGCTTCACGACAACGCAAGACCACACACTGCATAACAAACAACCACTAAGTTAGCTGAGCTACAATTGGAATGTCTGCGACATCCACCGTACTCCCCGGACCTTGCTCCAACAGATTACCATTTCTTCCGGAATTTGGACAACTTCTTACAAGGAAAAAAAATCCACTCCGATGCAGCAGTCCAAACCGCCTTCAAAGAGTTTATTGATACTCGCCCCCATGGTTTTTATAGTAAAGGGATCAATGAACTACCCATAAGATGGCAAAAGTGCATAGATAACAACGGTGCATACTTTGATTAATTAAATATATTTTACAAAAAAATATCGACTTTTTATTCCTCCCGTACAAAACGCCAATTTCATACGTAAGGACCTAATACATATGTACATACTAAAGGGTTTATAAAAGCTTATAAGATTATAAGAACATATTCATATAATTATTAGTTACTAACCTTAATAAATTGTGCACGAAGTGCAACAATCTTATTTCAAGAAGGAAGTTGCCGAAGTGCTAGTTCCGTAGGATAAGTACTTTTTTTACTTGTTTTTGTTGTTTTACTTTTTGTACTTTTACTGAATTTTTAATTTCCATTACTCTCTTTTTTCCATTTTTTTTAAGTGTATTTGTCGTTAGTTAGTTTTTAAATTTAGTCAAGCAAATCATAGAAAATTGTTGTGTATGCCTATAATTGGCGCATGTATCAGGTAGAAACCATGAGAACATTATTTATTGTATGTTTAATATGTGCGCTGTTGGCTTACCTAAATAAATAAAATAAAATAAAATAAAAAATCTCATTATGAAATATTAAAAACAAATAATATTAAGTTTTCTAAGAAACGCCTGCTTCGGGGAGTGTTCAAATTGAATAATGCTAAATGCTAATGTTAAAGTGACATAAGTCTGCATTTTGGAAAATTCTCCTTCGGAATCTAACCAGTGAAAGATTAGTTGCAGAATGTCTAATTCGCAAAATGGGTAGGTAGCGCTTATGAAAATTCAATTTGGCGAAATGTCTACTTTGCTGAATGTCCAACATTTATTTTAAATGGTTCCGTTTGAGACCCTACACAGTATTATCTCTTATGGAGCCATTTTGTGGTAACAGGTGTTCATTTAATGTAAAGAGTACACAATGACTCGTGGTCTAATTTTCATCATCATTATTACCGTAGGTGAAACCACTTGAGTGCAATAAATATACAAGATTCACGTTATAATAAGGTTCCGTAATAGAAATAGAACTATTTTGTTAATAAAACTGGGAATCTTGGTCATTCTGTAAATCTGATGTTTCGGAAAGTTGGAAATGCCGCAAATTGAACGTTTTGCGACCGCTGAATATTTTGCGTATTGGACATTCTGCAACTAAACGCCTGATACGTATTGTACCATTCTCTCGTTGGTCGTTCCTAGCCCAGTGTGATGTGAACTGTGGCCATGTCCCCCAGGCGTGGTCGAGCGGGCAGCAGTGTCCCCGGCCGGTGCGCGTGCCCGCCAGCGCGGCCGTCGCGGCGCTGGGGGACCTGTCCCCCGGGGGCGCGCTCATGAGGCTGCACCTCGCCGCGGACATGGCGCGTGAGTCTCTATATATAACTATAGGCGGCGCTGGGGGTTTTACGTGTTTTATTTCAGAACCTATTTTCCCAGATGTAAACTCTGTTGTAACAGTAGTGACATATCTCATTCCAAAACTCATCCCTCCCAACACCGAGTCAATAGTAATAGTAGCCACATGTCTCATTCCAGAACTCTTACCTTCTGACTTAAAGTCCATTGTAACAGTAGTGATATGTCTCATTCCAGAACTCATCCCCCCCGACGTGAAGGCGGAGCTGCACCGGCTGTACGTGTCGTGCGGCGAGTTGTTGCGCGAGGTGTGGCGCCGCTTCCCGCAGCCCGGCGCGGGGGCGGGCGCGGGGGCGGGCGCGGGCGCGGGGGCGGGCGGGGCCGCGGGGGACGACGAGGGGGAGGGCTCCCCGCACTACTTCTTTGAAGCTCTACTGAGGTTTAGGAACGTCAAGCTGAGGCCTTTCGAGGTGAGTAATATACACACTTCTCATGCTCAAAAAGTCTGTCATTGTAGCGTAGAGCGAAGATAAAATAGCATATTTCGCTCTAGGGGAAAAAGTTTTTTTTTCTTCTGAAAATGGAAGTAAAGGCCTCTTTGGTAGAATGTGAGTGTTGCTTTGGGATTACAGAAGAATTTAAAAAAGACATTAGAGCGAAATCTTTAGAATTTGTTTTTAATTACAAATTGAATTGGTGACCGTAATTTATTTTTGACATTGGTTTGGATATTTTTTTTTTTTTTTTTTTTTTTTTTTTTAAATCAATAAACAGTGCACAGCACAGTGTAACTAAAAATGTAAGCTATAAAAAAAAAAGCAGACAGTGCACCGACAGCATTGATTACAGATATATAAATAAAGTTAAGTACAATAGACGTAATAATGTAAATTGTGATAAACTATATTTAGCGAACATTATTTCTTGGTGTATAACTAACATTTTGCATAGCATATTTCAACGCCAGACGTACGAGAATTAGAGTATTTTCTCGCAATCGAAGTGTAAAGTAAAGTGTAACACACGAGGCCAAACACCCATTATAACTTCGATTCTGTTTACTCCCTCGCTGAAGCTCAGGAGTAAATTTTCCTCGTATATAATGAGTCGTTTTAGTCCCTTGCATACAAAACTACAATTTGTGCGTGCGGCGCTTAGTAATAATAATGATACTAGCTACGATCCGTTGTTTCACCCGCGGTTAAAAAGTGTTATTCCAGAATATTATCTATCTCTATGCCAGATTTCATTGAGATGTTCTGACATGATTAAGTAACAAATTTTAATATACATCCATACAAACTTTCGCATTTATAATACATATCTTAATAATGTACAAAACATTAGTGTACAAAAGTATAGATTAAAATGTTATAAGACACGTAGTTTGTAATCAACTATATTTTTCTTGAACACTTATTTTAACCTGACAATGGTTTTTACTCTTTTTTATTAATCTCAATTTAAATAAATTAAAAAAAAACGGTTTTTTAATCTCTATTAACATCAATTATTTACTTGTATGTCATTGTACTGATTTCTTTTACATTTCTTCATGAAATGGAATTACACTGAAATTTGACTGTCTCGGTGGCTCAGTTGGTAGTGAAACTGCCGTAAATAAAGAGTATATGAGTAAAACAATATTTTCCACAATTTCCAGGAAAAAATGCTGCGCGACCTCACACCCCTAGCCACGACCCTCACGAGACATCTCAACCAGATGATAGACACCACCTGTACTAAATACGCTATGTGGCAACAGAGGCAGGCCAAACTGCGGTAGTAGACACTAACTGTACGTAGCAAGGTGCGGTGTTGCCAGCTTACTGCTACGAATTGGAGCTATTTGTCAAAAAAGCTAAAAACAAACAACTTAATTAACAAAACAGAAAACGAAAAGACTCTTCACAAAAATATGGCAACAAACAAATGTCAAGCTAAAAGCTAAAGTCCTAACTTAAAACAGTTTTTTTTTTTCTGTGGCAATACTGTTTGGATCTGTCATATCCTGAAGTATTAGATGTTGAGCCATCAGACTATACTAAAAATTGTTCAATGAAGTTTGCAAGCTGTTTAGTGTGATTTTAAGCTATAAAAAAAGTTTAAAAAATCTTAACTCCTATGAAGTTAGAATTAAACATTTTATCCGACAATTAACGAAAAATATTGAAGTGGCAAAATATCCGAAATGGTACTTTTTCTTGATACCGTTATTGCAAATATGTATAATATGATTATGCAATACCAATGTGAATATATACGTCGTCATTAAAACTTGTGGCGCATATTGTTACTAATTATTTTAATTTTTGCTACACCAGTGAATAAAATATCCTTAGGCCAATTTTAAATGTTTGGAAGTTGGCAACACTGTAACTATTGTGTTAAAGGTGGGAGTTTTGGCGGGAACCGAAAAGATGGTGTCGTGTTTTTGTATTATTTTCTAAAACTTGTGATTCTTCGAGTGTTAAAGTGTAATAATGGTGGATTATTATCGTTTACCGGTTCGTCAACGTGCACGAGTGTGGGCAAATGATACAAACATCGCGAAACGCGATTTTTCGTGTTCTCTACAAAACTTCACTTAAAGTTTCAGTAAAGTATCCATAACTTTACTGGAATGGGGAAAGGGGAGGGATTCATCGTCTTCATCATCACCTCATCATCATCATCCCATCATCTGTTACTGAAGGAAAAATTATTACTAAGAATCCGACTGAAGGACGAGTATCCATGGTCATGAATAATTTAATTAAAAAAAAAAATATGTGTTAAAGGTACCGTCAGCTAAATAAACAATTTAAAAAATATTTATGTTTACTTTTTTTATTGGCTAGAGCACAAAACAGACAAATATATTTTTTTTAAATTAAAATTGACGTTAAAGTATTCTGTGATCGGAGATATAGGATTAGGAATTATCTTTCAGATAAGGCTGCAGAAAAACTACCTTTATTTAGGCCAGGCTACACGCAGCGACTACAATAAGCGAATACAGTACGGCATGCGAAAACATGCCGTAATATTTGCAAAACTTGCACTTTAGCTCATATCAACCTAGAGAATAAGATGGCGCACGGCGTATGATTTAGGTGAAGCCAAAAACCATCCAAAAACTACGCTACTGTCGTATATGTACACAACACGCACACATTGACGCAAAAAAACTACGCTACTCGCTTGGTCATTCTTACTTCGACATTGGTTTATGGTATAATTTCGTGTACATAAATATACATAGTGCATTATACAAGTGTGGCCAGGACTATATTTTGAGGTTCTTTTTAAAAACTGTGCAGTTTTTTGCAAGTCAATTTTGAAAAAGCCGTAACATTAAACTCCAACAAATATGTGCAGTTTTAGAATATTAAATCTACTAAAGTTGTATATTGGAACGGAAATGGCTAACGTAGAGTTTGGGAATATATCTTAGTTTCCGTGCAATTGTAACTATTGCGAAATTGTAATTTCGTGGCAACATTACCATGCGCACATGTTTAAAAAAAAGTGGCTTCAGCGAGATATAACGCTGTGTTCCATGTTATCCTCTAGATTGATCTGAGGTTTTGAGGTGTCCACACGACAGCGACGTGCAAGAGCAAAGAGTTTGCTAAAACAATGCAGCGAGCAATATACATATACACACAGGATACAAGCAGGGTTTTGCAGATGCAAATAATTTGTGTTTTAGTTTGTTGATGATTAGCGTTTTGTACCAGCCTTTCACAAACGTGCGGTATAACGTTTTGCAGTCTTAACGCACATGTTTGCTTGTGCATATAGGAATTTGTGTAAACAAGATTGAGCGTGTGGCCGGGCCTTTAGTTTGTCTTTTTAGTCAAGGCGTCACCTTTTTTTAAATCAATTGTTTATCTGACGGTACTAAACACTTAGGTAGGAGGCCATCTAGCGGTCGAATTTGGGACTGGAAATACAAAATGGCCTTTTGGTAATGTTTTTGATGTGACCTGAAAATAATATTTCTAATTATTTTGTTGCTAAAACCTGATAATACATAGAAAAGTAACTTTACTTTTTTCGTTATAATCTGTGAACCTAATTATCACCATTGTTACTAATAATTTAAAAAAAATTAGCTTTTAAGTCATAACAAAATCATTGCAATAGCACGATAACGTTAGCTATCAAACGCAATCATAATCGCGCCATCTCACTCGTACTTTCTTACCCACGTAATGCACACGAGTGAGACAGCGCTATCTCGATTGAAAGAGACAGCTAACGCAATCAGCAGGCCGCTAAAACTACTAAACACAAAGAAAAACTAATTATTGTTAGTAAAACGTATGTTACATAGTCTGTGAATACTGAATATCATTTAGTTTAAAACTTTTAAGTACGTAAATATTAGTTTAGGTATCGAAATAATGCATTTTGACGAGCCAAATGTTACTAATTATTTATTTTCACCGCAATATAAACAAAACTGATAATCTTATTAACATTAACAATTGTGTTCAGATACATTCATAGTAACTTAAAAAGTCACTGAATTTTGATGTACGATTTCATTTTTGTGAAGATTTGCTTGGCCAAAAGTAAATTAAAAAGTTTAATGTCACTATTCAGCTACAGTCATGCGAGTACATGTCATTGTCAGTACAAAACAGTTTTTTGGCGTTACAGGCTCGGTGCGGTTCATTTCTTTTATTTAACAAAGTCAAAGTTTATTAAAAACTGCCGATCAAAAAATACATTATACACTATTTGCATGGTGCGGGTGACAGCCGCATTTATTTTACCCGCGTTTATTGCTTTATTTATTAAAGTTATTGATGATTCCGTATTTTAGTGTTGTGATAATTATTAAGGTGCTGCTGATGTTTTAGTCAAGATTTGTTAATCGCGGCTTTCAAGGGTGCAAAGGAAATATTGTCCAGTCACCCGCACCATCCTACAATGAAAATAGTATCATGTTTCCGAGTTTGACGGCTTTTTTTTTTTGTTAATTTTGGCCAAGCAACAGCAAGCCATATTTCTAATACTCCGTGCAATGCAAAATGTGTTCTCAATAAAGTTAACAATAAAGCCCATTGTTAATCGACTATAGCGACAATAAATCGCATATTTAGTAATTAAGATAAAAATTCCAAATTCCCCCATGTTACCATATTGGTTGAGTTTATATTTTAGGATTTTTGTTAGTTTGATGCAGACGACCGATTTTTGTGGGATTCACCATTTTTTTTACTGATAACCATTGATTTTCGACTAAAGATGACCGATGTTTGACTAAATTTGATTGACTAAAATCAATCTATTTCGCACTATAATCGACTGATTTTTTAAATTGAAGTCGACCGATTTCAAGTCAGTATATTTTGACACTATCTTAGTCGTCCAGTACCCTGATTCTGGTCACTGTAAATGTTCGATCACTTTGTGTTCATGAACGGTTCACTTGAATGATTTTATTTTTCTACCCTCATCCTACTTTTGTATTCTCTGTCTCGTCATATCTGTGTGTGGAACCAGATTGAGTTCTGGGTGTTATTATGTGTGTGTGTGACCATTATAAGCCTTCAGCCTATTAGATTTTAGGTGTATGGACGTAATTAAAACACATGATTTAAGGATTTAAATAATAACTATGATTTAGTTTTATTATCCTTATTATTACTTGGAAGCGATGCGACTTATTCCTATCACAGAGGCAAAACGAATGAAGGAGAAATAATGGCGGTTGAACGTACTAGTAATCTGTAACTACCCACATATTAATTAAAGATTAATTTTTGCAGCTACCTACAAATAAACCAACACAGCCTGACTAAAAACACACCAGGGCTAGCTACTAAGCCTATAAAAAATAACCTACAAAATTCGGTCTTATGCGTCGTTAGTTTCTAAATTAATGTCCTTTAGTGATACTTATAGGTTTGTATTAATCAAAGCAATAATACAATTTGAATAGATAAATGATAAGTTATTTCAGTGTTGATTGTCAATTATTAGTTAGCTTATGTTTTGATACTTGAACCTTTTAATTTGCCCTCCCTGGGGGGGTTGACCCCCAGTAGGATCCCCTATTAGTTTGGGGGCCCCTCCCCCAAACTCCTAGGGGCCAAAGAAAATTTTAGTAGCGGCACGATGGAACGGAGATAATTTGTGATGTTTGTGTATGTTAAAATATCTCTCCAAATCGGCTGGACCGATTTTGATGCTTTTTTGTATGTATTTGAAAACTGTTATCAATGTTGATGACATTCGTTTGATGAAAATCTATCTATCAAATCCTTTTTCCTGAATTGGTAGGGTTTTTTTTCCTTCTAATTATACTTCCGTTACTATTTATAATATATGTAGGTACTTGTGTTATTATATTACTATCTGCATTGGGTCATGACCGTTCTCACTGTTAAATTGTGAAAAGCGCCATCTAGTTTCAATTCGCTAAAACATTAGTATGTATGTTAGAATAGTATTTCGGGTTGATAATTTCTCACCAGCCCGAAATACCTGTAATTTCGCTACCTCATTAGGACCAATTTTATCTATAAATAAAGGTTCAAGTATCAAAACGGAAGCTTTCCGATCGTTAGTTCGATTGTTCTAATGGTAATAGGAAAATCTCAAATAGTTACTACCTCTGTTTGTTTCTTGTAGATCGATAGGTACATGAAAACGTGCCTTACACATTTGTGTCTGTAAACACGATGTTATTTTTTGCGAGCTGCTTCGAAAAGATTCTTGGTGTGGGTGAAGAGAAGGGTTTCCTTTTCAACCGACATGAACACAAATAATCTTTACTTTCTAAGCAAAATGTGTTGTTGATCTAAAAATACTTTAATATGCAGGAGACAGCTTTTGTATCAAATAAAATGTTTAGTAAGTTTTTTTGTATGTTTCGAAAAAACAAACACATGATACCCGGCTTAAGGTTGATTTTGCAATGCTGGCACTATTTTCAAACCGTTTGCTTCATCTTGAAAAAGAAAATAGCTTAACCGCCGGCGGTAGGACACTTTCCTAAAATTTAAATTACTATCAAATGTTCCTTTTCTAAAACTTTAAATTTATCAATTTGTTGAAAAGATTTACCAGTTAATTTATAACAGATGTTGAATAATGTACAAAGTCGGCCTGTTCTTCACTGTGAACAAATTTCGCCAAATTCTGCCAAAATTGCGAATTTTGTTAGACATTTGTTTCGTAATTTGTAAAAAGAATTTTTGTACGAATAAACCCAAACTGTGTTTAATTTACTGTAAATAATGTGAGCAATAAATGAAAATTTCGAATTGGTATTTCTTAGTTTTTCTTACACGGAAAAAACTTTTGTTCCTATGTTTAAGACAGTGTAATCATTGCATAGTGGAGGCAGCGTTTCCACTAGAGATGTGCTAGGCCGCTGAGTGGTGCGAGGAATTGATCCCACAACGTCCACTCCCATGATACCGCTCTGCGTTTCGCGCGGTGTCCCGTACATACCGAGATGTGCTATCTACAATAAACTACCGCAAAGTATAAAGGAAATAAATAATATTGACATTTTCAAATTGACAAAACTTATTTTTCCGTCAATGAATTCCTAAATGTCATGTTGAAATGATGTAATAATATTTTTTATTTTTTTACTATGACATTGAATGAATGTAATAATATAATGTATTATGTATACTTAATGATAACAATTCATAAAAAATGCATGACCTGGTGCTAGAGCACGGTGAGACCAAACATTGTTAAATTATAATTTATACCAACACTTGTTTCTGCATTAAAACATTTTGAATTTGAATTATATGAAGTGGTGACGTCATATTTTCACCACTGTCCGTCACCATATCGCGGAAATCTTACCTTACAGTTGAGATGATCTCTGAGATAAATAATTAAATTTCGATTGTCAATTGACTCTGAAGCGTGAAACTCATTAGGTACAACGAAAGAAAACTTCAACATACTTTACATTCGATTTATTAAAAATATTATAGAAAAATCAACAAAAATGCTAAACTATTTTAGAGATTAAATAAATACGAAATTTCGATTAAAAATTATAATAGTAGAGAATGCACTCTAAATACCTATTTGAAGCCTTACATATAATTATCTCACTCTCTTCTATGACTCAGAAAGAGACGACATACAGCTAGACTAATACATGATCCAAGAAAACAAGGTCTAGCATTCACCAAACACGTAATGATGTCATGGTCATCCGTCTCTTTCGAACTTGTTGTAAATGACTTATTTCGGTCTTGCTTATGCATCTATTGACGTCACTACGTGTGCTGAATGTTATACCTGGCGTGAGTATATTATGAAACCATGGACCAATAGAATTGTACAATTGACATTGCGTAACGTTTGGTCACGTCATGTCATTGTGTGAGTTTAATTACAGTGCGACCATTCAGCTATACAGTTGAGGGCGCCACAATCGTTTTCTCTAAGCATGCTAGTCGAAAAGTTTTAGTTCCCTCATTTGTCCACATCTTCAAATAACTCGGCCGCACCGAGCACTGAAGAAATTATACCAAGTGTCTTTGGAATGCTTTCTAGTAGAATATTATTATCGTAATCTAGAAGACAATTTTATACATTGCTATAAAATACCTATCTACGATAACATAAATATTATTTATATTCTACGTCACATGGCAAGGACGTCGATATTATTAATTGTATGAACCATTATATTGAAGATACGAAGCTATATTAATCATGGCATCTCACTCGCACAACCGCATTATATTGCTAGTGCGAGTGAGAGGACACGATTAGCGCCGCTTCGTTAAAGACGCTGTTTAAATCATTTCCTGAACTACATTTGACAGCTCTTAGTTTGTCGCCAACTTTTTCTTACATATTGAAACAAAAAGAGACGCAAAATTTTTGTCCTATCAGATTAGTTTAGTGGTCGACACAAAATCGACATCTTACATTGTTGCTATCATGATCCAAAAAAAAACAAAGTTTAGCATTCCGGGAGCCAACACGTACTCGTCGTCGTCATTCGTCTCTTTCGAACTATTTGTAAATGACTATTTCGGTCTTGCTTAAGCATCAGTTGACGTCACTACGTGTTGCCCATGTGACCGGAATGCTGTATCTGGCGGAGTATATTATAATACCATATTTGTTATAAAATATTGTTAAAACGTTTTTTTTTAATTGAGTCACCTGTCAACGTCAAAAATCCATGACAGTTTAATTCTTTAGTTAAGATTTCCGCGGTTGTTTCGCGGCATGAGATTTGAAACTATAATGACTCAAAATAAAAATCGTACTAAAAAATTTTTTTTTCATAAAACCGTTCATGATAACTTATAATACTTTTAAGACAATAATTATTAATTTCATTATAATTATAACAAACATAGACTTATTGCGTAATAGTCTTCAACATTAAGTCTAATATTTTTCAATTCATATTTATTTTTTCTTAAAAAATAAACAATTTACATGAATAATAAGGTGACTAAATATTTCAAAGAAATAAATAAATACATATTTTATTATGGAAACTGACGTGGTTTTCACACATTATGATTTAAAACACGGGAATTACTCACGTACGATTCAGTCGATTATTCCGACTATAGTTTCAACCGCATTCGGCGGTCTTCATTAAGGCGAGTGCGCGCGCGCGGCTGCGTCGCGCATAGCACTGAACTATAGTCGGAATAATCGACTGAATCGTACGTGAGTAATTCCCGTGTTTTAAATCATAAATAAATACATATTACTTGTGTATTTTTTTTAAAGAAAATCAACTAACCGTTTCAAGCATTTGCTTTTAAACACTAGCTGTTGCACGGGACTTTACACCCGGAATAGCGCTGTTCGGCCTTTGGCCTTGCAAATACATAGTTACAAACAAATAAACAATAATTTTATTTAATATATATATTTACATATGTTTAGGAAAATTTAATCACAGGATGAGATTTAAAAAAGTAGAAATCGGAAGTTAGGCCTTAAATTATTTATTATTTGAGACAAAACTTCTAAAAAAAACATAACATTTCGTCACGCCTTTCCCCCGAGGGGGCTGGCAGATGTGTACAACACCCACATTTCGCCGAACGATATTCAGTCCCAAGTGTGATCTTAGGGGGCGAGCCTGTCGCCATACACCGGGCTCCAGTCATGTAGCAGATGACATACAATACGCACATATGTTCACACAATGAACAAATTGGTGCGTGCCGTCGGCTGGGTTCGAACCCGCTCCCTCTGGCTAGAGTTTTTTTACCTAGTAATAATAAGACAATAGGTACTAAC
This sequence comes from Peribatodes rhomboidaria, assembly GCA_911728515.1. NCBI lineage: Eukaryota > Metazoa > Arthropoda > Insecta > Lepidoptera > Geometridae > Peribatodes > Peribatodes rhomboidaria. The sequence continues at coordinate 14,983,704 of OU452184.1, forward strand.
AAATAAGGTCTAAAAACCAACTATTGCCACAGTTCAAAAATACAGCCGCTGTGGTCTTTTACATGTACTGCAACGAGTGTGAAAGTGACAGAGCGATCATTCTTGCCTTCTCACACGCGTTTACGTTTATCGCCGGCAGTTAGACCTTATTGTGTATGCTAAAATGAACTTTATTGCGACGTAACAAGTCTCATTTTTTTTAAATAAACCACTACTATTTACTATTCTTTTGTTCTGTACCCATACGCAAAAGACGTCATCATAAACCGACGACCAAAAAAGAGAAGGTTCTATGTGCGTCTGTATGTATATTTTCAAACAAGATATTTACTGAACTCTGTACGTCCGTCCCTTTTACCCAGCTTAGTCTTTATACCCGACCGCACAAAAAGAGGTGAATAACTTTCCCGTGTCTGTCAGTTTATTTTATCAATTACTAGCTAAGCGCTCCCGGCTTCGCTCGCGTTTCTTAGTCTATGTCAATCAGCGATTGTGTAGATTTTTGCTAGTACAATTTTGTTTACAATCCGACCAGGCAACTAGAACCATATATTAATGACATACAAAAGAGATTACATACGAGTACACTTTTTAGCTCTTTCTAATATTAGTGTGGAAGAGTGATGTCATAGACTACATGTTACAGCGCGTTCACACAGAATTCTTCGACGAATTATGAGTACGCGTTACGTAAAACCTTGCAGTAGCGACAGCCATGATACATGACTTATAATACGCACATATGTTCACACAATGAACAAATTGGTGCGTGCCGTCGGCTGGGTTTGAACCCGCATTCTCCAGCTTGAGAGGCGGACCTTCTCCCAACTGGGCTGCCATCGCTTTCTGTGTTCTGTGTTGTTCTGTGTTGTAACAGAATGTTTGACATTTAGATAAAACTTACCGAAATTTGATTCGACACTTTACTTCTGAACGTTTTTAAAACCGGCCCGTAATGAACTAATGATGTAGTGACGTGTGAATTCGCTCTTCCAACTTCGTAGGTATTTAGCGAGGTTTATTTCGCTAAAGACCTACGAAGTACGATAAACGAACCTTCAAATAACAGTAGGTCGACATGCCGGGCATAAGTCAACGGATCGCTGTGTGAACGCGCTCCTAGGTTCGACAAATATTCGCGCACTTTTTGACGTCAATGTCAAAATACAACCCATTTCCTTTGTTAAATGATATGTCCGAATGGACTGAAAAAGCTATATTAATCATGGCATCTCACTCGCACGACCGCATTTTATTGCTAGTGCGAGTGAAACGACACGATTAGCGCTGCTTCGTTAAAGACGAAGTTTATATCATTTCTTGAACTACATTTGACAGGTCACAGGCCAAAAAAATAACAGCCAACTGTTAGGTTCTAAATGAACAAAATGTATGAGGCTACCCTAGTAAAAAACTTACGTGTCACGCACACTAGCATAAAAGTTGGCCTGTCACTTTTCTTTCATAAACAGTACGGAACTCTCTCTAGAGAGATATAGTCTAAATCCATATCATATTCTGAACTTTAAAATCGTTTGACATCAACAGAGAAGTCAATGTCGCCGATATTATGCGATTTTTCGTCACACCTTTCCCCAAAGAAGCTGGCAAAGGTGTGCAACACCCACACTTCGCCGGACGATATTCAGTCCCAAATGTGACAGGGGGCGAGCCTGTCGCTATACACCGGGCTCTAATGTAGCAGATGACATTAACTACTTATGAACTTATGGTATTAGTCTACGGGAGTCACAGTACAAGCTTTGCTTAGTTTAGGGTCAGACGACCGTGTGTAAATGTACCGAACTTATTTTTTATGTAAAAAGTGAACGAGAATTTTTCCGTTCTTTCTGTCAGTCGTTTTTTTCATGGCTGAATTCAAATGTTGTTTTTTTCTTGGCCTTGGCTCCAGTAACACATATAGCAGATGACATTAACTACCTAAGATAAGGTGATAAGGTTCATATTTTATTGCTGACAAAAAGTGCGCGAGAATTTTTAGTTTATTTTAGAACCGTCGTTAATTTTTCTTGTCTCAATTTTAATGTTGTTTTTCCCACCGCATGGTCTACTTGAAAGCCTTGACGATCCAGACGATGAAGACGATGGCCAGCACGGCTGCGACGAGGATGAGGATGAACATCTTCCTCCTGTACCGGCGCTGGTACTCCGCAGCCTTGGCGAGCTCGTCAGCTCCGGACTCGACGTTGGCTGTCGCGGCTTCTATGTGGCTCTCTACTGTGTCTGCGAATTGATAAACGAAAGCAAGCATTAAGGCCCGGTATTACACGAAATCAATAAAAACAAGTATTTTGTTTGCGCCTAGTTTGGAAGAGTTGTGATTATCAGGTGAAAAAATAAATACTACTGGTAGTAAAGTTGTGAGTAAGCAGACCCCGCTCAAGCACTTACCATTAACATTATATCGACAAAAATTTATTATAACTGTACATAACCATAACCACCCTCTTCATTCACACAAGCAATCAAAGCCCACTCATTCTCACACACACACACACACACACCCTCACACTAACACACACATGTTTTCACACGAGATAATTGTACTTTGTTTAGTAATTTACTTTTTAATAAGTTTAATAATTTACCAACGAAAAACTGTAAATTTTTGCCTATGTCAAAATCTTTAATATGTATATTTTCGATAGACTCAAGCATAACTTCTCCATGTCCTATGTACCTAAGTGCAACTTTAATTATTGCTTTATTATTAATTTGGAATGTTTTGTTTTAGTTTTTAGTTTTAATATTTTTTTCATTCTCCTACATACAAGTCTAACCCCATTTAATGGAAGGCCACTGAATCTCACAACACAGGACTCCCCTAGCGTGAGATTCAGGGTTCATAGCTTATTCTGATTTATCTACTAATATTAGTCAATAAGAATCAGTTACTAACTTTAATCTGTAAGCACTGTATATTTTTTTGTTCAATAAAATTTTATTATTATTATTATTAAAAAACAACCAAAATCAGTTAACCCGAAGTAGAATTTTGAAAAATCATTCTCGTTTTGGAAAAAAATATCACAAAAAGTAAATTCTTAAAAAAACTGTCTGTATGAAGTTATCTAAATTTCCAGCGATTACAACATTACAACAGGGCAACCTAGGTGGGAATCGAACCCACGCCCCCAAGCTCAGAAGGCAGGTTCACTACCAACTGAGCCACCGAGCCTCAAGGCGAGGTATGACCGAGCTTTAATTAAAAATTAGGTGACCGCGGTTGACATTTACAACTGAGCGCTACCGTGGCTCGGATGACACTTTAAATTGTTGGCTCCGGTTGTTTGTTCTAAACCAGTATACAGCCATGTCAGAGGCCATCAGGCGGTCTAGAAACTCTGACAACAGGGCTAGCCAGTCGACCTATACGAACTTGCTAACTATATCAAGGATAACTGTAAACTATTTCTAAAGGGACGGTATTCAAAACCACCTTAATGTAAATGTAAACAACTAATACTTCTAGTAATTCAAACCATGTACAATATGTAGGTAATTCCAATTTAAATCTAATGGACACCAAGATCAATACTACAGAAAGACACCCAAGAAACACTACGAGGTCCGTCCTCTTCCGTGCTCCAGCGAGAAGTGCCGGTTGGACGGGGCGGGCGACTCAGGCGCTACTCCTTCATTCCTTACGCTACATTCATTCATTCATTTATTCATTGATTCGCTACATTCCTTTGACAGTTCGCTCGCAAAACGTCACACAGCAGACCATAGCAGCATTTACAAATTAAATATACAAACAGCATTAAATTCTAGTTTTGTTTTATTAATATATATTCTGTAAGTTACTAACATAAGTTTTTAAGCCTATTTTTCGTGTGTACTAACAAAAATGGGTCTATGTTATCCGAAATAAAATAATTTGAATTTGAAAAAATTTGAATAGACTGCATTCTTTTGTATGTGTTGCTAACATAACTAAGAACATTCCCGACTCGTTCACTATAAAAAAAAAAAAATGGTCATCCATTCGGGAGCTACGATGCCACAGACACACACACACACAGACACGTCAAACTTGTAACACCCCGTCGTTTTGCGTCGGACGTTAAAAATACAAAAAAATTGAATATAAACAAAATTGCAGCACGAAGTTCGCCTGATCAGCTAGTAAATAAATAAATGTCGAGGTAGAGGAGGAGAGGAGCTAGTGCGGTTCCTCACCGACAGTGTGCGCCTGCGAGTTGACCATCCCGGCCAGGTCCTGCATGATCTGGTTGACGTCCAGCACGTCCGCCTCGATCTTGTTCATGTACGCCTCGCGCTCCACCAGCATGCTGGTCTCGAACTCCACCAGCCGGGCCTGCGAATTATAACACGACGTTACACACACTGCACCGGACGATAGTTAGTCCCAAATGTGACAGGGGGCGAGCCTGTCGCCATACGCCGGGCTCCAGTCATGTAGCAGATGACATACAATACTCACCTATGTTCACACAATGAATAATTGTCGTCAGCTGGGTTTGAACCCGCTCCCTCTGGCTTGAGAGGTGGGCTTTCTCCAACTAGGCTATCATCGCTATTCACGAATAACACTAACAATTACAAATAATAATAATAATATATGTACTTGCAAATACGGTTGTCTGACCCCAAACTAAGCAAAGCTTGTACTATGGCTGATTGATATCCGTACTTATATATTTTTAAATATGTACATACTTTTTATAGAACAAACATAAATTATTTTCACATTTAAATGATTGCCCTAGGGAGGTGGGAATCGATCCCACCGCACTCTCTAGCTTAAGAGCGAGCTTTTACCAACTAGAGCCTAGACCCAGTGTCATACACAGACCATGCGTACTTAAGGAACGACATACGCTGCACACATTTGGACGATCTTTTTTGATTTCGAAAGTTCAAGGTCATTTTCCGGACATGCAAAAATCAAAAGCCAAAATGTTTTTATTCAATTTGGTATCAAAGATAAACTTATGAACGTCAAAGTTTTACAATAGACTCGACCGCCTTGTTCGGATAAAGAGCCACCACTCAGAAGAACAGGCAAGAAACTAAGAGGCATTAATATCAAAAAATTAATAAATTACTGTTTCACAAATTTTGACTCACAACTAGGTAATATCTATGTACTAGTGGCTACTTGGCGGATGCAGTAAGCAAAGCTGCAGTGCGTATGCGACGATCCATTTTTTTAAATTCAATTTCCGCGGAATGTGTTCCACGGACTAATTGAAAAAATCTTTTTCACCAAAAAAAAACTCACCTGCGCCTGCTGATTGGCTAGCAGCGTGGCCTCCTCGTCATCAGCCATAGTTTGTTGCTCCAATAAACGAGGATCATTGCGGACGCGCGCCGCGCGCGGCATGTGTGCTGCCATCTTCTCTGACACTTGCTGTCAGGGAAATAACATTCTAAATATTATTATTTTTTTGTGTAGAATAGGTTGGCGTTTGACTACCAACTCGTCTGATGTTAAGCGACGCTGTGGTCTAAGATGGAGCACGACGACCTATAAGGTACTAATTCACTCTAGCCTTGAAGTTTTGTAGAGTGAAGAAGTACAAGGACGGCAGTTGAGTGAGGCGCTACAAGTGCGCTACTGCTCAGACCCGTCTTCGGAACGGTTACACCGGACTACATCCCGAAACACGACTAGGTCATTTCACGGCATGGCTTGGTCCGGTGGGTGGTAACTAGTCACGGCCGAAGCCTCCCACCAGAGTTTGCTACCCGGTTAGCACTACCCGGGGACCACGTGTAGGGAATCAGAATAGAGTACACTCCTACGGACGTGGGTAGCTCAGCCCTAGCTTCGAGTAAATAATTGATTTACTCAAAGTTATAAACTTCTTCTTATGATGTGTACAGACCAAGCCAACGGATGTCAAAGAATACGCTTCGTCCCGTTTCGTTTCAATAAAATGAAACGAGTCGCAGCAAATCGCTGGCCTTCGTTTGCTTTGGTTTGCAGCGTTAGGCTCAGCTCAAACCGGGCGAGGCACGAAGAGACTCATATATATATGAGACATTTCTCATAAAAAACATTGTGAATATAGATTCTTATTTGGTAGTAGTTATTTTGAAGCCTCCTCCAGTTTCTTCCATTTGTCCTGATGACAGGTAGAATATTGCAAATGACAGGGACAAATGGAAGATTGCTATTTATATATATATTTTAAAATGTATGTCATATGGTTGAAAATAACATGCCAAATATAAATTTTAGCGAGCGCAATGCGGCAAGTTGTAAAAGTCAAAATGTTATGATTGGGATTGAAATTATGTATCGAAGACACACTTAAGAACGTCAAAGTTTTATTTTTATAAGACTCTTGTTAGGAAATAGAGCCACTACTCAGAAGGACAGGCAATAAACTGAGGGCTAAAGAGTCGGCACTTTCAACCGTATGACTTACGTTTTGAGTTTAGTTCAAAATGTTATAATTATTATCAGTATCTTCGACGCGCCTTGTCCGGTTTGCGCTGGCCCTTAGTCGTCACCATAATTGATGAAGGTCGGGCCTAGTTTGAATTAATGTTGATCAGTCAATGCACTATTCTCTTCAGCTGTTACAAGTATAATAAAAGTGTTTCATAAATAAAAAAACGGGTCATTTGACCCCAAACTAAGCAAAACTTGTAGTATGACTGCCAGAAATTTATATAGTAGCTAGGTTCAAGTCTTTTTCGTGTAGCGCTATTCCCCAAACTAGATACATCTATATACCTACCAGTTTATTAAAAACTATGAATTAAATTTAGCCTTGGAACTCTTGCTTATTATTTATTGCTGTCTCTTTTTAAACCCCCGACGCAAAAACGACGGGTGTTCAAAAAATTCAAAAAAATTCAGATTAAAAAAAAAAAATTCAAAATTATTTATTTACGAAAAGTACATTTTGTTTTTGTTGGCACTAACAACCAAACTGGGTGTAAGAAACCCGTGTTTTGGTAGTTAGTCCTTCCTTAAAGTTAATGCTCAAAGATATGTACATTTTTGTTTGTTTTATAAGTGTCAAATTGTATGGTTGGGTAAAAAATTAAATTAATCAAAAAAATTTAAAATAAGTATGGTATAAATAGAATTAATATTGTGAGTTAATTTACAGTTATATATAATACATGCCAGAGACAGTTGGTTCGAATTGGTTAAGGTTAAATTCAAAGTACGCTATTTAAATTTCTAAAATTTGTCGAATATTCAAAGTATTTATCACGTTTTATACAAAAATACAAATGAAATGTGAATGATTTAAAATTAAAATATAAAAATATTGATACAAATTATTCTGAAATTTTAAATAATTTTTCAGTTTCAGCATAATTTAGATTTTTGAGCCAAGTAATTAAGGTCTGTTTACAGTCTTTCAGATTAAGAGGATATATACATATAGATTCACCAATAACATTATACAGATGCGAGCTAACAGCCTAAGTAAAGTAGTGTTATAAGTTTGACGTGTCTGTGCGTGTCTGTGACATCGTAGCTCCCGAACGGATGAACCAATTTTTTTTTTTTTACGGGTGAATTAATCGGGAGTGTTCTTTCCCATGTTTGATGAAAATCAGTGTAGGGGTTTTTTTAAAGTTTTTAACTTATACTTGTTTCTCTTACACTCTGTAAGAGAAAAAGAGAGGCAGAGACTGCTGTTGACAGAATTTAATAGAAGTATGAAGACCGATTAACATCAGACGAGCAAATGCTAATTCTATCTCCACTCCGTCAAATTCTATTAGTGTTAACAGAGACGGAACATTCCTTCGTTGTTCTATCTCAGCTCACGTAGATCCTACGAGTATTTTAAGAATGCTCGCTCGCTTGATATAGACGGCATTAGAGCGTGCGAGCAGTTGCTTAGAGCGTTCTTGCATTTTCAGACGTGCTCGCTCCCCGGAGCGGTCTCATCGAAGCGTTTTTGTATAAAGGTCGATTTACATAAAACGAACATAGAACTAGAGCTAGAACAAGAGCATTTTTTCGTTATCTTTTAGTGTAAACGAAAGCTAGACGTATCCATTTACATCAAACAAACACAGAGCTAGAGCAATCAGTAGAACACAAGAACGCTTTGATGAGACCGCTCAGTGGCGCGAGCACGTCCGAATACGCTAGAATGCTCTAAGCAACTGTTCTCTCGCTCTTGCGCCGTTTACATCGAGCGAGCGAGCATTCTTAGATTATTTTATAAAATCTTTGCGAACGCACTAAGAACAACGAAAGGCTCTACTCCTGTTTACCCTTGAAGAATTTGATGTAGTGGGGATAGAATGAGCATTCGCTCGTTTGGTGTAAATCGACCTTTATGTGACCAATGAGAATTCGTTCGGCTGATCTAAACATATATTGAGTAAGAATTCGTTGGTTTTCATTTTTGCTTCTATATATTTTGGTATAAACGCTGAAAACGAGCTTTCGTTTAAAGGATGCGATTTAGACCACCAGTTGGTACAAGTGCTTCATAAGTCCGACTTTGACACTAATATTATAATTGTGCTGTATTTATCATTTTGTCTCCAACGCTCAAAAAGAAAAGAAAGAAGAGACGTTGGTGGATGACAATTTATTTATTATTTATACCTCTGAAGTATGAGCTGGGATATATGAAGCATTGCATGACTACGCTAAGGTAAGTTAGCAAAATCATACTCACTGTTTTTAAAACATTTATTGAATAAATTAACAATCATAGAACTTTGGTACCTATTGAATAAGTAGTACATTTTATAAAACACAAAAAGAAATTTGAAAAGAAAAGTTCCTTAAAGAAAAATTTAAAAAAATTTGGGAAACTTGCACATAAGGTCGCCTGACCCCAAACTAAGCAAAGCTTGTACTATGGCTGCCAACAACTGATATACATACTTAGATATTTTTAAATACATACATAAATAGATAATGAACACCCAGTTATAGAACAAACACAAATGTTTGCCCTAGGTGGGAATCGAACCCACGCCCTCAAACTCAGAAGGCAGGTTAATTACCAACTGAGCCACCGAGGCAGTCAATAAAACTTTATAATAATACTTTAAAGTTCCGCTATTTGCACACTGGAATACCGCCGGTTGTTTCAGTTTCGGTATTATACGAAATGAGTAATAGTTGGTTTTTGTATTTTGTGAACTGTTTTCAAATTGAACTGTTTTTAAACTGAATTCTCTGGTTAGGTGGTGGCTGATCTGTGATTACAGAATATGTAGCTAATGTACTTTATGAGCTATCCGAACATGAAGACTTCGGAGTTGTTGCTAAGCTTGGCTCAAATTTCCCCAAATCAGCGTGGAACAGTACATTACTTATATGACGTTCAACAAATGCTCTCGTCCGCTTTGAATATTCACGATGTTTTGAAGCTACAAGATTTCCAAAAGCTTGACTCTTATCTTTTATCTTTGATGCACATTTTGCACATGTCTCTTTAGGTTGTCTCTTGTGCCTTATCTTTGATGCACATGTATCTTGAGCTTTACTCTTGTGCCTTATCTTTGATTCACATGTCTCTTTAGCTTGACTCTTGTGCCTTCTCTTTGATGTATCTTTTAAAATACGGTAGGCTTCCGCCACTCGATGGTCTTCAGGTTTAAATTTTCTTTTTTGTGATATTGTCTTGTTGCCAGATCTCAGGGAAGTTGAAGGTTGCGATTGTCTTGTCGCTGATCCTAGGGAAGTTGAATGTTGCGATTGTGCTCTCGAGTTGCCTGTTCCTACTGAGGCTGCCGGATGCGAATGTGTTGTTGAGTCTGACTGTGTACTTTCAGTAAGGTCCACTACCGCAGTCCCTTCTTGTTCATTTCCCTCATTCTGTTGTTCATAAGCCTAAAAAAACAGTTTAATTAATTCGCACACTAAATTAAGTTTTTGTTAATTTCAGACACCGTCAACAGAAGAGGCATGGCTCTCAATTGCTCAGAAATTTAATGAGAAGTGAAATTTCCCAAACTGTGTCGGTGGATGGGAAGCACTGCATCATACAAGCATCTTTCAATAGCAGAAGCGACTTCTTTAATTATAAATCCACATTTAAGTGTGGTATTAATGGCCATTGTAGACGCTAACTATAATTTTATTTGATGAAAAGGAAAGCTTCTATGAAGCTATGTAATTCACTGGGCATGATGGACGGAATTGGAGATGGCGTCGTTACTCCAGGACAGTGGAGAAATGTGGTCCGTTTATCATCATACCTATCTACCATTACCCAACGCTGTACGAAGATATACTTTACTCAAAAATGCATGTAATGTAGTCATTATTTTGACAACCTTGTTTGAGCAAAGTCGACCTTGCCGTTCTGTTTTAAGGAGCGGCCGGCAAAGTTTTGCTGGTCGCTCTAACAGGCCAGCAAAACATTGCCGGCCGCTAATTTGACGTTTCAACGTTTAAAAAAAACTAAATGCAAAAACATTTTATTTAAAAACACAGCTGTTTGTATATAAAGAGAAGAGATGGGTACAAAAAGATTTTATTCCATATCTGTAAAGTTCCAACTACCATTGTTAAAAAAAAAAAACAAAGAAGTAACAAAAGCGCGGTTCAGCGAAAATTTTATTTTATTTAGTGACTTTTTTGCTAAAAATGAGCTCTCCAAGCGAAAATTCTTCCGATTCAATGTGTTTAATACCGCCAGACATTACAGATGAAGCTAAATTAGTGGTTGAAAATTGAATACCGCGAAACTCAAAGGAAAATTAGTAATATGAAACCGGGAAAGTCGGTGTTGAATTTTAGTAACTGTACTTTTCATAATTGTAATTTTAATTAAATTTCTAGTTAATTAATATATATTTTATTTAAATTACTTGCTGGTTTTATTTATGTTACTTGCATTTTTGAGTAAAGCACTATACAAGCCTTGGCCCACTATGACTGCTTCGCTGGTCACGCTATGATTGCCTCGAGCTAGCCTAGCTACGCTCTAGACCTTCCAGCTTGGCCATCATTGCAGCCCTTGCTGTCCTCGCTGTAAAGGCCTCGACCTACGACCTCGGCCTTTATCTCAGCTCGTCCATCAAGTGCTGCACGCTGACCGCGCTGTCGGCCATCATCAGCGCGACCAGCAAAATCATTATAGGCCGCGGCAGTAATGTACTATTATAATGTGAAAATATACGGCAAGAATTTTCAGAATATTTTAATTAAACTGATATTTCGCCATGGCAAAACAATATTGCATAATTGCATATCTAATTTCTATGAACACCTTTTCCGAAATGGTTATAAATGTACCTACCATTAAATATGAAAAATAAACATAAGTAAACTCACCATGATTTTATTTTGGTAATAAAAAAACATAAATAAACATAAATAAACTCACCATGTTTTTATTTTGGTATTTTCGACACTAGAAACAAATTTTTTTTTTCTCGATTTTTATTTCTCACTAAACATGCATATTTTTAAAATACAAACCAATTTGAAATATAAGTGTAGTCTGCACCGCTACACGATTTTGTTGCTTTTTGCCTTTCTCGGCGATAAGATAAAAAAAGCGAGTCTAACTTTTTTTTTTAACCAACGAAGAAACGGAGGACGTTCTCAAGTGTATGACCACGCATAACTTTTTACAGAGTAGTCCAATTTTGATAATTCTTTTTATGCTGCTACAACATTACATTGAAGTAGGTTGCAATTTACCGCCAATCATCTTGTTTGAGAGTTGTGTTTTTGTAGTGTTCAAAAGTCGGATCTTAGAGACATCTAGAAGTTTAGTAGGTTTTTATAATTAGTAGTAGTTTTTCTTAAAACTATTCAGTAATTTAGATCACCCGAACCAATGCTCATTGCTCATAGAACACAAGAACGCTTTAAAGAGACCGCTATGGGGAGCAAACACGTCTGAAAACGCAAGAACGCTCTAAGCAACTGCTCGCGCGCTCTAGTGCCGTTTACATCAAGCGAGCGAGCATTATTAGAATATTCGTAGAAGCTATGCGAGCTGAGATAGAACAACGAAGGAATGTTCTGTCTCTGTTTACACTAATAGAATTTAACGGAGTTTTTAGTTTTTAGTTTTTAAAAGTCTTTATTATTCAATAAAACATACAGCGGCACAACATCTAGTGTACATTAATTCCTAGATATGTCTCAATATAAATAAAATATATCCGTTTATAAAGCTATAATAGTAGCTTGTGTAAAAACTTATTGCATATACATATTTCACATAATTACACATGGATTTAACATTAGAATTTAACATAATTATGAAGTAAGGTATTTAGCAAGCTTTAGTTATAGCATTGCAACTTAACATAAAAGGGGTTAAATAAAGTAAAGAAGAAATAAAATAGTCTCTTTTGGGGGTAGATCATAAAAGAGTCGCCGAGCGGTCGATTCACAATAAGCAGCAGAAGCAACGTCGGTGTAATGCGTCATGTACCTAGGTGCACGCAAGCGCGCACACTCCGGTCCGGAGACGCGCGCGCCGTACTGTTCCTCATATTTTTTTTTTTTTTTTTTTTTTTTTTTATGTAGAATAGGTCGGCGTTTGACCACCAACTCGCCTGATGTTAAGCGACGTTGTGGTCTAAGGTGGAGCACGACGACCTATAAGGTACTTATTCACTCTAGCCTTGAAGTTTAGAGTGAAGAAGTACAAAGACGGCAGTTGAGTGAGGCGCTACAAGTGCGCTACTGCTCAGACCCGTCTTCGGAACGGTTACACCGGACTACATCCCGAAACACGACTAGGTCATTTCACGGCATGGCTTGGTCCGGTGGGTGGTAACTAGCCACGGCCGAAGCCTCCCACCAGAGTTTGCTACCCTATCACCTGATAATACGGGCGAGTATGGCGCGCGCGCCGGCGGGTTACGACGGCGCGCGCCTGCGTAGGCAACTGTACCTATTCATCGAGGAATAAGTGATGTGGTAGTTTGTATCGTTTGTATTTATCGATATAAGTTAGGTTGCGTTTTCGTGATTTGCATATCGTTTTAATTATTTTGTTTTTACTATTAGGGTTAGTGAACAGATAGAATGTTTTAGATAACTTGTAAATATAAGAACTCATGCTAATTAGTCCAATATTTTCATGTAATTTTTTGAGGTTAGTGTACAGTGGAGGGTTGAAAGAGTATTTAATAGCTTTATTTTGTATTATTTGTAGCTTGTTTATATTTGTAGGGCATGTGCTGCTCCAAACAGGGCATGCGTATGTTAGACATGGTCGGACCAGGGTGCGGTAAATACTAAGCTTAGTTAAGCTACTGAGACAGGATCGTCGGTTTAGAACCGGACTTAAGGCATTCAGAGACTTTATGCCTTTAAGGCACAGCTTTGACGTGTTTTCAGTCCAGTTTAGCTTGTTGTCCAAATGAACGCCTAAGTATTTCAAGGAGTTACTCCATGGAATGTTGTAGCCGTCGATCTGTAACTTACGCACAGGAATAGATCGCTGCCTGGTGAAAAGAATGGCTTCGGTTTTTGATGCATTAATTTTCAGTTTCCACTTTTGGAAATATGTTAGAAGCAGATCTAATGATAATTTAACGGAGTGGGGATAGAATGAGCAATCTCTCGTCTGATGTAAACCGGCCTTTTTAGTAAATGATCCAGAAATAATGCTCTTGATTTAGTACTAGCTCTTTGTTCGTTTGGTGAAAATCCACCATTAAACTATAATGTACTCCAATAATTGCTCCAGTCCAGCAGTAAATGTCTTCCGGCTAAGACGATAGCGATGATGCAGGAGTATGTGGCGAGTGTGTCCGTACCTTCTGCACAGTGGAGTACGTGGCGAGAGCGTCCCCGAAGGCCTGCGACAGGCGCTCGACCTGCAGCCGCTGCGGCTTGTCCCCGCGCCGCGCCACCACGCCCAGGCGCTGGATGTCGCGCGCCGTGCCCGACACGCTGCTGTTCACTGTCTGCTGCGTGTCGTGGCTGCGGCAATGTTACATACACTTCATCATTTAGTGTCAGATATGTATTTAAGGCCGCCTGAAGCTCTCTGACGGTTGACGGTCGCTAGACGGTTGTTGTTATAGGATAAACAGGCGAGGCCTATAAATTTAACTCATATTATAAGCACAAAATCGCGGGTGAAATCGTGAGGCGCAACTAGTGCAAAACACATAAATGTAAATGTAATTAGACTACGCACGTATATAAAACTGTTTTTGCGTAAAAACAAACAATAAACTTTAACTACGATTAACTATGCACGTATTGTTAAATCGGATACCTAATACGACTGAAAACATTACCAGATGCATTTTAATATTATTAGGCAGAAGCGGTATGAGTCTAATATTTAGTACACAGCGCGTGGAACAAAACAACAACAAGTAAACAGACACTAGTCACTACCAGCTCCGTTGACAATGTATAATGTTACGTGTATCAATAAGAAAGATAGAGAGGCGTACAAGAGACTGTAGCGAGAACGAGCCAACAATAATTATCACTATTACGACTTGTTGCATTTGTTTGTGACTACGGTGAATTGTGTGCATGCACCTAATTTTTGCGGGCCATGATTAGGTTTTATTTTATTTGCATTGGTTCAGTAACAGACTATAGGCTATGACCAATGACTATGAAGCCTGAATGATCTGTGGCTATGACACATGTATGTAAACAACAACTTGTAGGACAACTTAAATTTTATGCATACAATTTGACCCTATAATCCAATTATAACCGTACACAGCCTATAATATATATATAATAACTATGTATATACTAAATTTTAAATCATGCTAAGTAGGTAGGTACTTAATTAGGTTATTTAAAAATATTTGTGAGTTATACTAAACTACACGAAAATATGTCTCTGGTTTCGCTTAGATGGTTATAAGTGCGGCATCTCCTGGCTAAAGGACTGTTCCGCGAGACATTATTGTATGCAGGTCAAATATGATACCCGATTTTCAACTCTAAATGAAGCAGCTTAAGAAGAAGACAGGTACTCTATTGCCCGCGTATCCCAGTAATTTGTTTTTGACCTTCTCTTTTGGGTGAGTCTTATTGTACCTATGTACTGCGGAGTAAAATTGGTCACGATAGCCCACACTTCTAAAGTTTACTATGATGGTACGCGGCAGCTTGCTGTCTTTATTCAGTTTAGCAACACTGGTGCAGGTGACAACATCCTCCGAGCGGAGTTGATGGCTGACGACGTTCGCACATTGTTGCAGGACAGTGCTGAGGTTTTCGGAGCGAGGCTCGGGTGTGCCATGTATTACCAGATTCTTCACCCAAAAATGTTGCTCCATGTTGTTTAGCCTATCGGACAGATCGGTAACAGCGCAGCGTAGTAGCGTTTTCGTACCGTTTCTTCCTTGTATATGATCGAAGACTATGTGATAAAAACTAAATCCTGGGTATAAGCATTGATTCCAAACTACAATGGGGTCCTTATATTAGTGCTCTATCTGGGAGACTTAGTTTTGCTGCTTATGCGGTTCGTAAGATTAGGCAACTGACGGATATAGCTACAGCTCAGATGGTTTACTTTGCTTACTTCCACAGCATAATGTCATATGGCATTTTGCTGTGGGGTTCAGCTGCTGATGTAGAGCCATTTTATTTTGCAAAAGCGAGCGGTCCGCGCTATCTACGAGATGATGAGAGACGAGATTTATTTAAAGAAATAAATAAATTAACTTACCATCTTTGTATATCTTTGAAAATATTATGTGCGTTCGTAAAAAATTCATAAATTTAAATTGAACTGTGACTATTATAATAATAACACTAGAATAAGGATAGGATAGCTGTACCAAGATTTAGACTGACTTCTTAACTACTTCTATTCAACTTATATATACTTATTTCAGCGTTCGTTTTTATAATAAAGTTCCGAAACATATAACAAGGCTCACTGGAGGAAAATTCAAATCCCATGCTAAAACTACATTAATGAAAAAAGGATATTATAAAGTTAACAATTATTTAGAAGACAAAGATGTCTGGAGCCTTTCACTTCCACCAAGTGGCCACTAGTACAATAGATATTACTTAGTTTTAAACAAACATTTGTGAGACAGTAATTTACATATATGACGGCGCGAGATATCATTGGATAAAGAAAATCAGTTTATTTTGAGAATTGTTAATCGATAGTATTATTGTTCTGTTATTTTTGACGATGAATCGATTTGTTTATGGTAATTTAGAGCGGTTAACACCGAATGGAGTTGCGTTTGGGATTTCGGGCGAACGTCATGTCTGTCAGTCAGTGGTTGACAGGACTGGGCTGAAAGCGGTCGCACGCAATGGTCATTCGTAAACCCATTACTCTAAATCGCCAACTATCTTTGTGATCATTCACTAAATAAGTAGTCTAAGTGACTGTATAATTAAAATAGTGAAAAGCCTTCAATGCTGTCCCCTTATTTCAACGTTCCTGAAGTTTGACGCCCACCATAGATACCCGTGATGACAAGTTCATGGCTCAGAAATTAGACACGACACCGCGGCCTACTAGATTTTCCCCGTCATCAAAAGTGGAAGGTCACAGCGCAGCGGCCTTTCCTATGTTTCTCCGACATCAATGGGATCAGATGCGACGGCGTGGCTCCTCTTTCCTACATTACCCCGATATCAGGAGTGAGATGTGAAGGCTCGGCTTCCTATTTCTCTATGTTTCCCCGACATCAGAAGTGGGATAAGACCAATGCCCACAGTTAACAAGATGAGTGCTGAAGATGATGACGAGAACCACCGGCCTCTTCCCCGACATCAGAAGTGGGATAAGAATAACGCCCACAGCAACAAGATATGGCTCCGTCTTTGGCTACAATTCTACAATGATCTGGAAGCGAAGTGGCATAGCAACAGATGGCTGATAGGGTCGCCCCTACACTGAGAAAACTGTGTACGTGCTATTATTGTGGAGTGTGCGGACTGTTTCTTCGTGGTGCATAAAGTGCAGCAGAGCGGCAATGAGAGAGTGAGCATCGAGTAGACGTCTGCATTATCTCGACGGCGTTTGATTACACCTAGTCTATGCTATGTGACGCAACTAACAAACAACGAGAGACGAAGGATAGCAGTGTACCGAACAAAACGTCGACGCCTACGTGTTACTACTGCAACGAGGTTACATCGCCACTCGTTGAACGAAAAAGGGCACCAAAATAAGCAGCAGCAACGTGCGAGATCCGGTCAATGCCTGGAGGGCTATTCTTACAACTCGAGATTCCATCATACCCCGAAAAAAAGGCTGAATTCGAGATGCCTTATTCTAGTCGCTCGAGATCGAGATAATCTCGATAGCTGGGGCGCGAGATGTCTCGAGTAGTCGGAGGCAGTGGAGACTTCCAGGAATCGAGATCGAGATGAGATGAAAATCTCCTATCTCCGAATTGGGCCCCTGCACTATGAAGCAGCCATTGATCACCTAGGAGTAGCAATTGAATCCGGTGAGAAGTTTTCATTTTGTTTGATATTCGTACACGGTGTATGTCAGAGTGCTATTTTCTATTGGAGTTGCTTAGAGTTTGAAAATACCCACAAACAGTTTAGTCATACTGCCGCTTGCGGCACATGTGAGTCATGCAGTTAATAGATAACTTACTAAGTTTCAATGCTTTTGGTAAAACTAAGCCTGAAGGGCAGTAGCCGGTAGGACAGTAGCCTGTGTAGTAATAGCCTGTGTGGCAATAGCCTGTGTGGCACTAGCCTGTGTGGCACTAATCTGCAAGGTACTATCCTATGTGGCTCTAACCTGTGTGGCAAGCCGGTGTAGCAAGCCTGTGTGGCAAGCCTGTGTGGCCAGCCCGTGTGGCAAGCCTGTGTGGCAAGCGTGTGTGGCAAGCCTGTGTGACCAGCCTGTGTGGCAAGTCTTTGCTAACCTTACTTTTGTTGCATTATAGTCTGAGTGACGACCTAGCCTGTGTGGTGAGCCTATGTAGTAAACTCTTCCCGGTGTAACATCATAGTACGAGTTACGACCTAGCCTGTGTGGCAAGTCTAAGTGACAACTTTAATGGCATGTTATTCGGTTGAAATTGGACACAGCAGTTTTCATAAGTCCAAACCGCGTATGTGTACCATCATTGGATTTTCAATGTGGCTTGATTAAATTCTTGGAACATTGGATGTAATGTAGTTTTAGCCTCGATTATTCGATTGGTCCCAACACAATTTATTTCACTAAAAGTCAAGTTGCTTATTTCAATTATCATGACAATTTATGGGGATAGGTAACGAATATGAAGTTGTTGGAAGAGTCGATTATACTCTGAGACGATGTTTATGGTTGGTAGAATTGGGTTTAACTGTGTTTTGTGTTTTTCTATAACTGTGATC
Organism: Peribatodes rhomboidaria; assembly: GCA_911728515.1. Lineage (NCBI taxonomy): Eukaryota > Metazoa > Arthropoda > Insecta > Lepidoptera > Geometridae > Peribatodes > Peribatodes rhomboidaria. The sequence goes on from OU452184.1 coordinate 15,001,969, forward strand.
GATTTCTGTGAAATTGTGGAGGTAGATTTGAGACGGTCAGAATGACCGAGCGTTAAGTGGTTACTTGAGCACTTTTATGATTGTCCACAGATGATGAGATGAACTATTCACCCGAGGACGTGTGAAAATGCAGGATGGCCGTGACGGCGCGAGATATCATTGGATAAAGAAAATCAGTTTATTTTGAGAATTGTTAATCGATAGTATTATTGTTCTGTTATTTTTGACGATGAATCGATTTGTTTATGGTAATTTAGAGCGGTTAACACCGAATGGAGTTGCGTTTGGGATTTCGGGCGAACGTCATGTCTGTCAGTCAGTGGTTGACAGGACTGGGCTGAAAGCGGTCGCACGCAATGGTCATTCGTAAACCCATTACTCTAAATCGCCAACTATCTTTGTGATCATTCACTAAATAAGTAGTCTAAGTGACTGTATAATTAAAATAGTGAAAAGCCTTCAATGCTGTCCCCTTATTTCAACGTTCCTGAAGTTTGACGCCCACCATAGATACCCGTGATGACAAGTTCATGGCTCAGAAATTAGACACGACACCGCGGCCTACTAGATTTTCCCCGTCATCAAAAGTGGAAGGTCACAGCGCAGCGGCCTTTCCTATGTTTCTCCGACATCAATGGGATCAGATGCGACGGCGTGGCTCCTCTTTCCTACATTACCCCGATATCAGGAGTGAGATGTGAAGGCTCGGCTTCCTATTTCTCTATGTTTCCCCGACATCAGAAGTGGGATAAGACCAATGCCCACAGTTAACAAGATGAGTGCTGAAGATGATGACGAGAACCACCGGCCTCTTCCCCGACATCAGAAGTGGGATAAGAATAACGCCCACAGCAACAAGATATGGCTCCGTCTTTGGCTACAATTCTACAATGATCTGGAAGCGAAGTGGCATAGCAACAGATGGCTGATAGGGTCGCCCCTACACTGAGAAAACTGTGTACGTGCTATTATTGTGGAGTGTGCGGACTGTTTCTTCGTGGTGCATAAAGTGCAGCAGAGCGGCAATGAGAGAGTGAGCATCGAGTAGACGTCTGCATTATCTCGACGGCGTTTGATTACACCTAGTCTATGCTATGTGACGCAACTAACAAACAACGAGAGACGAAGGATAGCAGTGTACCGAACAAAACGTCGACGCCTACGTGTTACTACTGCAACGAGGTTACATCGCCACTCGTTGAACGAAAAAGGGCACCAAAATAAGCAGCAGCAACGTGCGAGATCCGGTCAATGCCTGGAGGGCTATTCTTACAACTCGAGATTCCATCATACCCCGAAAAAAAGGCTGAATTCGAGATGCCTTATTCTAGTCGCTCGAGATCGAGATAATCTCGATAGCTGGGGCGCGAGATGTCTCGAGTAGTCGGAGGCAGTGGAGACTTCCAGGAATCGAGATCGAGATGAGATGAAAATCTCCTATCTCCGAATTGGGCCCCTGCACTATGAAGCAGCCATTGATCACCTAGGAGTAGCAATTGAATCCGGTGAGAAGTTTTCATTTTGTTTGATATTCGTACACGGTGTATGTCAGAGTGCTATTTTCTATTGGAGTTGCTTAGAGTTTGAAAATACCCACAAACAGTTTAGTCATACTGCCGCTTGCGGCACATGTGAGTCATGCAGTTAATAGATAACTTACTAAGTTTCAATGCTTTTGGTAAAACTAAGCCTGAAGGGCAGTAGCCGGTAGGACAGTAGCCTGTGTAGTAATAGCCTGTGTGGCAATAGCCTGTGTGGCACTAGCCTGTGTGGCACTAATCTGCAAGGTACTATCCTATGTGGCTCTAACCTGTGTGGCAAGCCGGTGTAGCAAGCCTGTGTGGCAAGCCTGTGTGGCCAGCCCGTGTGGCAAGCCTGTGTGGCAAGCGTGTGTGGCAAGCCTGTGTGACCAGCCTGTGTGGCAAGTCTTTGCTAACCTTACTTTTGTTGCATTATAGTCTGAGTGACGACCTAGCCTGTGTGGTGAGCCTATGTAGTAAACTCTTCCCGGTGTAACATCATAGTACGAGTTACGACCTAGCCATGGGTAACTCAACAGATTTGCTTGAGCCATGACTCCGGTTCAGGTCAGCCACTTGAACCGGAACCGTGAACCGGCTCACAGGTCAGCTCAAAAATCACTCCTTTCTACGTAATATGCGTCCTGACTCGAGTGAGTCATCTAGTGAGTAACGAAGTAAACTTCGAACTCAGCTCAGTTTGGCTCACACACATGCTTTATGGTTACCGTTCAAATAATGTTTTCCCGCGATGCGAGTCGGTGAGACTTATATCTCTTTCTCTCTTTTCCCCGATATAGGTTTGTCTCGTTCTCGTATACGTTGGTCAAAAATCGACTGTTCCTACGTACAGTATCGAAACAAAAAATTGCATATTTACAGGAGAGCAATTTAATATCAAAAGACTTAATTAAAAGTTAAAATATGTGGTAAGTATCAATTTTAGTACATTCAAACCATGATAAAAATTTATGTTTTTTTTAGAACTAATAAAGTATTCGTTTTCCTAAAATTATATTTAATATTCATATAGGTAGGTAATTGGTACAATGAAAAAAGTCATCAGTCAGATTTTGAAAAGAGGAATTGTTTTTTTTAGCATTCAATTTAAATAACTGTGATTAAATATCTACCTACTACCTAGGACCCTATTCGGAGATTTGAGATTTTCATCTCATCTTTCTTCATCCTTGTTGCTCTCGTTTGAAACATCATAGGTGTGAGAGTGACGAAGATAAAATCTCATCTCATCTCACGCGCAGGAATAGCCCCCCTAGTTGTTGGTTTAATTTAATTTCTAAATTTTGACTTGTAACTAAACTTACGTACACACTCTAGTAGGTATATATTAATAGATATAAGCTTGTATTTCCAACTTTAATTTTATGAGAACATTAATATATTAAAATATAGCATTACATTTTAATAATAAGTACGTCAATAGTTTATTTTAGCATTCCGCTATCACTGCGCGTGCAGACATAGCTTTTCTTAAGAATTTGTCTCCTTCTCTTTCTGTGGTATAGCTTTGTTTCGTCCATGCTCACACTACAATACATTTCGTATTCGGACTTGGAACACATCGCGTCAAATCGGCTCTCTTCGTTCTCGCGTTCGTTTTGATGAATGACAAAATCGTTTGAGTCGTTCGACTTGAGCCGCCTGTTTCAGAGTTGAGCCGCGGCTCAAGCGAGCCAAACCAAGTGATCTGAATTTTTGAACCGGTTCCGGTTCGAGTTACCCACGACTATTACGACCTAGCCTGTGTGGCAAGTCTAAGTGACAACTTTAATGGCATGTTATTCGGTTGAAATTGGACACAGCAGTTTTCATAAGTCCAAACCGCGTATGTGTACCATCATTGGATTTTCAATGTGGCTTGATTAAATTCTTGGAACATTGGATGTAATGTAGTTTTAGCCTCGATTATTCGATTGGTCCCAACACAATTTATTTCACTAAAAGTCAAGTTGCTTATTTCAATTATCATGACAATTTATGGGGATAGGTAACGAATATGAAGTTGTTGGAAGAGTCGATTATACTCTGAGACGATGTTTATGGTTGGTAGAATTGGGTTTAACTGTGTTTTGTGTTTTTCTATAACTGTGATCGATTTCTGTGAAATTGTGGAGGTAGATTTGAGACGGTCAGAATGACCGAGCGTTAAGTGGTTACTTGAGCACTTTTATGATTGTCCACAGATGATGAGATGAACTATTCACCCGAGGACGTGTGAAAATGCAGGATGGCCGTGACGGCGCGAGATATCATTGGATAAAGAAAATCAGTTTATTTTGAGAATTGTTAATCGATAGTATTATTGTTCTGTTATTTTTGACGATGAATCGATTTGTTTATGGTAATTTAGAGCGGTTAACACCGAATGGAGTTGCGTTTGGGATTTCGGGCGAACGTCATGTCTGTCAGTCAGTGGTTGACAGGACTGGGCTGAAAGCGGTCGCACGCAATGGTCATTCGTAAACCCATTACTCTAAATCGCCAACTATCTTTGTGATCATTCACTAAATAAGTAGTCTAAGTGACTGTATAATTAAAATAGTGAAAAGCCTTCAATGCTGTCCCCTTATTTCAACGTTCCTGAAGTTTGACGCCCACCATAGATACCCGTGATGACAAGTTCATGGCTCAGAAATTAGACACGACACCGCGGCCTACTAGATTTTCCCCGTCATCAAAAGTGGAAGGTCACAGCGCAGCGGCCTTTCCTATGTTTCTCCGACATCAATGGGATCAGATGCGACGGCGTGGCTCCTCTTTCCTACATTACCCCGATATCAGGAGTGAGATGTGAAGGCTCGGCTTCCTATTTCTCTATGTTTCCCCGACATCAGAAGTGGGATAAGACCAATGCCCACAGTTAACAAGATGAGTGCTGAAGATGATGACGAGAACCACCGGCCTCTTCCCCGACATATATAAAAAAATGCCTCTCAGTTTCTTGCCTATTCTTCTGAGTAGTGGCTCTTTTTCCGATGAAGGCGGTCGAGTCTATTATAAAACTTTGACGTTCATAAGTGTATGTTTGATCTCCAAATTTAATAAAAACATTTTGACTTTAACTTTTGACTTATAATCTGAGTTTGGACCGTATTTAAAACGCAGCTGTTAACTTACGATTTACAAAACAACCGTTTTTATAAAACTTGCATAACAAACACGTAAGAACACGTCGAACTTATTCATGGATACTAAAACAGCACATAGATTGATCTATTACCTAGTCGTGCTCCAATTCCCCAGTGCGCAGATTCCCCCGCAAAAATACAATAAGCAATAAACGCTTTCCATTGCGCTTTTCTGTATTGCATCCGGATTTGATCTCGGCTATTTTGGCGCGTATAACGAGTAATGGACCGCGAATGGACAACAATGTCCAGACGGTTACTTTGTTAGTAAAAATGCACTAGCTATATAGTCGACCGGCTTGGCTCCTCGCTCAGATGTGATGCACAATGATGTGCATAACGGGTTCAGACCGCGAAAATTATAATTTTGGTGTCAGACGCAGTCTGCGTAGTGCGATTTACGCCTATATTCACGTACACATGATCCCAAAAACTAGGCCTAGCGTTCTGTGAGTAGATACCTACACAACTACATCACTAGTCATCGTCTCTCTCTAACTTGTTGTAAATTACTTATTAAGGTCTTGCTCATGCATGGATTTACCTTTTAATTATTACACCATGCACTAATCGAGTTAAAAAAAAGCTTTTATTTTATTTTTGGTTAATTCGTTTTCGGGTTTGTTTCTGCTTTGAGAGCACGCTAGTAAAACAGGTAAAGTCCAAGACTAAAGTACTGAAAAAAAGTATCTAATTATATTGAACTAGCGACCCGCCCCGGCTTCGCACGGTACCTATAAACCTTTCGTGAAAATTCTCTAACTGATGGTGAAAACAGCAATCAAAATCCGTTGCGTGATTTAGGAGTTAGCGGATATACAGAGAGACAGACACGCGGAGAGCGACTTTGTTTTATACTTTGTTAAGATGTAAAGAAGAGAAAGAAAAGACTGGCTGCAACCCGCGGTTTTACTGTCGTTTAAAACGTATTCTAGATCTATCCCTTGTGCCAAATTTCATCCATATCCCTTGAGCCGTTCTGGTGTGATAATGAAACAAAAAAAAAAATATACGCGTTGACTTGTAAACCTCTTCCGTTTCGTCGGTTAAAAACATCCACCCACCCATTAATACTTACGCATTTATGATTATTAATGTGATATTCTCTCCACCTAAAATCTGCATAATATAATTTCAATATATGATTTTTTTAAATCACGTATATCCTTCGGCCTTCGGGTGACCTAGAAGCTGTGACGTAATAACTAAGCGAACTATACGAATAACATATACGAACTTGCTAGCTTAGGTACTTTAGGTATTTTTTTTTTCTTTCTATTATTACTTTTGTTTCAAAAGTTCATCGGTGACGTCATATTGGGAGGCGTTTGGGAAAACCCTAATTGAGTGGCAATATTAGCACTAATTCCTTATTAACTACTGAGTCACTAATCAGCTAATCAATAATATGAGCAAGTAGCGCGTAAATAAAAGCTAATTAAAGGAAAAACTCCCGATACCATTGCATAGCGGTAACCGTATTTAGCTAACTAGCTATTCAGTTAAAAATCTGTCACCAATCTCTATAAAAGCGGTGAGATCTGACAAACTTACTTGAGTGCGAGCTCCCATTTCAAGCTAGGTGTGTTTTCATTTAAGCTTCTTTACATTGCTCAAGACAAAGAAAAATGATATAAAGTTGTTATTTCTTACAATGGATAGGTTGTGGACTTGCGGCGAACACTTAGCTTACCGACTTCACAAGTATAAATTGTAAAAAAAAAAAGCGATGGCAGCCTAGTTGGAAGAAGGTCCGCCTCTAAAGCCAGAGGTAGCGGGTTCGAACCCAGCCGACGGCACGCACCAATTTGTTCATTATGTGCGTATTGTATGTCATCTGCTACATAACTGGAGCCCGGTGTATGGCGACAGGCTCGCCCCCTGTCACATTTGGGACTGAATATCATCCGGCGAAATGTAGGTGCTGTATTACACCTCTGCCAGCCCCCTCGGGGAAAGGCGTGACGATATGTATATGTATGTTATGTAAAATAAAAACCCGACAATTATAGCTAAGAACACTCTCGGTGAAGTCACCTATCAGACGAAAAAAAACTAATTCCATCGGTTTATCCGTTAGGGAGCTATGACGCTACAAACAGACACATATATACATCAAAGATACACAAGTTCTCTACATAGTGCATCCGCTGTCAGTATATCAGCTGACTAAACCTTCCTGAACACACGCAACGGATTTTGATGCGGTTTTCATCATCAGTTAGATAATTTTTCACAGAAGATTTATAGGTACTGTGCGAAGCCGGGGCGGGTCGCTAGCATTACTTATTGTTTTGCCCTACCCTTACCCTTTGTTTTGCGCCGAGGGTTATTGTCGACTGTAGCCAGGCCATAAGCAGCCATCATGCTATGACGATAAGGCAAGGCCACACTCAAAATATTGCCGGGCCGGTGTTGCAGTGTAAATGTGCTCCGTCTAGGAGCCCCATAACTAAAATAGTATCTGTGAATTTAGGCTACAAGTATTGTTGCAATATAAATCAGCATCTTCAGATATAGGATGTTTATATTTCTAAATAAATGTACATCTTGTATGAAAAATACATTTCAGTCTCCAACTCACATTTTATCCCTGAGCTGCACATTATCATGTGGTCCACCGATCTGCTTCATCATCTTCTCCAGCGACCTCAGCCCGCTGTTGATCGTGTTGATATTCTCTGCGATCCCCTCGCTGAGGTTGTACAGTTCGGTGGGGCTGAAGTCTGAGAAGCCGACCGCTGGCACGCTCGTGGTGGCTCCATAGTCCTTGCTAGACCCGCTTATGGGCTCCCGCTCTGACATCGTGGAACTGGAAGAGAATAGGTCTTTAAAATTGCGCTATATATACACACAATAAAATTGCACAATAGTATTATATGCTAGCACTATTGTTGTATTTATAAGTGGTGACCTATATTTGGCCTATGTATTATTGTGTATGTATTATTGTGTGTTTTTACGTTTAACCAGGCTGTTTGGTTATCCAAATAAAATAATAAAATAAACAATTTATTCGATGGGTGCCCGTCGATTTACAAGCTCAGCGCCTGACCGCCTCGTAATCGTAAATGCGGAAAGTAACTGTAGTCGAGCCATGTAAGGTAGGTATCGAATTTGCATTTCATTTTGCCGAACCGTTCGTCGTATCAATTCAACGAGCCGAGCCGCTCGCTGCGAGCACACGCATACGTTACGCATTTCCGAGCATAAGTTACGAAGCTCACCTCCAGTTAGTTTCCCCCTTAATGGTACGAAATATAAATGAGAAATGAACCTAATATTTTGTTACTTAGAGTTCTTTATAGATCACCGCGCGATGGCAGCCTATGGCTTTATTTCAAAAGATGAGTTTAACGTGCGTAAGCTTGTAAGTCGACAGAAACCTTTATTCCTCTCAATCCTAAGGTTGAATTTAAAAAATCGCTCTGAGGGCCTCAGTTAAAGCTCACGTGAGTAAAAATTTGTTGCACGGGCGCGGGCTAGTTAGCCCTGGGGGCCTACCATTACAACTTATTGCCATGACGTTAGCGTTTTGTTTTCGACACTGCGCGGCCATGAACCTTATTGCGCGGCGATACGATTCGCGTTCGCGCAGCGTCAATAAATAAAAAGGATTTCATGGTAGGTTAAAAACTATTATTCAGAAGAGATACCTACGCGAGAGGACATCCCCGCACGAATTTTAAAGTACGCTGTTTATTATCCTTTTGTTTTGTCATTCCTGATGTAAACAATTATGCCGTCAACTTCGAGCGAAGCAGGCTTCGTACGAACTGCGTTTATAGGCTCAAAATGGTTGGCCCTAAAATAAATCTTGATTTTATTCTATTTATTCAGTTTTATAAACGGAGTCCATACGAAACCCGCTCCGCTCGCAGTGGAAGGCGTGCATTAAGTTTGTCTATTTTTAACCGACTTCCAAAAAGGAGGAGGTTCTCAATACATCTGTATGTTTTTTTTATGTATGTTACGCGATTACTCCGCCAATCGTAAATCGATTTTAATGAATATTTTTTGTTTGGTAGACATACTTTAGAGGTGGTCTATAAAAATACTATCGAAAATGTTCAAGCAGTTTTTAAAATATCAAGAAAAGTCTGAAAATTGTTTACATGGATGACAAATTACAGGATCAGAATACATCATACATCAGGATACAGGATACAGGATAGGAGGACATCAGATTTTTAATTCACTAAATATCATCAGGAAGCTACTTGAATGGCACGGTTTAGTAAAAAGATTAAGCTGTTAATTGAACAAGCGGATTAAGCTAGTTGGCGGCAACATTTACAAAATTTTGTTATTCATCGTTTGGTATAACGGCATTGTTAGTGTGACGAAGATTGTCGTATTATAAAGAGTGGGTGTCCATCACATTGAACAAAGTGAAGTTGGGAGAGAATGTTTTATTTTATAAAAAAAGTAAGTATTCATTTTTATATGTTCCTAGCTGCTCCCCATGGTATTAATTGCAGTCAGAAAGCCTTAGTTTTAATCCAGGGTACTAACTCGATACCAAATTTTATAAAATCTATCCATTCGTTTGAGCTTGAAAAAGTAACAAACACACACAAACTTTGCCCTTTAAATATTAGTAGTGATTATTTATCTGCTCAGCTCGGTGGAGATAAGTCCTTATGATTCACCTAATCTATGGTAATCAATGTAACTACTGATGCAAAACTAGGTATTTGTTACATACCGCATGCATTACAGTATGTATTAAGATACATAACACTGGTTATGAGTCAGTAGCACATGAGTCACAATCAATAAAATGAGTAGCTAAATCTTTTTGATTGTACTGTTAAAGAGTTACTTAATGTTGAACAATAAAATAATTGTGAGATAGCGAGATTAGGGCTTCATTTTAAATGAGCAAACTTTGGCAGCTGACTGTTTCAGCCTTCAGATTGCCACTCTATACATTTTAAATGGAGTGTTTCGGACACTACATATTTTGTACTCGCTGACACTCCATCTTATTCTCATTCTTATTCAAGGTGAGGGTGATAAGTCCTGCACTGACATCTCACTTGGGGTGGTATTGTGCATATGCATATGTAGTGTGACACTCCATTAAAAATATATAGGGTGGTGAACTGGACGCAAGCAGCTGCAAACAGTTTGCTTAGTTAGGATGAAACCTAAAGATGTTTTTGATTACATTTTCCATGCATAAGGATCTTTATACTGTGCCAGTAATCTTATTGCTTTCTGTGGACTACCCAGCTGGTAATATGATTTACATAAAGATTTATTTGAAGGCTTGTTGGGTTATATTTATTTATTGGTTGGTATGTAAGTTCCACAACCAGAAGAATGTTAGGGTTAGTAATAAGAACCAAGTTGGTCAATACTTAGATTACTTACTTTGTGCTTTGGCTTAGCTTTGGTATTTCAGAATACATAGAATACATAGCTGTGTCTCTATCAGATATTTAATTGGATTAATGTTTAGTTTCTTCTATCAGATTAGGGGATTTTTATGGTGAGTATATAGTAGGTATCTTATTAATAGATATTGTAAACTATTGAAAAAGAGCCTAGATACAAAGTTTTCACTTTAATGAACTTGGAGTAATGAAATGATAGCAGTGACTCTAATTGTGGGTTTTCCAGAGTTTAGGATACTGCATAAGCTTTTTAAGACTCCACATACTCAAAAAACTCGCTGCTTTAACTATTCTTATTGTTGTTTACCCTTCAGAATCGAGCTACTGCGTCATAAACAAATGTTAATCATTATTTTCACACGATCAGATCACAATTATTGAGGCACCTTACACTGGTTTGTTTTACACTTGATATTCTCACTTTATAACATTAGTAGGTTTGTAGAACACGTGTGAAGTTACACAAGCGATATCTAAGAACCGGTTTAATTAATTATTTACCTTAGAAATGTAGATAAGATCTCTATTTAGCTGGGTTTGTCGTTACCGAAATTCCTTGCGTTTTGTCCTTGATTCGATCGAAGACGACAGAACAGACTGTTGTCAACACAAAAATGACAGTGACAAGAATCAACAGCACACATTACAGCTGTGGAGTAGTGTGGAGAGTTTTTGGCGGGAACCGAATAAGTGTTGTCGTAATTTTTGTATTTATTTAGAAATCTTGTGCTTCTTTGAGTGTTATAGTGTAATAAATAAAAATAATGGTGGATTATTAGCCTTTATCGGTTATTAAACGTGCACGAGTGTGGGTAAATGATACAAATATTAGGCAATGCTATTTTTCGTGTTCTCTACAAAACTCCACACAAAGTTTCAGTGAAGTATCCACGGCTTTGCTGAAATGGGAAAAGGGGAGGGATTCATCTCATCTTTCATTACCCTCTCTTCTGTCATCATCATCTTAGATTTATCAATTCATGTACGAAAAAATCACACGAATGATAAGGCGGTATGATCGTGTTGGCTTTAGTCTGCCCTATGGGCAAAAAAACATAACAGCTGTTATCAACCTGGGACCCTATTCGGAGATTTGAGATTTTCATCTCACTATTTTTTGTCCTTGTTGCTCTCGTATGAAACGTCGTAAGTGTGAGAGTGACCAAGACAAGCCCCCCTGGGGGGCTATTCCTGCGCGTGAGATGAGATGAGATTTTATCTTGGTCACTCTCACACCTATGATGTTTGAAACGAGAGCAACAAGGATGAAAAAAGGTGAGATGAAAATCTCAAATCTCCGAATAGGGCCTCTGGGGGGCTATTCCTACACGTGAGTTGAGATGAGATTTAATCTTGGTCACTCTCACACCTATGACGTTTCAAACGAGAGCAACAAGGTTGAAAATAGGTGAGATGAGAATCTCAAATCTCCGAATAGGGCCACTGAAATGTTACCAGCGTTCGAGAATAAAAGTTTTAGTGTTTTTAAATAGATGGCGGTACCGTTTTATATTGTGTTCACAGATATCCAATACATACTGAATACAATACATACATAATGGATGTCTGTGATTGTGTTAGATATTTTTACAACTTTTGATTGGTTTAAGTACAATTGATCTAGGTAGAAAGGAGTTACATCCTGTCTGAATGTTTGTAAGGCTGTCTTGATTTTAAAGAAAGGATTAATTCATAAAAAAAACTGATTGAAAAAAATTGCTTGCTATGGCTTGAAGGGAAGACGTTTAGAATTAACATCATTAAATTCAAATACCTGTTTACCTCTGTATGGTGTTGGAGTCTTAGCTAAGGCTTGGAGTCTATTCTTACTTCCCAAAAGCCTGCAAAAAAGTTAGTTAAGTAAGTACTTGCTTACCTAAACCCTTTTCACAAACAACATTATTGCTACCTTTTTTTTTTTTTTTTTTTTTACCTTGGGAAAATCCTTTATGGATACCACCAACAGCCCGGGTGCGGGCACAGAGTGGTTATGTGGGAATCCCGCCACTGACGGCCTACCCACTAAAAACCCAAGAGTGTTCCACCTCGGCGCATAATGTCGGGGCTAAGGGGACTATCGTACTCTTCCGCGGCCCCGACAGCGTGCCCCGACTGGTCCCTTTCGGGCACCTCCTCGAGCTCACGCTCTCTTCCCCTCGCTGACGATGTATCGAACACCAGACACATCGTCATCATCCACCTCCTCAGGGACCAATTTGCCCGTGGGCGCCAGACAGCACCCGTGTCTAGGCGCCCATGGTCCCCATGCGACGGGTCAGATGAGTGGCCCCGCCGCCTGCCACTTCCGCCGCAGAGGATAGGGAGAGCGGCAACGATACACCGACACGCCTCTTCCTCTGCGGCCCCACCGCGTCCGCCATCAAACGGTAGCGACCCCATTTGGGCCGCGGAAGGTAGGGAAAGTGGCAACGACACACCAACAGTCCTCTCCCGCCGCGGCCCCCAGCCTTCGGTTGCAGTGTCGCCCATACGACACTGCACCCCGCCTCAGTTGTGGGTCTGCCCATACAGAACCACACCCTACTTAGGCCGCTTCCATGTGGGCTTTGGAGCTAAAAGCCCCAAGAAGCGGCCCCACCTCGGATTCCTCTTGGCTTCACCGTGGTTGCCGAAGCCACGGCTACTGAGCCCCCCCGCCACGACAAGGCGGGAACCCTCGGAGGAGAACATTATTGCTACCTATTTCAACTGAATGCAGTTGGTCACTAATATAATTTTCTCACACGCATGTTATAATCAGGATACATAAACTAACACCTGTGGAGCATGATATATAAACTACATGGCATGTAGGTATAAGTAATCGAAACAATAATAGTCGGAGTGTGATGGAGCCGTGTGTGCGGAATACTAAACGGTACTTATGTACAATACTCGTAGTAGTAACAAGTTGACACTTTGTTGATTGACATTAACTCGTTTTAAGCTGCATGTCTATAACTTATCTCTAAAAGGTTTCGGTTTTGTTTCGTCTTCGTTTTAAGCGTAAGTCCTGTTGTAATATAATATTTTAATTATTTCTTTATATCTAAATCTTGATAGTAATGATACGAGTATGTATTGAACTCTAACACTACACTAAACTGTTTCTATAATAATATGTTCATACCATGTACATACACATGTTTAGGTATACGGTATTGAACCAAACTGTTATTGCATTTTTTTCTATTTATTTTTGTGGTTGTTTTCAGTTTTGAGTGCATGAATAAATATAGGTATACGTATACAGGGCTATTTGGCTTTTGGTGAACCAAATATTAAGGCTTCGTCTTAACTAAGCAAACTGTGAGAGACTGACTGTTTTCCTTCAACCCAGGGGCTCTATTCGGAGATTTGAGATTTTCATCTCACCCTTTTTCGTTCTTGTTGCTCTCGTTTGAAACGTCATAGGTGTGAAAGTGACAAAGATAAAATCTCATTTTATCTCACGCGTAGAAATAGCCTCCCTGAGGGCTTACCGCGAGTTTTGATAGCCTTTTGATGAAGTGAAGTTTTGTAGAGAACACGAAAATTCACGTTTCGCAACGTGTTTACGCCAAATAGTAATCCTATTCTATTAATTAATCGTACCTAATCCAAATGGCTAACGTCATGTGTCCTATCTACTTTCCCATCGATTTAAAAACTCACGTAAACGAGGAGTATCAATGGCTGTCGACGACGGTTGTGCTCTAATTAATTCGAAAATACAATACAATACAATACCTACATCTTTATTGCACACCAAAAATACAAAGTAAAACATACATAAAGAAAATACAATACAATACAATACATCTTTATTGCACACCAAAAATACAAAGTAAAACAAACATAAAGAAAATATTAAACAATAAAATATCATTCGGCAGTACAAGGGCGGCCTTATCGCCTAAAGCGATTTCTTCCAGGCAACCTTTGGATGGACAGGACAGAACGAAATATGACAAACGGTCGGTGGCATATATATAAATATTATAAATATAAATATTATATATATATATACCTACTCGTATATATAAATATTTGTTTATAAACCCCTCGTGAACTTTGACTACCGTTTTAGGTGTTTCTCAGTGCTATTTGATGGAAGTGTGGATCCTGCAGGATTGCCGACGAACTAAAAGGAGATCACAGTGTGTCCCCTACCTTCCGACCCTTCTTTTTGATGTGTGCCATTTTTCGCGGTCCAAATTAATTAAATACGTTTAATATCGCGCATACACAACGTTTATATCATTTGCCCACACTTGTGCTCGTTAACGAATCGATTAAGGTTAATAATCCACTATCATTATACTTTAACACTCAAATACTTACAAGATTTAGAAATTAATACAAAATTACGATAACACCTTTTCGGTTCCCGCCAAAAGCTCTAACAGTCTGCTTAGCAGAAAAAATACCTTTATCTCGGTCACGATATTTTAATGTGTCCATACAAATGTCTATTAAATCTGTAATATTTCAATATTTTTTTATTTTTTGGGATTAGTTCTTACTAATATCTGAAAAGAAAAAGAATTAAGTACATAAATACACTTATTTCTTATTATTCTACTTAATCACACACTTCATTTCAAAATTAAAAGAAGAAAATTTTACGTGACAATGACCGAGCTACAGCTGTTTTCCTATTTTATTGAATTACTCATAAACGTAGCAATTATTCAGAAAACCATTAAAATATCTCCTTTCTGGGGTCCTATTCGAAGATTTAAGAATTTCATCTCACCTTTAATTGTCCTTGTTGCTCTCGTTTAAAACGTAATAGGTGTGAGAGTGACCAAGATACAATCTCATCTCATCTCACGCGTAGGAATAGCTTTCCTGTCACAACCGTGCATGCATGCATGACTAAATTCCTTTTGCATCCCTCATTAACTTAAAACAAAACTTGATTATTATTTATTATGTACTTGAACAAGTAACATTTTCAAGCGATGACAGGGCCATAAAAACTAAGTTATGACTCAGTTGAAACGCCAGTCATTTGAAATTGCATGGGGCAGGCAGTTTTAACATAAATTAGCAAAAGTGAAAATTTTAGCTGGGATTAAATCGTTTAATTTTTTTTAACCCCTATAATATTAAACGCAGAACAGCCTCAGGGTTCCGTCCTCGGTGTTTTGTCTTTTTCTTTTTTTAAATGTTTAGGCTCAGATCAGCATAGAGGAAAAGATGGAACACTGCGTTATATCTCTTTTTTTATTTCTTTTTTTATGGATGACTCTATGCTGTTGGCCACTATGGACTCGACAGCGTACCGGGTATTAGCGGGCATTAGGCAAGCGCAGATGGCGCAGGGCTTCGATCAATTATATTGTATAATTGATCGAAGGCGCAGGGCCTCAAAGTGCTTAAAACTATGGGCGACGAGCGCAAGGGCACCTCTGACTCAGAGGCTCTGAGGTACGGCCTCGGCTTGGGCTGTCGCCGAGGGAGCGGCGTCGAATTGCCCTGGCAGTCCAGAAGGGGCTTGCTCTAGGGCCCTAATTGGGACGGTTGAATTTACGGTTAAAAACAAAATAAATTATTATTAACAATGACTCGACCGCAATGTTCGGAAAGGGAACCTCACCTCAGAAGAACAGGCAAGAAACTGAGGCGTTATATCTCGCTGAAGCCACTTCTTTTAAACTTGTGTGCGTGGTAATGTTGTCATGAAAAACTTTTACAATTGCACGAAAACTAATATGAATTCACAAACTCTACGTTAGCCATTTCCGTTCTAATATACAACCTTAGTTGATTTAATATTCTAAAACTGATAAACCAATGCACATAATGTCGAGGTAAGAATGACCAAGCGAGTAGGTTTGCGTGTTGTGTACATATACGACAGTAGCGTAGTTTTTGGATGGTTTTTGACTTCACCTAAATCATACGCCGGGCGCCATCTTATTCTCTAGGTTGATCTGAGTGTTTAGGTAACTCGATCGAAAAAGACAAAACGTGGTAATTCATATTAGGTATGTATGTACTTTGTTTCAGTCTCCAGTGAGTTGCCACTCACTGGAGACTGAAACAAGACATACATAGCCAGACCTTTTTATTTTAGAACTACCTATTTCAATATGTTGCAATAGATTTACTTGCTAACTCCCTGATTAAGAAGCGTTGAATAGCCTAGGGGTATTTAAACAAATATTCGGGACACAGACACGACTTGTCAGACGTTTCAAATCGACAAAATCGATAATTTCCAAAAAAAATGTCGAATAAGTCGATTTGAAACGTCGGTTTAAATGTCCGTGCTGGCATCCTAGCTATATCACAGTAACACATTTTAGTAGAGATATAAAAGCTTTTTAGTACTTACAACAATTATTTGTGTTAGGAAAGTTATTTCTGCCAGTTAATCTACTATTACGCATTGCTACATCTTGGAAGCGAGCGTTTAAAATAACTACACAAGAATGTTTGTTGCTCATGAATGCTCTAATTACTCCCGGTAAAAGCAGTAAAAAGCGTATAATTAAGTTATTAGTCGCAGGTGATTCGCATTCTAGAGCTACGACAAAAAGCTTAACTTTAAGAACTGTCACTTTTGAAAGCTAATGATGGCATTTTTTTTTTTAAATAATCAACTTACGCCAGAACCGACACTGCAGCGCAACGTTACACACCGCTATTTTTTATATGGATAATTACTAGCTGACATCCGTCTTTAGTTTTTCTTTGTTACTCTTGCTACTCTTTTTTGTAGTGTCATCAACCAGTTTTATCTCTACCAAACTATCTCCTCCCTCACTGTTGATGGCAAAATTGGCCTTAAACCCAAAGGGGCAGTAGGCAAGTTTAAAAAATAAAAAAAAGTATACCTACTGGCAAAATTTTACAGTCTAGTAGGTAGTCTAGTAGTTTTTTAATTTGTAAACCTATTTATTAACAAGTATATATTTTTTTAATACCTCCGACATTTTCATTTCATCAACACATTCCCATTTCAAACAAAACAAAATAATTCAAAATCGGATTATCCGTTTGGGAGATACGATGCCACAGCATACACAGTTACACACACACACACACAAACAGAGAGAGACACAAACGTCAAACTTATAAATCACCTCGTCGATTTTGCGTCGGGGGTTAATTAAAATACCGGTGTAGGTATAATACCTCTTACATCACACTTACATTACTCTTACATCATCTAATAATAATCATATTATTAGAATGTATTATAATAGTATGACATGTATGTTTATGTATACTTTTTAAATAGTTTATGTAGCTCGAAGTTTGTTTAAATTATCAATCATTTGTTTATTTTTGTTAACTTTGCACACCCTGTCCCATATACTCATTTGTCGTATCCTCTCCATCCTAAGATTGCCTGGAAGAGATCGCTTTTAGTGATAAGGCCGCCAGTTGTACACTATAGAATAAGTTTTTTTTTTCTCTTGTTTTTTGTTACTTGTGGTGTGAACAATAAAGAGTTTATCTATCTATCTATCTAACACTGCATTTCTAAGTAATTTCAAAATTTGTTAGGCATGAGTAAGTAGTTTACTTCTTAAATGCTGTGAAAGCGATGTTGTTTATTTTTGCTACATTTCATAATGCACTCTTGCACTTCAGTCAAGCCAAGAGAAGCTGTTTGTTTTTTCGATAGATCGATCGTTAAGCATAACTCTTTGGTAAAGGAAAATAATGGAATGAAAAAATAAACGAATATAAAGAACAGAGAGGGCAGCAAAAGAATTTTGAAATGTAACTAAGTTTATAAATAGTTTAACTTTAAGTATACAGGGTTATTGGTACCCTAATCAAAAATCTCTTAAGGGTTCATTGTACTCATCAATACGAACAACTTTTACTATGAAGCCAATCCTGTAATCGCAAAAAAAAAAACAGCTGTTCCATACAAAAAGTTCAATCACCTGAGACAAAATGTATGGAATAGCTGATTTTTTTTTCGCGATTTCGGAGTTCGCCGCATAGTAACAGTTGTTCATATTGATGAGTACAAGGAACCCTTAAGAGGTTTTTGATTAGGTACCAATAACGCTGTATATAAGTAGGTATTAAGGAAATGATCAGGTGGGTACTCAGTTGTGTTTTGTCACTTATTAAATTTTGCAGATTGGGATGTCATACAGCATGTTACAAAACCCCTGTTGTATAATTGAAGGGCATGTATACACACTTATTCATGCAAAAATACCAAAAAAATTGAAGTTAAAAATAGCAAGAGGTATGACCGGCTTAAAAATGCAAGAAAAAAGGAACATTTTACAAAAATGTAAACAAATCTGTATCATATTTGGCGGCTTTTATTAAAACAAAGTAGCGGCACAACGCGAATAGTTTACAAATAAAACCGACGCGATTAGTGGCTGCGTTCACGCTATTAGGAGGGCGGAGTGCGGAGTGTGTTTACATTTTTTAGAGTAAACATTTAATTTAAACTAGTAAAATTGCATTCTCCTGTTGAAACATTTGATTAATCTAACATGATTTGTACACCTCACCATCGAACCCAAGTCGATCATTTTAGTTCATAAGTTTTCTAATAGATGGCGCTAGTAAAATCAGTAAAACTCTTAACACACGGTGACGAGATTCTCCGCGAATCCACCTAAGCCAACGGTAGCGGCTGTTTTAAATTAATAAACATTCTTAGGCTGTTGAATTGTTTCCTTTACACTACCTTAAGAAACCTACCCCTAGGCTTGTATAAATAGTACGCTCAAGCGTATTCACTCCAGTCGATACTGGATGCGCACCTCGCGGGTACAACAGTGTGTTTGTAACACCCTGCAAAGGCTCAAATGCCCCTATTGACCCTACCTTTTAGAAAAATAACAAGGCATCTAACAACGTATATGCACAGAATAAATAATAGTACTTTGTAGCCATGGGTAACTCAACAGATTTGCTTGAGCCATGACTCCGGTTCAGGTCAGCCACTTGAACCGGAACCGTGAACCGGCTCACAGGTCAGCTCAAAAACCACTCCTTTCTACGTAATATGCGTCCTGACTCAAGTGAGTCATCTAGTGAGTAACGAAGTAAACTTCGAACTCAGCTCAGTTTGGCTCACACACATGCTTTGGTTACCGTTCAAATAATGTTTTCCCGCGATGCGAGTCGGTGAGACGTATATCTCTTTCTCTCTTTTCCCCGATATAGGTTTGTCTCGTTCTCGTATACGTTGGTCAAAAATCGACTGTTCCTACGTACAGTATCGAAACAAAAAACTGCATATTTACAGGAGAGCAATTTAATATCAAAAGACTTAATTAAAAGTTAAAATATGTGGTAAGTATCAATTTTAGTACATTCAAACCATGATAAAAATTTATGTTTTTTTTTTAGAACTACTATAGTATTCGTTTTCCTAAAATTATATTTAATATTCATATAGGTAGGTAATTGGTACAATGAAAAAGTCATGATTTTGAAAAGAGGAATTGTTTTTTTTAGCATTCAATTTAAATAACTGTGATTAAATATCTACCTACTACCTAGTTGTTGGTTTAATTTAATTTCTAAATTTTGACTTGTAACTAAACTTACGTACACACTCTAGTAGGTATATATTAATAGATATAAGCTTGTATTTCCAACTTTAATTTTATGAGAACATTAATTTAATAAAATCTAACATTACATTTTAATACTAAGTACGTCAATAGTTTATTTTAGCATTCCGCTATCACTGCGCGTGCAGGCATAGCTTTTCTTAAGAATTTGTCTCCTTCTCTTTCTGTGGTATAGCTTTGTTTCGTCCATGCTCACACTACAATACATTTCGTATTCGGACTTGGAACACATCGCGTCAAATCGGCTCTCTTCGTTCTCGCGTTCGTTTTGATGAATGGCAAAATCGTTTGAGTCGTTCGACTTGAGCCGCCTGTTTCAGAGTTGAGCCGCGGCTCAAGCGAGCCAAACCAAGTGATCTGAATTTTTGAACCGGTTCCGGTTCGAGTTACCCACGACTATTACTTTGGTAATAAAAGTAAAAATTAATAAGCAAAACTTGTGTTTATGTCTTCTTCAGTCATAAAATACGAAAACTCACACATATGTCCACACGTCAATCTAAATCACAACGGTCCAGCTTTATTTGGAATATAACTGCACTAAAATACACCCATGCCTCATTGGCTAAGAAATATTACAGGCCTAATTAGCGCCTATGCTAATGTTACGTTATTTTCAACCTTAAATTCATTACTACAGAAGTCTGTTTATAAATATGTATTGTACTTATAAATTTTAATGTCTCTCTTCTATAACTCTATCCTTTTACTAATTATTTATAAAATCGATAGTAACTCTGTCTGTCTGTCTGTTTGTAGGCTTGTCACGGCTAAACGGCTGGACGTATCTTGATTAAATTTGACAAATAGCTGCAGTATGTCACAAGGAAGGTTTTGCGAAACTTTTTTCTGAATAACAAAATCTTTTTGTCATGAAATTCTGTGTCAAATGCGTCAGACAACATCACAGAGTAGTACGTAGTTGGTACTATAAAAACAACTGACAACTAAAATTAAAACTGCGCTCAAAACCAGCTAGTATTTTTTTTATGTTGGACTCTGATCACTTTGAATATCACGAGAAGGGTTTACGGATACTATTTTCTAAATATACGCGAACCAAGTTGCGTGCAACAGCTAGTAGATATAATATAAAGCAAAGTAGGTTTCCGCAGCTGTCTTTCTCTCTGTTTTCAACATCCAACTATGTATTCGGTGGCCATCAATTAGAAAAATTCACGGAAGGTTTTTCTTTTTATGTAGGCACCGTGCGAAGCCAGGGCATGTCGCTAGTAACCTATGTTTTTAGTTATTTTGCGAAACTTAATGTACCTACGTAAATTTATGTACAATAGTTCTAGGAAAGGTAAATGGATAAAACAGGTAGCTGAATACATAATAGGTAATTAATTAGATAATTAGTAGATAAGTACTTACGTAAGTTCAAAGTTAAAAAAAAATTAAACATATCGTCACGCCTTTCCCCCGAGGAGGCTGGCAAAGGTGTAATACAACACTCGCATTTCGTCGTACGATATTCAGTCCCAAATGTGACAGGGGCCAGCCTGTCGCCATACACCGGGCTCCAGTCATGTAGCAGATGACATTCAATACGCACATATGTTCACACAACGAAGAAATTGGTGCGTGCCGTCGACTGGGTTCGAACCCGCTATCTTTGGCTTGAGAGGCGGACCTTCTCCCAACTAGGCTGCCATCGCTTTAAAAATTTTTACTGTTAAAAAAGCGTATTTTTCAGATGTTTTTAAACTAGTGCTTTTGTCAGTGTTGTCTTTAGATCTTTTAACTTCGCACGGTTTGTTAATTTTGCCAATTAAAGAGTATTTGTTACCCCACAGGGGGGCTATTCCTGCGCGTGAGATGAGATGAGATTTTATCTTGGTCTCTCTCACACCTATGACGTTTCAAACTAGAGCAACAAGGACGCAAAATGGTGAGATGAGAATCTCAAATCTCCGAATAGGGTCCCTGTTCAAGTACAACTCTAATAGATTTGAGATACCTATTCATGCGTCAAACTCAATAAAAATAGAAATAATACGAAGTTTTTTACAAACAAATTTAACCGTTTAGCTAGGGTATGTTTACATTTAACTGTTATTCACAGTAAAGCCTCATTTTACAAGTCTTTGAGTAAATCTGGGGAGAAGAGGTGACATAAACCTATGTAGAGATATTTATAATTATGTATATTGTACATCTTTAATATTCATAATTTTTGTCAAAATGTATCTATTGTATAGGTGTGTGTGGTGTAAGTCAAATAAATATTTTTCTTTCTTTCTTTCTAGAGAATCAGCGAATCATTAACACCGCGATTTCTACCTTTGCGCGGTGACCGGAAGTTTACGCGGCACATGCGCTGTTTCCTCGTTCGCCAGGATGTTTTGCGCGCGCAACACGCTTTTGAATTCGGAACGGCCGGCGGCCGCGGTGTGCTGGCCAGTGCTGCCGTTCCGATATTGCACGCTATTTCTGGTTGACGTAATCTTTGCACTTTGGACTTCTTTATTACTTTGAACCACTACTTTACTCTATAGCAGTGAAATGGAATCTACTTACCTATGTAAAATAACCGGCTGAAATCACAATTAGCTTTAGTAGCTACAAAAGGAAAAATAAGTTTTACTTATGTAGGTACTATAAAATAGACCAAATATCTTGCAGATACCAATTCATAACAATCACAATATTTTGTGGTGAACTCCACCTATGGCGTCCTAGTGACTCGGAAAGCCATTGAATAAGTCAAACTTCACTCATACAGTGCATTAAACTCCTTTTTGTAAACATACAGGACGTAAAACCGAGAATAACACATGGCTCTCAAACCATAACTCCATTCAACTCTTTGGTAAATGGGTTGAATGAAGTGAAGCCGAGATGAATGGGAGAGCCGGCATACGCCACTGTTTTTAAGAAAAAAATACGCGTTAATAATACTCGTACATATGCAGCCTACGCTAAGACTCACAGAATAGAATAGATCGTTGCTAATCAATGAGGGTACTACCTCTATCTACATTAATAAGTCACTAATGCCTCTAAACCTCTAAAACCTCTTTCTATAAATATTTCTAAAACTTGTTACATTGTGTTCAAAGCTAAAAATAAAATTATTCCATCACACAAACCGCTAACAATTAATGACATACCTTTATTACAAAAAACCAATGAAAAATATCTAGGATTAAGGATGGACAGTTACCTGACTTGGAACTCTCACATTGATTTCCTTAAAAAGAAACTCTCCTCCCTCCTCGGTTCACTCCGTAATATAGTTCGTTGTATTCCACACACACTTCGATATACAATCTACAACGCATTGGTTAAACCACACCTATTAAACTTAATTGAAATTTGGGGTTGCGCCTCAAAAACAAAATTAGCTGAACTACAAGTTGCACAAAATAAAATAATAAAAATGCTTTTTAACTATCCGTTTTTAACATCCACTTCAAAAATATTTAAAGAGACTAAAATAATGAATGTCAAGCAATTATATATTTATAATGTATGTATTTTTATCCAGAAATCACTAAATAAAAACATTCACACTAATATTACTTTTACAAAAATCAAACAAACTACTAAGCGAAGTACCCGACGAGCTAGCCTTTTAGTTTTGCCAAAAGCTAGAACTAACTACGGCAAAAAAACACTTACTTTTGAAGGAGCACAACTTTACAATAAGATACCCCCACGCATAAAAAATGTGAATTCTTTCAACGTATTCAAAAAACAACTTGCTCAATACCTGGGGGCTTACCACAACCTCTTAAAACATCATTAATTAAGCCTTACTTCGTAATTTCGTACCATGACCACCCTAAAAGTATTCCTGTTAAGTTTTGTTATCGCTTAGCAGTTTTGTTGACGTCACTCGATTTCGTTCATTCAATCCAAGGAACATTTGTTTAAAAACCGTACCATGACCTTTACAGTATTCCTGCCGAGCTGTCAAAATAGCAGGAATGATACAAATGACAACGATTGTTAAAAAGTTGCTCTCCGTGTAACTTTTTCTATTTTTAAGTGAGTTTTTGCTGTGTTTCTGAGGTTCTATTTGTAATATTTAGCAAGATGGCCGATGATTTGGAAACTTTCGAGTTTCTCGAAGCAGATAATGGAAGCTCCGTACTACGAAGGACGCCTTCGGACGGGCTCCAGAATAAATTTCAACCCATTTTCACATAGATTTTTTGTTGGCTAAGTCAGCTCCTTTTGATGCACTTGCTTCTTCTTAGAGTGAGCCTTCGCCTGCAGACTCCTATTAAAGCCCGCAGCGATTTCACTGTGGGTTTTAAAAAAGTCTCAGACTGAGACTCTGCGGCCGCTGTGACAAATTATTCTAAGCATTAAATTCTAGATATCACCAAAATAATTTTCACAAACTTTAATTGGATACAGCAATTGAATTTTAATTTACCTTCATGATCATAGGTAGATTTAATTTACGGTTTTGAGGGGAACCGAAAAGATGGTGTCATGATTTTGTATTATTTTCTAAAACGAAAACTCGCCTTTACTGAAAGAGGGAAAGAGGAGCGAGATTTATCTCATTTATCATCATCTTCATCAGAGATTTAATGAAAAATGTTATGACAAACATACGGAAGACTATGGTGGTATGGCTATGTTGCCTCTAGCCTGCCCTATGAATCAAAACAAAAAAAAAACGTTTTTGACATTGTTCATTTTTTTTATTATTTTTTTTTATTAATTTATTCATGACCATGGATACTCGTCCTTCAGCCGGATTCTTAGTAATAATTTTTCCTTCAGTAACAGATGATGGGATGATGATGATGAGGTGATGATGATGAAGACGATGAATCCCTCCCCTTTTCCCATTCCAGTAAAGTTATGGATACTTTACTGAAACTTTAAGTGAAGTTTTGTAGAGAACACGAAAAATCGCGTTTCGCGATGTTTGTATCATTCGCCCACACTCGTGCACGTTGACGA
This sequence comes from Peribatodes rhomboidaria, assembly GCA_911728515.1. NCBI lineage: Eukaryota > Metazoa > Arthropoda > Insecta > Lepidoptera > Geometridae > Peribatodes > Peribatodes rhomboidaria. The sequence continues at coordinate 15,026,526 of OU452184.1, forward strand.
ACCGGTAAACGTTAATAATCCACCATTATTACAATTTAACACTCGAAGAATCACAAGTTTTAGAAAATAATACAAAAACACGACACCATCTTTTCGGTTCCCGCCAAAAAACCCCTGACATTGTTCATTTTTTTTTTTTTTTAAATTTATTCATGACCATGGATACTCGTCCTTCAGTCGGATTCTTAGTAATATTTTTTCCTTCAGTAACAGATGATGGGATGATGATGATGAGGTGATGATGATGAAGACGATGAATCCCTCCCCTTTTCCCATTCCAGTAAAGTTATGGATACTTTACTGAAACTTTAAGTGAAGTTTTGTAGAGAACACGAAAAATCGCGTTTCGCGATGTTTGTATCATTTGCCCACACTCGTGCACGTTGACGAACCGGTAAACGTTAATAATCCACCATTATTACAATTTAACACTCAAAGAATCACAAGTTTTAGAAAATAATACAAAAACACGACACCATCTTTTCGGTTCCCGCCAAAACTCCTGACATTGTTCATTTTTTTTTTTTTTATTAATTTATTCATGACCATGGATATTCGTCCTTCAGTCGGATTCTTAGTAATAATTTTTCCTTCAATAACAGATGATGGGATGATGATGATGAGGTGATGATGAAGACGATGAATCCCTCCCCTTTTCCCATTCCAGTAAAGTTATGGATACTTTACTGAAACTTTAAGTGAAGTTTTGTAGAGAACACGAAAAATCGCGTTTCGCGATGTTTGTATCATTTGCCCACACTCGTGCACGTTGACGAACCGGTAAACGTTAATAATCCACCATTATTACAATTTAACACTCGAAGAATCACAAGTTTTAGAAAATAATACAAAAACACGACACCATCTTTTCGGTTCCCGCCAAAACTCCTGACATTGTTCATACAACCAAGTGTCGCCAGATGTTTCTTAGGAGAGATTGTACGCGAGTGAGGAAAATAAAAATTCTTAGGGAAGAAACTAATAATAAATCATAGTGTTTTTACTTGCAACTTGTAAAACCCGTAAGTGTAATTTCCCTGTATCGATAGGATATTGTAGGCACAATTTCGCTATGCGGTCGTACTATTGTACGACCCCGATTGTACGATTTTTACATGGCAAAAATCGTATAATTACGATTGACATCGTACATCTGGCAACACCACACTCCAAAATACGCAAAAGTACCACAGAGTGTATAAAAGCACTTGTATCGTACATTCTTTTGACATCACTGTAGCAGGAGTAATAACGTTTTAAAACATTATTGTTTTCAATGCTTGTGGTAGGGTACAAAACAATACTTATTAAGGAATGTAACAAAACGTTCCTGCGCAATGATGTTTTTGTAAAAGTTCATGGTAAGCCCCCTGATAGCCGATCACAGTCTTCTAAGCAAATGAATACGTTGAGAGGGTTGGTAGCCTTGCTAGATACGACGACATTGTAATTTTGTTGATGTTTAGTATTGTTCTCAAGTGAGTGATATGTAATGTCTTTATTGAGAATAAATGTCTTTAAGGTTAAACGATTCCCATACAAATGTATTTAACCATTCATGAGCGAAGAGAGTTTTATTTGACTTTGTAATGACTTAAGTTGGCTTGGGTCTGGGTCTTTATTTGCGGTACATTATATATCGTTGAAAAAAACAACATATTAGTAGCAAAAATTACATTGTAATTTTAGTTAATTTTTGTCAATGTGCGCGTGAACACAGATAGTGTCGTACGCTTACATTTAGTTATGTTGGTAGCGGCACAGAATACGTAATAGTAATATTAACGGCGACGACGCGCGACGTTGCCAGCTTGTGGCATACGCAGGTCAAGCGCTGTTGCCGCTCTTCTCTCTGTTATCATTTCGCTCGCATCGTTCAAAAAATCAAATATTGAAGAATTAGACAAACGTATTGCCAGTATTTGAATTAAGGTAACTAAGAGTGAAAATTATACCTAAATTAAAAACAGTAGATAATTATAATCCCATCATGTAAATATTATGAAAATATAGCTCCAAATATACACGTAGTCACTATTTTCTAAATGTTTCTTTATATTGATCACCAATTTGTAAAACTTAATTTGTAAACTTTTGGAATAAATGATATTTGATTTGATATTTGAAATATAATCGTATTAACTAAATCAAAAATGTTCGTTGGTAAGCGCATCATATGGGAACGGCTGTACCGATTTGGATTTTTTGGTAAGGCTAGGTTTTATGAATAAAAGATTGGAAAAATTGCCCAGCAAAATCGGAATGTAAAGTGACTTGCTAGTACGTAATAAATACCTACGTGAGAAGAGTGTGGAAGCATTTCCATGAAAGTTTTGCTTATTAAAATAAACCATAATCAATTACAAAAAATACATAATTATACATTTACTCATATAGCTTTACATATATTATATGTATAATTATGAGTAAATGAGTAGTAGGAGAAGGAAAATATTATTTGAAAGTACGATAATTTTCATGGAAAACATAATTTCAACTCTTGGAGTTGGTAACACTAATAGCGATTTCTTTGCTTGCGCGCGCCGTCCGCAAATCTCAATTTACCCACATTGACATCTCAGTGGGCGACATTGACATTCCATTCGGTCGATGATTTTTCTCGACGTCTTGTGGTTTTCTTGTTTATAACAAAGAGTGTCCTTCTTAGTTTCTATTATACGGTGTTCATTTATAAGGTATTTATCCAAAATAAACCATGAAACCAAGTACTTCTCAAAAAGATTATAGAAACCACCACTACTCTGGTCCCAAGAAAAATCTGAAACGAGTTCGTGCAAAAATCTGAAAAGAGACGATTCCAGTGTTGCTTTAAATTCTGCGTGAGTAAAACTTCAACCTATAAAATAATATAAATGTTGAAATGATTTCTATGGGTCTTGATCACATTAATTTTGGGTTCACATCTTTTCAGTATTTTCAAAGTCCCTTTGAAAAAACCCAGATGTGCAAGACCCAGGGTTGGTACTGAACTTGTTTTGTCCTTCCTGCTTGGAAAACAAGCATTCACCCAACTATCATATCACTTTCTGATTTAGCTAAAATGTGTATTGTCTATAAATTTACACCTATATTTTCTTCAGACCCTGTGAAAACATACAGTGAAAACTAAAAGAAGAATCACATAGAAGCCGGAAAAGTCTAAGGCAAAGCCCACAACATCAGAACCTCTGGATATAAATTAGCCACTAATCAATCCTACTGTCAACAATCATGAGTCAGATATGTTATTTTGTGGGCTTTATTTCTCCAACTCAGGACATCACCGTATTTGAAATAGAGCGAGACGAAGTTTTCATATCCAATATGCTACCGAAGCTGGTGAAATGTGCATTGTGATGTGCAAATGGTAGCGTTCGCAGCTAGAAAGTAAAAAAAAATCTTCGATTTAGTTGGCTGAATTTCATCCAGATCCGTTCAGCCTTACTAGCGTGATTGAGTAACAAACATCCGTCTATCTATCCAAACGTAATCAATCCTAATAATTAAATCAACTTCAGCAGTTTTTGATTGTTTTTTATTTTTACCTGAAATAAGGACATACGAACACATTTCCACTTTTCAGTCATAATATGCCCTCCGGCCACTTAGATCCACCGCCAGGTTCCACCGGTGTAGACAAAGGGCAGGGCATAATTCGAATCATGAAAACATTTAGGAATATAATCGATCAGACCGTTCTCAAATGATGCGCTCACTAATGAATAGCATTTGATTTTTACTTACGAACAAAAAACAAATGCAAAAAGAAACATGATATGCAAGAATCGAACAGGGTTACGTAGTATACCTAGTGCCGGAACTTCTAGCCACTGGGCCAAGCTGTAAGACATCAGATACGCCGAAATTATCCCATAGTTGCAACCACGTTCGAATTCAACCAAAGCCTTGTTTGTATGCGTGAGTAGTCTACCGCCGCCCGCGATATTGCCTAGCACATATGCAAGTACTTTACAACTAAAATACACCTGAGATAAACCTAAGAAAATAGCAAATAATTCATTATTAGCGGTAAATATATTATCATGAAATAATATGCGCATTTTCATTTATAAAAAAATAAAATACGTTAAATTGCAGCATCAACGCCATCTATTGGCGCAGGTGTTCCTAGCTAGCCGCATCGTTTCTCCTTAAACCTTAAACCTTAATGCTGACGTGGCAGAAATATTTTGTGAACTTTGTGGTCGTTTTTAACCTGTTAAGTAAGGTTAAAAACGACCACAAAGTTCACGAAATATTTCTGCTAAATTATATATTTTTTTGCTTTTCAGCACCTATACCTATACTTAGCTTAACGCTTACAACTTACTGGCAAGTAGTTCAATTCGACAAGTAGACATATAACTGAAAAAAATATTGTTTGACATTTCATTTACAAATTTGGCACTAATTTAATTTGTGATAAAACACACTGTAGCTAAACCAATGACTATGAAACCTGAGCTAAACCAACTTAATTAACAATGGTTATGTAACGTCAGATATTCTTTTGTTTTCTTTTGCTAGAACTAGGAAGTACTCAACAGACCTATTCCAATGTTTCCAATGAACAAGAGCAACCCATCCCATCGCTGCTCATTTGCTAATGACCGCCGGATGCGCGCCAATTGTCCGCCATGGGGATGCCCGTTCGACTAATCAATACTAAATTAGCAATAAGTAAAAACACGCTTTCCGGTTGCACTGTGGTCTCCTTTCAGGGTCAGGGTTCGCAGAAGTAAGATTTTTGACCGAGTGAAGCGAGGTCTCAGAGTCTACTCATGGACATTGGCGTTTATCTGACGAAAACTTCATGAACATTTAAAAAGAAAAAAAAGAAAGAAACAATTTATTTTATCGCACAAAACACTACATAACAAAAACAAAATACATAATAAAACAGTAACAGACAATAATACACTAACTATTTAAATAAAGGCATAGAACAAATATTTAAACGATTAAACTTTCAGATGTAGTGCCCAATGCGATAAAAAAGGTTTGTGCTCAGCGTGGTGCTGCTAATTTCTTTTAAGCATTGTATGTCATCTGCTACATGACTAGAGCCCGGTGTATGGCGACAGGTTCGCCCCCTGTCACATTTGGGACTAAATATCGTCCGGCGAAGTGTGGGTGTTGTATTACACCTCTGCCAGCCCCTTCGGGGGGAAAGGCGTGACTATATGTTTATGTCTAACTTCTAGTAAAGAGCACGTGGATCATGGACGTAGCTTCGTGAACAGTATTACCTATAATATGAAGTTCCTCAATAGCAAAAATAGAGAGACGTAAATGAGACTGTAGACTGTAGACCTCAGACCTTAAATATGAACAGTGTCCTATATTCCTAATTCTATTTATTATGTAAGTACAGAATTTATGTAGTTATACAGTTTTGAGTTGTTTTGAACACGTTCCCGCACCTTTGTTCTTCTCTTTGATTCATCCCGTGGGACGCCAGTCGTGATGGACGTCTCTTATAAATATTGCGTTCTTTTGTACGCGCCGTTTCCTGGATTTTAACGGTCTATAGAGAAGTTTATTTGCTACGTTACGGGCTACAATTTCATCCTATACAATTGTAGCCCGTAACGTAGCAAATAAACTTCTGTCTGAAGACGCGGTTATTTGGAAATTGATCTACATACTTTTTACCCGACAGTGCAAGAAGGAGGATTATGTTTTTCGAGTGTTAGTATGTGTGTATGTATGAGTTTTCTTTGGCACGCCCTACAGCCTAAACAGCTGGATGGAGCGACATGTGAGGTGTCATTTGAATCGTCCTGTTAGTGGGAGTGACATAGGGTCTTAAACCTTTTGGTTAGACGGTCTAAGAATATGGTACAACATTTTGCCGTCGGATTTTTTGTTTTTCTTTTAATAATGTTGCTGGTTGAAGATGGTTGTTTATAGTACTAAGTAAAATCAGGTTGGTTTCACAAAACTGTCTTGGTACGAAAGACTGTAGGGTGTTATCACGCTGTATGAATACCAAAGTAAAATAAGAAATTTCACGCTTTTAGATGCTCTCAAAACCTTGGTCCTGTAATTTCGCAAAAACAGGTTTTGGATTCAATTCCCGACCGAGAAATTATGATGTACTTAGTCTGGGTGGTATTAATAGTAGGTATCTTTAGTGTTCCCTATCGTTTGTCTGATGCAAGCAAATCTACTACGATGGAAACCATAATCATTGATGTATCATCATAACTATATTCTGCGTTATTTTACGTTTGTCTCAAGGCAGACCCTATCCGCTCCTTCAGTTAACTTTATTAAAAAACTATTAAAACAAACTGCTGTTTGTTAGCACGTTGAGCAGCTAATTGGCAGGCTCGCTAGATCGAATCAGGCAGAGTTGTCACGAGATCGTGCGCAGGCGCCGCAAGAGACCACGACATAGGACTTGGATTTTTCTGCTGCATCCAATCTACACGGAGAGGTGCTTGTACTTAGTTTTTTTTTTAAATAAGGCCTAGGTAGGATTAGCTATAGGTACGAGATTTGCACCTAATAATAAATAAAACAGACAAGTGCGAGTCACACTCGCGCACGAAGGGTTCCGTACCATCCTATCCTATTTTAATATTATAAACGCGAAAGTTTGTAAGAATGGATGGATGGATGGACGGATGTTTGTTAGTCTTTCACGCCAGAACGGCTAAACCGATCTGGATAAAATTTGGCACAGAGATAGATCATAGTCTAGAATAGCACATAGGGTATTTTTTACCCGGTGGTGAAACCGCGGGGCGCAGCTAGTTATCTATAACAACGTATTTTTTGTTATAGCGGCAACAGAAATACATCGAGTGTGAAAATTTCAACTTTCTAACTATCACGGTTCATGAGATATAGCCTGGTGTCAGACAGACTTACAGCCAATTGGGTCTTGTTTTACCCTTTGGTTACGGAACCCCTAAAAATGCTCAGCAGTGGGAGTAAGATGGTTGATGATGACACAACATAGTACGAAATGAACACAAATAATGTGGGCTAACTTACCGTAATCATAATTATTTCTAAAATTGTTACTTGTACTAATATCTAGTGTATTTCCGCTTTAACATCGCATCAAGTACATCAAGGAATATGATTTTTTATTCTATTTTTAATTTTGAATATTTTAAATTAATTTAACGAAATTTACTAGAAAACTTTATACAAATTGAAATTAAAATCTAATCTAATTTATTTTTAAGATGAACTTCCGCATAGTAATGCCTGATTAAATCAACGTGACTGCCACAATACCTACCTACGTGCTTTTCTCTTTCTGTACATAGTATAAAACAATGTTGCTTTTCGGGTTTGTCTGTCTCTCTGTATCTGTATCCATAACATAACATATCGACACGCCTTTATATCAACACACACACATATCGACATATCGACACGACGAGCCAAGGGCTGGCAGAGGTGTAATACAACACCCACATTTCGCCGAACGATATTCAGTTCTGAATGTGACAGGGGGTGAGCCTGTCGCCATACACCGGGCTCCAATCCTGTAGCAGATGACATACAATACGCACACATGTTTACACAGTGAACAAATTGGTGCGTGCCGTCGGCTGGGTTCGAAACCGCTCTCTCTGGCTTGAGAGGCGGGCCTTCTTCCAACTAGGCTGACATCGCCTCTGTATTGCCATCTGTATATCCGTTAACTCCTAAAGCACGCAGCGGATTTTGATGCGGGTTTTCCCATCAGTTACATATTTTTTTACGGAAAGTTTATACATAGATGAGAAGTTTATTGATTTACCGTGGGAAGCTGAAGCTAGTCTGCTAAATTTAGATTGTGTAATTGTAGTTAAACAGTTAACAATCCAATATTTTTTTATCGCACGGGCACTGGCACGCTAAGTTAACATACTGCAAATGGGATAAAGTAATGACCGCTATTTTAGCAAGTTACGCGCCAGATTACGCGACCAATTTAGTGTTGTGGTTAGATGGCCATCGTGCGCTGTCGACTAGTCTTCTAGTCTCTAGTCTCTAGACGAATAGTCCTCACCCCAAGCACAAATCAAAACACTCGTGTGACATAGTTTCAGAGCGGTGAAATAGAATAAGTGCTGGCATTGGGCTACAATACTTGTAACAATTGAATAACGATTCTAAAGAGACAGGGGTCCGATACCGTAGTGATGGGGATTAGGAGACTATTTTTATTGCACGATGAAAGGAGTATCTTGAAATTGTTGAACTTTTTACCCGACTACGAAGAAGCAAAAGAGAGGGTTGTTTGTCAAAAGTTTGTCACGTTTTCACACTACAAAAATGGATAAAAAGATTTTTAGTTATTTGTTTAACAACTTACTGTTATCATTACAGGTATACCTAATGCGATAGTGTAGTAATAAGTACTAACTATATCCTCTAACAAACTTACGGTAACACAATACATGTTTATTTGTAACTTACCAGAAACCTCTTAATTAAGGGCTCATTGTACTCATCAATATGAACAACTTTTACTATGGGGTGAACTCCGAAATCGCGAAAAAAAAATCAGCTGTTCCATACATTTTGTCAAAGGTGATTGAACTTTTTGTATGGAACTGCTGTTTTTTTTTTCCGCGATTTCGGAGTTCGCCCCATAGTAAAAGTTGTTCGTACTGATGAGTACAATGAATCCTTAAGAGGTTTTTGATTAGGTACCTACAAAATAACCCTGTATATGTAGTGCTATCTTTGTGAATTCACCTAGAGTACAATGGAACAAATCTGTATCAGCCGCGACAACGTTGAGGGTACGCAGTGCGACAAAATGTGTGGCCGCCGCCGCCGCCACACATTTTGTCGCGGCGCGCGGCGCGCTGCAGCAGGCCTGACATTAACATGGCTACGTGTAAAGATAATTATGATTGTCTCGATAAAAGAGTCGACATACCGTGTCGCGTTGCGCATGCTAGGCCAGCTGGACGGCGCTGTTGTCGATATATCGATATATCGACATATCGACACCAATTAATCTCCACATCACTAGTTGTAAATCTCAAGCATCCTCAGCTCAAATGCCCAATCGGCACAACAGTGGTCAAGTGAGTCCAGTAGATACGGGACTTTGTTTGCAATCAACTCGTCTCCTTGGACTGTCATGGGTCTAAATTACCACAGCGCAGTTATAGGCATTTGGCATGTACCTAATTATCTAGTTGCTAGCCTCAAATTTGCGTTTTGATTCACAAACAAAATGTTGGCCTTTGATGGCAGATAAAAAATGTCACTGCGCAGTTAAAGTGCCCCGATTCTGTAGTGCCTCGGGCATGTTCGCGGAGGCGCGCACCGCATGCTTTCATGCTACTATGCGCAAGCGTAGCGCCTCCCTGGTGCGCAGAGTTCGGGCCAGCTCCAACGCAATTCTGGAAATGATTGCCGGTAGATTGGACTGCCCCTACTTGTGGCATTGTTGTAAGAGACATGTTCCGATAGTGCCATTTGTGCGGAATTATTAAGTTTTATTTTGTTTTGTGGTGTTCTGTTTGTTTGTTCGTATATTGTTTGTGTTTTTATGTTTGTATTAGTAATTTGTAATGTTTCTGATTTCACTATTTTTGACATTTTAAATTATTATTATTCTTCAAATTTCCTGACATTTTTAGTAATATTTTTTATTTTTATTAAATAATAATTTGCTTTTTTTTTATTATACATAATTGTATGGATCTAAAGTTATCTGAAATAAATGAATTTTAATTTTTAATTTAATTTGACATAGAGTCAACTGGTACAAATACGTCTGTGGGGCAATTGCGTCTTTTGAGAATTACTGACAAACCCTTCACAAATCAAGCAGCTAACGCCATCTAGTACAGATTATTGTAACTAAAGATAGAAAAAAGATGTAGGTGGCGCCGAATTTGTGAAAGGTTTGTCGGTAATGCACGACCCTACGTAATTAGAACAGATTTTTAGAACAGATAGGAAAGATAGTGAGCTTGTGCATGTGAACACCGTATTGACTATTATTTCGAGATGGTTCGCTGCGAACAATTTGTTACTAAATGCAAAAAAAACTAAGTGTTTAAAGTTTTCCATGCCTAATGTTAGATATATAGAACCAAACGTAATGCTTGAGGGCGATAAACTTAACATAGACAAGGCGACGGTGTTCCTGGGTATAAGCATTGATTCCAAACTGCAATGGGGTCCACATATTAGTGCTCTGTCTGGGAGACTTAGTTCTGCTGCTAATGCGGTTCGCAAGATTAGGCAACTGACGGATATAGCTACAGCTCGGATGGTTTACTTTGCTTACTTCCACAGCATAATGTCATATGGCATTTTGCTGTGGGGATCAGCTGCTGAAGTAGAGGCCATTTTTATTTTGCAAAAGCGAGCGGTCCGCGCTATCTACGGAATGGGTCCCCGTGAATCATTGAGAGATTTATTTAAAGAAATAAATATATTAACTTTACCTTCTTTGTATATCTTTGAAAATATCATGCACGTTCGCAAAAATCTACATAAATTTAAATTGAACAGTGACTATCACAATTATAACACTAGAAATAAGGATAGGATAGCTGTACCGAGATTTAGACTGACTAAGTCAAAAAAGTCATTTTTAGGCAACTGCGTTAGTTTTTACAATAAAATCCCGAAAAATATAACAGGGCTCTCCGAGGGAAAATTCAAATCACATGTAAAAACTACATTAATGAAAAGAGGATATTATAAGGTTAAGAATTATTTAGAAGATAAAGATGTCTGGAGCCTTCCATTTCCGCCAAGTAGCCACTAGTATTTATAGATATTACCTAGTTGTAAGCCAAAATTTGTGAGACTGTAATTTATTTATTATTTGAAAAAATAATGCCCCTCAGTTTCTTGCCTGTTCTTCTGAGTAGAGGTTCTTTATCCGAACAAGGCGGTCGAGTCAATTTAAATAACTTTGAAGTTCATAAGTGTATCTTTGATACCTAAATGAATAAAAACATTTTGACTTTGACTTTGACTCTACCTAGTTGCTACCCTTAAACTGCGTGATTTCGCGACCGTTTAGATTCATAATCGAAATTTTAGCCTTTGACGGCACTCAAAAATCACCACTGTCCAGTTGTATGCATTTGAGATAGGTACCTAATTAGTTTCTAGTTTCAAACTGATATCGCGACCTATTTATTCTCACAATCTCTCAAATATTAGCTTTTTGATGGTACACAAAAATTGTGTAGGGCCAAGTGAGCAGGGTCTCGATTCTATTACTAAGCAATTGTTTTAAATTGTTTACGAATCATCTATTTTTGACACTTAAGGCACACAAAACAGTTAATTTAATGTAATTATTTAACAAATTAAAAACAATTGCTTAGTAGATTTTTTGGATATAGGTATGAATGACATTGACATTGCGATCTCTATAGGTACATACTTGTAACTAGTTAAGTACTTAAGTCTAGTATTGTTATTGCATATTCTGTCTTATACTCATTTTAATTACTCTTCTTCAAAACGCAAATTATACAGACTGGACGTAAGGCGAGGATGCGGCGTGGACATGGTTCAGGCGTGAAAACTGTGAAGCGGTGTGTGTTGCTTATGTTAACTCAAAACATGTCGCTTTCATACATTTTATATGAACAAGGTTTGAAGAGGCACCGCGCCTCGTACGCGCCGTATCCCCGCCTTACTTTGGGCCTGTATAAGTTGCGCCTAAGGTTTCCTACAAAATGTCGCTCTTATTTTTTTGTAATATCCGGTATGATGTAAAACAAGTAACATTATTAAAAGAAAAACAAAAAAACTCGACTGCAAAATGTTGTACCCTATGTCACTTTCACTATCATAGCGATTCAAATGACACGTCACGTGTCGAAATCCATCAAGCTGTTTAGGCTGTAGGGTGTGCCAAAGAAACCTCATACATAAATACCCACATACGAACCTACATACATACTTACATACATACATACACTCGAAAAACATAACCCTCCTTCTTGCGCAGTCGGTTAAAAATGGTATGGTATGGTCTAGAATATATTTCTCTAAGCATATACATGTTATATTTATAATTATCTTTACAAATTTTGTGATTTTTGAGTATTAAGGCGAAACGATGCGGTTAGCTAGGAACACCTGCGCCAATAGATGGCGTTGATGCTGCAATTTGACGTATTTTATTTTTTTATAAATGAAAATGTGCATTTTATTTCATGATAATATATTTACCGCTAATAATGAATTATTTGCTATTTTCTTAGGTTTATCTCAGGTGTATTTTAGTTGTAAAGTACTTGCATATGTGCTAGGCAATATCGCGGGCGGCGCGCGGCGGTAGACTACTCACGCATACAAACAAGGCTTTGGTTGAATTCGAACGTGGTTGCAACTATGGGATAATTTCGACGTATCTGATATCTTACAACTTGGCCCAGTGGCTAGAAGTTCCGGGACTAGGTATTTTACGTAACCCTGTTCGATTCTTGCATATCATGTTTCTTTTTGCATTTGTTTTTTGTTCGTAAGTAAAAATCAAATGCTATTCATTAGTGAGCGCATCATTTGAGAACGGTCTGATCGATTATATTCCTAAATGTTTTCATGATTCGAATTATGCCCTGCCCTTTATCTACACCGGTGGAACCTGGCGGTGGATCTAAGTGGCCGGAGGGCATATTATGACTGAAAAGTGGAAATGTGTTCGTATGTCCTTATTTCAGGTAAAAATAAAAAACAATCAATAACTGCTGAAGTTGATTTAATTATTAGGATTGATTACGTTTGGATAGATAGACGGATGTTTGTTACTCAATCACGCTAGTAAGGCTGAACGGATCTGGATGAAATTCAGCCAACTAATTCGAAGATTTTTTTTACTTTCTAGCTGCGAACGCTGCCATTTGCACATCACAATGCACATTTCACCAGCTTCGGTAGCATATTGGATATAAGAACTTCGTCGCGCTCTATTTCAAATACGGTGATGTCCTGAGTTGGAGAAATAAAGCCCACAAAATAACATTTCTGACTCATGATTGTTGACAGTAGGATTGATTAGTGGCCAATTTATATCCAGAGGTTCTGATGTTGTGGGCTTTGCCTTAGACTTTTCCGGCTCATATTGTGTATAATTGGCTTCTATGTGATTCTTCTTTTTGTTTTCACTGTATGTTTTCACAGGGTCTGAAGAAAATAGACAATACACATTTTAGCTAAATCAGAAAGTGATATGATAGTTGGGTGAATGCTTGTTTTCCAAGCAGGAAGGACAAAACAAGTTCAGTACCAACCCTGGGTCTTGCACATCTGGGTTTTTTCAAAGGGACTTTGAAAATACTGAAAAGATGTGAACCCAAAATTAATGTGATCAAGACCCATAGAAATCATTTCAACATTTATATTTATAGGTTGAAATTTTACTCACGCAGAATTTAAAGCAACACTGGAATCGTCTCTTTTCAGATTTTTACACGAACTCGTTTCAGATTTTTCTTGGGACCAGAGTAGTGGTGGTTTCTATAATCTTTTTGAGAAGTACGTGGTTCCATGGTTTATTTTGGATAAATGCCTTATAAATGAACACCGTATAATAGAAACTAAGAAAGACACTCTTTGTTATAAACAAGAAAACCACAAGACGTCGAGAAAAATCATCGACCGAATGGAATGTCAATGCCGCCCACTGAAATGTCAATGTGGGTAAATTGAGATTTGCGGCCGGCGCGCGCAAGCAAAGAAATCGCAATTAGTGTTACCAACTCCAAGAGTTGAAATTATGTTTTCCATGAAAATTATCGTACTTTCAAATAATATTTTCCTTCTCCTACTACTCATTTACTCATAATTATACATACTTATGTATGTAAAGCTACATGAGTAAATGTATAATTATGTATTTTTTTGTAATTGCTTATCGTTTATTTTAATAAGCAAAACTTTCATGGAAATACTTCCACACTCTTCTCACGTATATATTATGTACTAGCAAGTCACTTTACATTCCGATTTTTGCGGCAATTTTTCCAATCTTTTATTCATAAAACCTAGCATTACCAAAAAATCCAAATCGGTACAGCCGTTCCCATATGATGCGCTTACCAACGAACATTTTTGATTTAGTTAGAACGATTATATTTAGAAAATAGTGACTACATGTATATTTGGAGCTATATTTTCATAATATTTACATGATGGGATTATAATTATCTACTGTTTTTAATTTAGGTATAATTTTCACTCTTAGTTACCTTCGTTCAAATACTGGCAATACGTTTGTCTAATTCTTCAATATTTGATTTTTGACCTGAACGATGCGAGCGAAATGATAACAGAGAGAAGAGCGGCAACAGCGCTTGACCTGCGTATGCCACAAGCTGGCAACGTCGCGCGTTGTCGCCGTTAATATTACTATTACGTATTCTGTGCCGCTACCAACATAACTAAATGTAAGCGTACGACACTATCTGTGTTCACGCGCACATTGACAAAAATTAACTAAAATTACAATGTAATTTTTGCTACTAATATGTTGTTTTTTTCAACGATATATAATGTACCGCAAATAAAGACCCAGACCCAAGCCAACTTAAGTCATTACAAAGTCAAATAAAACTCTCTTCGCTCATGAATGGTAAAATACATTTGTATGGGAATCGTTTATCCTTAAACTAAACTCTTCAGATTTTTATTTTATTAGTAAGTAAGTAAATACTTACTTAATTTATATTATACTTAGTTCATATTCGAAATTAAATAATAATTTGCTAGAACAAGAACTACTTACTTGCCCAAAAAAAAGAATAAACGGCGCCATTCTTTCGTCATATCGTGGTCTTGGCGTCGCTTGGTCAACTAATATCGAATCGAACAATAAACATTGAATCAGCAACAATGAATAAAAAGCCTACGCCTGCTTGCTGCTGTTTTGGTCAAAAGGCTTTTGTAAGTCAAAAAGGAAGTCAAAGATGAGGCAATGTTATTATTCATAAGGTATTGTTCGCGTCTTCGTTCGAGTGAGGAGAATCTGGGTCTATAACGGTACCCATTGAGTACCTATTGGGACTACTAGTACCTATTGGTGGGTACTACATATCTTTATATGATAAAAAAACACTAACACACTCACTAATGAACGTTATATAGCACCGGAATAGTTATTACCTAAATACTATAGTAACAAAAAAAAAAAAACATATCTTTAACATTTTAAAAATTCTTTAAGTATTGAACCTACACACAAAATTTCAAGAGAATTGGTTAAGAAATGCAACCTGTGGAGGAGGTACAGATTCAGACAGAAATCTGGATAGAGATCCGGACTAGAGATACGAAGAAAGCATTGTTGTCGAAACTGAAGCAAGTCGATTCCCTACCATATCCAATTCTTGTTTCACAAAACTTATTAATTATATTTTTTTATTTAAAAAAAACCTTCTCGGCTACCTACATAACGAGTATTTACGAGTACGTTACCCAATCAGCGGGAACATTTTGTTGCCTAATTTAAAAGCACCTTGTATATCTTACTAGCTGCGCCCCGCGGTTTCACTCGGGGTTAATAAGTATCCTATGTGCTATTCTAGACTATAATCTATCTCTGTGCCAAATTTCATCCAGATCTGTTCAGCCGTTCTGGCGTGAAAGAGTAACAAACATACATCCATCCATACATCCATCCATTCTTACAAACTTTCACGTTTATAATATTAGTAGGATTCATTTTTGATAATGAAATGTATAAATATTAATTATACATAAACAAGGTTTTTTCATTATTACAATTTTTATTAAATTTATATTATATTTTTTACAATTTAGATATAAAACAATAAATATTATAAACTTAAAAACTAGGGTGCCGCCCTGACCTGACCTGTGATCTAACCCTCTTACGAGAGTCTCTTGGGGTGTTGGTCGAGGCTCTTAAGACTGTTTACCCTGACGACTGTCGGTACATTTATTATTTTTGTACCTTATTAATAAAAACTACTGATTTTCTCCACAAAGCTCACAGCTCCTGAAATTACGCAACTTTTCTAACATTAGCGCTCTCGACGAGCAATAAAGACGGTAGCGCCATCTATCACCATTTTAACTCGCCGCGGGCTTTGAATCAATTTAACGCCTTCATAGTGGTTTTACGTGAATATATGGTACCATTAGTTTTATTGGTTCAGTGTTGCCAGTTGGAAGGAGCTAAGTTTTTCGGCGATACTTTTGAAATACTTTTTTGGCCTAATTCTGAATGCCATTTTCTGATTCTTTTTATCAGCTGACATGTAAATTGGTTTTATGAAATACATGACTATGATTAAGAAGGATTTTGTTAACAAATTGGCCCTTTTGGCTCTTGGATTATTGGCCCCAACTTTTTGCCCCCACTGGGGACCAAGAGGATTGAGCCTTCTTATTGGACCCCACTTTTCTTTGGTGGGGGCCATGAGGAGGTGTTGTTGTTAATGGTACCTATTACATAAGGACCATCATTATCTCGTTCGGAACCTTCGCTCAAATATTTATAAGGGATATACGGTACGAGAACCTAAAAATGGACTGCATAAATTAGGTGCTGCACACAATTCACCTTTTTTTGTTCCATCGGACTTACGGCGACGGCATACGTTTGACCACAGACTCGCCTGATGGGAAGCGATGACGTGTTCGAAGGTGTAACACGTTTGCCTAGGAGATACCTATTCACTTTTTTCATTTCGTTCACCGTAGTCTCAAACAAACGCAACCAGTCGCAACAGTGATAATGATTGTTGTCTCGTTCTCTATATAGTCTCTGGTACGTCCCTATATTTTTGTTATTGATACACGTAACATACTCCTGTCAACGGAGCTGTGTATATAGTATCTGTTTACTTGTAGTTATATTGGGTCCAAGCGATGTGTACCAAAAGTTAGACTCGAGCCGCTTCTTCCTTATATTATGTATTTCGATGTTGGGAACCCATAATCCCGCATCTATTAATTAAGTAATAGGTACATATTTTTCTGTTACTACGCCGTCACCTTGTTAACACCCCTGTAACTACCTACAAGCACCTATAATGAGGTAAGTTAGTAAGAAAAAGTAATTTATCATGAAAATTAAATTACTAAGTCAATCTACTTTATCAAATATTGTGTCTTCTAACAAAGAAAAATTGCTTTAGACAGATAATTAAATGTATAGCTCAAGACAGCCCAGCCTAGCTTAGTCGGTAAAAAACTGCCGACCATTGAAGAAAATAATAGTAATTCTAAAGCGACATCACTAACAAAGTCATTTATACATTTCTAAATCTCACTTCTGAGTTAAAGCCTTTCTTATCTTACTGAAAGCATCACAATGTCAATTTTTTTTAAAACGCTTCAGCTCATATTGGGCTATGATTTCGGATACTTTACTTATACATCGTTAAAAATGCAGTATATTGCTAAAATGCTTTATTTCCTCCGTTGCTTAATTGTCTGTGTGCTATTAATGTACGATACTAATTCTGCAAGTAATATCGCTCTGTTTTGGTACTCGTGTTTCGTTGCGAAACATCTAATATTCGTGTTGATTTTCATAGTCTTGAGATTTGATTTAACGTTTTACCAGTTTGAGTGTGACATGAAAGATTTTGACAAGGCTTTGAAGTGTGACAATGCTTCTCATTTGCTGAAGAAAAGGCAGATTTTTACTTTAATCGTTTACTTTCTATTTCGAATCTCTCGGATTTTGCTATTTTGTATCGTTTCGTACTCGTGCTCCAGAGAAGTTATTGCGACGTTTTTGTTTCATATAATTTGTGCTGGATGCGATACTTTACTGATATTAATGTCGTTTATGTACTACTCTGTTTACTATAGACTTGTAATGTTTGAATCTAAGTTAAATACAGATTCGGAGGATGATTTGGATGATCTCCTAGTCTTGTACAGGTGGTTGGTTGACGTCACCGAGAAGTACAAGAAAGGTTACGATTTTACGGTGAGTTTTTTTAATCGTTAATAATGTAAGAATGTAAAAGAAGTCAGTTTTAGTTAAAAAATATTTATTGTTGAAATAAAGTTTTAAAAAAAAGTTAGCTAAGTATACATAATAGTGATAATTATTGTTGTCTCGTTCTTGCCATAGTCCCCTATACGTCTCTCTATCTTTTTTATTGAAACACGTAACATTATACTGTCTACAGAGCTGTAACGTGTATAGTGTTCGTTTACTTCACGTGGTAATGGGTTCACGTGCTGTGTACTAGAAATTATACTCGTGCCGCTTCTTCCCTAAATTCTTATTTTGATGGTGCCGGCCAACGAAAAGCTGTGCTTTGTTTTAGAGCATGTCTTCCTTAGTATGTTTTATTATGATACTGATGCTGCAAAACCATTGGCCTCGCTAATGTTTAAGTTTAAAAATTGCTTGTTAATATTTTTTTGCATTACGATAAAAATATACTTAACGTCATTTTTGTTTTCCAGTACATGTTAGTGTTACTACTCAATGTGCCCACAGCCATGATTTCAATCTATTTCAACCTTTACATTTTTCAACAAAACACTTCTGTAAGTACTTTAACTGTTAACTTGTTTAACTTAGACATATTGTTTAAATTAGATATGTTTTAGGGTTTCGTGGCAATATAAGGAATGGTCACAGTTTGACTGTAAGACTGTAGTACTCTGTCCATTTTTCCACGAAATTAATAGGTACCTAAGTACTTACTTTATCTCTTTGTCCGTCCGTCAATGAAACTTTTCGGTTGTTCATAAGGAAAAACTTGGACTGCCTCGGTGGCTCAGTTGATAGTGAACCTGCCTTATGAGCTAGGGGGCGTGGGTTCGCTACCAACTGAGCCACCGAGTGTCTTGCCACCGTGTTTGCATTCCGGGAGCCAACCCGTGATGATCGTCTTCTGTTTCCTTCGAACTATTTGTAAATGACTTATTTCGGTCTAACTTAAGCATCGATTGACGTCACTACGTGTTGTGTACGTGACCATTTTTGACTCGGATTGCTATATCTGTCGGGCTAGCACGGGCCGGGGAAAAATCGTCTTTCCACCATTTTTGTCGCAAAGCTAGAATACGGATTCGTTTTGCCTCTCTCTCGGGTGAGCAACATTCTTCAATACCTAAAATGTGAATAGATATAGGTACCTAACTAGATCTATTAATCGTCAAAAAAAGGTGGACTAAAAATTACACCCACACACACATTTTACACTCACAGTTTTAAATCGAGATTCATGACAGAGCGGTCCTAAGTTACACAATGGCAACCTCTACCTCTAAATGAAAAAGGAGTAAAATGAACAATCGATTGATCTAGCGACCGAAGAATTACGCCCAGAAAAGAGACCTTACCATGCTTAAAGGATGGTTATTATTCATGAATTAATATCTAAATCCACTTATCTAATAATTATCTTCTATTTCAGGAATGGGCGATGTTTCTAATTTATAGTGTTTTGAAGGTGGTTACTGAGAGCCCAACATTCGGACCTGCTCTAGCAGCTGGAAAAGTATCCTCGCAAACTGAAGATATTAGAAAAATACTTCATGATCGATTGCTATTCGAACATAGTGAGCATTCTAATCTTAACTTTCGTAGCTTAAAATTATAATTGCGAAAGTAAGTGTTTGTTTATTTATTACACCATGAAATTTTGCACACACATTGTCAGAGGTGCGGGAAAAGACATATCCCCGAAAAATTGCCGCTCCCTCTGGAACCGCGGGTGAAACTGCAGGGCGCAGATAGTATTTAATAATGGAGTTCGAGTCGAGTCACAGTCGAAGCAACATTACGTTACTTTGCTCCGTAATTATTTCGTCACAATAGTAGAGAAAAGTTAAGTGTTTTCGTAGTGAGTTGTATCAAATTGTAGCTGGAAATTTTACTTTTTTAATACAGTGATTTTCAACTCTAAGAGACAAGTGGTTAAAGAGATACAACGAAAACTATTTTGAATATTTTTGTCAACGGTTGCTACAATCATCCCTCGCCTGCGCCGCTTCCTATTGTCCGCGAGCGGTCACTGACCCTAGCGAGCGCTGACGACTCGCTGCCAACCACCTGTTGATGCAGATCTGCCTATTGCTGTGGAATCACCGCTATACGCTTCGCGTGCGCGCAGTGTACAACGGAAATAACTATACAGTCGCAACTTCGTGCCTCGTACGACACTACGACGGATCGCCAGCTACGAGGTTGCCATGAATACACAAAGAGCGAAATGTGCCGGTTGCCCTAACACTTTGAAGGCGGTAGCTCTTTTGCAATGCTCTCGTTGTGTTGACAAATACCACTACACCTGCATGAACTTTAGCAAACAAGACTTTAGCGGCTTTTCAAAGGAGTTCAAGGAGTCCTGGGTGTGCCCTGCTTGCAAATGCAAAGAACCGAAATCCGGAGATAACACAAACACCCCGATCCGTTCCACAGCTACACCCTCTTTTAATCCTAACCAGGCGAGCGCGCATGAGCTGGCGCTGGCCTCCGGCGCCGCCAAGGACCTCGAGTACGACAACGTAACTCTGCGCACACGACCCCGCAGCTCCTGTACCTGTACTTGTATTTCGGCTGAAACTATTCGCGAGATAATTAGAGAAGAGCTCGATAGGAAACTCAACGCCCAGTTGAATGCCATTCAGCTGAAAATAACAAGTTTTGAAGAGTCTTTAGCCGCTAGTCACTCGCAGAATAACACCCTTATACAGGAAAACGAATCACATAAAACTTTGATTGCGGCGCTGCAAAAAGACAACGACAAACTTCACGCCAGTACTCAGAGCGTGTCTCTCCGCTTACTCCAGTTGGAACAGCTCTCACGCTCCAACAATCTAGAAGTTCAGTGTGTACCCGAGAACAAAAACGAAAATATCCTGAACACCATCCAGCAACTGGCCAAAATAATCAAGTGTCCAGCGGGAGAGACGGATATTCAGTATTGCTCACGAATCGCCAAGGTAAACCACCAGAGTCCCCGACCTAGGTCGATCCTCGTAAAATTTAGCAGCAAACGTCTGCGTGACAACTTTTTAGCGTCAGTAATAAGGTTCAACCGTGACAATCCTAAGGATAAGCTTAATACTAGTCACCTTGGGATCGGCGGCACAAAGAAGAGTCCAGTCTTCGTGTCCGAGCACCTCACGCCTGAAACCAAGTCGCTGCATGCGGCAGCACGCCACGCAGCCCGACAACTTAACTACAAATTTGTTTGGGTACGTGAAGGGAAAGTGTTCCTCAGAAAGGACGAAAGCTCGGGATACGTACACGTGCGCAGCGAAGAAGCATTGAAGTCCCTTACTTAATTTAAGACTTAATAATAGATTTAACGACACACCTAATTAATTAATAATTTAATCTGTTTTTAGCTTGTTTATCCTGTTCCTATATTCATACAATTTTTTTTTTTCCTCTGTTGATGTTACAGGTATACTATCAAAATGTACGTGGATTAAGAACTAAAACTATTGATTTTTTAAACGAGGTGACACGCTACGATTACGTTATAATTTTACTGACGGAGACTTGGTGTAAGAGCGGCGTCTTTGATTCTGAGTTGTTTGATAGTAGGTATGTGGTGTATAGGCGCGACGTAGAGTCGAGTAAAATTCATGGGAAAGGTGACGGAGGAGGGGTGGCAGTTGCCGTTTCCAAACGCTACAACTCCAATCGCCTTCAGGACTTAGAGTCAAACTGTGAGGATGTATGGCTTGAAATAGAGTGTCAAAACGATAAAGGTCAATTGGCTAATTTGTATTTGTGTTCAGTTTATCTCCGCTCACCTCTCAAACTGCATGCTTTAGAAGACTTTTTAGGTAACTCGAATAGAGTTTTAGAGCAAAATAAGTTTGAGAACGTTATTTTTGTTGGTGATTTTAATCTACCTAGTATAAGATGGAATGTGGCTAGTAATACGCAGACTATTAATTGCAAGCATAACGCAACTTTAAAACCCACTATGTTCCTTGATTTCTGTTCTATGAACAAATTAAAACAGCTTAATCACACGTTGAACAAGGACGGCAACACATTAGATTTAGTACTCAATAACAATAACAATATTGCCAACTTGTATGCTACCAATGAGCCTTTATCACGAGTCGACAATTACCACCCTCCGTTTGTCTTCAGCCTATCTTTAAATTGCTTAAATAAAAATAAAAGTAGTAATCTAACATCGAATGACAACTACCGCTTTTGCTTTTATAAGGCAGACTACGATAAAGTAATTCAAGATTTGAATAACATTGACTGGGATATAGAGTTGAGTTCTCGAGCGTCTATTGATGATATGCTGGTGGTGTTTTACGAACGGATTCGCATAGTTATAGAGAAAAATGTGCCTAAACGTTTGCCAAGAAGCAAAAAGTATCCAGTATGGTTCTCTCGAGACTTAATTAATCTCCTCAAAGAAAAGCTGAAGTACCGGAAGAAGCTCAAAAAATATAATAACAATCCTTTGGATAGGCTTTCCTACGAACTGGCTAAAAAGCGCGCCCAACATCTTACAGCCACGTGCTATAAAACTTATATTTCTCGTCTTGAATCTAGTCTGAGATCTAATCCCAAACTGTTTTGGTCTTTTATAAAAAGTAAAAGAAAAAACCAAAGTCACTACCCTGCCAAAATGACTCTGGGCAATGAGTGCGCCTCAAATGGCAAGGATATCTGTAATCTTTTCGCTCGTAACTTTTCTTCTGTTTACAACAACAATCTTCCATCTGGTGTAAATTCTGTCATTACGTCGCTGTCCAGCAATTACTTAACCTTGATACAATTCAACGATGATCATGTGCTTAAAGTGTTAAAGAGAATGGATGTGAGTAAGGGTGCCGGATCGGATGGTCTGCCTGCGGTATTTGTTTCTAAGTGCGCAACAGCATTGGCACATCCGCTGCGTCTTATTTACAACTGCTCTTTAATAACCGGTGTTTTCCCAGCCGATTGGAAGCAGGCTCTGGTTGTTCCTCTTCACAAGGATGGTGCCAAAGATGCTATCAAAAACTATAGACCTATTTCTATCCTCCCCATATTCGCAAAAGTTTTCGAGCAACTTCTTCATCCTATTCTGTCTTGGCATGTTCAAAATTTGATTAGTCCATATCAGCACGGCTTTATGAAGTCCAGATCCACGACAACTAACTTGATATCTTTTATCAACGCAATTTCTATTGAAGTGGATAGACGCTCGGCAGTCGATGCTATCTATACAGACTTTAGCAAGGCGTTTGATCGCGTAAACCACGAAGTCCTTCTCCGGAAACTTGCTGCTTATGGCATCGCAGAACCGCTTCTAAGTTGGTGCTCTTCTTACCTTTCCAACAGACAGTCTACAGTTGTGGCCTCTGGTTTCTCTTCCGACAGATTTCATGCGCTTTCTGGTGTGCCGCAAGGTTCCCACCTCGGTCCCTTACTTTTTTCCGTATTTATAAATTATGTTAGCGACTGTTTTCACAACTGTAAACATTACCTTTTTGCAGACGACCTAAAGATGTTTAAAGTAGTGAATACTTTGCATGATATGACACTTCTCCAGGAAGATATCAATCGTCTTGTTTCTTGGTGTAGCTGTAACGGAATGGATCTCAATGAATCCAAATGTTATTGCATTCACTTCTCCAGAAAGAAAACCAGAATCCCTTTTAAGTACAAAATACAAAATAGCAATTTGACAGAACTTGACAGTATTAGGGACCTTGGTGTAGAGATTGACAAAGAATTGCGGTTTCACGTACATATTGACAACATTTGCTCGAAAGCATTCAAGTCCCTAGGCTTTGTATTACGGAACTGTAAAGACTTTAAAAACCCGAAGACGAAAATACTACTTTACAATTCTTATGTCCGAAGTTGTCTGGAGTATTGCAGTGTAGCTTGGAACCCATTTTATACTGTTTATAAAAAGAAAATCGAAAGCGTACAGAAGCGTTTTATGTGGCATCTTGCTTTTTCCTGCAACATAGCTAAGACTATTGGTAGTTATCAAGCGAGGCTAAAATACTTCCACATGAGCTCCCTGTCAGATCGAAGACGCCTGCTTGATGTAACTTTTCTATATAAGTTGGTCCACGGGTTATTAGATGTCCCAGAACTACTATCGCTTATTAACTTTAACGCACCGAGAACGATCACGAGGAGACCTAATGTACTAAAAAATTGTAAACATTATTCCAATCTTGGCAAAAACGCTCCTCTCAACAGATTAATCATTGAAATCAATAGTTTGTATAATAATCACTCATTGGACTTATTTACTGGTAGTGTCGGTAGGCTTAAGCATGACATTTATAATATTGATTTTTCAAATAAATTATAACATTTGAATTTACATTATTATTAATTAAGTATTCATATTATTCCTAAAATCTAAATTTTTGACATTTTACTTACACTTTATTGACATCCCTCGTAATTTTTCCTCTTTTTAATTGTTATTGCAATGCCTAGAAAATGACTGTATGATTTTTTTTTTTTTTTTTTTTAATTTAATTTTAATTAAATTTTTGTTTTGCTCTGTAACATAGGTTTCCATGTAGTCGGTGCCTATAATTGTGTTAGCATTTAGTTTTTGATTTTGTTGTCTATGTATTTTATGAGAATGTGATAATGTATAACATGTTGGTACCCTAATAAATAAATAAAAAATAAATAAATAACAAAATTTCGTAATAAATCTGTACCTACAGGGTGTCTACAAACAGCTACTCTCTTGGCAACTAAGTTGACAACTAACTTGTTTAAGAGTAAACTGAAGTATCTCCTAGGCAAGCGTGTTACACCTTCGATCACGTCGACGCTTCCCATCAGGCAAGTCAGTAGTCAAACGCATGCCTAGTCTGTTGTAAAAAAAACTAGATTAGCTCTAATAGAGGCGGCACATACATTTTGTGTATCATATCAACTACACAAGCATAAAAACAACAGAAAACACCATACCCATTTGTCAAATTTTCTGTAAGAGTGTAAGTGGCTATAACCAACTAAATTGACGCATTTAGTTAATTTGTACGGTTCCCAGCTTATTAGTTAGTGTTAATTAGCTTCCAGCTTTCCAGGTTGTTGAACTGATTATTAGGCCAGCCACTCTTAAATTGTCAAAAGCAAATGAACTACGTCTTATCATCATCATTGTCCACTACTTCCCACTGTTAGATATAGACCTTTCTATAACTGTGCTAACTGGCTCGGTCCTGATCCAATTTGTATCCAATCAGGGAGCCAATCGGTTCCAGGTCTGGAGGGCTATTCTTACGCGTGAGATGAGATGAGATTTTATTTTGGTCACTCTCACACCTACTACTATTCAAACGAGAGCAACAAGGACGAAAAATGGTGAGATTAAATCTCACTTCGTAAGAATAGTCTCTCCTCATCTCCTGATCAGAGATTCTAATATTTCGTTGACCCATCTCGTCACTGGACGACATGCGGTCCCTATACCTAGCCTCGGACGCCGCTCTGTCACTGCTCCACTCCACCTGTCATTGAATTGTCATCATAATGAAAAAAACATAATGCCCCTCTGTTTCTTGCCTGTCCAGAGCTGTAGTGGCCCTTTTTTCGAACAAGGTGGTTTCATCCTTATAGCTTTGACGTTCTTTGGCATCGAAATAATCTAGGGAAGAAGCGGCACGAGTCCAATTTCTAGTACACAGTACGTGTACCCAAAATAACCTACAATATAACTACTAGCAAACGGACACTACACATTTCCGTTGACAGTATTATGTTACGTGTTTCATTAACAAAGATAGAGAGACGTACAAGGGACTATAGCGAGAACGAAACAACAATAATTATCACTGTTGAATTGTGTGCAGCACCTAATTTATGCGGTCCATTTTTAGGTTCTCGTACCGTTACTCCCTATATGATTAAAGTTCTTTGGTGTACCTTCGATACCCAACTGATAAAGATATTTGATTTAGATTTTTGATATAGTTTCTTACTTTTAAATGTATTTCAGATGAACGAAAATGCCGTCAGCTGGAGAATTTAATTGTCTACATAGAAGCTCGTCCGCTCAAGTTTAAAGTGTACCAACTGATACCGCTCGACGAGAGCCTGCTTGGGGTCGTCTTCAACTTCTGCGTCACCTACCTTATTGTTCTTATACAATTTACGCACCTTTACTGAAG
The DNA here is from genome assembly GCA_911728515.1 of Peribatodes rhomboidaria. Taxonomy (NCBI): domain Eukaryota; kingdom Metazoa; phylum Arthropoda; class Insecta; order Lepidoptera; family Geometridae; genus Peribatodes; species Peribatodes rhomboidaria. Next base: position 15,052,593 of record OU452184.1, read on the forward strand.
TAACAACATTATTTAATTAAATGGGGTTCTCTGAAACTATGTATGTGTATAATATATCTATCTACTTCAATTAACTAAAATTGTTGCTTGTTATTTTTTGTTTAGTAATTTGTTTTTTTTATTTTGGCAATAAATATCGTTTTTTTTTTTTATTTATTTAATTACTTGCCAAAATAAACTAGTGGCTCTGTGTGCTGGAGACCTTGTGACCATCGCGATGTCTATCTTCCTCTACAGGTCGCATTCCTCGACCGATTCTCGTGAAATTTTGTGAACAGTGGCCCTATTCGGAGATTTGAGATTTTCATATCACCTTTTTCCGTCCTTGTTGCTCTCGTTTGAAACGTCATAGGTGTAAGAGTGACCAAAATAAAATCTCATCTCATTTCACGCGCAGGAATAGCCCCCCAGGTCCGATAATTATAAAAAAAAAACAGTTAAGAACATGTAAACAAAGTACGAAGTAAGCGACTTGTAGACGAAGGCAAAGATCCGGACGGAATTCGTTAAAAATCCGGACATAACGGAAGCATTTTTGTCGTAGCTCCTGTTCGTGTCGATCGATCGATAAAAACAATTAGGATAATTAATTCCTTCATATTGAAATGTAATGTTGAAAGTAATTATGTCCATTTATTTTGTAGCTTTTCTTTGTACTTTATTGATTACTCGCAGCCATCGGCTGGTCAGGTATTATAACTGTCTTACAAACTATAAATTGAGTAAAACGTAACTGAAAAAATAACTGTACTAAAAATCAGTTTTTTTATTTATAAACCATGCCAAAATTATCACAAGCTCTACAAATTATAGTTGGTTACGACTTCGGATACTTCACTTATAAATCGATTAAAATAAAACGTTTTATCAAATCCATTTTCTTGTTTCGTTGCTTAGTTTTTTCCTTTGCAATTGTTTATGACAGTGGATACAAATTGTCGTTTACGGTTGGATGGGTCTGTGGTAACTTATTTGCCGTTAAACATTTAATATTGGGGTTATTCTTTACTTTCATACGACAGGGTTACACTTTTTGTGGTTTTGAGAGTGAAATTCGAGAAATTGATAAGATCATGAAATGTGAGAGTGCGTTTTGGTTTATTGAGAAAAGAAAGGCTTCGGTGTATCTCCTGCATTTTTTATTTAGATTATTTTCATCTCTTTACCTTTGTATTTATTCAGGACTATGCTTAAATAATAGCGTAATAACGTCTATATTTACTATTCTTGGTTTAGGTTTCGATACGATATTGGTGTCAGTCGCGTTTGTATTTTATTCTGTTTATCACCGTTTCGTTATATTTGAAAGTTATTTGAAGTCAGATTCATACGACTTGCTTTTCTTTCATCACTTGTTTAAGGCGCTGGCTGATGTAATTGATAAATTTAACAGCGTTTATGAACCTGTGGTATGTACTTAAATTGTTTTTTAAATTCTTTTTAAGCACAACAACTTATGTAATGAGACGTAAACATCCTATCTCAACTAATATTACGAGTATGAAAGCGAAACTGAGTTTGTCTGTTTGTGATTTTTCACGCTCAGCTACTCAATCGATCATCCTGAAATTTTGCATAGATCATAGGTACACGTTGTCAAGGATACAAAAAATGAAATAGGGTATTTTTTTTATCTTGAAATAAATAACGTTTCCTCTGAGACCGCGGGTGAAACCTTAGGGCTACTATTAGAAGCAATAGTAGATATTTTTCAAATAAAAAAATAGCCTAACTTACTGGTAACTGGAACCCATTTCCCTTGACTTAATGCGACGTTAGAGCGGAAATACACTAGAGATTGGTTCAAGTAACAGTTTTGAAGATGAACTTCCGCAAAGTAACGCCTAATTTAACCAACTAAGCACTAGTGTTTAGAAATTTGTTTTTCAATATTTTGCATAATTTTGTATGCTATTTCATGTTAATTTTTTTATTCAATCGTGTATCTTCTTAGAGAACTTCCGAATTATCTGACGAAATTAAACTAATAAAGTTAAATTATATGTTAGACGAATCTAAGATATTTTAATATATTTTTTCTTACGTTTGACAGAACCTTTTAACCATTGTTTTCAACGTACCGCTAGTAATGATAGCTATTTACGACGCAGTTTGGATGTACAAGAATGACTACAATTTTGTAAGTTAAAAATCACACCAATATAATTATAATTAAATGTTCTGTGCTAACGTCTTATCCTAATCCTAATTATAAATGCGAAAGTTAGTTTGTTCGTTTGTTTTTTTGAGCTGTTGAACAGATCTAGATGAAATTTGGCACAGAGATGTATAAAATATAAGCATAGATTTAGAATTTAATAATGAATACATTACAATTACTACAAGTAGTACTACAAGAATTTGTACGAGCTGACGATTCTAAGTGCATATAATTATGTCTGAGAAGTAAATGAACTTTTGATTTGAATTTGAATTAACAACTGTTTTTTTTTTCGAAAATTTGCATTGGTTCCATAAAAAAAGTTCCACAAATTTTGTCGATGACCAATGAACTTTTCGTATAAAACAGCTGATTTTGGATTAGCTCCATAGTGAAAGTTGATCATAATGACGAGTACAAATACCTCCTTTTGGCTTAGTATACCCTATACCGAGAACCCTGTATAGTTATTATCGGGTGACTTTTTATTATTTAATTTATTCCTCTTGTTTTCAGTCGTGGTTGCCGTTACTAGCGAGCAACACTTTTGTTGTTGTTGCTTTGCTCATGACTCTTATGCCTGCATTTTTAGCTGAAAAAATATCACGACAGACAACGAAAATCAAAAATGTATTGTACGACAGAGTTTTATTTGAAACAGGTGAGATTATTTTCCAATATGCTCATTTAATTTAATCATATCACACACATAGGTACTTAGTTTAAATGCAACAGTATGCGAGTGTATATTTATTGCTGAAACGGCTAAACGGATTTGAAAACAATTTTGATATATACATGGACATTTCCACAAACGGTCGCCTGACCCCAAACTAAGTTACAAAGTTTGTACTATGGCTGCCAGAGACTGATATAGATACTTATACATTTTTAAATACATACCTACCTAAATAGATATTTAACACCCAGACATAGAACAAATACAAATGTTTGCCCTAGGTGAGAATCGAACCCACGCCCTTTAGCTCAGAAGGCAGGTTCACTACCAACTGAGCCAACGAGGCAATGGTTTGCATAAACCCTGGATAAGCACATAATCTACTTTTTATCTCACAAAAAACTACGAGATTTGTAGAGTATTGCCTGAAAAATGCGGGGCGCGACTAGTTTGTAATATTTTTTTCCAGTCAACCTCAGAAACAATACTCTTATCACAATGTAAAAAAAAATGCAATAGTATTTCAAATCAAAACTAATATCTTTATTCTATTGGGTATTGAAGATAAAATCGATTAACATATTTATTAAATAATAAATTAATTATTAAATATCCTACTAAAATAGTAATTATAATTAAAATAATCACTTAAGTAACTAAATATGAACGTCAAAGTTATAAAAACTACTTATACCTAGTTCGAAAAAAGAGCCACTACCGAGTAGAACAGCCAAGAAACAAAAGGGCATATTGTTTCCAAAAATATTAAAAATGTTTATCCATACGCCCCGACCCGATCCATTGATGCTGGGACTACAGAGGTCGATGGAAATATGTTTCCCCTACTCTCCATACCTCGGGCAGAGACATCAGCACCCATAATATTCACAATAATTGGAAACGTTTCCGTTCGGATTCCACAACTTTTTAACTAAAATTCTTTGAAACTCAGTCCACATTCATAAGCTTTTATACGTGATTCATACTTCTGTAGAAATTCGCTTTCCTATTTCAAAATATATGAAGTAGAAGACTATTACTACCAGCTGCGCCCTGTGGTATTACGCGAGTAATAAGGCAAGGCGCAGCTAGTTGCCCAGCAGGGCCCGCACTTGGAAAGTAGCCTATGAAAAATTAAAAAAAATGAAGTAGCAATCAAACACACACACACACACAACTTTCGCCTTTATCATGTGGACCTATTTTCCAGATGAAACAAAATGCCGGGATATTGAGAAGCTGATTGCGTGCATGGAAGCCCGGCCACTCAAGTTCACGGTTTACAAAGTGATCCCGTTAGATGCGAAATTGTTAGCAATTGTCTTTCATTTCTGCGTTACTTACCTTATTGTAATTATACAGTTCGCACATCTGTATTGATAATTGTCATGCTGTATAAGTGCATCTGCTACGTGAAGCTCGCCCGCTCCGGTTCACGCCGTAGCGTACCGAGTAATTCCGCTCGACGCGAAGCTACTCTGGGTGGGCGAAAACTTCTGCGTCACCTATCTTATTGTTATCAAACAATTTATATATAGCTTGTAGCGTCTTATGTGGCGTGTGTTAGGTTCAAAATTTAAAATTTCCAACAACAAAAAAAAACAGTTATTCAAAAGGTCTTATTCTTAAATTAACTTTATTTGAAGAAGCGTTGAATACTGTATTCGCGGATTGACTTGACAATGTTTTTTTGTAACTTGTCTAATGTAGACAAGTTACAAAAAAACAGCCCCCTTGGAATTGAACTTTTTCGTAAGTTATTTTTTACAGCTTGAAAAAGGTTTTACTCATGTAAGCACTGCAGGTAATATGAGTAGCGTTGCACGTTGTGGATTAAAGCTTATATACTTAAAGAGACTTAAGCTAATATATTTATGTAAATAGAATACAAAATATTAATTTAAGACAAAATATGAACAGTTAGTTACATTTAAAGAAAATAAAGAGATTGTGGTGATCATTGGATATTTAATTTTTCAAATACCTATGTCTCAATATTACAGTGTTTATGTTTGAATAAGGCAAAACTTTAGTGTCAAAGTCTAAACAGTAGTGTCTCATATGTTGAGTGTGATGACACACTCAACATATGAGACACTACCAGACAAAAGTCAACTCAACAAGTCTTTCTTAGATTTAAAAGATTTTTTTTTCCGCACTCAAAGGGTAAAACGTGACCTTATTATTAAGGCCCCGTATTACATGAAATGACCAAAAACAAGTATTTTTTTGCGCCGAGTTTGATGTGAAGAATTAGGATGATCAGGTGCAAAAAATACAACTGATAGAAGAAACAACCAACTAAAGTTTAACCGAAGTACAATTTTGAAAATAATTCTATTTTTGGAAAAAAATAATCCCAAAAACATCTTTTACAAAAAAAAAACTATCGGAACATAATTAGTTCTCTAAATTTTCAGCAATTATACCACATTTTTTTTCGATTATTAAAAAGCCAGATTAGTTCTCTAAAGTTTAATGAAGCAACTTATTCTTTTTTGAGTTCTTATTACGATTAATAGTAATAAAAACGACAGAAAAATGTTTTTCTAGGCGTCGATCTCATTTTACCATCAAAAATGGTTTACGATTTTTAATTCTAAATAAAGCGGGTGACGTAAACGTATGTGTGGGTAGATAATGGTGGAATGACCGAGCCTTAAGACTCCGCTGTCCGTCCATCTATCTGTCCGTCTGTTAGCAGGCTGTAACTCATGAACCGTGATAGTTAGACAGTTGAAATTTTCACACACACAACGCGAGTCTAACTTGTACTTGGCTGGTTTATTTTTTATTTGAACACAAAATCTATGGTAACAATCGTTGTGTAAGTTGGTACAGAATATAATTATGAACACTTGCTTAAGTCAATCAAATTTATTAAAATCAATTTAGCTAATGAATCGAATTTAATACTTTAATACTTTTACTAAATAACAACACGAATAATATATAGTCTTACCCGCTTGGTCCCTGTGCTAACTTTAATTCAATTAAACTTTTTGTTTAGTTGGTATACTTTAGTACCGACCGTTGTCTGTTAGGTATTTTCTGTGCGACCTTTTCAGTTTTATTAATTTGTTTCAAAATACAAAACTCTTAAGAGTATTGTTATCTTGAACTCTATCAACGATCTTTTGTATTTTTGAGCAGTCTTGTATTATTCACCATCAAACCAATTTCATAAAGTAAATATATTTTTAACCCCCGACGCAAAAACGGGGTCTTATGTTAGACGTGTCCGTGTATGTGTGTGGTGTGTGTGTGTGTTTGTGTGTGTGTGTGTGTGTGTGTTTTGATTTTTTGTTTGAAAGTTTTTTCAAATTTTTTATTTATACTTGTATGACAATTGACTACGTATTAATGCAGTGACATTGAATATTGTGAAATTTTAATTTAATAATTGCAGACTTTAAAACCAACGTTAATTGACCTAATTATGATACTAAATTCTGGTAATAATAGTTAAAGTGTTCAAACTATTTCTATTCAAATTTTTAAACAAAAAACGCTGTTTTTTTTCTACTCATTTTTGGCGCCGCCGCACGTCGTGTGCATTTGCCAGTATCTAGTAACTCACGTACTTCGTAATTGTAATGATAACCAAGTGATTGCAACAATAAATCACTCCCCTATCAAATGGAATTTTGTATAGAACACGAAAAGTCGCGTTTCGCAATGTTTGTACCATTTTTATTGCTTCGCAGAAGGTGTGAAAAGTAGAGTATTCCCTCTGGGATAAAGCAGTGTCTTGGCCGGCTTAAACCCCTTGCTTCGCTCAGGACTCTACATAACTCCCTCGTTTCGCTCAGGGTTCAATAAACCCGTGACGTAAGACACTGCATAACTCTTTGGTGCATATAATCTACTATTTAGTGCCGAGTCAACCATCTATGTTCTTGAGTGTGAAATGGAAAATACCGACAACTGATGAAATGTGAGAGTGCGTCTCGTTTGTAGAGAAAAGGAAAGCTTTGAATTTTTTATTTTGTTTTGTATATCAACTGTTTTTGTTTTTTATTTAATGCAATGCACGAATAACATAACATCAGTACTTATGTACTATTATTTAATCATTGGTTTGGAATCGATAATGATATCCAATACATATTCATAATCTACTCCGTTTACTTACCATAGATTTGAATAGTTAGAGTTGGTTTTTTTCTGATATCTTTTCCAATAAAAAAAGAATTATTAAAATCGTACTACTCTGCAAAAAGATTTGCGTGATCATACTTACATAAAAAAATTAAAAAATAAATACGCGTTTTTCTATGTAGAACAGGTCGACGTTTGACCACCAACTCGCCTGATGTTAAGCGACGTTGTGGTCTAAGATGGAGCACGACGACCTACTCGACTTCGACTCGGCGTTGACTTGTAAACCTCCTCCGTTTCGTCTATTAATGAAAACTCTGTTAACCTCTTCTATTTTATCTTTGGGCACGTACAGTGTAACCCAATATGTATTAGTCAAATTGCTTCATTGTGGCTTGCGTGATAATTGACAGTAATTTAATGGAAAACAAAGTGAGTACGAGTCGGTGCTTTTTATATTTTACTGAAATGACGTTTGAGTCTAGAATAACAAATGTATTTCTCATTCAACTACTTCGGATAACGTTTATTTTGTGGGCTATTCATTCAATAACTTGGCTACAAAATAAAAAGTCAACTACAAGTCAAACAAAATCGTCGTATATTACCATAACTACCAAACTCTTTATCAATAATGATTAAGTTATTCAAGCTAGCTCAAGTTATTTTTGGTTATAACTTTGGGTTCCCAATTTTTAGATGCTATAAATTCAAATTTTTTAACAAAATTTATAACTTAATACCATGTTTAATATTTCTATGTATAGTATTGCCATACTTTGCAAATGAACCATACAATATAACAGTTACACCTTGGTTAATTATGTATCTATCACAACATTTAGTTTTTGTTTTAGTACTGCTATTTTTTCAAGCAGATTCAACCATCAATGGGCTCGACTGTGCAATGGAAAATATCGACAAAATGTTAAAATGTGAAGGTGCAAATCGTTTTGTAGAAAAAAGGAATGTGTTGATTTTATTAATTTATTCTGTTGTTCAACTGGCTATGTTATTACATAGGTGTACATTTTTACTGGATTGCTCAGATTTTTTAACATCAGTAATAATGTATTTTTACATAGTCACTGGTTTAGAAACGATAATGTTAGCAAATACATTCATATTCTACTTTGGGTACCATAGATTTGTAATTTACGAATCAAATTTAAAAGTAATTTCATACGAAGAATTAGATTCATATTATCACATGTATAAACTACTTGCTGACGTCATAGAAAAATTCAAAAGTTCTTATGACCACGTGGTAAGTACATTTGCAAAATAGTTTAATCTATTTAGTATTTTGATGCGTATAGCAAGTAGAGATAAGCGGTCTTTGCCTTTCCCGTACGTAACTGGCGTGATAGTATGTAATATTTCTTTTCTACGGTCTTAAAACCACTGAACTGCGAGATATCTTTTGCCTTCGTACAACAGGATTTTAAGCAATAAATTGACTACTATTTTCTTATCTTTCCAGTACATAATAGGGTTACTGTACAGAGTGCCCGACGTCATGCTCTCAATTTTCTACATCGTTTGGACTCTGCAAAATGTGGTCAATTCTGTAAGTATACATATATACCTAACCATCAGAATCCGCACTTTAATAAAACTTACTGACGTTTTACATAAATTGTCCTACAATTTTCATAGTTGCTCTGTGTTTTAAAAATAAGAAGTCCCAAATTATAGGATGATTTATACTAGACCGTGCAGGGCGCGAGCCGTGCCTCGTACGATGGCTCGTACGAGGCACGTCCGCAGGGGCCTGGGTTCAGGCAGGGTATGGCTACCCTGCCTGAACCCAGGCCCCTGCGGACGTTGCGGAACGGGCGAGGCACGGCCGAGCCCGAGCCCAGGCAGTAAGGGGTCTCCCGGACAGACGGGGCCTGCGGTGGCGCTGGTGGCCAATGGACTTCGTATTGGCCCACCACAGGCCGCGTGTGTCTGTGAGACCCTTACAACGTTTGTGAGTTGTAAATCCGAGCCCCATCCAGCTCGTCAGCTCGAGCATCAGGTCGAGCTAGTCAACGAAAAATAAAAAATAAGCTCGAGCTGACGAGCTGGATGGGGCTCGGATGGATTGGAGCTCAACGTAAAATAAAAAAAACGTAAAATAGTGTAACGTTTTTATACGAGGTGCCATAAACGAGTATGTTCATGTGTTGCCTTATTACATACACACGACGTATGAGTAATTAACCCTGTAAGGACTCCTTATTATTGTGCCAAACTCACGTACCTATATGTATTTTCATGGAGCCTTAATTATTCGCCGTTCGACAAAACTAATTCGATAAAACATTGTGTGAACATAATACAGATGTGCGTATTTAATGTCATCTGCTACATACGAGTAACTGGAGCCCGGTGTATGGCGACAGGTTCGCCATCTGTCGCATTGGGGACTGAATATTGTCCGGCGAAGTGTGGGTTTTGTCCACCTTTGCCAGCCCATTCTGGGGAAAAGCGTGACGATATCTTATATCTTTAAATGAGCAATTCTTGTATAAATATATAATTGGAATCTCGGAATCGGCTCCAACGATTTTCATACAATTTAGTATATTGGGGGTTTCGGGGGCGATAAATCGATCTAGCTAGGAATCATTTTTAGAAAATGTCATTTTATTCGTGTTTTATCGATAATCAACTTAAACATAAACTTGGAAGAAAAATAACAAAAATATGACTCTTCCTGACATCTATTGGCGAATAATAATACTATTTTTTGTGAGCAACTAATTGCTTTAACGACACAACAGCAGATGGCGTTGTTAAGTAACACGAAGTCAATGAGTGTTTGCTTTGAGGTTAGACTAAAATCAATTGTTTATTTTCCAAAAAACACAATAAAAAAAAATACCGAGCAAAGCTCGGACATCCAGGTACTGTTATGTTTATATGACAAAACGAATACTAGGCCTGGCCATAAGTCACAAGAGAATGCAAATTTGAAAATCAAATCCTTTGGCTGTCAATACTGGATTTAGTTAGCTTTATTTAACTAGTGTAGTTAATCAAAACCATAAATCTAATTTCCAGTGTTTACAGCCACACCATTTTCAAATTTGCCGCTATTCTTTTTGTTGTGACAGAACTCACTGACCAGGGACCCTATTCGGAGATTTGAGATTTTCATCTCACTTTTTTCGTCCTTGTTGCTCTCGTTTGAAACGTTATAGGCGTGAGAGTGACCAAGATAAAATCTCATCTCATCTCACGCGCAGGAATAGCCCCCCAGACCATGGCCAGACTCTAACTAAAAACATTTCTTTTGTTTTTTAGTTTTGGCTGCAATTCGTCTTAAACAGTGTGTTGCCCTTTACATACATGATTGCAATGTTTGGACCTGCTTTAAGCGCTGGCAGCATTACTAAACGAACTGAAAAAATAAGAACTGTGCTGTACAATAAACTACTACTTGAAAGAGGTATGTAACTGTTTGTACCGTCCTGGCTTCGCATGGTTATAAGCCTTTCGTGAAAGTTTATCTAACAGATTGTGAAAACCGCATCAAAATCTGTTGCGTGGTTTAGAGAGGAGTTAGCGGATAAACAAACTGTTAGATGCGGAAAGCGGCTTCGTTTTGGACTTTGTAATATAGATATAAGAGATAGAGGTACCTAGTTAACAACCTGTCATGAAAATTAATTAATCAAATATTCCTACTAAAGTATTATTATTTCCTTGTAATCAAATAAATAGGAACTTGTTGGGTTGGGTTCTTTACTTGAAATACTTATACGATAAGCCTAAAAGCATCACGTCTTGTTGCAATCTTACAAGTTCTTTAGGACATCTAAATTAAAATAGTATAATAGTATGATAGTAAATAAAATGAATAATAAAGTCATAGGACAGGGTCAGTCACCCTCTTATGGTGGAAATTCCGCTAAAACGCACTAAGCGTTTCAAGTCAACTTTTCTTGTAAGAACTGCAGAGGTGTGGAACTCGTTGCCTGTGTCTGTCTTTCCACCTAAATACAATCCGGGGGTGTTTAAGAGTAAAGTGAATAGGTATCTCCTAGGCAAGCGTGTTACACCTTCGATCACGTCGACGCTTCCCATCAGGCGAGTCTGTGGTCAAACGCATGCCTAGTCTGTTGTAAAAAAAAAAAAAAAGTATCGCACAACATTCAAAATATTAAACAAAACCCTCTTGCACGATACCCCCCACGTCTGAACGTTCCCATCAGACTTGCGTCATTCCCGTGCTGTTTAGCCTGTGTGTATCCTCCAATAGTAATTGTTAAGAGGGCCGCGACGCTCTGAAATTTCCATACAAACGCGCTTCTCAAATTTCTTGAAAACCATTTGTCACCAGATTATGATGAAATTTAGCATGTAAAATTAAATTAAAAATATATCCGCCTCTATGTTCTTGGTTTTTTATTAAAAACGTTCTCAAGCGAAAATAGAGCTATGAAAAATATCCGCATTTATAAGGGGTCACTTTTCACTGATTTATTCAATAAGTAGACAAAGCAAATCAAAAATTCCTTTACATAGGGAGGTTGTCTACATCATTAGCTGTTAAATGGATATAATGGAGCATAATACAAGGAAAATTCTTAGTTATTTAAGAATGATTACAGAAGTGACAAAAGTCATAAAAAAATTGAAATTACACTTTGTCACTCTGTAGGTAAGTTTAGAGGCTCGTCAGTATCATTACTCGCTCTCTTCGCTCGTCTTCTTCTTCTAGACGAAATGGCTATAGAATACCTTAAGCCAATGCAGAGTAAGTTTAAAGTGGTCGCCGGACTCTTAAAATATAATTACTATGTAAACTCGATATTTTATTGAAATGTGCCTTTGCAGATGCTACAAGATGTGTAGAGCTGGAGAGGTTCATCCGGTACGTGGAAGCTCGCCGGTCCGGTTCACGCTGTACCGAGTGATCCCGCTCGACGCGAACCTGCTCCGCGTGGTCGCGAACTTCTGCGTCACCTACCTAATTGTTATCATACAATTTACACATCTTTATTAATAAATTAAATAAATTAAAATTATTTAATTTATTTAATTAATTAATTAATGTTTTGTGCACTTGATTTAAAACGCTAAAAAAGGCGATAATAGTTATGTTTTTTTTTAAATCATATCTACTTCATTTTGAAAGATAGCCGGACAGACCGACGGACATACGAAAGCATTATGTGCTGAAGCTGAAGGAGAGACGCTTCGCTCACCATTCTCGCTAACGCACGCTCGATCGATTATTATACAACGTGTTGTTTTGCATTTCCGCAGAATTTGTACAGGTACTCCAATAGCAGGGCACGAATAAACTATGGGGCAACCTTAACATAGAGAAAAAAAAAACCAGCTGCTCCATACAAAAAGTGCGTTGATTAAAATGTATGGAACAGTTGCTTTTAAAAAAAAAACACGCTGTATTACATAGAACAAACACAAATACAGCGTTATAGGTACCCAATCAAAAAGCTCTTAAGGGTTCATTGTAGTCATCAATATGAACAACTTTTACTATAGGTATATAACCCTGTATTTATCTATGTATTTTGAATGATTTGCATGTTGCAAGGTAAATATTTAAATATTTTAGTGATGCAGGTTTTTTGTCAATAACGCTGCGACTGTCACGTGGGTATCGTAGATGGCCCGCGATAGTACTTACCCTGTTATTGTACCTTGAGTTATTGATTTAAGCATGTTAAAGATGTACTTATTATAAGAATGTAAAGTATGGTTAGTAAATTTAACAGCGGAAGTGTGTCAGTTTTCGGATAAAATCGCGAGTAGCTGATTTAGTAATCAGATAGATAAACATTTTATTGTTCACAACAGAAACAACAGAACTGAAAAACAGAAAAACTTAAACTGTACTGTAACGACGGGCGGTCTTATCACTAAAGGACTCTCTTCCAAGCAACCTTAGGATGGAGAGGATACATAGGTATGAAAGAGTATGGGACAGGTTATGAAAAAATTAACAAAAATAAAAATGTCAGCAATGGTTAAATATTTAAACCTATGCCATATTAATATACTGGTAATATTAGACACCTACGTAAGTACGTATAAGATAAGTATATGTTGATTTAGTTGAGAGAACCTATTTAAATGTAAGTTGTTGTTCCTAATCACCCTAATAAAATAAATCATCTTCTCGATTTATAGTAATTTTATTATTATTTTTCTCTTTCAATTAAGTAGTATGAAACGTGCACTTGGGCTTAATTTTTTAATAGGTAACAATTTTTTTTTCTTAGTCGTGCACTCTTGGCAGAGTGGTCGTGGCTGTGTAAATGGTACAAAGCTCCTCGCTGTCTTCGTCCCTCCCCAGGGCTGCCGGTCTTCTCGCAATGCCTCTCCATGTCCGACGGTTGGCTGCATTGCGAGCACACTGCACTATGGTAACAATAACTTGAAGTAATTACGATCTTGAAGCTCCCCATTTTTAAATTTGGTTAAAAAGTCAATTTACACAAAAAAAAATGTATGCGCAGGTTTGTACTTCCGCTACGGTTACATGCAACTACAACTTTTTTCCTTTTTTAGGTCAGTGTTTTATAAACTATTTCCTTCACAAGATCCAGGTGAAATAGAGGTCAAATACGACCCTTTTTAACCGAATTAAAAAAAGAAGGAGGTTCTCAAATCTCAACCCGACTGTACCTATGTTTTGTTAACCGATTGTACCTGTATGTATGTTAGGCGATCATTCTGCCAATCCATTTGATTGATTCTTTTTTTGTTTGCTAAATCATACTTCAGAAGTGGTACCATATAAATTTCATTGAAATCTGTCAAGCGGTTTTTAAATATCAACATATCACATCAACATTATCAGAAGTCCAAATTTTTTTATAAATTCCAATTCCGATGACGGGAAGTCAAATTTTAAAGTTTTGCTTTTTAAATTTATTACAAACCAAATTTGTCCAATTGACGTCACATTGTCTGCAGAATCGAATCGCATTCACATCCTACGGAAAGCAAAAAAATTACAATATGTCGTAACAATATTTTATGACGTTAAAAAAAACTGCATTTCCGCCGAAGGCCTTGTTCCCACATCTTTTTTTAATATACAACCTTTTTATTAGTTTATCTCGAGTAGATCTCGTGCTATCGATTGAATACTAAAATCGATAACAATGGCCAATGGTTTTTACATTTTTGGATCAAAATAAGTGTTTAATGCTTATAGGTAGGTAAGTATTTTGCTAGAATAAAATCACGTCTGCATTCGGTAGGTATTCGGTTGCAATTCTCAATGTCAATTCAATAATAATTCAAGTGACTGCCTCGGTGCCTCAGTTGGTAGTGACCCTGCTTTCTGAACTTGGGGGCGTGGGTTTGATTCCCACCTAGGGCAAGCATTTATATGATGAACATTTGTGTTTGTTCTATGTGTGGGTGTTAATTATCTACCTAAAGATGTATTTATAAATATATATGTATGTATATCAATCTCTGGTAGCCATAGTACAAGCTTCGCTTAGTTTGGGGTCAGACAACAGTGTTGGCAGGAGGATAGGATGGAACTTGGTATTTAGAGAGATGGTTATCGGTATTGAATGTACTAAGCCAAAAAGGGGCCATTGTACTCATCATTATGAACAACTTTTACTATTAAGCCAAACCAAAATCCAGAGAAAAAAAAATCAGCTGTACCATAAAATACGAGTAAGTTCATTGATCAACAAAATGTATGGAACAGCAGTTTTTTTTTTTCTCAATTTACTGTTGTCCCCATAGGAAAAGTTGTTCATAATGTTAAGTAAAATGACCCCGTCGACGACGACGACGTCTCATGCGTGGAGCTGTTTCGGGAGCTTCAGATATTACCTCTGCCGTGTGAGCTCGTTTACCAGGTAGCCCTATTCACCCATGTAAACCTAGATATTTTTCAACGTAGGGGCGTCCATAGTACGTTCAATTTACGTAGTAATAAAAAGAAGGACCAACTAGTAACCCCCTCACATCGTCTCGTCAAGTCGAAGAGGTCAGTGTATATTTTAGGGCCGGCGGTCTATAACCGTATACCAAATTCCGTTCGGGATGCGCCTTCTACCGCGTGCTTTAAAACCAAGATGAGAGCTTGGTTACTAGATAATATGTTTTATGACATTGAAGCTTATTTTAAAATAAGAGATTTTTGAACTATTATTATTTTGTATAATAATAGCTATACATAATATTAAACTATTTTTACTATACTTATCTGTATAATGACATTAATGAATTATTTTTATATTTGACATAATTATCAATTATTATTGTTCTGACATTCGTTTTTAATTATAAATATTCAACTGTGACGTGTAACTATAGGAGTTATCAATAAATTCTGATTTCTGATTTCTGATTTCCCCTTTTTTGGCTAATTTTTTGATAACCCCGAAAAATCGACATCAAAAGATTTTTCTTTTTTTTCTTATTTAAACCACATCAGTTAATTCTAATATCAGGTAGACAGTATTTTTCCTAGTAACACATTACATACACAGATTACACAGTAACTCACATACTCTGTGCATTAGAATATCAATGAGTGTACCATTGAACTTACCAATCAATCAATTGGTTAGTAATCGACTTAATGGAACACAATTGGTTCATTTTTGTAAATTATAAGACAGCATGCAAGAATATCTACCTACATATGTAGGTAGGTAGTACGAATTAATTACGAGTACTGGCTGGTTATGTAGGTAGGTATTTTTTTTTAAAGTTTGTGTGTATGTGTGTTGCTAGGGCACACGGTTGTGTCCATCACAAGAACTGTTAATTTTGCCGGAATTAAAAGCCGACTTGGTCCACTTCCTAATAATTAATTAATTAATTTAATAAATGGCCCACTTCCTAACTTCTTAAGTTGCCTAAATAATCTAAATATTAGTCCCGAGTAAAAACTACCATTTTCTAAAGTTTTCTTACTTTTTGCTCTCGCAGATAGAAAAGTAGCAGATTTCTCTCAATCTCCCAAACAGCCCTGGCAACACTAGCTATGTCAACACCTCACAATTTGCACCATATGCAGTTAAACTAAATACCTACATAGAATTGCCAGTTGCTAAAAGCTCGTTAACGTCGTCACCAGGGACTTCACGACTTCATTGAAAACCAGTGTTGCCATGTGTCAGAACTTCCCGATTTCGAGAGCAAAATGCTATGTCGATGATCTTTACGTAGAAAGAGCATAAGGTGTCTCCCAGACAGACGCGGTCTGCCGTGGCGGCCAGTAGACTTTTGCATTGGCGGCCACGGGTGTCTCATTGGCCTCCATCCCAGACCGCGTCTGTCTGTGAGACGCCTAAATCGGCATACAAAACAAAAAAAAAAAAACAAATCAATGATCCATCATTCAACCTCAAAAAATGTGAACTATCGGGAGTTTGCCTAAATTATCTTAATCCTGCAAGTAGTTATAAAACGTCCTATAAAAAAAACCTTTAACTTAAAACTTAAACTTTATTTTAAAAACTTTGCCTAGCGGTTCACAGGAAATTTTACACACAGCATTTTTTTCGGGATGAAAGCTACCCTATGTCCTTTTCTGTACCCAAGACAATGTATATGCAAAATTTCATTATGATTGGTTGAGTAGTTACGACATGAAAGCGTAACAAACAAACGAACATACTCACTTTTTTCACATTTATAATACTAGTTAGGATTAGGATTATTACCTACTAGATGTGCCCCGCGTTTAAAAAGTATCCTATGTGCTAATCCAGGGATTCCAGGGTATAAGCTACCTCCCTACTACAAATTTCATCCAAATCCGTACATTCGTTTGAGTGTGAAGAAGTCACAAACATACACACTCACAAACTTTCGCCTTTATGATATTCGTGTGATAGTGTGATGTGAAGTGTGATTACCCTATTACGATCCTGTTCAGGGGGCTTACCATGAACTTTTACAAAAACATCATTGCGCAGGAACGTTTTGTTACATTCCTTAATAAGTATTGTTTTGTACCCTACCACAAGCATTGAAAACAATAATGTTTTAAAACGTTATTACTCCTGCTACAGTGATGTCAAAAGAATGTACGATACAAGTGCCTATATACACTCTGTGGTACTTTTGCGTATTTTGGAGTATGGTGTTGCCAGATGTACGATGTCAATCGTAATTATACGATTTTTGCCATGTAAAAATCGTACAATCGGGGTCGTACAATAGTACGACCGCATAGCGAAATCGTGCCTACAATATCCTATCGATACAGGGAAATTACACTTACGGTGTTTACAAGTTGCAAGTAAAAACACTATGATTTCTTATTATTATTTTTTATTTTCCTCACCCGCGTACAATCGCTCAGAAACATCTGGCGACACTTGGTTGTATGAACAATGTCAAAAACGATTTTTTTTTGTTTTGTCTCATAGGGCAGGCTAGAGGCAACATAGCCATACCACCATAGTCTTCCGTATGTTTGTCATAACATTTTTCATTAAATCTCTGATGAAGATGATGATAAATGAGATAAATCTCGCTCCTCTTTCCCTCTTTCAGTAAAGGCGAGTTTTCGTTTTAGAAAATAATACAAAATCATGACACCATCTTTTCGGTTCCCCTCAAAACCGTAAATTAAATCTACCTATGATCATGAAGGTAAATTAAAATTCAATTGCTGTATCCAATTAAAGTTTTTGAAAATTATTTTGGTGATATCTAGAATTTAATGCTCAGAATAATTTGTCACAGCGGCCGCAGAGTCTCAGCGAAGCAGTTCGATATCATGTGAGACTTTTTAAAAACCCACAGTGAAATCGCTGCGGGCTTTAATAGGAGTCTGCAGGCGAAGGCTCACTCTAAGAAGAAGCAAGTGCATCAAAAGGAGCTGACTTAGCCAACAAAAAATCTATGTGAAAATGGGTTGAAATTTATTCTGGAGCCCGTCCGAAGGCGTCCTTCGTAGTACGGAGCTTCTATTATCTGCTTCGAGAAACTCGAAAGTTTCCAAATCATCGACCATCTTGCTAAATATTACAAATAGAACCTCAGAAACACAGCAAAAACTCACTTATAAATAGAAAAAGTTACATGGAGAGCAACTTTTTAACAATCGTTGTCATTTGCATCATTCCTGCTATTTTGACAGCTCGGCAGGAATACTTTAAAGGTCGTAGTACGGTTTTTAAACAAATGTTCCTTGGATTGAATGAACGAAATCGAGTGACGTCATCAAAACTGCTAAGCGATATCAAAACTTAACAGGAATACTTTTAGGGTGGTCATGGTACGAAATTACGAAGTAAGGCTTAATTAATGATGTTTTAAGAGGTTGTGGTAAGGCCCCAGGAGTAGCCTCCAACACACATGGCATCACCGTCCCCAAGTGACACGTCCCGAAGCGCTGAGTCGCGGGACTCGTGACCCGGTTCCCTTTCTTCCTCATAGCCTACAGAAATAACCAACATTTGGCTTGTTTACTCTCACAATTATTATTTTGCCTACAATTATCAACGCCGTTTGGAACTTGACTTACTGAGATTGTCAATTGACCGAACGAGGCGAAGTCTCATACTCTACGAACTTTCGGCATTTGTTTGTTCGACGTTAATTTGAGGATTAATGAACTGATCTTCACAAAAATTTTGCAGACATGTAGTTTATCTCATTAGAATTTTTAAGTTTGCATATGAAGTAAATCAGACACGGGATTGTGGAGACGATTATATATGATCTCCGTTTGAGGCAAACTTCTAGCGATTAAATAAATAAATCCATTTTTTTGTCTATAATAGATTTTCTGTCAATCGTCAACGAAAACAAAAAAAAGTTTTCGAGAAGCCTCTCCATTTTGGCAGCACTGAAATTTCTCCTGCGCGCTCTAGCAGCATATATTTCGTCACGCCTTTCCCCCGAGGGGGCTGCCAGGGTGTAATACAATATCCACACTTCGCCGGAAGATATTCAGTCCCAAATGTGACAGGGGGCGAGCCTGTTGCCATACACCGGGCTCCACTCATGTACCTAGCAGATGACATACAAAACGCACATACGTTCACATAATGAACAAATTAGTGCGTGCCATCGGCTGGGTCTGAACCCTCTCCTTCGGCTTGAGAGGCGGGCCTTCTCCAACTAGGCTATCATCGCAGAAGGAAAAAAAACGAAAAACCCTAATTGGCAGGTCTAGATATGTAGCTCTCTGATTCAGAAACATACCATGATTAGGTAGAGATGATAGAGTACATTTATTGTATTTATGGTGCTGTAGTTGTGCAATTGTTTCGCTAAACAATGCAGCGACCGAGATCGCTAATCAAGGTCGCACCTTAGCCGCTGCTGATTGATTGCTGCTACGTATGTTGAACACAAAAAAGGAGAATAGTAAGACAACAGATGCCTAATTGCAAGACTCGAGGACTTGAGCATTTGTGTCAGATGTGACCATTTTCACTAACAGATTAAAAATCCTCCTTCCGCCGAGGTATGACATGAGGATTTAAGGGTGTCTTTAAACTACTTCCGGGTTAGCAGCGCATCAACAATACCGCTAGCGTAGCAGGTGTCCAGAGGCGGTGGGTACCGTTTACCATTAGGCGGGCCGTCTGCTTGCTTGACACTCTTCTAAAATGCTAGCTGTTACCCGCTACTTCGTTCGCGTTTATTCAGAAAATAGTTTCCAAAAACCTTCCTTCTAACCTTCAAATTACCAAATTAGTTGTAGTAAGAAGCCTACAAATAGACAGACAGAAAGAGTTACTATATTTTATTTAATAATGTTTGTGTGGGTTAGTGTAGATTATATGAATAACGGTTAACACTCATACCTCCCTAGTGTAGGTTTCCCTGGTCGAGGATGCCATGGAACACAAATACATGAACAACCAACACAATCATATTTAAAAAGATATTTAAATTCATCATTACAACATCTGCCCGACCGGGAATCGACCTCCTGCTTATAAAACAGTCGCATCCGACTACAGTCAACGATTTCTAAAATTTTGCAGATTTTAGTAGATTTTGGCATTTTTGGTAGGTATGTTTGGCAGATGTCTCACAGAAGTTGGACTTATTTTGCTAGCACAGAACAAATATTAGCTAATAGTCACACTAGTTGAAGAATTTACCTTTTTACAAAAATGTTTTTGTTGTTTGTAATGCTTACACAAGTTATATTTTCAAAAACTTTTATTAGTCTTCATCAAATCTATAAAATCTACATTTCCTCTTTCCCGCCTATTTCTTTCCAGAAAGTGACACTTTGACACGAATAGGAAGTGCCTACGACATAGGAAGCGATTAATTGTTAAAAAGCGAAGTTTTAAATAGAGATGGCGCGCGCGCATCCGTTACGCTGCGGAGTGCGGGTAGGAAGAGATTTTTTTCGAAGTTCATATTTAGAATTGTCTTTTTAGTTTGGTTGTATCGGTCGGTAGTAGATAAGTCCGATGGTTAATGATGTCCTGCTTGGTTGAAAAGTGTGGAAAAATGTTTTACGGTTGCTCTTCTACAAGTGTGTTAATTTTTTAGGAAGTACCTATTCATGTATGAGTAATTGAGTATGTATGTTAATTTGTAATTATTTTCAAAATGCAATTTATACAAGAACATTTGGTATTTTTTTGTAACAAAGCAGCCTCACATTACAATAAAACTTAACCGACTGATTAGGGGTGGTTTAGATTAACCCGCCGAAACAAAAAAGATTATATTAAGATTTGGTAAGGTAAACATATTATATTGTACCAGTAAGAACTAATATAAATAAACGCACAAAGCATTGTTTTAATTTCTCCTAAACATAAAAGCATATTTAAATAGAACATCATAGTAAAGTTGTAGCAAATTACTATCAAAACAATACAGATAAGTAGCAATAAATTAAATAAACAATCTGCATTCTTTTAAAAAATTCTTTCTCCACGTTTACCTACCGGCACCCATCACCGCGCTTGTGACAGACAGACGGCCGCGTGAACCGTAGGAAGTCGTTAGTTACGTGCCGACGACTATCGGTTATTTATAACAATTGATTAGCGGCTGCGGAGATGCGGACCTTTTCTTGAGGAGACCACGAATGAGCAACAATGGCTTCACTTACTGGGTGGCTGTATCATTTTTTATACAATTCTATACGACAGATGAAAGTTTCATAAAAGGAGATGGTTAGAAGTGTACAATAAATTCGGATTAGTAAATAAAATAAGTTTTAAAAAGAGATTTAATCATGTTTCAGGGTTTTATGAAAGGGGGGATAGGGCATAAAAGGGGAAGGAAATGAAGTACCTAGGTAAATAAGTAAGTATTTTTTTAAGAAGGTATATAACTATAAATACACTTATTAATTTTAAACGTATTAAGTTTATCTTTTGAACTTGAGGGCGTGAGTTCGATTCCCACCTTTTAAGGGGAAACATTCATGTCATTTGTTTGTTATATTTCTGGGTGTTAATATTTGTTTAAGTATGTATTTAAAAATTAATATGTATTGCATCAGTCTCTGGCCGCCACAGTACAAGCTTTACTTTGTTTGGGGTCAGACGACCGTGTGTGCTTGTGTCTGGAATATTATTTTTATTGATAATTATTTTTAAACGTTTCAGATCTAAATAAATAAGTTTATTGATGTAGAAGCCAATTTTCAGAACTAATGTTTCGATTAAAACAAGTAAAGATTAAAATATATAAATTGATATAAAGCTATATTTTCAATCACTGAGTCCCATAGTCTATAAAATACGGATGAAATTTCGGGAAACTGATCTAGTCACACTAATACTATAAATTTGAAAGTATGGATGGATGCTGAGGATGGATGTTTATTACTAAATCACGCCAGAACGAGTCTTACGGATGGATGGATGGATGGATTTAAAGACTAGAATTTTTAACCACTGGGGGCACCTAATTTAAATACTTACAAAGCTTTTCAGAACCTGTCAGAACGGTTTGAAAATCCAATAGATACAAAATAGTAGTTCCTGAGTTTTGTATTTTGAGAGTAGTTACTAAGATTATTCTATGAGTGATATAATAAATTATTATCGACAAATCGAATAATTCAACGCAATTCAGCAACAATTGATCGAGCACCCGGCCCTAATGTCTATCGATACCACTTCATATTCAGGTCGATTTCAGTCAAAGTCACGATATTTCCTTAGTTTACTATTCCTAGATATAAAGCCGACGTTTGGAACGTTTTGTGAACCGACGTGGCTCTACGCTGCAGGACTAAAGATTAAATTACTTAAGAAATTCTACTTAATTTTTCAAATTTAATTGTAGTGAGAAAATTGGTTAGTTAAGGAGCTTTAGTGTCTCCGTCTCTCCGTGAGCAGAAGACCTTGCTAAAACGTAAAAAAATCATTAATGCGCCATTTTGAAATCAAAAACTGAACTGATTGAACATTCTACGAGTATAGATAGAATTCATCGAGAAACGTGCGAAGAAGCTCATTGGACTTCAACGACTCCCTTGTCCAGACCAAACTTCAAAGTTTGGATCATCGGCGCAAGGTTGCTAGTCTATCGGTGTTTTATCGGATACATTTCGGGGAGTGTGCATCTGGTTTGCATGACCTTATTCTCCCTAGCCCGTTCGTCTATAAAGCAACCAAGAGTACAAAAAAGCGGCATCGTTTTATGGTCGACATACCTACAACACGCACGAAACGCTTTGGTTCCTCATTTCTTATAAGGACCGCTAGAGTGTGGAATACTCTGCCAGAGTGTGTGTTATGACACTTATAATCTGGGTGTCTTCAAGTCTCGAGTGAATCGGTTTCTTCTAGGCAAGCGTGCTCCATCGTAGGCCGCATCACTGCTAAACATCAGGCATGTTGGCGGCCAAACGCAAGCCTATTAAGTATTAAAAAAAATTGAACCTTCTTACAAAATTTCACGAGTAGCGGTTGAGAAATGCAACCTGTAGAGGAAAGCAGCTGGACATACATATTTATACGTAAGCATTTTTGAACAAGATGAAACGAAGAAGCTTCGCTCGTGCTTTGCGCTCACTCGGTCAATAAAATCCCAGAAAACAGAGGAACGGTTGATAATACATTACCTATTAAGTACCTTCCCATATTTCTGATCTGCTACATGCGACTAGAGCCCGGTTTATGGCGACAGGCTCACCCCCTGTTACATTTGAGACTTCTGACGAAGTGTGGGTGTTGTACACCTCTACCAGCACCTTCGGGGGAAAGGCATGAAGATATTTTATGTTATATTAGTTATCTCTTTCTCTCTCTAGAGCGAGGCCAGACAATAATTCCACTGCGATCGTTTGTGCGATGCGTCGCGTCGCGTCGTAGCACTCTGGTGTTGTGGCCTAGACCTTACTATTGAGCTGTGTTTGAACATGATACGTTTTAAGATGGAACACCCATGGTAAAGAGTTATTTATTACAATAAGGCCCGTATGCTAAAACGACGCTCAGTCATGAATCGCGATTTAAAGCTGTTTTTATATACAAACATACCGTCACGCCTTTCCCCTGAAGAGGCTGGCAGAGGTGTACAACACCCAAACTTCGCCGGACGATATTCAGTCCCAAATGTGACAGGGGGCGAGCCTGTCGCCATACACCGGGCTCCACTTAAATAGCAGATGATATCAAATATGCACATAATTATGTTCACACAATGAACAAGTTGGTGCGTGCCCGCTCCCGTACCCGCTCTCTCTGGCTTGAGAGGTGAGTCTTCTCCGACTAGGCTGTCATCGCTTTTTTATGTATGGTAAAACCAATTTTAATATCGTCCGGCGAAGTGTGGGTGTTGTACACCACTGCCAGCCCCCTCGGGGGAAAGGCGTGACGATATGTTATGTTTTGTTAAAAAAAAAATTTTAAATCGTGATTCGTGGGGGGCGTCGTTTTAGCATACGGGCCTAAGGGATGATTTTTTAACTATGAACAATAACATCACACATTTACATTTAGTTACGAGTAAACAATAATTGTGCATCAAAATTAATAATTGTGAATAAATAGCTTTTTAGAACACGACAAAAAAAATAGTGCGTGGAGTCCCTCCGCGCGGAGGAAACTTCTGTGCCACGCATTCACTCTCACTCTGTCTCTTTCTATTCCTCCTCCCCAGGAGCGTTACACGTTTAACGCAACCTTGTTGGAAGTCGCATTAGAAGTTTAACTTCAAAAACCAGCCAGAAGAAAAACTACAAAAGCAAGAAAATTAAAATAATATGTTGTACGTAAGTAAAGTTGGTACTTTTACAAGTAGGTACTTGGTTGAAGTAGGTTCTCGTTTGCAACAAACCCAGTTTTCCCTGCGAGGACAGCTATGTTTTGTCAGGCAATCTATAATGCCTATAAGATGATAGGACCCGTTATAAATATAATATTGTAGGTGATTTATCGATCTGGGTGTTTTCGAAAACGTTATTGAGGAGTGCCACATGCCTTGAAAAGGCATGTGGCCATTCTTCTTTGTAACTCGATGGTAAAATCTCAACAATTTTTTTTGAAAAACTTTTGAGATTTAATATTGCTGAAAATGTATTTATTTAACATAACATACATAACATATCGTCACGCCTTTCCTCCGAAGGGGCTGGCAGAGGTGTAACACAACACCCACATTTCGCCGAATGATATTCAGTCCCAAATGTGACAGGGGGCGAGCCTGTCGCCATACACCGAGCTCCAGTAGCAGATGACATACAATCGCACATATGACATCAGGGCTAGCCACTCAGCCTACACGAACTTGATTGCTCGCTTGCATTATAGGATCACCACTGAAATTATTGTTTTATGCTAATGCAATGTAATGTATTTTTAATCAATAGAAGTACCTATAGAACATAACATATCGTCACGCCTTTCCCCGAGGGAACTGGCAAAGGTTTAATACAACACCCACACTTCACCGGATAATATTCAGCTCCTAATGTGACTGGAGCCCGGTGTATGGCGACAGGCTCGCTCTGTCACATTTGGGACTGATTATCGTCCGGCGAAGTGTGGGTTTTGTATTACACCTCTGCCAGCCCCCTCGGGGGAAAGCCGTGACGATATGTTATGCTATGTTTGGAGTTTGGTTTCCTAGAATTTATCCGTCGTTTAAATAAACACCCCATAAAAAACATTTTACGTTAGTTCGTTTTTTGAAAAATTCTTAAAGTTCTAATGCTAGAAGTAGGCAGGTACTGTTTATAATAGTTTAACATTTTCGTAAAGGATTCCTACAATATAAATATAAATCATAGACTGGTCGCGTGTCTCTCCTACTCGTGTAATAGCGTCGAGTAAGATTTGTGGGCGGTACCTAACGCATACGATTTACGTCTTCAGTAGGGCTGCCACTACCCTCCCTTCTAGCCCACGCTCACGGTGTCCTGTGAGCGTGAGCTAGATGGGAGCGTGGACAGGACGGGAGTGTGTGGAAAGGCTGGAAGTTTAGCACTTGCGTCTTGTGACTTTGGCGTTTTGTAGTTGAAATATTATACTAGTTCACGCTACGATACACGTCTTGAACTAGTTTGTGGGGTGTACACAATTACACCTACCGTGTATCATAAGATTAAATACACAAGGTCACGTGGATTTATTGATTTCTAATTTTAATTTTAAAAATATTTTATTTTAATTTAAAACAATTTGTAATTGTGTGCTACTAGTGACCCGTCCTGGCTTCGTACGTTACCTATAAACCTTCCGTGGAAATATATCTAGCTGATGGGGAAAACTGCATCAAATACCGTTGCGTATAGTTTAAGAGGAGTTAGTCGATTTACTTACAGAGAAATAGACAGACGCGGAAAACTACTTTGTTTTATGCTATGTAAAGAAGAGAAGAAGAGATTACAAAAGATAAGTTCGACCATTTAGGTTTAAAGCTCATGACGTGAGTCAGATAGTTTTTATAGCAGCTATTTCAGAGCTACTGCCTTATAATTAGTACTGTTTGCTTAAAGTAACAATTAAATACTTATTAATATTTGGTGCTTTCTATAAATTGGTTCAGTGCAATCAACTTGTAGAGAACACCGTGTTATTTCGTAGATAAGATTGCTTAATTTTTATTTTAAACATTTTATACAAGTTTCAAAGTAATTTCCTCTAAGTGTCAACCCTAATCAGGCCCCTACCGCTGGTTTCAATTATCAGGTCAAGTGGTCATGAGATAGAGCGCTGTTTGTAAACGTGCCCGACTCCTGACCTGCGACGGTATATACCGGACTAAGCTTGTCATATTTGCTGTGTTGACTGACGTTTATTGGAGTTTCATTACTCCTTTACTGCAAATATCCTATTTTGCCGGTTTGTACGTGATTTAGACTTCGCGTCACGCGATGGTGTGCGGGATAACGAGTCATAATTATTCAAATTCAAGTCAAATTCAATATTATTTATTAGTCATATTCAGTACCTACACTCTATTATTAATTAAGAAATTAAATAAAATGGAACTTATTCACTCTAAATAGGGTATGACAATGGTCGTATAGGTATTTTATAACTATGTAATTCTTAAACTGGGTGAAATCCCGTATCTAGGTGGCTAGTTAGAAAATCCCGGCCGTAGAAGTGTAGTATTTCAAATTATCGACATAAAAAATGGTTGGTACTTTGTTAAAGCCACGTCAAAACTGTTGCGTGGTACAAAGCAGTGCCAGCACCGTATTACATCGATTGATAAAATTGGTATTGGCCGTCACTATATACCACTGTATACACTGTATATCAAATTCGCACAGTTTAATTATTTCGAGTTAAAATTCAGGAAAAGAAAAGACCGAGATCAAGGCGTGGCTGGAAGAGATAAGGGAGTAGGGTTGCCCTGAGCCACTCTACCTACAGTTTCTAAGCAAAATGCAAGACGTTTTTCTACTCACCTGAAAACTTCTTCTCTTCTCTTGAGAAAAGTATATTTATATTGAAAGTTCACAGTATAAAATAAAGTCGCTTTCCGCATCTGTCTGTCTGTATATCCGCAAACTCCTCCTAAAATATACACAACGGAATTTGATGTGGTTTTCACCATCGTCAAGATTCAAGATTCAAGATATTTTATTTGCAACCATACAGTACAAGATGTCAAAAAAATGAGTACATAGTCCAATGGACCCTGTCGGGCTCTGCAAGATTTGGTAGAGAGGAGGAGGCTACTTTATTTAAATATATTATGTCCAAAATCGAAAACTTTGATTTTAAATTGTCAAAAAAAAAAAACTACTTGATTCTTTCATTTAGAAATTCGTCGACTGAATAATATGCTTTAAGAATAAGATATTGTTTCAATTTTTTACTAAATTTTATAATTTTTTATGAAAATCGTAGTCGTAGTTATAATATATTTCTGAGAAGGTTACCGTAAGGTACCGTGCCTACCGTGAAGCCGGCCCGGGGCGGGCTGCTAGTAAATAATTATGAAGTCGATGTTCACTTCTTGATGTTAATGTCCCTAGATTAATTAACAAAATGTTATAATTACGCTGTCATATATGCCTATTTATACAAGGCGCTGGCTTTGGGTGTAGGAATACTTCAGGGTGTTAGTCCACCCGTCAAAGTAAACAACTGTTGCAACACAAGCTTGCAAAAATCAGGAAAGAAAAATTGAATCTCCTTACAAAATTGATAACGTGACTTGACTAAGTTATTTTGTATGGAGTTTTTTCTCCGAATTTTACAAACAGATGTTCTAAAAGTTGTACACCTTGACGGGTAAAACAACATCCCTAAATACATATTAGGTACTACACCCAAAACCAACACCTTGTAAATGTGTCGACTTGAGAACCACCTCCGTTTTTTCGTCGGTTAAAAAAAGCAACTTAAATTGCATCTCTATACCTCTATTATGCAGTTATTTATCAATTCTATCAAGACCACAGTTTTGAATGCTTCCCTTGCTTTCTTATCACAACAATATCGCCGTTATCATTTATCATTCGAATCGTAACGGTTGTTCATACGAGCATCGATAACTCATCCATGCTATCGAGTGCAAGGAATCGATGCAGCCGGGTTGAGTTATCGATGAAATTGCTGGTTTAATCCTAAAGGTTTAATCATAATGTCACGATAATCCAAAATCGCTTTTTATTAAACCGATATCACAAGTAAATGAGTTGTTATGAGATTTTAAAACAAGCTTTTAAATTTAGAGGTAGCTTATGGATACCCGGAATAACTTTTTTATTGGTTTTTGATTCCCAAATAAGCGGTGATAGCCTAGTCGGAGAAGGCCCGCCTCTCAATCCAGAGTGAGCGAGTTCGGACCCAGCTGACGGCACACACCAATTTGTTAATTGTGTGAACATAAGTTCGTATTTAATGTCATCTGCTTCATAACTGGAGCCCGGTGAAAAATAACGATTCCTAAATCATGGCGCGTGAAATCATGAGGCAGATAGTAATATAAGTTTTTTTTTTGTGCCACAGGCACAAGCACACGAGAACCTTGTGATGGTTAGCGCTCGCCGTCTTTTATGGATAGGTAACATAAGATCATAATAGAATTTATGATGAGTTTATGAATTATTATATTAGCAAATTATACAACGTGTTACTTTGCATTCCCGCCCAATTTGAAGAGGTAGTTATACTTCACTAGCAGAACACGAATAAACTACGGGGCTACCTTGAAATCGAAAAAAAAAAAACAGCTGTTCCATACATTTTGTCTACGATTGTTGTACAGTTTGTGCAGACGTTTTTGTTCTCCATTTCAAGGTAGCCCCATAGTTTATTCGGGCTCTGCTAGTGGTGTTTAACTACCTCTACAATTTCAGCGGAAATGCAAAGCAAAACGTTGTATACAATTTGCCAATAAGTTCGGTTATGTCTTAAATTACCGAATGTGGCATTTCGCAACTATGTTGAGTTTCTCCATCATTTTAAAGACGTCTGGAGCATACTATGTCTGGACTGTGGTTCCAGTTAGCATTTCCTAACTTCCTGATTACCATTTCCTAGTCCACGTGCAGAATCGGCTGCCTCAGTGGCTCAGTTGGTAGTGAACCTACCTTCTGAGCTTGGGGGCGTCGGTTCGATTCCCACCTAGGGCAAATATTCATGTGATGGACTTATTTGATGGATGTATTTGTTTTATGTCTGGGTGTTAATATGTCTTTAAATAGTAATAAAAATATATTTATGTGTGTGTATCAGTCTCTGGCTGCCATATTACAAGCTTTGCTTAGTTTGGGGCCAGAAGGCCGTGTGTGCAAGTGTCCCAAATATTTATTTATCCTAATCCTAACAAATATTATAAACGCGAAAGTGAGTTTGTTTGTTTGTTTGTAATGCTGTCACGCTCTAACTACTCAACCGATCATCATGAAATTTTGCTTACACTTTGTCTGGGATACAGAAAAGGACATAGGGTACTTTCTATCCAGGAAAAATGATGGTTACTGTGGGACCTCGGGTAAAACCGCAGGGCACAGCTAGTCTAATGTTTTTATTAGAATGTGAAATCGACCTGTTTTGAAGCGACGCGGCGCAGGCACGTCGCTTCACAGTTTTCACGCTAACTTCACTTTGCTTAGTTTGGGGTCAGACGACCGTGTGTTCAAGTGTCCCGAATATTTATTTATTTATTTTATTATTTTAACGTCGTGTCCGCGTCGCATCCTGTGCAATTCACGCCTAACACAGTCCGAAAGATTAGCCCAGCTCGGTTTTTGTCTTTCTTTTAAATTATTAAACTCAATAGAAAAAACAAAAGACTGTGAAACTATTTACGACTACATTTGCGCGCGATAATTCGTGTCGCGTTGTCGCGCTAAAATCATCGTTATTGGGTATCGGCGATGTTCTTGCCCACACTAGCGCTCAACTCGTTGCCTTTCTGCGGAGTTGACGTGAGCGATAATTCACCTAGTGACGCACTAACCGGCTAAACTTATCGCGATGGTCCGAATTATCGCCAAAGGCCGCTAATGTAGCCATACCATTATTGCTAAGGAAATTTAAATATAGAAAAGACTGAAGTAAGAATTTAACATAACATATCGTCACGCCTTTCCCCCGAAGGGGCTGACAGAGGTGTAACACAACACCTAAAATTCGCCGGATGATATTCAGTCCCAAAATTGACAGGGATCGAGCTTGTCGCCATACACCGGGCTTCAATCATGTAGCAGATGACATACAATGTGCGTATTGTATGTCATCTGCTACATGATTGGAGGATTTGGTGGATTGGATATGTTCACACAATGAACAAATTGGTGCGTGCCGTCGGCTGGGTTCGAACCCGCTCCCTCTAGCTTGAGAGACGGGCCTTCTCCAACTAGGCAATCAATGCTTAAAATGATATCACTTCGTAAGAGTTTAGGTATTGATAAATCATCTTACAAGACATAAGTATTAATAAAGATGAATTAAATAGATACATAAAGCTTTGGCAAATTCAAAGTGCACTTAAAGCCACCCATAAATCTGTGTACGACACAACGACACCGTTATAGCATTATGACATACAGACCAACACTGCATACCAACTATATACAATGGTGAAGACGGGAGGAATTCCGTTTTCGAAAGGAATATTTGCGACGGAGAATGTATGGATTTCACAGACTGATTAATTGATCTGTAGAGATAAAGATACAATAAAGATAAATAGACAACATAATTATAGATGCATAGTATATTATGTTGATCAAACTGAATATTATCGGATTATCGATATGGTAAAAAATATATGAGTTGAAAAAAATAGTGCGTGCAGTCCCTCCGCGCGGAAGAAGTGAAACTTCTGTGTATCTTTCTCACTACGCGCATGCGTTCGAGTGCGTATTCACTCTCGCTCTTTCTATTCTCCCTCTCCAGGAGCGTTAAACGTTTAACGCAACCTTGTTGGAAGTCGCATTAGAAGTTTCACTTCAAAAGGGGGCTCTGACCTTTTTTTTCTCCTCTTTCTTTTTTGACACAAGTTGTTCCACTACTTTCAGCGATTTTCTTTTATGTTTTGTGATTAGCTACTGGTGTGAGTATAAAAAGTGTACCTAGGTGTCTATCTTCAAAATATAGTAAATTTTTATTGAAAAAAATAGCTTGTAGTTTTTTAGTGGCTACAATTACATAGTACATGGTATGTCATTGACGTCACGCTTTTCCTCCGAAGGGGTTGCCAGAGATCTATTATAACACCCACACTTCGCCGAACGATATTAACTCTCAAAATGTGACAGGGGCGAGTCACATAAAAATAACTGTAAAAATCTAATCCAGGCTAAAATTACATCTCCAAAAATGAAGTTTTTTTATGAACTTTATGATATTGTTGTCTCGATAAAAAATCTCAAGAGCTTATTCCTACAAGTCACAAATTGCTAGTCCCTTATTTGCTACAAGTCACACTTGCAATAAATTGCGATAATTTCTTACTAGTCTCAGCTCCACTTTAATTAAGCCCGTAAAAATATATGAGCGAGCAGATATCACTGAAAGGTAATCTGTATAAATACTACGATGTTGAAAGGTTGAAAACATACAAATAAATACTGGCTTACATTTACTATAGCTTTATTCTGCGGTTGCACCCGGTATTCTATTTCAGCATTAGCTGTTAATTTTATCTAAATAAATTAGCCTAATAATCTTAAACAAGGGTTAAGCTATTTTAATACATCCAATTACAAAACAATCCATTGTTATAAGTCCATACATTACATTTAATGTAATACAATCCATTGAGCATAAAGAATTTTAAAAATATACATAATTTACATAACACATAAATACCCTTTAACAAAAAAAAATACATTTACCCATTTCTGCGTTTTAAAAAGGGTGTATGTCTACTAATTCCTCTCCGGGTTGGCAACACATCGACAGCATCGATAGTGTTGCACGTGTCCAAAGGTAGCGGTTGCCGTTTACTATCAGCCGACCACTCCCTCCACTTCCCATGGTCCTCCCAACCTACGGTTTTCGCCAGACTGCTCTACATATTGTGTCGTTTTTAACCTCTTTAGCACTCTCCCCTTTCTGGGAGAGAGTCAGGCAACCAGTCTCCTTATTTGCCGCTTTTCATTTAAAAAAAAGACACGAATAAAAAACCTTCGCTTTTAATATCTTACTAGCTTCGCCCAGCGGTTTCACCCGCTATCTTACAGGAGCTATTAACTACCTCGAAATAGTTTATGTGTTATTACCAAGTTCTTGTCATTCTAAAATTAATTTAAATCGTTTTTTTTAATTGCTGAATAGGCTTGCGTTTGGCTTCCAACATGCCTGATGATAAGCAGTGATGCGGCCTACGATGGAGCACGCTTGCCTAGAAGAAACCGATTCACTCCAGACTTGAAAACACCCAGATTTTAAGTGTCAGGGAACACACACTCTGGCAGAGTATTCCACACTCTAGCGGTCCGTATGAGAAATGAGGAACCAAAGCGTTTCGTGCGTGTTGTAGGTATGTCAACCATGTTTTTGTATCATTAAACAACTAGCTGCGCCCCGCGGTTTCACCCGTGATCACACAGGAATCGTTTATTTTTGATGGGATAAAAAGTCTTAAACTTATGCCCCTTAAGGTAATCCCTTACGAAAAAAACCCTATGTCCTTTTCTGTACTCGAGACAACGCGTATGCAAAATTTCATGATGATCGGTTGATTAGTTAGGGCGTGAAAGCGTTACAAACAAACAAACAAACGAACAAACTCACTTTTGCATTTTTAATATTAGTTAGAATAGACTTGCGTTCGTTCGCCATCTCTCTGCAAAGGAGCACGCTTGCTTAAAAGAAACCAATTTACTCGAGTACTCGAGACTTGAAGACCTACAGGGGGGCTATTCCTGCGCGTGAGATGAGATGAGATTTTATCTTGGTCACTCTCACACCTATGCCGTTTCAACCGAGAGTGACAAGGACGGAAAAAGATGAGATGACAATCTCAAATCTCCGAATAGGGTCCCAGATTATAAACATCGGCGTATAAAAACAACAAACATACATACCCACACAACCTCGCATAACCTTTCGCATAAATATTATAATATTAGTCCAATGAAGACTCCTTTTGGATAAAGCTATGCATATCTAATTGCGTATCCATTTCTCAGAGGTCGTAACTTTGAATCAAGACAACAAGAATTATTATAAAAGCTTGTCGTTTTATACGGCACATGGAAATATTTCACGAGAAGCAGTAGCAATTAGGTTTATGTTAGGTTTCACCAGCTCTAGTGGAATATTAACTGACAGACAAAACAAAAGACCTATTACCAACACGCAATATTGTTCCACTTTTAAAAATAAACCTATCTCACACGTTTAATATTAATAAAGTAAGTACATATAATTCATGCCGGAGCCGGACCAAGTCATGCCGTGAAATGATCTAGTCGTGTTTCGGGATGTAGTCCGGTGTAACCGTTCCGAAGACGGGTCTGAGCAGTAGCGCACTTGTAGCGCCTCACTCAACTGCCGTCTTTGTACTTGTTCACTCTAGTAAACTTCAAGGCTAGAGTAAATAAGTAATTTATAGGTCGTCGTGCTCCATCTTAGACCACAACGTCGCTTAACATCAGGCGAGTTGGTGGTCAAACGCCGACCTATTCTACATAATAAAAAAAAAAAAAAATCATCTACTAAAATAAAATATGCATACTCTCTTATAGACTACTAGCTGCGCCTTGCGGTTTCACCCGCGGTTAAAAAGTATCCTATGTGCTATTCTAGACTGTAATCTATCTCTGTGCCAAATTTTATCCAGATCTGTTCAGCCGTTCTGGCGTGAAAGAGTAACAAACATCCATCCATCCATATATTCTTACAAACTTTCGCGTTTATAATATTAGTAGGATTATACCATGGCCTGAACTAAAAAATCGAGTAAGTACACCCAATATCACCATAATAAATTTAGAGATGGTAGAACCAGTGCTTTAATTTGAATAAGTAGGCAAGTAGGTACTATTTCAAGAACTAAACTAGCAGGAAGCTTCGTATTTAGCAACACATTAGTCTAATGTCTGCTTTAGTTAGTGGAGAAATTGTGGTATAATTTGTGAGCCAGAGTCATTGTCTGAGACACTGTTGCGCCCACGAAGAGTTCTGTTGCAACTTACAAAATAACAAACGATCAGAAACAAAATGTCTTAGCTTTGAATACAAAGACTAAACTAATGAACCCTTGCAATTATGTATTATAGCGGTAGGTTACATTAAGTACATTATGTATAATACCTTACCCCTTGACATAAAATTATTGGAAGGACATAGATTAAAAAATAAACTTAAATCCTGGCTTATCCATAAAGTTTTTTACACTACTAAAGAATATTTTTAAGACCGGAAATTATTATCTTTTAATATATTAGATCTTTAAGTACTTGTATAACTAAGTAGAAACTATATTTCGAAAAACGAAAATTGTACGCTCGAAATGGGCAGGCTGTTGACACTAATTTGCAACTTGGAACATATTTTGTACACAGTTATAGAATAAATATAGTCTTATTCTTATTCTATGTAGGTACGAACTATCATAAACGGCATGTTACAAAAACTCTGTTGTTTAATTGAAGGGCATGTACGTGTGTACATGCCCTTCATGCTCTAGAATACTTATAAGTGTGTACTTATAAGTATTCTAGAGTATACTAAAAAGGAAATTGAACAAAAATGGTAACAAATCTGTATTATATGTTGGTGGCTTTTATTCTAAGAAAGTAGCGGCACAACGCGAATAGTTTTCAAATAAAACTGACGCGATTAGTGGCTGCGTTCGCGTTTTTGGGAGGGCGGAGCGCGATGTGTGTGCATTTTTTTAGTCAATATTTAATTTAAACTAGCATAATTGCATTCTCCAGGCGATACTGGATGCGCAGCTCGCGGATACAACAGGGTTTTTGTAACACCCTGTATATGTCTCTGAAGTCTAAAATTAAAACAAAAAAACAGGTCCAGGGAGTCTTACTATGATATCTTATTTCCATGATGGTTACGTTTTGTTTTCGACGCTGCGCGACCATGGACTTTATTGCGCAGTGATACGATTCGAGGTCGCGCAGCGTCGACAACAAAACGTAACTATCATGACAATAAGGTGTCATCGTAGGCCCCCGGAAGGAAATGCAAGCGCATACGATCCCATTGGACGTTTTAGCTAGTGAAAAAGTAGACTTAGGGCCGATTTTTCAATGGTCAGATAAACAAACAAATAGTGCTTATTGAACTGATAGCTAATTATTCTGTTTTTCATTGGTCAGGTATCATTTACTAGACGAATAACTCATCTATCTGAGATATAACTTTATTTGTCGGTGGAACGGCCAGTGACCCTATTCGGAGATTTGAGATTTTCATCTCACTTTTTATCGTCCTTGAGGCTCTCGTTTGAAACGTCATAGGTGTGAGATTGACCAAGATAAAATCTCATCTCATCTCATGCGCAGGAATAGCCCCCCAGATAGCAGTTTATTCTATGGAATAAAATGTTGAGACTGTCTAAATGATGGTCTTAAGGGTTGTCACTGTAAAAAAAGATTGATATTTCCGACACACAGAAACTAAATTAATTTTAATAAAAAAAAAAACTACCATGAACAAACTACATGAGCTATACTACCATAGCCAAACCAGCCGACGACTTTTGCACAGATTAGTAGTACAGTGACGTTTAGACTAAAACTGACAAGACAGTGACATAAGCGAAAAGTGAAAATTCGAAGTCCTTTTCTAACGCGTGGATATTTTATAGTTTTGTTTCAACTGTCTGAAGTTAGCTTTTGCACACACTGAATAAATGGTCAGATAGATATTCCCAATTTAAAATTGTATTGAAAAACCGAACACCGTTTATGAGTCGATTAACCAGATTAATAAAGTTATTGGCTCGGTAGTTATTAGGCGAAATAAGTAAGGATTGAAAAATCGGCCCTTAGGTAAATAAATAAAAAAGTATTTATTGCCTAAAACTAAATATTAAAAAAACAAATTACAAAGTAATGCTGGGTACACACACATCAAGCCAACGAACGCCAACGCGCGGGCAGCGTCCCGTTTCGTTTAAGTAAATATCTGTTTTTTTTTTTAAATTAAAGTAGAAGTATTTTATAGCCACTTGTACTAAATATAAGAACTGCCTAAGTCCTTGCTTAACTAGTCTAATCTACTCCTAGCTAGCTCCTTCCTATTTTTTTTTAACACGAACATTAAACTATTCTTTAGGAGAGTCATGTGCCCGAAAAGCGATAATTTCGCTAGGACTAGTTTAAAACTAGCTAAACAAAGACAGGCAATTATTATAGTTAGTGGATGGATTTTGATGACATTTGAGAGAAGTTGCTTGTGCCAAGGAATGACGCATAGGTTACTTTTTAATCTCGATCTTTTTAAATGAAAAAAAAAAAAACTATCCATTTACTAAGTTAAAATTGCTGTGAATCTCGTCAATTTCATTTTGAATCGAAATAATTACTTTGCTAAGATGGACGTTGTCTGATCGATCGCGACTCGACGCAGGCGGTCCGTGTTAATCGGTTCCCGTAACTCATAATCGATTTAATTACGATGTTCGTCCCTCAATACTTGCTGATGGTTTCTTGAGGTTAATGTCTTAATCAATATTGAAGTTTCTGGTTTGACGTGATTTCTAATCTAGTCTTTTCTATATACTAGCTGCACCCACAGGAACCGATCTTTAAGCTGTATGTGCTTATCTGTACCTCTATATGTATGGAAAATTTCATGATGATCGGTTGAATGGTTAAGGCGTGAAAGCGTAACCAAAAAATAAACAAGCAAAGATACTTACTTTTGCGTTTATAATATTACTAGCTGCGCCCCGCGGTTTCACCCGCGGTTAAAAAGTATCATAAGTGCTATTCTAGACTACCTATAATTTATCTCTGTGCCAAATTTCATCCAGATCTGTTCAGCCGTTCTGGCGTTAAAAAGTAACAAACATCCATCCAATTCTTATTTATATTCAATTTGAGGATTATTATTTTAATAAACTTTCGCGTTTGCATCCATCCATCCATTCCTACAAACTTTCGCGTTTATAATATTAGTAGGATAGGAAGTAGGATAGTTAGGAAGCGGTAAGAAGAAAACGCCCGCATTTCGCAAGTTTTTTATTACGATATACAATATTCATTGAATATTGTAAAGCAGTTTTTAACTGTCTAAACACAATATCCACTGCTTTACCAACCAACTTTCGCAACAGTCCCGACATAGAACCCCGTAACTTTAAGTTGTTCCCGAATTTTAAAAAAATGCTGAGGGAACATCGGATTGGCGAAAAAAAAAGGTTTAAGATAATGAGACGACGGCACTGAAGACCATTTGAAAAACTGATTTCTAGCAGGGTTATTCACAACCATTAGGAAACGTTTCCGTTCGGATTAAAAAAAAATTAAACCTAACCTAACCTAAATTATTCGAATCTCAGTCTATATTCATAAGTTTTTAAACGTGATTTATTCTTCCGATCGGATTTATAGTTGATTCCCTATTCCAAAATGTATAAAAGTAGACTGAGATTCGAATTATTTGAGTTTGAAATTTCTGGGCTCCGATCGGAAACGTTACCGAATTATTGTGAATAGCAGGACCGCTTTGGAAGTGAAAACTCCGCTGTGAACATGTTATTAAATGAAATGGAACCTACTCTAAAGGATGCCACTTGCCGAATGTCGAAAAATAACGCCTCCACGGAGGTATGAAGGTAAGTCGGATACTTTTCGCACAGACTACGTAATTTAGTATTTTCTACAGAAGAATTTCTCCACACTTTATTTATTTCAGATTATTATTATAATCTACTACTAAATATTGTAACTGTAAATAATTTTAAAGAAACATTACAAAAGTCATTACTTTAGTTTTATAGTCTTACAAAGAAATAAAAAGCCAATAGTTTTGTTTGTGCTAATCAGTAGATATTTATATATTTAAGTCAAAATACCTCTCACAGCTGCCTGCCAAGACATGGCAGCATGAGCCACAGATAAGTATCAAAGTCATTGGCCAAGGTTTCTAAATCACTTCAAATTGAAACAGACTTCCTTCTTAGGGCGTTGCGTAAGAAAAAATCTAGGCACGTGCCATCCACGTTACGGCGTAGCACACACCTGTAGGATGATGCAGTGACTTGGCTTCACCGCTTTTGATACGGTTGGTAAAAAATAATAGTTTTTATTGCGTCTTCGCTTTGCTCTTTTATTTAATTACAAACAAAGATATTTATAACATGAAAAGAAAAAGTTAAAAATTAAAAAAAAAATCTATAAGTACCTAATTCTTTTAATAGGTATTTTTTAAAATTTAGAAAAAAAAAATTACTATTTTTTTCACAAAAGTTTGTAACATGAAAATGTATGTTAGCTGCCCGCAGTAGTCTATAACCAATCCATACTCTAATCCTACCTCTTTGCCAAATTTCATCCAGATCCGTTCAGTCGCCATCCATCCATACATCCATCGAAGGTTTCACATTTATAATGTTAAGTGTGATTTTGATAGACGTGCGTTGAGAAGCTCACTCTCCTCTCTCTTGCACAAGTGCTAACTTACTCTACGTTTACATGGTTTTAAGACATTCAAAATCCGAATTCGACTAGGTACTGTCAAAACAGTTTTACTACCCACGGTTTTGAACCGGAAACGGATACTTGTGGCGTACTCCGGGATTTAACAACTAATTTGTGGGGCTCGCGCGACCGATGGATGCAGCAATTGATTGACGATGCACGAACGTCGATCGATGCTGTCACAGAATAGGTGAATCTTCGACCAAGGTCTCAGGGGGAAGTTAGTAGAGTTGACCGAGCTAGGCGAGGTCTCAATGTAATAGGATGAATCAACGTATTTTATTGTGTGTTTAAATTAAAATTAGAAACGATGATAGCCTAGTTGGAGTTCTAAGCCAGAGAGAGCGGGTTCTAACCCAGCCGACGGCACGCACCAATTTGTTTATTTTGTAAACATATGTGCGTATTGTATGTCACCTGCTACATGACTGGATCCCGGTGTATGGCGACAGGCTCGTCTAAATTGATACATGTTTAATGTATCAATTTAATGTACTTATTGTTTTGTCCGTTTCTTACATTTCAAAATGTACAAAAGTACCTACTTTTAATTTCGGAAAATATTGAAACGCCGCTAGTATTATCTCAAAACGGAACTAGACCTAATTACCTACCTACCAAATAAAGTTAATAATAAAATAATAATAAAAAACTAACCTAACACAATTTAAAAACTACCCACCAATTCCAATACAAAAATCCAGCCCAAATACAAATTACACAAAATCCCAAATTACACAAGGAAACCGTATCGACGGACAGATCTGAGAACACATTATCTTCCCAGAAGGGAGGAAACTCACTTCCTCGACGGATCGCTGTTTTCTTACTATAACCCGCCTACGTTTTAATATTCGACTAGCTTCCGGCCAGTTGGGCGAATGTCTTTATTACAACTCATTTTGGAATGGTCATTCTGTCTGCTGAATCTGTCTGCCCTTAAATCAGTGCTGCCAGAGTCCTTTCGTCAAAAGTAACACGTCGCGACTGAAAGTAACGGCAAAATTACGACTAAGAAAATGCGACGAATGTAGTTCTAACATGATCATCAAATCAAATCAAATCAAATGGGTTTCAAACACATAAATATGAACGTCAAAGTTATAAGAATTACTCTACCTTGTTCGAAAAAAGAGCCACAACCCAGAAGAACAGGCAAAAAAACTGAGGGCATATTACTTCTTACAAAACACAAAAAATACGATTTCCCACACATACGTATCTACATACAAATGTTGTATAAATACACTGCAATGCATACATATTAGATAGGGCACTATTTTACATACAATGAAATTTAGTGTCAAATCAACAACATATAAATAATAAAACATCAAAAGGCAAGGATCTGAGGGCATATACTACTTATATACTAAAAAAAAATACATTTCCCACACATACGTCTCTACATACAAATGTTGTAAAAGTACACTACAATACAAACATCTACATATTAGATAGGCACTATATGCAAACAATGAAATTTAGTGTCTAATCAACAACATATATAAAACATCAAAAGACCCCATCAAAGAGAAAATCCGCCCTAAATTCTCTAAAAAATTATTGCCGCCGTATCAT
The DNA here is from genome assembly GCA_911728515.1 of Peribatodes rhomboidaria. Classification (NCBI taxonomy): domain Eukaryota; kingdom Metazoa; phylum Arthropoda; class Insecta; order Lepidoptera; family Geometridae; genus Peribatodes; species Peribatodes rhomboidaria. The sequence continues at coordinate 15,092,604 of OU452184.1, forward strand.
TGAACAAACGCCAAAATTTAGAAAACAAAACGAAAACACGAAAAATAATTAATCAACGCGCGAAATAAATCATAATGCAAGCTTACGTAACTGAAACCGCGAGGCGGTGTTTACGAACGATTTTCCTTGATTTTCACGCGACCATACGTTCGACAGAGAGAGGTAATCATTTCCTCTGTCGCCGTACAAAAGAGCGAGACGGGCACAGTTCGCGTGGTTGCGCTAGCGGCGCACGCGCACGCGCTGAAAGCTCGCCTTGTCTTTACCTTCAGTCTTGAAGCAAAGCTCGTAGCGCGCGGTCGTCTTTCCGAGTTCTGTTCCAAATTCGAATTGAAGACTTCGGACTGTTGTGAGTTGTGAGTGCAACATTGAAGTGTAATTCAAAACTGTTATTAAAATAAACGTGGTAATTGTTTCATTTTCCGGAAGCGGATGTCCCGCCATTTCTCCTGAGAAACTGGTGAGTTTGTAATTAAATATAGAACGTCTGCGTTTTATGTGTTAACGCAATTAGCTTTATTTATTTTCGGCAGATATAATAAGATAAGTTATTATAATGTAAGATCGTTAATTATTTACTTTTAGTTTTGTGTGGATTTTACTACTGTTTCAGCATTTTTATGTTCCCGATAGGTTTTGAAATAATTTTCGCTAGATAATACGAAAGTAACTATTTACCTAATTGTTTTAATTTGATAGTTTACGATATCTTTAATAATGTAAAAACGCGGGAAATGTTCAAGATATGGAATAAAACCGCGAGGCAGAGCTAGTTAAAAATACATATGTATTTAAATTGACAAAAATAATATTATGCCCCTTTCTAACTTAATAAAATTAAAATTTATGAATTAATATGACATTTATTTACTAAAAAAAAACCTCATTTAGAACAATTGGCTCTAGATGCGATTTTGAATACAAAGATACTACCACAGGCTAGTAATCCGTCTTTTTTACGTTTAACGCTCATAAGTAGTTGTTGTAGCTCTCTATGTTTCCCTATGTCGTCCTTTTTTTAATAAACAATTTGGGCAGGTACGATCGAACTTGTCGATCATACGACGACTCTCCTAATGTAATATGAATTGGCCCTTGGCGATAATTCTAGAGCATTATTAGCACTATTTTGTATAGGGGCGAGTCTGTCGCCATACACCGGGCTCCAGTCACATTAGGAGCTGAATATTATCCGGCGAAGTGTGGGTGTTGTATTACACCTCTGCCAGCCCCCTCGGGGGAAAGGCGTGACGATATGTTTTGTTGTATAGGTACTTCTACTGATAACAAAAATTATTACAATACATTAGGTGCCTTGCATAAAGTGTCCTCCGCTACGGAAGTGTATAACCGACTGCCGCAAGAACTTAGGGATGCTCCTTCTAGGGGTTTATAGGCGAGCAGGCATTCTATAAGTTCAGCGATATGACCAAAATCAAAATCATTTTCCTAATTTATTACTTATATATACTAATTTATTTTTAATTGAAAATCTTGATTTTAATTTTTTAGTTGTACTAATTGCAATAATTTTAATGAATGATTACAAATTGTAACTTTTTGACATTTTGACATGTAACATTTTGTTATTAATATTAATAAATGACTATGACTATGACTAAAACAATAAGTATGTTCGTATAGGCTGAGTGGGTAGCCCTGATGTCAGAGTTTCTAGGCCACCCGAAGGCCTCTAGCATTGCTTGACGATTGTTGTTACAGAACAACCGGGCCTACAATTTAACGTGTCATCCGAGCCTAGGTAGCGCTCATATATTATCATAAATTCTATTAATAATATAAATTCTATTAATAAATAATAAGCTCATAAATTTTGATTAAAAAAAACTTAACAACACATTAACAAAAAACAACGTCCTTCCAAAAAAACTTGAATAAGATAATAAAATATGACTGTATTGTATAAGCCAAAGCCTGGTCTCTGGTTCTGTGTAGTTCCCTGCCGGGATTCGAACCCGCCCTTAGCATTCAGCGCCGTAATGTGACACAACACGTGGCCAACAATGTGTTTTGTGGACTCGAGCAGGATAGGACAGGGGTGGTGTGGAGACGCCTTTTAAAAACTGCAGACTAATTTTTGGGGCAAATGTTTCTTAAAACCACGTGCTTTGTAGATTTTAGACTGTTTTTTTTTAAATACATTTAATATTATATTTATTTACATTCAATAAATAATTTTTTTTTTTGGTTTTAAATAATTTTGGCGAAATTTCGACCAAACGTTTATTTTTTAATGAAATTAAGTTAAGTATAAAATGTAATCAGACAATGATTTAGAGTGATTGATTATGTATTACTGTGATATGACTAAGCAATGTCAATACGGACGGAAACGACAATAACCTCTATAAAACTCTTATCTCTATATTATCAGTCAAACAGATTTTCTTGATTTAAAAATCTTCAACACAGATAGAAAAAAGGGATTTATCTATCAATATTATCAGTCGCCTTTGTTTATAAATGTATAACTTTTGCCTTTCCTAAAAGGTGCTCTGTAACAAAATATATACAATCTTACTTTTACTACACCTTACATTGAAGTTGATTGACATAGATTATAGTAATTAGTTATTAGAATAAGTAATAGTATTTTTACTGTCCAATATTGGCAAATTTGACTGCCTCGGTGGCTTAGTTGGTAGTGAATCTGCCTTCTCAGCTTGGGGGTGTGGGTTCGTTTTCTACCTAGGGTAAACGTTTATGTGATGAACATTTTTGTTTTTTCCATGTCTTGGTGTTAATTATCTATTTAAGTGTGTATTTATAAATATGTATGTACGTATATCAATCTCTGGCAGTCATAGTACAAGCTTTGCCTAGTTTGAGGTCAAACAACCGTGTGTACAAGTATCTCGAATATTAATTTATTTATTTTATTTAAATTTTATACTTTTCTTCTTTGCTAATTCGGAATTTACTGGAAAAAATCGGCATCTAATGTTGTTTGTTCCACAGTAACTTGAGAACCATTGATCCGATATTCATGAAATTTTACTGGCAATTATTTAATGCATTATTTTGATAAGTAAACTTATAGTTCGTATTACTAAAATAAAATTAAAGTACATACTACTAGTTACTTCCTCACTATAACTAGTTTAGTTTTGTGTTAGAAAATGTTGAAAGAATCCACCTCAACGCCCTCTCCATGCCATCTAAAGCTGTCTGTTCCACACAAGCGTGCATCAGTCCTGCGGAGTACAGTAACATGACGGACCGACACGTGGTTCCGTTCTCGGCAAAAAATTGAGAAACAGGCACAAGGCGAGTTGCCCTTAATGTGTGTCGGGCGTAGGGTGTCGAGATTTGGAAATTGCAGGTCGTTATTTTATCATATTTTGACCTATATAGAGATCCTCGTGCTTTAGGCAAAAAGGCGGGCTACCGAGGTTTTAGTAGGTGCAACCCAACATAACCCTAAGATAAATTAGTACCTTGCAAACTAGCTATTTATACTGATTTTATGACAGTTAGGCCGTAAATTTTCCAACAAATCTACCTCTATATAAATAAAATTGAATCGCATAAATGTATGTACTACTATATACTATATAACTAATAATAATAATAATAAATTCGGGACACTTCCACACACGGTCGCCTGACCCCAAACTAAGCAAAGCTTGTACTATGGATGCCAGAGACTGATTATACATACTTAGATATTTTTAAATACATACTTAAATAGATATAAACACCCAGACATAGAACAAACACAAATGTTCATCACATAAATGTTTGCCCTAGGTGGGAATCGAACCCACGCCCCCAAGCTCAGAAGGCAGGTTCACTACCAACTGAGCCACCGAGGCAGTCAAACTTGCGAACGACTGAACTAAATTTGATAATTCTTTTTTTCCTGCTTTCGTTATTGCTAGAGCAAGGGTAATATAAAAAAAAAGACTGTGGCAGTAAGAAGTTCGCCAGCTAGTGTAAAATAAATAAAATAGAGCTGGTAATATTTCTTTTCATAAAATCGTGAAAGGACATTTTTACTTACAAAAATATAAAACGGGACTCTAATACTAAGACTCCGCTGTCCATCCGTCTGTCTGTCTGTCCGTCTGTCACCAGGCTGTATCACATGAACCGTGATAGTTGGACAGTTGAGTTTTTCTTAGATGATCAGATGAAGTATTTCTGTTGCCGATAAAACAACAAATACTAAAGCACAGAATAAAATTCATATTTAAGGGACATCCAACCATACAACAAACGTCATTATTTTGGCCGTTTTTATAGAGAATGGTACGGAACCTTTCGGTCGCGAGTCCGACTCGCATGTAGCCGGTTTTTATCTCCAATACGTTTCAGTAACACGTCTCTATTTATGTGTGTAATATTTCTCATGTTTTATCATAATTGGAATTCGTATTTTAACAATAATATTAAGTGACTAGTTCATCTACAACAATTTCTAACGGAATGGCATGAACATACAATACAATACAATACAATACAATACAATACAATACAATACAATACAATACAATACAATACATCTTTATTGCACACCAAAAATACAAAGTAAAACAAACATAAAGAAAATATCAAACAATAAACTATCATTCGGCAGTACAAGGGCGGCCTTATCACCTAAAGCGATTTCTTCCAGGCAACCTTTGGATGGACAAGACAGAACGAAATATGACAAACGGTCGGTGGCATACATAAATAAAATATAGTAAAAAATATCTACAAATATATCTACCTATATATCAAAACATATATGTTTTTACTCTCTATATACTTACTTACTATTTACAGTACATCTATTGCACCAATATTCATGTATTTAAGTGTATATATATTTATAATTATTAATATTATGCGTGTCAACCCTATTATGGCGTTAAGTCCATAAAAAGAAAAAAGCAATCAATTGTGAATTATCAATCATCACTGTTTCAATACAAATGCTAGGTAATTAATAATTAATTACGTGTTGTTTCAACATAACAGCTGCTGAGGCGCCATTTCCACGAGCAAATATCACGCTGCGATATTTTATTTAGTAAAAAAATTAAAGGGCTGAGCTAAATTACTAAAGTCTAATTCAGCCATACTTGAATTAAAAATAAAGTTTAACAGACTTTTTTTTTATTATTTATTTATTTATCTAAGTTACTAACGTATGCATTAATATACAACTCTGCCAAACTGCGTAGCAGTTTGTAGGCAGAAATATACTCTCATTTCATATTTACATTATATTGTAGTTACAACGCAGCATCATGATCATTTACATATATCTACCCTAACTCATTACTAATCAGCATTGTATAGCCTCATAATAGCTATACAGTGTTTTGTCTTTTTCAATCGATTTTAAAATGTAATAAGAAAGAAAAAGACAAAACACTGTATAACTACACTGTATACTACGGGGGCCGAGCTACCCACGTCCGTAGGAGTGAACTCTATTCTGATTCCCTACACGTGGTCCCCGGGTAGTGCTAACCGGTAGCAAACTCTGGTGGGAGGCTTCGGCCGTGGCTAGTTACCACCCACCGGACCAAGCCATGCCGTGAAATGACCTAGTCGTGTTTCGGGATGTAGTCCGGTGTAACCGTTCCGAAGACGGGTCTGAGCAGTAGCGCACTTGTAGCGCCTCGCTCAACTGCCGTTTTTGTACTTCTTCACTCTACAAAACTTCAAGGCTAGAGTGAATAAATACCTTATAGGTCGTCGTGCTCCATCTTAGACCACAACGTCGCTTAACATCAGGCGAGTTGGTGGTCAAACGCCGACTTATTGTCCATAAAAAAAAAAAAAAAAATAACTATTTTGAAGCTATACAACCTTTATTAATTGGCGAAAGAATTTCACAAGATTTAAGCTGAGTACAAAACCTAACCTATCCGTTTCTATTAAAGAAAAACTAACATTTTTACAAACGTAAGAAAAAACTGTTTTCTTTTAAAACTGTCACAAAACTATGTTGTTTTCAAAACAAAAATATGTAGGTCATGCCAAGACAAAAAAAACTAAAATGCCTAGTGTTCCATGTTGATTTACAAGCCGCTGATAGACGACAAAAAGTTTTACTACCATTTGCTTAGTCATCTGCTAGTACTCTAAAATACCTACAAATTATAATAATACAAATTGCAAGATCAGTATTATTAGGACAGCCGTGTTGGCTGAATGGGATAGACCACGCTTTTCGATCCGGAGGTTCTGGATTCGATCCTGGAGGGCTATTCCTACGCGTGATATGAGATGAGATTTTATCTTGTCACTCTCACACCCATGACGTTTCAAACAAGAACAACAAGGACGAAAACAGATGAGATGAAAATCTCAAAAAATTTCAATAAAATCTCCGAATAGCGCTTGAAAGGAAAACATCGTGAGGAAACTGACATGCCCTAAGAGAATAATTCGAAAGACTTTTCTTCTAAGAACTGCAGAGGTGTGGAACTCGTTGCTTGCGTCTGTCTTTCCACCTAAATACAATCCGGGGGTGTTTAAGAGTATAGTGAATAGGTATCTCCTAAGCAAGCGTGTTACACCTTCTATCCCGTCGACGCTTCCCATCAGGCGTGTCAGTGGTCAAACGTATGTTTAAAAAAAAAGACATGTGACATTCACCAACCCGCACTGAGCCAGCAGCGTGGCGAATAACCCTCGACATAGGGTTGGTCGGTGTCCTTGCAGTGGGACGTAAAAAACCATGATGACTAAAATAAAAAAACTGAGCCCTCGCATGTCTTCTCATCCAATTTCGCTCATATTCGATCTTAAAAAGTATTTTTATTAATTACTTTCCTGCAAAAATGGAAAGAAGATCAACGATACTTAAGTCGTCGAACAAACAAATTGAATGCCGAGCTGTCCCGTTGGACATTAAGACTTCGCGTCGCTCGGTCAATTAGGTAAGTTCGTATAGACTATAGATCATAGACCGTATGCTGTACTACTCGTATGTATACAGGGTAATTTTGAATTCATTGGCATGCTTCCAGATTTTCATTGTACTCATTATTAAAAGTAACTTTTACTATGGGTCAGCTCTGTTACTGTAAAAAAAAACAGCTCTTCCAAAAAAAAAATGTCATTCACCCGAGACAAAACGTATGGATTAGTTTTTTTTTCCTGTTTACAGAGTTGACAAAAAACGGTGATAGCCTAGCCGGAGAAGGCCCGCCTCTCAAGCCAGAGAGAGCGGGTTCGGACCCAGCCGAAAGCACGCACCAATTTGTTCATTGTGTGAAAATATGTGCGTACTATATGTCATCTGCAACATGACTGGAGTCTGGTGTATGGCGACAGACTCGCCCCCTGTCACATTTGGGGCTGAATATCGTCCGGCGAAGTGTGGGTGTTGTACACGTTTGCCAGCCACCTCGGAGGAAAGGCGTGACGATATGTTTACAGAGTTGACCGCATAGTAAAAGTTACTTATAATGATGAGTACAATGAAAATTTGGAAGCATGCTAATGAATTAATAATCACCCTGTATATGAAATTATAGAAATCAATAGCTTTATATGTAGTAACTTTGTTTTTAGAGGTCACACCTACACTATAGAGATAATTGCAGTGAATCAACACCGGCCTGTCCGAATCTTCCGTTACATGGCGACCTAGGTCACTGGTGCCGGTTAAAAATAAGCACAGTTTTGTAGTGACGCCCACGGCGTAGTAACTAGTGTTTAGTCTGTGGTTGCATCATTGAACAGGGATTTGAAACAATACGGTTTCATTTTTATCTTTTCGAGGAAAATTGGTCAAAAGGTTATGGTTCGGTTCAAGAGGATTAAAAAATAAATTTTATCCTTTTAAATGCATTACATAATCATTTGTGTGATAAAATGTATACAAGCCCTGATTAGGCGATCAAGAGGTCATTAAACTTTTGGCACAAAATTGGCCCCAATTAAGAGCAATGAGACGAAGGTTAATAAACTCTTTTCTCAACCTATCTGAACCGAACTACAGTTCAAAACAAAGTCTAGTTTCCCAATAACTTTTTTTTTTACGAAAAATGTCCGGATGTTGGTGAATTTTTGTTACACTAATTCACTCTCTTTTCTCGGTCGTTTTTTTTTTTAATTTTAAGTGATACAAAATATGTTTTATTATGATTTTATCAAATGTCGGAGTAACCGACTCAAATCGTACCTGACTAATTCTCCTTTTGTAAAACCATAATGAGTGAAACCACATCCGTTTCCATAATGAAACAAAATGGTATATTTCCGCTAATCTTAGAAAAATCTCACAGTTCTCCTAAACGATAATTATTAAAAGGTGAAGAAATAACACATAGAGCACAGCTTTCCATCAAGTTTGTTTATTCATATCAAAGCAAAAATCCAAATAACACAAAACTCATACGCGAGAACTACACATCATACCGCTGTGCGAAAAATGTTAACCTTACAAACAAGATCAAAGATTTGAAAACGGAACGAAGTTATTAAAACTTTTTGAAGACAAAGAACCTACTTTTTAAAATTGTAGAGTTGGATGTTTCCCCCCTTTTTCTTAACTTTTTTTTTCATTGTTTAATATTGTCTATTGCCTGTGTTGTTTTCTAAAAGTTTTCTTAAATCATTGTTTGACGCGTCTGTAGAGTAGTCTAAGCGTAGAGTGAGGTTTGACGCTTGTTTGACGTGGTCTATATTGCTAGTATTTTCTAAAAGTATTTTAAAAATCATTGCTGGTTGTCTATCCTCTATTGCATACGCATATAACTCAAACCCGTTTCCGCGATACGGCGAAACACGAAATAATCAAAATTTTGGCACTGTACCCAATTTCTTAGCTTCAAGCCGAACGTTTTACAATTTTCGTAGAAAACCTGCAACTCGTAATAACAAATAAAATATTAGCTAGACGGAGCGCCAAACCACGAATCGCTATCTTTGGAGGAGGATAAAATTAGAGATGTCTACATTGTAATAAATATATCGATAGTTTTCGAAATTTTACATACATATTTTTATGTTAAAAGTCTAGTCTACGGTTGATAATCTGAGTCGTATTACAATAACTTCTCTTCTAGTCAACCTGCTCGTAATTTTAGTGGGATCTTTAATAATTTCATGACTTGTTGATGATCGTATTAGGTACATCTACAATCTACATCCAGCTAAGACTTCTGCCCCACGTGAATAGTATAGGGAAATTGTTATAGTTATATACCATCAAATATTGTAGAATTAGATTATGTACATAGAGAACATATGTATATCTTAGTAAGTTAAAAAAAATCTCGTTTCCGAAGATTCTTATATTTTTATGCTTTTTAGGTTTTTTTTTTACATTTCAGTCAGTTAAGTTTAGATAACTATTTTAGGTATTGAAATAAATCGACATCGATAAAACTTTTAGAGAAGAACAGCTCTAAAATACGTAAATGCAGAATATGATTTCTATGAAGAAGCAATAAATATAGCTCAATATTATGGCTTTATTCAATACTTTGCCGAGAAAGTCTGTTATGATCCATAAATTATATTGGGCAGGTGAGGCTAGTCTATAGGCAGTCTATACAGGGTTATCGGAATAGGGTGTACTGAGCCAAAAGGGGGTCATTGTACTCATCATTTTGAACAACTTTTAATAAGGAGCCAACACTAGTATACCATAATAAAAATAGCGATTATTTACTCTTATTTTGATAGTGTTATTAATTTCATATTGTTTAACTACATTTATAAGTACCTATGTACATCACATTGCACACCCGACCTAGGTCTACTGTTGAGACTATATTTAAATTAGGACATTTGTACACAGTTCTGGAATAAATTATTCTTATTCTAAAAAAAAACAGCTCTCAACTTATCTGGACAATCAATGATTGTCGAGATAATGTTTGGAATAGCTGTTTTTTTTTCTTGATTTCAGAGTTGACCGCATAGTAAAAGTTGTTCATAATATTGAGAATAAAGACCCCCCTTTCGGCTTAGTATACCCTTTCCTGATAACCCTGTATGCGACTACAATGCTGGTGTTTGTTATTTTATCTTTTGCATTGTACTTACTATTAAATAGGTGTAACTTTTTGTTAAATGTACATACTCACTTAGGTATAACTATATAAAGTATATATGTACATACTCACTTAGGTATAACTATATAAAGTATATATGTACATACTCACTTAGGTATAACTATATAAAGTATAGTAAAGTATATCTACATATACTATAATGTAGATTCTTTGTTTTTTATTCTACTGAGCGAGTGTTAGAGAGCGTTCGTCTCTGTTTCAGGTTTGGTCCAAAAATGCTTTAGGATGTGTCCTACTGTCTTCCTCTACTGTCGCATTTCTCAACTGATTCTCGTAAAATTTTGTGAGTTCGATAATTACAATAGTGCCTCGGTGGCTCAGTCGGTAGTGAACCTGCCTTCTGAGCTAGAGGGCGTAGGTTCGATTCCCACCTAGAGCAAACATTCATGCTATGACATTTGTGCTTGTTCTATGTCTGGGTGTTAATTATCTATGTGGATGTATTTAAAAATATATTTGTATGCATATCAGGCTCTGGCCGCCGTAGCGCAAGCTATGCTTAGTTTGAAAATTATTAATTATTTATTTATTTATAGTTTTTTTGGTCGAAACAGTTTTTGGTATTTTTTTTTTCAAAATGGCGGAGTTATTTATGATTGTTTTACGTTTTTGCGAGGTCTTCAGTTCATAGAGACACTAGTGTACTTAATTATAGCTAAGTAAAGTATAGGTACCTACTTATATGTATGTGGTTTCCTTGTTACTAATTTTATTTAGTGCTCGTAGCGTAGTTAGGTGTGTAGGTGTTCGTAGCCGATCACCGATGTTAAGCAACGGGCGATACGGTCTATCTTCGGATGGGTGACCGCGGGCTGCCACCCGCTGAGCGCTACTGTTACAACTGAGCGCTACCGTGGTTCGGATGACACATTAAATTGTAGGTTCCAGCTATTTATAAAAACAACAACCATCAAGCCATGTCAGAGGCTTCCAGGCGGTAGAATGTGATGACACCAGGGCCAGCCACTCGGCCTGGCTAGTTTAGGTATAAAAATTCGCGAGCGCACATAACTGAGCGATATTTGAATCATTTTAGTTTATAAATAGTGTCTTTCTCAGGATAGCCCAGTTTAGTCAGCGCGCGCGTGCCACCGATTGTTCGTCATTGCTCATTGCAGCTAGTATTGTGTTGTACACAAAATATACTTACATACTAAATAACTAACATAGCACCATACATAAATAGCGCCACACAATACACACATATTCACCACACTTACATAAGTCTCATACCAGCGTAAAATCACTAGCGAATCCAGGGACCCGGTAAGGGGTTTACCCTTTCCCCCACATAAAGATTAACCTTAGCTAAATCAAGCCCCCTCACACTTAAGACCCACTTAAAACAATTACTTTTTTACGCCTAACTTGATAAGTATAAAGAGTGCATTAATCAGGTGCAAAAAATACAGTTGTTAGAAAAAACAACAAAAATTAGTTTAACCGAAGTAAAAATTTCAATATCTTTCTCATTGTGGAAAAAAAGTCACAAAAAATTTGTGCGTAGTACTCTTAATTTTCAGCGATTACAACACATTTTTTTTCGATTCTTAAATAGCTAGATTAGTTCTCTAAAATGTAACAGAGTAACTTATTCTTATTAGTGTTCTTATCATGATTGATCATATTCGATTTTCAACTCTAAATTAAGCGGCTTAAGTAAGCGTGTGTGTGGGTAGAAAAGGTAAACCAAAATCCTGGATCCGCCACTGCATACAATACATACTGAGCCTGATAGTGCATGATTTCAATATAAATTTGATTTAAAAATAACTATTCTACACAGAATTCATTTTGTTAAGTTTAAAATTACAATTAAGATTGTGCGGTTAAAAAGGAATTAATTTCAGAAAAAAATTGTTAAACATTAGTAAGTTTGTAAGTACTTTTATAAATATTTTTTCTTTGGATCGATCTGTAATCTCATCTAATATGACAGCATACAAATCGTCTGCGTCTCTTTTTATTTTCATGTACGAGAAAGGGACGACATGAGATTAAATAATTAGGTAGTTTAAATACAATTGTACCCGCAAAAATGCTAACAATGTAATGCCAAACAAACTTCAGACGCGTGTTTAGAATTCCAATTTTGAATTTTTCGATTTAGTTCTCTTTTCATTGTCACATGCGTTCTATTTTCGAACTGTATTCTATGCGGCCAGTGTTCTGATTCTGTCGCCCTTTGCAGTGAACGTAACTTTTTTATTTTCATTTAAAATTGATTCTGTTATTGAAAGTTAAACCTTATGCAGAAAAGGTTAGAGTTAAATAGAATCTGCGATACAGAAAATGTACATTGGTCATGTCATTTTTACAGACGGATCTTGAAAACTATTTTCGTTCAAAATTCTTTTGTCAATTTTTTGTTAATGATTTATTTTAATAGTTTAAAAAGTAATTATAGCCCTTTTGAAATGTTTTTAAATTTATTTATTTGATAGCAGACTAGACCTGATGTCAGAGTTTCTAGGCCGTCCTGGCTTGACGATTGTTGTCATAGATCAAACAACTGGGGCCTACAATTTTAAGTGTCATCCGAGGCACGGTAGCGCTCAGTTGTAATACCACCCGCGGCCACCCATCCTAGGACTGACCGATTCATTTGATAAAACAAGTAAGGACAACAAATAATTATGTTAATATCTTCCACCTAAATATAATATTAGGTCCTTACGTATGAAATTAGCGTTTTGTCGTACTGATCAATTTGATCTGAAATATCTCCTCTTTGGTTAAGAATTCGAAATTCAAATTAATAAATTCATTTAGCTGGTTTTTTTTTCTTTGGAATACAGTCATTCATTTGTTATTTTCCTCATTATTTTTTCTTTGGCGTCGCTTATTACCGCGCAATGGAAAACATGAAATATCGGTATATTTACGAGTACGAGTTCTACCGTGGCACCACTGCTGCAGAAACAGCTCGAAGAATTAATGATGTGTACGGCGCTGGTGTCGCTAAAGACAGCATGGTAACGTTTTTGGTTTCAACGTTTTCGTTCTGGAAATTTCGACCTTAAGAACCAACCCCGTGGACGGCCGGAGATCAAAGTGAAAAACGAAGAATTAAAAGCTATTGTGGAAGCGGATCCATCACAAAGCACTTCAGAGATAGCAGCAGGCTTCGGGGTAAGTGACAAAACTGTATTAATCCACTTGAAGCAAATCGGGAAAGTAAAAAAACTCGAACGATGGGTACCTCATGAATTGAGTGAATCGAACTTGCAAACACGGGTCGCCTGCTGTGTTACTTTGCTCAACCGACACAATAATGAAGGGATTTTAAATCGAATCATTACTTGTGATGAAAAGTGGATATTGTACGATAATCGAAAGCGCTCATCGCAATGGCTGAACCCTGGAGACCCAGCCAAATCCTGCCCTAAACGAAAATTGACTCAGAAAAAGTTACTTGTAAGTGTTTGGTGGACTAGCGCCGGTGTCATTCACTACAGCTTTCTTAAATCTGGCCAAACGATTACGGCAGATATCTATTGTCAGCAACTGCAAACCATGAAGGAAGAACTAGCTGTTAAACAACCGAGATTGGTCAATCGCTCTAGGCCACTGCTGCTTCACGACAACGCAAGACCACACACTGCACAACAAACTACCACTAAGTTAGCTGAGCTACAATCCACCGTACTCCCCGGACCTTGCTCCAACATATTACCATTTCTTCCGGAATTTGGACAACTTCTTACAAGGAAAAAAATTCCACTCCGATGCAGCAGTCCAAACCGCCTTCAAAGAGTTGATTCTCGCCCCCATGGTTTTTATAGTAAAGGGATCAATGAACTACCCATAAGATGGCAAAAGTGCATAGATAACAACGGTGCATACTTTGATTAATTAAATATATTTTACAAAAAAAAAATCGCCTTTTTATTCCTCCCGTACAAAACGCCAATTTCATACGTAAGGACCTAATATTATATAATCCGGGGGTGTTCAAGACTAAAGTGAATAGGTATCTCCTAGGCAAGCGTGTTACACCTTCGATCACGTCGACGCTTCCCATCAGGCGAGTCAGTGGTCAAACGCATGCCTAGTCTGTTGTAAAAAAAAAACTTTACACAAGTAGGTAGGTACTACATAATTAAACCTAAATTAAAATTAAAAACCATACCTAGTTCACTTCTCACTTCCTATTCAAATTAAGGAAATAACTTATTTAATTCCATCATTAACCGTGTTAAGTAATATTTAAATAGCCAACGGCTTAAAATACGGTTCAATGTTTTACCTTGAATTGAAACTAAAGACTAATTTGTATGGACGGAAGAGTTGTAATAGTTTTTATCCCTCCAATAGTTCCCTAGACGCATCTTGCATGACAAACTATGCTCATTTTGGTGGACGTACTAAGGACCGCTTTGGGGGTTTGGACAAAGTTAAATGAATAATGTTTTATTTAATGCTATGCATGCCCTTAATCCTTACGCTCTTTTTAATAATCGAGATAAATAAACGTACTCGTATAATAAGTAATAGAAATAAAATGATAATTTCTATTAGGTACTTATTTTTCTCGAAAGCAAAGCTTAAATAACCGACTTTCCATCCTGTAATTCGTCATCTATGTAAATAATTTTTAGACTTTAGTTGATATTTAAAAAAAAACAGCTTGACTGAATACGATAAAAAATTAAATGATACCACCTCTAAAATATGAGCTTTTAAATAAAAATAATTAAAATCAATTCACAATTGGCTGAGTAATCGCGTAACATACATTAAAAATGAACATAAAGTCGAATTGAGAAACTCCTGCTTTTTGGAAGTCGGCTAAAAAATAATTGAACCAATTTTCAGTTACAACCGGCAAAAGATGGCTGGCTCGCTAAACTTATGACGTTACGTAGTCGGCAGTGGGTGGAAAATGATTGTTATTGATGATAACGATGATTTAGATAGCAAATATGTTATCTGTTCTTTTTTCGTCTGTAATCAAAGTAAGCATAATTTTTCTCTGTTTTTTTAGTTACATTTTGATCTAAAAAGCAAAGCGTTGATAATACTTTTAATTTACGGCTATGTCTTGAATATTTTCATTACAAACAATAAAAAAAGAATCAACGTTTTTCAAAGCTTCAGCCCCATCCCTTATCCTAAATACAGCCCTGTCCTGTTGGATAGTATGCAGACGTGTGAGTAAATCGGTGTGTTCCTCATTGCCTCTCCAGAGGATCTTGTAAGTCGATGACCCGCTAATAGATACAGATCTCGGTCTAGTCTCTAGTCTATTGTCTTCAAACACTGTCTGATACTTAACAAGTACCTACTTAATACAGGGTTTACGGGTATGGGTAATGGGTAAGTTGAAAACAGGTGTAAGTACTCATCATCCTAATCCTAATCCAAACTATCCTAACTATATATATAATATTATAAAGGCGAAAGTGAGTTTGTTTGTTTGTAACGCTTTCACGTCTCAACTACTCAACCGATCGTCTTGGAATTTTGCAAACACATTGTCTGGGGTACAGAAAAGGACATAGGGTACTTTTTATCCCGAAAAGATCAATTCTGAAATCGCGAAAAAAAATCATTTCATCAGCGTTTGTGGCATCGGAGCTCCCGAACGGATGAACCAATTTTGTTTTTTTTTATTGAAAGGTGAATTAGTCGAGGGTGTTCTTAGTTTGTGTCTTTTCGTGCTCATTTGTTTCTTCATCATGAACAATCTTTTGCATAAACTAGGAATAAAAAAAATCAAAAAAATGATCCTGGAGGTACTTCTATTATATGTGGCCTTAGAGATTTTGTTCTATCAACGTCGAGTACTTGTATGTATATAAGTGATTTTACATAAAATGATAACTGGGTTTGGTTGGTTTGATTAAAAAAAAGTTTAAGGAAAAACAAAACGCAATACGAAACGTAGGTACTGTTCTATTAATTCTAATAATAACTGATCATTAAGCCATAGCACAGGCAATAAGTTGCGCACGCGCACCTTGTAAGGAAGCCGTATGTCATACTCACTCATACGCCATACCTTCTGATTATAATAACAAGTGGATTCAATATGTTATTTAATTTTAATAATATAATTCATACTAGCTGCGCCCCGCGGTGTTTCCCGCGGTCAAAAACTAGACTATGTGCTATTCCACACTTCAAATTTATTTTCAGCCATTTATGTGTGATAACAAACATTCATACATCCATCCAAGCTTTCACATCTAATATGTTAATGTGAATACCTCCTGATAGCTAGGAGAATGCGATAGTATATCAGTCTGTTTCCTAAAATATAAAAAAAAAGTTAAATAAAAAAAGAAATTTTAAATAATGTTGAGGACAGAACGAAATGGAGAAGTAAAGTAACGAAGGTTGATTTACTCTATCATTATGAGGGAAGTAGGTACATGGTTGGGAACAAAGAGATAGAGAGATACTCTGTGCGAAGAAGATATTTTTCCGTGACGGGAATCGTAACACAAAACCCCCGACTCGACAACTCCAGGCAACAGGAAGTATTCAGTATTTGGTAAAAACGCCGGTTTCCAAAAACAAACGATCATACACCAACCTCGCCGGGACGTCGAAGACTCCTAGGATCTGATAGAAGATCGGCTAGTTTATCTCCAAAAAGTCTACCAGCAGGCAAAGCATGCGCAACGCGACAACGGTATGTCGACTCTTTTTGTCGAGACAGACGTATGTTTACAGATAGCCTTGCCACGTTCTCACACGACAAAAAGTGACGAGAAGAATTTCGTCGCGTACGCATGCTAGGCCTGCAGGGGTGCGAGCATGGACATTGTAACTGACGTTTCAAATCGACTAAATCGACTTTATATATATGCATGGAAATTACCGATTTAGTCGATTTGAAACGTCAGTTTGAATTTCCATGCTCGAACCCCTGTTCAACCATATAGGGCACTAGAGCAAACCCCTTTTCTGGTTTGCCACTGTTCCCAGTGCAACTCGATTCCCTCTCTCCGGCGACAGCTCAACCCAAAGTCCGTACCATACAGGTGCCCTCGCGCTAGTCGCCCATAGATAGCTTTTTATTTTTTATTTTTTATGTAGAATAGGACGGCGTTTGAGCACCAACTCGCCTGATGTTAAGCAACGTTGTGATCTAAGATGGAGCACGCCGACCTATAAGGTACTTATTCACTCTAGCCTTGAAGTTTACTTGAGTGAAGAAGTACAAAGACGGCAGTTGAGTGAGGCGCTACAAGTGCGCTACTGCTCAGACCCGTCTTCGGAACGGTTACACCGGACTACATCCCGAAACACGACTAGGTCATTTCACGGCATGGCTTGGTCCGGGTGGTAGTTAGCCACGGCCGAAGCCTCTCACCAGAATTTGCTACCCGGTTAGCACTATCCGGGGACCACGTGTAGGGAATCAGAATAGAGTACACTCCTACGGACGTGGGTAGTTCAGCCCCCACCAACTAATCTGAAGGCCCTGTACCACCTCCGCTTGCCTAATACCCGGTATGCGGAAGAGGCTTTAGAGGGCAACAGACTCAGTCATTAAAAAAAAGAAACCAGCGTACGTAATGCTCTAAAAATGCTGACCTGTTGCATAGTCTAAAAATCACACTTGTATCAGAATCCTAATCCTAACTAATATTATTAATGCAAAGTGAGTTCGTTCGTTTGTTTGTAACGCTTCCCCGTCTTAACTACTCAACCGATCGTTTTGAAATTTTGCATACAACATGTATGCAAAAATGTCAGGGCTACAGAAACGAAAATAGGGTACTTTTATCCCGAAATGAAGCGATGAAAGCTTAGTTGGAGAAGGCCCGCCTCTCAAGCCACAGGGAACGGGTTGAAAGTTGAAACCCAGCCGACGGCAACGCACCAATTTGTTCATTGTGTTAACATATGTGCGTATTGTATGTCATCTGCTACATGACTGGAGCCCGATGCACGCCGACAGGCTCGCCCCCTGTCACATTTGGGATTGAATATCGTCCGGCGAAGTGTCAGTGTTGTATTGCACCTCTGCTAGCCCCCTCGGGGGAAAGTCGTGACGATAAGCTAATCCCGAAAAAAATAACCGTTCGTTTGGGACCGCGGGTGAAATCGCAGGGTGCAGCTAGTATCAATATAAATAACAACAACTGTCTTCATTTCCTATGATTTAGAGGCGATATCGTCCAATTTAGACGTAACGGCGCGGGCCGGCTGAAAAATTGGACATTATGTGCTAGTGAAATATGAAATGCTCTGCGCCTGCGTCGATTACGTCATGGAAAAATGACATATGGCCAATTTGTGTATTTTTATCGAATACAATAATAACGATGAGAAACATAATCCGCCTTCCTAAAAACGTTGTACCTACATATATGTACCTTCGGAATAATTATACAGTGATTTGTCTTTTTCGATCGAGTTCAAAAACTTTAAAGAAAGTAAAAGACAAAAGATTGCTATTCTAAGGCTGTAGGTACAACTTTTATTAGTAAAGGGGATTACGTTTTGCTTTTAGCCATTGTTGCCTCGTGAATAATTCAATAATTCATTGTTTTCTGCCGCGTTTTCAGAAGTAACCCTGAAACAAAAACAAGTATTAATTAAATATTCAAAAACCGATTTAACCAAAAATAGATAAGACCACTCCCGACTAATTCACCAAACAAAAAAAAAACAAATTCGGTTTGGGAGCTACGATGTTCCACACACACACACACGTCAAACTAATAACATCCTGTGGTTTTTGCGTCGGGGGTAATGAAATCGAAGATCGAAATTTAAATAATTATTTATCAATAAAAAATGAATTCGATAAATATACTTGTAGTTCGCCTCGAACGGGACCTTGCATATCTCCACAACCCCTTGTCTGATTTAGCTCATATACCTACGAACTTAAAAAACCTATTGAGATAAACTATGTACTTGCCTGCAAAATTTCATGAAGATCGGATAACGATACTTAAGTTATCGTCAAACAAACAAATGCCGAGATGTGCCGAGACTCTGAGAGCTCGGTCAACTATAGGTGTTAATTTATTACTATGTAGAGTAGCTTAATTTGACTGCCTCGGTGGCTCAGTTGGTAGTGAACCTGCTTTCTGAGTGTGAGGGTGTGGGTTCGATTCCCACCTAGGACAAACATTCATGTGATAAACATTAGTGTTTGTTCTATGTCTGGATGTTAATATCTATTTAAGTATGTATTTAAAAATATCTAAGTAGGTATGTATATAGGACTCTGGCAGCCATAGTAGGTATAGGCTTTGCTTAGTTTGGTGTCAGGCGACCGTGTGTGGAAGTGTCCCGAATGTATTTATATTTATTTACTTCATAGCTTAAGTTTATAAAAATCCGGTTGTTAAATTATTTTTTTACATCAGACTAGGCATACCTACTATGAAACACAGGCTTATTTGAACATTTGAACACCCCTCAACGAACCCTACAGAAAGAAGTGTTCAATGAGTTTGCCACCGAGCCACCTGCGCTAAGCCAACTGAGCCACCGAGGCAGCCATCGTACGTATTTATCTATGGTATGGGCATACCATACATTACCATACCCTCCCCCTCCTCCTCAAATTACGAAAACTTCGATGCTCCCATCAAAATTCTACAAAAGAACTCCACTTACAGTAATGTCACGTTGATGACGTGGTCACATCACTGTTCCACTGACTTTCGTGACTTGTGGTCAGTAAGGGTCGGCGCACACCTGCGGACGGCGGGCGGCGGAATTATAAACGCGAAAGTTTGTAAGAATGGATGGATGGATGGATGTTTTTTACTCTTTCACGCCAGAACAGCTGAACAGATCTGAGTGAAATTTGGCACAGAGATAGATTGTAGTCTGGAACTTAGGAACATATGACACTTTTTAACTGCGGTCAACTGCGTGGCGCAGCTAAAAATAATATACAGTAGGAAGAAGGATAGAATTTAGTTTTTATAAACTAAAACAAAAATCAGATAGAAGTCTGAACAACAATCGCATTTCTTTTTATGTTCAGGTAATTACTAATTCCCTATCGATACAATTTTCGTCAGCAAATATAAAATGCCGTCCCCCGCCGTCCGCCGGTGTGCGTTGCCCATACTTCCATTTGTAGATCTGACCTTCAACGTTACTGACATTGAAGTGCAGTGTGGAATGCACTTAGAGATATGGAATCAAGTGAGCCATGGACTGAGAGACTGACTAGTCTACCTCACATCTATCGTTAGTAAATTAATTTGAAGTGACTTTCAAATCGAAGAAAGTTTACATTTCGATTCGTTTTGATGAAGCGACGCGTACGCTAACTTTAATAATAATAATAATAATAATCATTTATTTCAGACCATGTCCATATTTAAAATTCATTCACACATCTACAATTAAATTCAAATTAAATGCTATTAAAATGAAAAATTAAAGTTAAAAAAATAAATATAAATATTTTGATTTGGTACATGTCAATCTTAGATGTCAAACAATAAAAAATATGTCACGAATATAAAGTAAAATAAAAATTGAAAAATTAAATTGAATTAAATGTCAAAATTACTTATTAATGTGAAAATGTCAGATCTAATTATTTATGATTAACATGCAACCCAACCGCATGATGTAAGAAAGGACAGTCAGCTCGCCCTGCAACAACGCGCAGGATACTGTTGGTGCTGCCCCGGACACGGCTCAGCATGGAGGCTGCCCGCTTGCGCATGATGGCATGAAAGCCATCCACCCGGGCGTCGGCGAACATGCCCGACGCACTGCAGCACCAAGGCAGCCCCAGCAGCATCCTGAACGCGTTGTTGTACTGCACGCGGAGAGCGTTGACTGTTTTCTGCGAGTAGCTGACCCACAGACTGCACGTATAAAAAGACTGGCAATATGCTTTGAAAAGCGATATTTTTACCTCCGTCGTGCACCGCGCAAATCTGCGAGCCAGCATATTGCTTCTAACTGCCAACGCCCTGCGCTCCCTCTCAATATCTTCGGCATCTGTGAGATCCTCTGTAATCCAGTGACCCAGGTACTTAAAGTGTGAGACTCTGGCCAAAGGGACGCCGTTCAGAAATAGAGGAGGCACAATATTAGTCTTAAAGCCCTTTGACTGAAACACAAGAAACTCACTCTTCTTAACATTGTACCTGAGCCCATGAGACCCAGCATATTTCTCACAGATACCGAGGAGCTTCCTGATAGCACTTATCGAGGGTCCAAGCAGCACCATGTCGTCAGCGTAACTGATGTTGTTAATAAATGTCCCATCAATGGAACACCCGACCCCGGCGCCACTTAGCTCCTCGACAAGCCCATTCACATATAGGTTGAAAATGCGCGGAGAACTCAACCCCCCTTGCCTCACACCGCACCTCAACCCATAAGCATCAGAGAGCTCACCTGCCCACCGTACAACATTCATCTGGTTGTCGTACCAATAATTAAAAAAATTACGCTAGGTTAAATTACTTTGCTTTACGCTAGGTGAGCTAGCGTGCTAAATTGGATGGCGTAATGGCAGTTAGACACTAAGCAATCCAATTTATTGCTATAGCGGTCATTACATTATCCAATTTGTAGTATGCTAACTTAGCGTGGTAATGCCCGTGCCGTAGGTATAAACTGGATTACCTACTAACTGTGTAACAGCCATAACAGCGTCCAAATTTAGCACGCCAGCTCACCTAGCGTACTGCAAATTGGATAATGCGACCGTTTATCGCTGGGGCACTGCCACGCTAACTTAGCATACTGCAAATGGGACAGTGGAATGTACGCTACAGAGTCTAAGGTTTGAACTACACAGGCCGGACTAAGGCGAGGATGCAATGATAAACTGGTCCATACAAATCGTATAAAAGCGACGTGCTCTAAGCATAGATGTAGGTTACAAAAAAATGTAGGTATGTGACATGGCGCAGGCGCACCGCTTCACAGTTTTCACGCCTGGAGGGCTATTCTTACGGAGTGAGATTTAATCTCACCATTTTTCGTCCTTGTTGCTCTCGTTTGAATAGTCATACATAGGTGTGAGAGTGACCAAGATAAAATCTGATCTCATCTAACGCGTAGGAATAGTCCTCTGATTTATGTTTCACCCGCGGTTAAAAATTATCCTATGTGCTATTCTAGACTATGATCTATCTCTGTGCAAAATTTCATTCAGATCTGTTCAGCCGTTCTGGCGTGAAGGAGTAACAAACATCCATCCATCCATTCTTACAAACTTTCGCGTTTATAATATTAGTAGGATAGGATAGGGTGGCTTACTGGAGGCAAGCAGTCAGCTGCTCACAGTTTGCTAGGTCGATTATCGAACTCCTTTTTGTACTAACTACGTATACATTTGAAAACTGCCAACTGATTCGCCAATATTACTCAACGAGTAAAAGAGACAGTAGTGTGTGCTCTTTATCTGTCATAGGTCAAGAGCCAGTCTCTGTTTCCGCTAATATATCAAAACTTCTTTGTCGATATGCGAATGATAATGCTTTCTACTTAGGCTTGGTATAACTATACATTCGTTATAACATATAACTTGCTATTCTAACATCGCTTGTACAGCATTACGTCATTTATCTATTGCGTATATCGTGGTTTAATAATTCGAAATAAATAAAATATAATAAAAGAGATTTTATTATGTCGATAGTGTAAGTCTTGTGTCAAGTCCTTTAAAATAGAAGTTACAATACAAGTTGCAAGTTTAAAATACAAGTACAGGTTGATCATAAAGTCATACTGTCATTATTAAGAAAAATACCGACTGACAAAGGACATGCCGTGATAGTGACACTCGCCCAATAAAGGTGAATATAACGACATATCATGCATCAAAATCGGTTCAGTCGGAAGCACGGACATACGGAAATACATGCAGACATGCATAAATATCAAACATATAAACCTATCCCTTTTTGGCTTCGCCGCAGTCGGTTAAAAAGGCCGGCACTAGTACACTATTCTGTCTACGATATTACAGACGACGTCGCTTACCGTCAAGCGGCTCGTCTGCTTGTTTAGTTATTTACTAGCTGCGTTTAGCGGTCACACAGGAACTATTAATTTTACTGGGTAAAAATCACCCTATGTCCTTTTCCGTACCTCCAGCAACGACTCGAAAACTTCATATCGATTGAGTAGTTAAGGCGTAAAAGCTTATCAAATAAATAAATAAACAAACAAACACACTTTCGCATCTATAATACCTACTAGTTAGGAAGGAAAACCAAAACTTTCTATAATATTACCTATTGTTTGTAGGACCTGTAGGTATGTAGTCAGAACTTTCGAGTTGACGACAAAAAAATAGGATTAGGAAATAGGAGTAATCGAAAGGAGCCAACTCGCGCGAACTCGCGAGTTCTCGCCAGTTGACGAACAACTCGTTTTGGTCAAATTGAAAATGTTTTCTTGCAGCTCCGACCGCGGTCGCGGCCGCCTCCACTTATCTCGGTTGATTCAATAAAATAAAACCGTGTCCCGTGATTGTCTCACATCAAGTGCAAGCATTATCTTCGATCGTCCGACCACATAAATGTTGTAGGAGGAGAGCTGGCGGTCGGTTTTACTGCAAGATTTTGAATTAGGCTCGGAGGAATACCGCTAGGTTATATTTTCTCTTGATTAGCAATATTTCTTTGCTATTACGTCTCTGTGAAAGAATTGCAAGAACTACACTAAAAATAAGGATAGGATAGCTGTACCGAGATTTAGACTGACTAAGTCAAAAAAGTCATTTTTAGGCAACTGCATTCGTTTTTACAATAAAATCCCGAAAAATATAACAGGGCTCACCGAGGGAAAATTCACATCGCATGTAAAAACTACATTAATAAAAAGAGGATATTATAAGGTTAAGAATTATTATAGAAGATAATAAAGATGTCTGGAGCCTTCCACTTCCGTCAAGTAGCCACTAGTATTTATAGATATTACCTAGTTGTAAGCCAAAATTTGTGAGACTGAAATTTATTTATTATTTGAAAAAATAATGCCCCTCAGTTTCTTGCCTGTTCTTCTGAGTAGAGGCTTTTTGTCCGAACAAGGCGGTCGAGTCTATTTAAATAACTTTGACGTTCATAAGTGTATCTTTGATACCTAAATTGAATAAAAACATTTTGACTTTGACTTTGAACATGATTATTTGTATGTAGGCTAGTAGAAACGCTCTGAAAAAAAAAAAACCGTTGTAACCAGTGGTTTTTTAAAGTCTATCACTTTTGTACGCCAATTTGAACCGCATGTTCTATTTGAATGCCACTCACTGTTTGTGTCATATAAAAAGAAATGAAATACAGAAAGAAAATGAGACATTTTAAAGAATGGAGAGTCAGATAGCATTTAATTATGGAGTCATATTTTACGCATTTTATGGAACATTCAGGACCTATGTTTGTCTAGTCAAACGTCTATTTCTCTAATAAACAAACTGACCACGCTCTCTCACACTATTAACGTCGATTGTCTCAACAGAATAAATATTAAGACGCTACCATGTAACGAACCGTAAATCACGACGGACTAAGGCACTACATAACCTGTGCCCTACAGAATAGAGCTTAGAATAGCATTGTCAGAGGCAGCTATTACGTTCCGTAAAAGATTATACGCAATAAATTTCAATTAAACCTGTCGACAGCTTATGACAATTGTCTCAGTCGCGGTGGAGATTTGGCTAGACTATTTTTTCTTGTATATTTTTCTGTCGTTGGTCTAAAAATATGTGAATGTTGTTATCACTCAACTGCCGTCTTTGTACTTCTTCACTCTGCAAAACTTTAAGGCTAGAGTGAATAAGTACCTTATAGGTCGTCGTGCTTCATCTTAGACCACAATGTCGCTTAACATCAGGCGAGGTGGTGGTCAAACGCCGACCTATTCTACATAAAAAAAAAGGGGATAGGGACATTTTCTCTCTTCTCTTATCTTGTCTTATTTTGACAAAAGATCTCTATACTGAGTAATAATTGTTAATCTGGACACTAAACTGGGATAAAATAAACTTTTTTTCTGTTTTACCATGGTAGTACTCAAGTAAATATTAATAATAATAACAATATTATACCTACTTATTGTACGTTGTACATTGCTGCTTCCGGTAACCTAGTGTTAAGGTTTTTGTAAAACACACTAACTAGTGCCTGTGAGCTGAAGACCTCGCGAAAATGATTTCGTATGTCCGTTCAGCCGGCGCGTGGCGTCTGTCGTTATCTACAGTATGTATAGAAAACTCCTCACAAAGTTTCACGAGAATCGATTGAGAAATGCGACTCGACTTTAGGGACAGACGGACATACGAAAGTATTTTGGCGAAGTTGAAGTAGAGACGCGTTAGCGAGAGAATCACTAACGCTCGCTCGGTTAACTAAGTAGGTACCTAACTAATTCAAGCAAATATAATAAAAAGAAAGAAATTTAAAAAAAAAACTCTGATAATATGATAACTCGCTAATAAAAAAATCAAAACAAATATGTATATCAACACCACGTCACTTTTCACAATAAGCTCCAATAATTCTCTTCTGAGTGCTTAGTGGGAGTTGCTCAAAGTAAATCGAATAACTTTACTACAGCGTAAACGAGTTTACGTCACACGGATCGACAATCGAAAACGAGCGAGTGTGAGTGCCAATCGAGCTTGTCACTCGATTCGCGTAAATTCACAGTGAAAAAGTAAATTTTTCATGTCAATGTTGGCAGTAAACAAAAAACTCGCATTCACGATTGCGGTTTCTCATTACTCCCACTAGGTGGCGCTTTTTTATTTTCATACAAATTGGAGTTACTTTTACGCGATCGAAAAGTAAGAAAAACTCACACTAAGCACTCTGAACTTATAAACTGCAAACATAGTACAAATACAAATACAAATACAAATATCTTTATTAGCCAACCATTTGCACAAAACACAAGCACTGTGGACCCCACACTTGGAAAAACCAGTATCGTGGGAGTCCACTTGAACGACACATTAAATTAAAGGCAGACTGAATGAATTTTTGAAAAATAATCTAAATGTTACACATGTTACAATACAATGTTAAAAAACCAGATTGGGCAGACTGTATGAGTGACTATTTATTTATTTACAAACAGGGTGATTTTAAGTGTGTAAGTGTGTGTGTGTGTGTGTGTGTGTGTGTGTGTGTGAGTGTGCGTGTGTGTGTGTGTGTGTTTGTGTGTGAAGTGCGTTATGTTGGGTAGAGTAGTTAAAGGAGAGAAAAGGAAAGGGGAATGGGAATTTGTAGGTAACAAATTTGTGGGACGCAAACACTAGGTTACTTGTGGCTAAATAAGAGTTTTTCAGTTTTGTCGTAAGAAAGTGAGCGCAAGTAACACTCAAGAACTCTCTTGGCCTCACGGACTGTGTTATGTCGGATGTCACAGACTCGAAGAACTCTATTGTAAACAGCTGTAAACAAGAAATTAGGCAGGCGCTGAGAAAATACCGATTTCGCACTGATCGGGTGAACCCTGAAAATCCGTTTTTTTAACATTCTGTGGTATTCGTGTGAATTTAATACCGATCGGTGCATCAACAAAACAACCCTCCTGACGTAAAGTTGACGTACTGTAAGCACTTTAGCGTCGGAGTAAAGAGTCACTGTGGGGTATCTGAAAGGTTTCCGGAGCATCACCTTTAATACCGAGCGCTGAGCCCGTTCTAGCAGGAGCAGCGAAGTCTTACATGCGCCCCCCCAGATGGAAATGCAGTAACTGATCACTGATTCGCAAAGCGCTGAGTAGACTAGGTGCAGGATACTATCGTTAGCAGAGTTGCGGAGTAACTTCATAACATAAATCAGCTTCCTGGTTTTTTTGGATATCATTGCTATGTGAGCCTTAAACGACAGATATTCGTCAATATTAACCCCAAGGTATTTTATATCCTTCACTTTGTCAATCATCGGGCACTGGCAGCATAAGGGATCGCAGGATTGATGGATTTTTAGAATTGTTGGCATAAGTGGTCGTGATGCAGCCGTTTTTTGGAAACACATGTATTTTGTTTTTGATATATTGAGAGTAAGCAGGTTACAATCAAGCCATTGCTTTAGCTGCATCATTCCAAGGTCTGCCTTCTGCATTGCTGCTTCCCATGTGTTTCCACTAAAAATATATATATAAAATATAAATAAAAATAAAATATATATAAAAAAGTAAGTTAAATACTTACAAAACAAACTTCGAAGATCCATCAAACAGTTTATTTCTTCTCCAGCTCATAATGAGACGGCCAATGAGCTACGGAGACTATTACATCCATATTTACATGCAAACATCGCCAATTGATTCTCTATTGAAGTTTATTTGACGCAGGCTCCGCCACCGCTGGTAAATGATTGTTTGTTGTTACGTTAGCAGGATATTTTTATGGTAATACTGAATAAAGACTTCTATAACCAATGCTTATGAATACAAGACATATTTACTATGAATAAACTTTAGAAATATTGTTATCTTTATAAGAACGAGTGATGTAAATGTTATAAACATGAATTACTTATACTTATAGGCTAGCTTATTTTATAAGCACTCATAAAATACTTTGAAAATTACGTGTTATTTTTAAATTATGTACAACTACTTCACTATTTTCTGATAGATAATTAATTCCTATTAATTGTTGAGTTTTGATGTGGTTCTATTAATTATGATGAGACATTGTTATCTCTTTGAGTTCACTTATTACCTACTAGTATAACCTATTTTGTTTTCAAAGTCAAGTATTAAATTCTTTTCATTTATGAAATATTTTACGCAGAAGAGACAAACACGAATAATAAGCATCTTAAAATTTTGTTCTTTTAGCCAATGCTATTCTAAAGTTACTTCCTACATAATTTCTAAAATCTATCTAGTTAAAACAGATAGACTTTAAAAATTCAACGGAAAATTATCATGAGCACAACTCATGAATTAAGCATCAGAGATGACGCCTCTTTACTACTGTCAGTTCTATTTTAGCATAGGAATATTCTCATCCCATAATATACATAAATTATATAATACGTAATACTCAAATTCAATACTTGATTAATATTTCTACGGCATCAGGGATCGTTCCCACTTCCTGGTACGTGCGATGCATCAAAAATGACTGTCTCACTCGCTCGCTTCTATTTACAGGTAAGTTTGAAAGAGACGGCTTATCGGTAACGTCTTGCAGTCAATCATCTACATTCGTGAGGAATATGATCGTAACTTCCGGTTGGTAAGTCAATGACTCTACTCTTTACTCTCAAGACCAGAAGTGGAAATAATTTTGAAATGTTTACGATGATAATAATTGGGTTAAGTAAAGACGTGTTTACGAAAGGGTAATGAAAGTCTGAATATAAAATCCAGAAATGAAGGAAGATGATCGGGGTGTTTGTTTTTACAATGATTTTGGGCAAACAGGAAGAAATGCTTCAAAATGGAGCACTGTGGAGTTACATTTTGGAGATAGAACAAAATTGCACGTTTTTAGAGCAAAGTTTTATATAAAAATGTTTTCAGGCTCCTTACTCAAAAATTTTCAAGCTCTCAGCCTATTTTTGCTTATACTATAAAACGTAAAATTAAGTTATAAAGTGTCCCATATCTATCTATAGATGTCTATAGATATATCTATAGATCCAACATTACAATATTTTATGTCAATAGTCCATGTTCTCAGACAGTTTTCAAGAGATTTGTTTTTTCAGTTTTGACTGCTTCGGGTCGCTCTGTTGGTAGTGAACCTGCCTTCTGAGTTTGGGGGCGTGGGTTCGATTCCCACTTAGGGCAAACATTCATGTGAATAACATTTGTGTTTGTTCTTTGTCTAGGTGTTAATATCAATTTCAGTATGTTTTTAAAATTATCTAAGTATTTATTATTTTAATTATTATTATATTAGTCTCTGGCAGCCATTGTACAAGTTTTGCTCAGTTTGGGGTCAGGCGACCGGGGGTGAAAGTGTCCCGAATTTTATTTTAATGTAAGTATTTAGTTTTTTTTTGGATTTTTCTCAAAAAATTCGAAGAGGCACGTCTAAAGTGTGGTTTAGGTAAAGCTCGTTTTCGGCAGAAATAATTAGAAGAAACTAGCAGCGCTCCGCGGTTAAAAAGTATCCTATCTGCTATTCCAGACTAAATTCTATCTCTGTGCCAAATTTTATCCAGATCCGTTCAACCGTTCTGTCGTGATTAAGTAACAAATGCATCCAAAAATCCATCCATCTCTTCAAATATTTTTCGCATTTATAATATTAGTGTGCTATGTGATACATTAAAGAATCTATCTTTCCAAAGAGGCCTAAAATAAGAAACCCGTGCACTTAGCGACAAGAGCCCGTCTGCTCCCAGATACAGTACAAGTAGGTGCGGAGGACAATGGAGTCGCTTTATTGGTAGAGTATCTTTGCGTTTTGATGTACTAGCCCCTTATTGGACGGCGGGGATCGGATCAGAGACGTGAGTGGAGTAGCTTGATGTTGAATATTTTTTATTGACTATACATGTATAGGCCTGTAAGTCTAAAAAACTACTTGATAGTCAAGTTTCGTGTTTCAATTAGGTAGAAAAAATGTTTTTGGTTCACTCCAGAAAATCAACGAAAGTCCAAAACATAGGCAGGGCTATGAAGTTGGACGGTTAGATGGACATATTTGCGCTACCATAAATTATGGATCAATACAGTAGGTACTTACCAAAATATTTCATATTATTTTTTTTAGTGTTAAAACTATGAAGCTACAGCAATAGATCGCGATTGGCGACCAATCTAACAAATCCTTCCAAATTCGGGATTCACTTAAAATGCGCAAGGATTACAAATATTACAATACAGCTATTTTAAAATAATGGGTGCTGTTTCTCAGTGAGAAGCAACAAAAAACATGCATGGGTGAAGGAACCTTTTTAATGCCCACCTGATATTCTATTCGCTAACCACCAGTAGGTCGTGTCGTCGTGACCCATAGGAAACGCTACTCCACAGTTTGCTGTAGTCCTCAGAAGACGGTCTGCGACGTCGTCCCCTCGCGGCCGAGGCTCAAGTATCAACCAATCATCTTGAGTGCGGCCGTCAGAGACGACCTTCCCAGGAGACAATGTCACGAAAACTCATGTACCTGACTGTCCAAACGTCAAACGTAGCCTCATAAATTGCCCAAATTTCATAAGTGAAAATAACGAAATCTGAGGGCACAGCAGTGCCCCCGCTAACTCGAGCTTACAAAGGCACAGCCGTACCATCCTTTTCTTGATTAATCTTTACAACATACATCTTGAAGTAAGTAGCATTTGCTCAAGCTAGGTTGCTAGTCTATCGGTGTTTTATCGGATACATTTCGGGGAGTGTGCATCTGGTTTGCATGACCTTATTCTCCCTAGCCCGTTCTTCTATAAAACAACCGAGAGTACAAAAAAGCGGCATCGTTTTATGGTTGACATACCTACAACACGCACGAAACGCTTTGGTTCCTCATTTCTCATATGGACCGGTAGAGTGTGGAATACTCTGCCAGACTGTGTGTTCCCTGACACTTATAATCTGGGTGTCTTCAAGTCTCGAGTGAATTGGTTTCTTCTAGGCAAGCGTGCTCCATCGTAGGCCGCATCACTGCTTATCATCAGGCATGTTGGCGGCCAAACGCAAGCCTATTATGTAATAAAAAAAAAAAAAAGCTAAAGGAAACAATTAGGTATTTCGGTTTCGGTAAGCTAAAGTTTTGTTTTAATTATTGAATGGGCACACGTTTGACCGCAACTCACGTGATGGATAGCGACGATGAGGTCTAAGATGAAGCACACTTGCCCATGAGGTTCTATGAGGTGAGTAAGTACGTTGATTTCGTTTTCGGAGTAGCCCCTAAATGGGCTTATTTTAACCGAAACTAACATTTCAGCTTTAATGTTAGTGCTAGTTCTGCTAGAGCTAAGTTCGTTTGGAAGCCACTTCTAAATCTACGTTAAAAATTCTAGTTCAATATCTCATTGACATTGACATTAACATTGACTTCGTCAAATGAAACTTAGATTGGCAAGAGCTTTCTGAACGGCGATCTATAAATTGAGACTCGTAAGTGCGCTGTTGAGTTAATTAAGATTAAATCAACGATGACAAGTAACCTACGATACCCTGTACCCTTCGACTCCTCACCTTAAAGGCCCGAGCACACCAATTCTGTGCACGCAGACGTACGTGCGCGCGTACCGCTGCGTTGTAATGTCGAACTTTATGAGATTTGGCACGCCGCGTTCCGCGCAAACGTACGTATAGTATGCGTTCAAGCGGAACGCGGTGTGCCATGTCTCATATCATCTCATACGCGTGCCACACTACGGACTAAGCTATCATTTAAGATATCTGCATATTTCACCAACTGTATAGTAGTGTATACAACAATTGTTTAGAACTACCTACAGACACAGACTCAGCATACATTCTAATCTAATACGATTTTGCTTCTGAATGCTGAAGATAATCCACTAAATAAAAATACGAAAGTATACATGGATGTTTGTTGCTCAATCACGCCAAAACGGTTAAATCCATTTGGATGAAATTGGCACAGATATAGATTATAGTCTGGAATAGCACATAGGACACTTTTCAAGTGCGGGTAACATCGCGGGGCGCAGTAAGTCATAACATATTACAGCATAATATTCGAATCTTTTGCAGCTTATGCCGGCGTTTCAGGGTTAACGCGCGTATTTGCGTACAGTTACGTGCTACACGGAGTTGGTGTGCTTTGGCCTTTACTTCTTAGTAAGGTAACACCTGCAAACAAGGGTTATCGGCGATCTAACCTCACACATTTGCCCAAGTAGGTAACAGCGTGTACCGTACGGTTACGTGTTAACAATATTAATCACATTACACTAATATTAGTAACGCGAAAGTTTGCATTTTAAGTTACTAGTTAAGTACCTAAATGCGTTACGACAAACAGTTTTAAGTGAGGTTTGATTTTTTTGATCAACTTTTCTATTTTACTGAAAATGAACGATTACAGTACGTGTAAAATTTTGTACCTCAGCTTGCATATCTGTTTATATTTTGTTTCCATTAAATTTGGAACATTTAGGTGAATTTATATGAAATGGGGGTGTATAAGTATATTCAACATTTAAAAGCGTGAGGCGCTACTAGTATATTTAATACTCTATTGCATCTTCCTCATGGAACAACATAACAATATATAATTGTTGATGGTTGTATATTAGGAAGCTGTTAGAATACATACTCATCTCTTCATTATAACTTACCTAATTAATTATACATGCTAATTAAAGTATTAGTACATAAGTCACATCGAAGGCTACATTGTTAAGATGCGGATGCAGCAAGCGGGTACCTATTCTGGAACATGCTAGATTAGAACAGAATTAGGAATGAATCGGAAATGCGTCTGTACTTGCAGTGCCTAAATTAAATCGTAAATCGCTAGCTTATAAGATAAGAAACCAAGAAGAATTAATAATTAAATATGTTATTATTTGGCTCTCCGCGTCTGTCTGTCTGTAGGTATATCCGCTACCTCCTCCTAAAGCACGCAACGGATTTTGATTCGTGTTTCACAGTTAGACATTTTTACGGAAGGTTTGTTGGTACCGTGTGAAGTCGGAGCGGGTCGCTAGTAAAATATTAAAAACATTTTTAACCAACCAAAATTTTTACTTACTATAAGGAAAACAGCATGAAATTTTAGTATGCCTAATTTACTTTTAAATGTTTTGTCTACAGCTTTACGTCAACCCATTGACATGAAAATTCAAAAACTTAATCTTAACAGAATGTATTACATTAAATTCTACGTTTTTGGGTCAGTTGTGAAGTAGGAGACTAAATGTGATAGATAAAATATGACAACTTAAGTAAATAACAATTTAAGCAACAAGCAAGTTCGTATAGGTTGAGTGGCTAGCCTTGATGTCAGAGCTTCTAGACTGGCCGAAGACCTATGACATAACAAATAACCGGAGTCTACAATTTAACGTGTCTTCCGAGCCACGGTAGCGCTCAGTTGCGGTCACCCATCCTAGGACTGACCGTGTCGTACGTTGCTTAATTATTTGAGGGTAGTCTTAATCTAATCTAAAACGATTAATCCGTAAAAATATTTGATTAAAGAGTTATGTGTCAAAAAAGTGCTGAATAAAATGTATTCATATTCATTTATTTCGTAAGCATTACTTACATGTCAAGGTATTATAATATGAATAGTAATATTAGTACTATTAAAATAAAATAAAAATAAAAAATAAAAATAGCCTTTATTCTACTGCATTGTTTCAAAAATAGTTTGTCTTTTTTTTTACTTTTTTTTATATGCGGAAGTCGCCTCTGCGGCGTAGGCCTCCCCTAATGCTCTCCACTCTTCTCTCTTAGTACTATTAGGTAAACATGAAATAGTACGGTAATAATAATAATAATATAGTAAGTCATTGTACATTTGTACACTATCCCTGTTACAATTCAAGGAACTCTTTAAAACTGTAGAACGTATATCCATAAACTTATATAGGAACTTATATCTATGTATATACACTGTAGAGAACGCTAAATTGCTAAGTCTAAACTAGCTAAAAGTATTGATATCCTTGACTAATACGCAGCAAAAACAAACACAGGTATATTGTTAGATCGTTTAGATATAGCAAATTAACGTTCTTTATAGGGTCTGAAATAGGTACAACTGCACTACAATTGTTGAACAGGACGTAATAAGACTGGAGGTTTTAGCAAACTAGACGTTCTAGGAATCGAGGACACTGGGCGTTGTCAGCCTGATAGTAATTACTCGTAATTGAATTAAATGTTACCTACTTCGCATAATAATATATCTATTATACTTTTAACGTGAAGCAACGTATAAAACGTAATATCTGTTAAATTTATTTTCCTATACAGCTTGGGTGCAACGAATCAAGAATCTTGGATGACGGAAATTCCAAAAATAACTATGTAAGTAAATAAATAAATAAAGTTAAAGTCAACTGTCTGCAATAAAATTCTGTACAAGACATACTGCAGATTAAAGATACGGTATATTGTTGTGAGTCTCCACAAAAATGCGAGTGGATGCAGTGCGAGTGCGACAAGGCTTATCGTGAACGTTGACGAACCTGGAACTAATTACTACCATTTGTGTTAATTCATATAAATACAAATAATAAAACTTTAATTCAAACTTTACCATCCAGAAACATTGGGACGCTACTGGATAACAGTACGTTTGCTCTCTCTGTCAGCCTGCGAATTGGGGCTAATACAAACGAGCCCCATCATTGCCATTGTGGAGCATCCGTGGACCGTCAGGGACATCACGGTCTTTCTTGCCGCCAAAGCGCTGGCCGCCAGTCCCGACACGCCTCTCTGAACGATGTCATTCGGAGGGGTCTTACCACCGTCAACGTACCGGCCATACTTGAGCCGAACGGTATCGCACGCGACGATGGTAAGAGACCTGACGGAATGACATTGATTCCCTGGAGTCATGGTAAGCCACTGGTGTGGGATGCCACATGCGTCGACACACTAGCGGCATCCCATGTATCATCTACCTCCAGGACGGCGGGAGCGGCGGCAACATCGGCGGAAACCCACAAGAGGCGGAAATATGAATCCCTCGGTGATGGATACATATTTCTGCCTTTTGGGGTAGAAACTTTGGGCCCTTGGGGTCCAAGCGCATGGTTGCTCTTCAATGAGCTGTCAAAGCGTCTGATAGAGAAAACAAACGACCAAAGGGCTGGTGCTTACCTCGGTCAGCGAATTAGCATTGCTATTCAGCGAGGTAACGTTGCCAGCCTTTTGGGTACTTTACCCGCGGATACTGACTTGAGCTCTGTTTATTATTTGTAATTTGTTATTTTTGTTTGGTTTATTTTTTGCTGCAATTATGTTTTGTTTAAAGTAAGTTTGGTTCTAAAATAAATAATAATAAATAAATACATATAATTAATAAATATGTCCATACATATAATATAAATTCATTGTTAAAAACAAAGAGGATGTTCCAAATCGCCTCTCACTTAGAGTCAGCACTGAGACCTCAGACAGCTCTAATAAACTTTAAAAACATGAGTAAATTACAAAAAAAAAAACTAAAATTAGGTATTAAAAAAATCATTTTTCAGTAAAGTATGACACTTTTGACAGTTCTTCCGAACCGAAGGAGGAAGAGCCAAAGGTTGTCTGGAAGAGATCGCTCTTAAGCGATAAGACCGCCCATTGCGCCTATATTTTGAATGTTTAGTTTAGATTTATTTTGTATTTGGTGTCAATAAAAAGATTTGTATTGTGTTGTATTGTATTGTATTGTATTAAAGGCGGCTGAAAAAAAACTGAAAACTGTCATTGTAGTGAATCTGTACCATTAGCATCTTCAACTAGCTATATTCATGGAAAGCCGTGCCGCATTGTACATTGTGTGTCCTCCTTAAAATGCAAGCAGATAATGTCATTACTAATGAATGACAAAGTTGTCCTTTGCCTTGTAATTATTATCTTGGCAGCGCGCGCTCGTTACGTCAGACACGTTTTGTTTACTTGTGTCATGTCGTATTGATATTGAAATACTTTGTTGTGAATGAAGTATTCTGTCTACTTAAACGTCCTTACTACAAAATCAACGATACACTACCTCGCAATTGTATTAATGAAAAACAAACCTAATGCCCTCTGTTCTTTTTAGTTCTCATCGTCCGTTGTTAGAGATGAAAGCGCGCGGCAAACCCGTGGTTAGCTCGCTGGCTGCTCGACGAGTCCATCTAAAAATGACTTGACACAAAGCATAGATTCGTTTTTAATTTGTTGCTATTTCTTGCCAATGGCGCAAATATTTTTAATACTATTATATTTCATTTACGGCAGTTGGAACGCTGCGTTTTTGTAAAAAGAAAGATTATTTTATTTCTGGAGAGGGAGATTCGCGGTAGCGCTTTAGTATTTGTCACTACAATTTCTTCGCTGACGTGATCCTAAAAATTAGGTACTTTAACATATTAAAGTGTCATCATTCTGTGACCCCAAAAATTCGACAACAAACGATCCCGTCACGTCAGCATTCGACATCGAGAGAATTCGTGACGTACGAGGAATGTTAATGCTGAGTGTTGTCAGAATCCGACTCATTTGTACCCGATCGACGACTTGTTACCACTTCGAGCTTGGAATTGGGACGCTTGGATTCTTGGAGACGATGGACGGTCCTGTTAATGTTGTTGTTGTTGATGTAGGTACGTTTTTGACCGACTTCTGAAAATGAGGTTTTCAATTCCACTGTATGTTTTTTTAATGTTATGCGATTGCGCCGCCAATTATGAATTGATTTTGATGATTTTTGTTTGGTTTAATAGGCCATACTTCAGATATGATCACATCCTTACACCTAAATTGTACTAAAATTAATTTAGCGCTTATTGAAAAAATCAATAATAACTGTTTTGAACCTTCAGCGAAAGCTTTAATAAGTGAGTAATTCCATGTTTTTAATCGATTAAAAAAGTAAGTAAAGTTAGTCGAAAAGCGAAACCTTTTAAAATACCTTGCTTTTTTGAAAGTATAACGAAAACACAGTCGTTTTCTCAGTAAATTAACACTCAATCAGATTAAAGCTTTCCGTTTAAGCTACTTTAAGCCGCATACTAATTAATTTAAATGCCTCGACAGATAAACACTTAACAAACCATTCGTTAACGCCATCTATTGTCAAAAGATGGTATCTCTTACCATTGTCATTCAAAGCTGCGTTCACCGTTCGTTCCCCTTTGCACCTGTGAGATGAATCCAGAATAAGGACGCGCGTTCTCAGAAGTTGTATTTTTTCTTTCTTTTTTTGTGAAAATTTGTAAAGAACGTAAAGTATTCTGGTGTGGTCGTTGTACGAGGGGGGAATGGACAATGTGTTGGGTTGGTTTAATTTGCGGTAAACAACTGATATTATTTTATGTACTGAAGTTGGTTAGTAGGTTTATCTTTCAAGTCTATTGAAAAAGACAAATACCTATAAAACTATATATTTCTTAGCTTGGCTTAACCCGCTGAGTGCCTTACATAATTACAGCTTGTTTGCCTAAAGAACGCCATGCGAAAAGCAACTCTATCCTGCAGTTTTAAGGTCGATTTTTTTTTATTTTTGAAATTTAAGGTCATTCTGCAAGCGACGGTCGATTTTTGGAAATTGTATTTTCCCGGACGCGGTGCGCTATGGTGGCCCTCGACGGGTTAAATTTGAAATGGTCAATTTTAACTTTATGTGTGACACATTGGCTTCAATATCAACTTGGTGTCCAATGACTGATTACACATTAGTGTCTTGGTCCTTGGATCGAGATCGGTTCAAATTTGACCTCAAATATTATATGACCAAAATGTGGCCACAGCATTAGCTACAATTTTATTTTACAGTTATACCTTCTATCAAATAAATGGACTGTTTAAGTATAACTTTTAAACTTTCACGTTTTAGGACGTTACGTTCACTGACGTTATTTTACAAACGCGACATTCGATCGCGTATTTATTATTTAAAAATTACACTCCACGGACTCCGGGGACCGTGACTTTTGTTAACTTAAATCTTTAATTATTATTTAAGGTAGAGTAGAGTAGAGGTAGAGTATTACAGGTAGAGGGGGGTTAGTTCGCGTATTTTGCGCTCAGCAGAAATTCATTTGCGCGGCCACACGAGGGTTATTCGCTTCCGCCGTGAGTCGCGTATTGAGTCGTTTTCAACTCATTTTGTGCTGCCAACCATCACCAACGGGCCTTTTGTATGAAACCGAATGACATCATAACATAACATAGCATCACGCCTTTCTCGCGAGGGGGCTGGCAGAGGTGTATTACAACACCCACACTTCGCCGGACGATATTCAGTCCCAAATGTGACAGGGGGCGAGGCTGTCGCCATACACCAGGCTCTAGTCATGTAGCAGATGACATACAATACGCACACAATCACAGCATGAACAAATTGGTGCGTGCCGTCGGCTGAGTTCGAACCCGCTCCCTCTGGCTTGAGAGGTGGACCTTCTCCCAACTAGGCTGCCATCTGAAACCGAATGCAGCGCAAAATACGCTACCGAAATTATACTCGTAAAATTACGTCCGTGTGGGCCTTGAAATGACACTATTTACTACCATTGCACTACTTACTTGTAACGGTTTACATTAATTTCATTGGAGCTAATCAGAGCTATCTAGCTGGAGTTAGAGAGTCCGAAAAGATAAAGGAAATCGTTACATTATGTACCTACTAGACCCGCCCCGGCTTCACACGGTATCTATAAACCTTCCGTGAAAATATATCTAACTGATATCGAAAACTGCATCAAAATCCGTTGCGTAGTTGAGGAGCAGTTAGCGGAAATACCGACAGAGAGACAGACAGACGCGGAAAGCAACTTTTTATACTATAGAGATTTAAAAATACAATTGCAAATAGTTGACATTTCAAGTTGATGTCTGCTATAAAAAAAAATATTAGTCTGTATTTTCCATAGACTAATATTTTTTTTTATGTGAACCAGATGTGTCAGTTAATATTAGTGACTAGTGTGATGTAATTAGAAAAAATCACACACTAATATTTTAAATGCGAAAGTTTGGATAGATGTATGGCTGTTTATGTTACGCCAATATGCCAAAAGGCTAAACGGGTCTGGATGAAATTTGGCACATATAAACAGATTATATGTAGTTTGAAAAACAACACATAAGTCAAAGTCAAAGTCAAAATGTTTTTATTCAATTTAGGTATCAAAGATACACTTATGAACGTCAAAGTTATTTAAATAGACTCGACCGCCTTGTTCGGATAAAAAGCCTCTACTCAGAAGAACAGGCAAGAAACTGAGGGGCATTATTTTTTCAAATAATAAATAAATTAGTCTCACAAATTTTGGCTTACAACTAGGTAATATCTATAAATATTAGTGGCTACTTGGCGGAAGTGGAAGGCTCCAGACATCTTTATCTTCTAAATAATTCTTAACCTTATAATATCCTCTTTTCATTAATGTAGTTTTTACATGTGATTTGAATTTTCCCTCGGTGAGCCCTGTTATATTTTTCGGGATTTTATTGTAAAAACTAACGCAGTTGCCTAAAAATGACTTTCTTGACTTAGTCAGTCTAAATCTCTGTACAGCTATCCTATCCTTATTTCTAGTGTTATAATTGTGATAGTCACTGTTCAATTTAAATTTATGTAGATTTTTGCGAACGTGCATAATATTTTCAAAGATATATAAAGAAGGTAAAGTTAAAATATTTATTTCTTTAAATAAATCTCTCAATGATTCACGGGGACCCATTCCGTAGATAGCGCGGACCGCTCGCTTTTGCAAAATAAAAATGGCCTCCACTTCAGCAGCTGATCCCCACAGCAAAATGCCATATGACATTATGCTGTGGAAGTAAGCAAAGTAAACCATCCGAGCTGTAGCTATATCCGTCAGTTGCCTAATCTTGCGAACCGCATAAGCAGCAGAACTAAGTCTCCCAGACAGAGCACTAATATGTGGACCCCATTGCAGTTTGGAATCAATGCTTATACCCAGGAACACCGTCGCCTTGTCTATGTTAAGTTTATCGCCCTCAAGCATTACGTTTGGTTCTATATATCTAACATTAGGCATGGAAAACTTTAAACACTTAGTTTTTTTTGCATTTAGTAACAAATTGTTCGCAGCGAACCATCTCGAAATAATAGTCAGTACGTTGTTCACCTGCACAAGTTCACTATCTTTCCTATCTGTTCTAAAAATAAGAGATGTATCATCAGCAAATAGAACTATGTCTGTAAGGTCCTTAACCATATACGGCAAATCATTTATATACGCCAAAAATAAGAACGGGCCTAAGATAGAACCTTGTGGTACTCCCATTGTAACTAAAGATCCGGAAGATGTGACGCCATTAATTCCCACTTTTTGTTGTCTATCAGTTAAATATGACTCGACAAGATCTAGAGCGATTCCACGAATTCCGTAGTGGTGTAATTTACGGATCAAGGTGCGGTGTTCTACACAATCAAACGCTTTGGAAAGATCACAAAAGACACCGATGGCATCCTGTGAACTCTCCCAAGCTTCCATCACATGCGTAACTAATCGAACTCCCGCATCTGTTGTTGATCTACTTTTCGTGAAACCGAACTGATTTTCGTTTAATATACTGTGTATGTTAAAGTGACACAACAGTTGATTAAGTATAATCTTTTCAAATATTTTACTCAAAGCCGGAAGCACAGAGATGGGTCTGTAATTCGAGGGATCTGACTTACTACCCGATTTGAAGATAGGGGTAATTTTGCTGTTTTTCATTAAATCGGGAAATGTGCCTCTGTCAATACACATGTTAAATATGACCATGAGGTGTGGTGCAATAGTTTCTATTAAAGACTCTAACACTTTTACTGATAATCCCCATAAATCTTCACTAGATTTAACTCTTAAGCTTTTGAAAGTTTTGATAATTTCAGAGATGGAAGTGTATCTGAACCGAAAGTCTGGTATATCCCGCGAGAAGTGTTCTTTTAGAAAAGCACCTGCATCATCTGGAGACGAGTTAAGCGTTTTGGTGGCATCAAAGGGTATGCTAGAGAAGAAATGTTCAAAAGAGTTTGCTACCGATTTTGCATCAGAAACCGGCTGATTCTCAACTACCAGCGTAAATTCTGAATCCCTCGACTTACTTTTTCCCGTCTCTGTGTTGATGGTCTTCCAGACAGCTTTTATTTTATTATCGGATTTTTGAATTTTATCTTTTATAAACAAAGCTTTAGCGCGAATGCAAACCGACTTAAAAGTTTTCGAGTATTTTCTAACATAGTCATGAAAATCCTTACTAGATGTCAGAGATTTCTTGTTATATAAATCATACATAACATCTCTACTTTTTCGTATACCTCTGGTCGCCCAGTCACTAAACTGTATTTTTTGGTTGAATTGAATCTTCTTCTTTGGACAAATTTCATTAAATTCATTGCTAACTATTTTAAATAATTTTTCATAACTGTCATTAGGGTTATTGACAGAAAAATCAGTTAAAATAAGTTTCGACTCTATGCAATTATTTAGTCGTTTTAACCTACCTTTCGTTAATGGTCTACACTCAACTAAAGATGGTTTCTTTTTTTTATCAATTTCAAATTTAATTGCAAGGCCCTTGTGATCTGACCTGACTCCGTTAAAAAGTGATAAATCTTTTGTTTTACAACTTGAGAAAATATTGTCTATGCAAGTAGATGAGGTCTCCGTTACTCTAGTTGGCTCGCAGAAAAGATAGTTTAAATTAAATGCTTTAAATAAAGAAATTAGATTAATTTTATCCGTAGAATTGACTAAAATATCTATATTGAAGTCTCCGCAAACCAAAATAGATCTATTTGATTTAGAAAGTTTCTTTAGTACGCACTCCATTGTTGAAATAAAATGATTGAAGTTAGATGCTGGTGGTCGATAAACACATAATATTATGTGCCTGTCCATTTCCGCACAAGCAATTTCACAGACACGTTCAACAGAATAGCCCCTTATGTCAGAGCGTTCCTTATATTTCATGTTATTTTTAAAAAGAATAATACAGCCTCCTCCTTCAGCGGATACTCTGTTAAACGCACTGGCCACCTGAAAATTTGTAACATTAAATAGCATTTTATTTGATTTTAACCAAGTTTCAGTGAAACATAAAATATCAAAATTATACTTATCTAATAAAAGTTCTATTTCTAAAATTTTGCCAGAGAAGCGGTTTATGTTTTGATAAAAAAGTGAAATGTCCACACACTTCTCTGTTGTCTCACTTAAAAGTTTAAACTATTGGTCACAGTTATGTTATTAGTACATTTACTAAAAACTGTGACCTTATCTTTGTACTTCGTTATATTTCCTATAACTGAATCAATATTGTAGGCTAACAATGTAGCAATCAAGTGTCTGCATTTCTTAGGACAATACATGCTGTCCTGTGTTAACTTAAAATTATAAACAAATTGATTACTATCAAAAAATAGCAGCTTATCACTATGACGGGAAACTATGTTAAACATTAATGCATTCAAAGAATGGATGTGGTTATTTTGACTTCTAGTCAAAGAGTCTGAGTATGGAAATGCACATAACATTACTTTGAATGCATTTAATTTCAACAGACAAGTTATTCTTGCAATCACTTCTTTCCTGTCTGTACCTAAACTTTGCCCCAGGTAAACCACAACAATTGTACTACTATCTATTTTACAGCTTAATATTTTCTTTTCAATTTGAGCATATGATGCTCCTGGCATGCAGTGGTTTACCACAGAACAACTAACACTGTTGCTCAATAAGGAACCTAAGCCTACACCTATTCTGTCTGAAAAAACTAAGATTTGGTTAATACACTGTACCTCACTCTGCTCCGCCTCTAGGATTAATTTAGGTGAACTAGTAGAACTAGTAGTAAGGGTTGAGGTATCTTTTTGAGGGTGGTTAGAACCCGTCATGAGGTTGTTCTCAGAGTGTAGGCTCACACTCTCTACATTACTATTAACCAGGTCTACTAGCTCAATTGCAGTCTTGTAGTGCTCGCTTAGATGAATTTGAGCAGACTTGTATCCAGAAAAGATATCTTGTAATGTATTTTCTTTCTGGAGCAGGTCAGAGCGAAGTTGCAGTGTATCATTATCATATAATCGCCTAGTAATGTCTAGTTCTTCCATACAGTTTTTTAGTTGCTCTTCTAATGACAATTTATCTTTAATTAAATCTACATTTTTACTGAAATAACACCTTTTTTTCAGTTGTTTTTGACATAGGATAATACTATCTAACCGCGGGTAAATCGCAGGACGCAGCTAGTCAGAAACATGTAAAGATACATATCGTCACGCCTTCATGGCTGGCAGAGGTGTAATTCAACACCCACACTTCGCCGGACGATATTCAGTCCCAAATGTGACAGGGGGCGAGCCTGTCACCATACACCGGGCTCCAGTCATGTAGCAGATGACATACAATACGCACATATGTTCACACAATGAACAAAGTGGTGCGTGCCGTCGGCTGGGTTCGAACCCGCTCCCTCTGGCTTGAGAGACGGGCCTTCTCCAACTAGGCTATCATCGCTTCCTTACGCTTTTTACGTAAAGATATAAACCGAATTCCCTCTCATAATTTGAACTAAAAACTCAAAGTCCGATTCATCTCGTTAACAAGCCAAGTGTACAAAGCTCCATTGTTTAAATAACATCCCACGGACCATAAGCGTCTGGTTTATAAAACTTATGAAGTTTGGCCCAGATTTGGGCGATTTGTTGGAAGGAAATCCGCGCCGAGTGTTGTTTTTAAAAGTTTTGTGGATGATTCAGTGGAGTGTAATG
The DNA here is from genome assembly GCA_911728515.1 of Peribatodes rhomboidaria. Lineage (NCBI taxonomy): Eukaryota > Metazoa > Arthropoda > Insecta > Lepidoptera > Geometridae > Peribatodes > Peribatodes rhomboidaria. Next base: position 15,135,951 of record OU452184.1, read on the forward strand.
ACGGATGGAATGGAAAGCAGGCGCCAGTGACGTAGGAACATGCGTGGCTGTCGATTGCTTGTGATATGTATGGAAATATAGGGAAAAAAAACATGGGAAGGGAAAGAAAATAACGAAGGTTAGGCTGTCTTTTATAGTAAGAAGGTTACAGATATTTACATAAATTTAACTAAAATTATTGGAATTCGTAAACTGTATTTTTCTATCTTTAAAAGGGAATTCTCATTGTAGAATTAAGTTTGTCTCCACCGGTCCCGGGATCAGATTGAATTAGCCACTCACCCTGGCGCGTTGTCTTCGCCGATCCCGGGATCAGATTGAATTAGCCACTCATTCTGGCGCGTTGTCTCTGCCGATCCCGGGATCAGATCGAATAAGCCACTCATCCCGGCGCGTTGTCTCCACCGATCCCGGGATCAGATTGAATTAGCCACGCATCACGGTGCGTTACCTCCAACGATTCCGGGGTCAGGTTATGTATGTATGTCCTAAACAGCTTGATGGATTTCGAAATGTGAGGTGTCATTTGAATCGTCGTGATAGTAGAAGTGACATAGGGTACAATATTTTGCAGGGTTTTTAGGGTTTGGATGTTGCTTGTGTTCAGAAAAAATGTAACGGTCTTGATGGGTCTCCATCCCTGCCCTAAAACTTTAAAATCAAACTTAAACATGCGGTTACAAGTATCGGCGCGCGACCGCAGCTCGTTTGAACACTTTCCTTCTGATGTTTATTTCGGTCCAAATGACTTTTTATGCGGATACGATCATTTTAATAGTTTCGTTTGGGATGTGGGCTGGAGGAGTAGCGATGAAGAAGTTTCATTGAGAAATGGAGGAAAATGTTACTGATGTAAGAAGTGGCTCACGTTTAATTAAAATAAGCGTTTAAAATTATGCGATTTTGTAAATAATGCATATCGTTACGCCTTTCTGCCGAAAAGGCTGGCAGAGGTGTGTTCGCCGGACGATATTCAGTCCCAAATGTGACAGGGAGCGAACCTGTCGCCATACCTTCTGCCTGCCTTCAGCCGAGTCGTGCCTTCGAGCCGTGCCTTCAGATGGGTCCGAACCCGCTCCCTCTGGCTTGAGAGGCGAACCTTCTCCGACTACGCTATCATCGCTCATAATAGGTAATCTATTAGTATACCTATCCCTTCAAATAAAACAAGAATTTTCAAAATTGATTTATGAATAACGGAGTTATGCAGTAACAAACACTAAAATAAAAGTGCCACTAAATTGATAACCTCCTCCTTTTACAGTCGGTTAAAAAAGGTTTCAGTGGTCCCAAGTGTCCATACATATCACAGCTAGCCGAATTTATAGAAAAACTAGTCGATGATCGATGGGTTTTTATAAGTCTGACGTTTCTCTATCTCTCTCTTTCTCTTTTGTTTGAAAGGTGAATTAGTGGACTTTAAAATATAAACTGTTCGGGGGTTTTTTAAACTTGTAATTTCTCTTGTTTTAGAAATATTTTTAAGTAATCTAAAAATTCAATTATATGATCAGTTCAACGACAATAGACATCAAGGTGTCTTATGTTGTAGACTTGTAGAGAAACGATTATTGATCTAGTCTAAATCTAAATGATTATATTATCTTAACGAATCATCGCTCTCATTTTTGAAGTACTTCCCTCGATCTAGTAAGAACCACACACAATCTTGATGTCCTTGTTTCATAAACATTAATGAGTACATGCAGCCAAGAAAAACACAGGAAATTAGTTAAAAATACAATCAAAGTCAGCCAGACACACACACACACACACAGAGAGAGAGAGAGACAGACAGACAGACACGTCAAACTTATAACAGGCCATCCTTTTTGGCGTCGAGGGAAAACAATATTTCAAATCAAATTGAACGTTTTCCAATTTAATTTGATTTCCTATAAAACCCATCTCGAAATTTCCTCATATGAATCACGATTCACGAATAAAATCAATCGAATCTAGAAATCGATAGCATTCAACGAGTACATCTCCTATTTCCACTTTCTCAGAAAAATTTTCCAATTTGCTCAATTACTAAAGTGTACTCAACAAGTAGTGTTTTCCAAACACCGTTCTGTTTGTTTACATGAGATTTTCCGAGATTTCTATATATAAAGCTGACGGGCCAGACTTTATGTACACGACCTTCGAGCTGGGTTATAAGATGAATCTGTAATTTGGTCGATTACAATGTTATCAGGGAGCTGTAGATTCGCTCGATTTCCCGGATTTATTGCATTTTCCGGGAAACAGTGTATCTACTGTGTTATTGCGGACTAATTAATCTATCTGGTCTATATTTGTAGCAATTTTTTGTTGATCTCTGCAACGGTTTTTTGCGGAGGTGCGTGTATTGAAGATGTTCTTACACATCCTCTTCACTCATTTACAAATTTACGCATTTATACTATTAGCGTCAAATCAGATTTCGTAAGCCGCACGTGGATTAACAACCTAAATATTGCTGCATCATTATTTGTTATCAGCCCGTAATCAGAATCACTCACTGCTGAGCACAGTTTTTGTTTGTCCTATAATGACACCCCTAAGCGATGTTAGACGCCCTTCGACGAGGGCTGCAGGCCTAGCATACGCATCGCGACAAAGGTATGTCGACTCTTTTATTGAGACAGAAATATGTTTACACATAGCCTTGTCACGATCTCGCATGACAAAAAGAGACGCAAAGAATTTAGTCACGCGCGCGTGCTATAGGGTTGCTGGTGTTAGGGCTTTTAGTGAAAAGCCCGAACACCAGGGCTAGCCACTCGACCAATTGTAAATTACTTTTTATCCCGGTCCTGTGCCAATATGTCCCCTTATTTTGTAAGCGTAATGCCAATGGTCATCGTTTGCCCTCACGCTTGCTTTGCGCGAGAGGTTGACGAGAGTGGGATGATACGTGATGACCATTGTCATGAGCTGTGGACAAATTGACTTCCACAGTTTTTATCCCGCGAGAAAGAGACAAATCCGTATTCTAGCTTTGTCACATCTAAGCGCGGATAAAAAGGGTGGAAAGAGAATTTGTCTCCAGCCCGTGCAAGCCCTGCTGGTCTCAGGTAACAAAATACTCTCTCTCTCTCTCTCTCTCTCTCTCTCTCTCTTTCTCTCTATTACAGACTTTGTTATAGTTGTGGTTGGGGGACTCTATGTCTACTTTTTATCCTTTTCATTATATCCTCTTTATCGTCTTCTATTCCAAATTACTGCGTACATTGGCCCAAATATAATATTGTTCGCTGACGTCATTACCAAAGTCTGCATTTAGTTAATCATTCTGCGGATTTCCTGACCTTGGCCAGAACTAGCATCAGCTGTCGTTTCTAGTGGTTTATTGCTTTAGGTGCTAGTTTGCAGCTTAATATAAATTTCAGTTTGTACGGACACGCTGAAATACGAGTATGAGGCCAAAATACAGAGCTATGTCGGCGTTGTTTGTTAAGGGTGCTCCTAGACGAGCCACAGTTCTACTGCAATACTGATTCGGCAATATTGGGACAATAGTTTGAGGATAGCCCAGCCATTCATACGTTTCTAGCATGGCTGATGATGGCCGGGCTACAGTCGGCAATATTGCCAGTATTGCTGAGTAATTCAGAAAAAATATGGCCCGTCTAGAAGTGGCCTAAAACTCACTTGCAGAAAATACAAAGATAAATTCTTAAACGGAATTGACTAAGACAGATTAATAATGAGAATAAAAATGTTATGTCAGAAAATAAAACATGTAATGTAATTAAATTTTACGCATCAAGGGTGCATCCGCGATAAAAAAAAACTATAAGTGCTTACTTTAATATTTCACCCAAATCAGTCCAGACGTTACGAAACCATTCGCATTTATTATGCTAGTGGGATTTCATTGTCTGTACCTAGTTCTAATTCCAAAGTGCTTCTATCTAGAATAATCTAGGTTCATAAATCTAGGCCCAAATTCCTTCTGCCTACGTTCATTATAAATCCAGTGCGATTGAAGAGCATTAGCCGTAATATTCTCTTAAGGTGCTTCTTCGCCGGGAAAAACCGCGTAATGTAACAATTCAAGATTCTATTTTTAGCATTACGTTACAATTATAATACAGCTTCATTGACTAACGAGCTTTCACTTATAATGATCGCAATTCTAATTCTATTTTGCCTCGGTATTGACTAGCTCGGTAGCTCAGTTGGTAGTAAACCTGCCTTCTGAGCTTGGGGCGTGGGTTCAATTCCCACCTAGGGCAAACATTTATGTGATGAACATTTGTGTTTATTCTAACATGTCTGGGTGTTAATATCTATTCAAGTATGTATTTAAAAATATTATATGATGTAGGTTAGCAGTCTCTGGCAGCCATAGCACAAGCCTTGCTGAGGGTCAGGCGACCGCGTGCGAAAATGTCCTGAATTTATTTATTTTCTCTCAGCTTTCCTCACACAATGCTGTAATGTTTCACATTAGGCCCTTTTCCGAACGCTAAATTGTTAAATGTAGCTAAAAATATTGATGTAGTCGAATACGCCGCAATAACTAAGACAGATATACTTTTAGCTTGCCAATGTCATCTGCTACATAACTGGAGCTTGGAGTATGGTAAAAGGCTCGCCCTCTCTCACATTTGGAATTTAAGTGTACGTGTTGTAATATACCTCTGCCAGCCCCTTCGGGGAAAAGGCGTGATATTTTTAGATTTCGCTATTTAATAGTATCATTACAACTATAAAATATTAAGGCTCAGTTCTCCTCCTCATTGCTGTAATGTTCGATTCCAAAATCTAAACTATTAAGTACATTACGCGAATGCTCCTGATGAGTTAGCACCTTAATGAGAGTAGACTCGAGAAACGAGTAATTCTACAATGTTTAGGTATTGCGTCGAATAAGGAGGACGTGTATTTCGGGTAAGTACGGGTAAGTCGGGGGATTACTGCGCGTGCGCAGTGCTGGCTTTACCGATATTGCGTGAAGCATGTAATATTGTACCTACAGGGCGTCTTTAAATATAGCGTAATGAGGAACTGATCCAAGAGGAACAATTCTTCAACCCTCAAAAGCTAAGTCAAAAATTGACCAAAATGTGGGTTTTTAGTATTATCTTAATAAAGCCTAAATGCACGGCTGTCAAGATCCCAAACCAAAATCTTGAGTCCGCCACTGAACGTAACGAGTCACTAAAGCAAATCTTCTTCTTCTTCAAAGTTCGAGAAATCGTCTCTCAAATTTAACTCTTTAGGGAACTAAAAGGTTAAATTTGAGAGATGATACGAGACAGAAAACCAGGTAGCACTATATACGTACAAAGTTGTGAGCAGAGTAAGAAATATACTCTCATCTCTTACTATCACCTCCATAGAAAAAAAAAACAGTTTTGTTTTTAAAAACAAAAGCTACTCGCGAGCTAATGAACTTTACAGCGCGTATTTCAATCATTTTCCTCCATTTTCCGAGCGGCGCGCCATTTCGCCATCGCAAACCGATCTCCACCCAATAACTCTGTTAATTCAAGCCAAATTACACCCTAACGACGTAGTTAATTAGGTGCCAAATGAATTAAACGATGGCTTGTCTTCGGGATTATAAATAACAGACAATTTGTTAGCGCTACGCTCGCGCTGTGGAGCTTAGGCTGAGGCGAATAAATATTGGGACATGTCGTTGGTAGACAGTTCGTGTAATGCTTGTCTGTTTTGTTTAACTGGGAAAACGGTTGAACTGGGAATTTATAATTTAGGTCACTAAGAATCACATCATAATATCACCCGTGAGACTTTGTGTAGTGTTCAACCAGAAGACATATTTAACGGAAGAAAAAAAAACGTTACTTAAAAAACTATTACAGTCCGTTTAACTTGAATGTAATAACTGTGTTTTGGATTCACATTAGTTTGCTGAATTTATTTTGCTAAAGGAGAATGAAAAGTAGACATTGCTTGACAAGACAACGTTACAACGATGCAATGGTGCGAAGACGGTTCGCAATTTCTGTTAACATACCACACGACCTACGAGTTTACCAGCCCATCGTTTCATGTCCGTGGGTTTATTCAGTGTAGCGTAGGGCGTCTGCGAAAGATTTTCGTAAATACAGAGGTGAACACGTCCCGAGATGAGAGACGGTGTAGATGAGAGATGTGCCGAGCGCCGACCTACTTCCCGGCTGGATAGCAGGAGTTCGTTAGTCTTTGACGGTTTTATACATTTTTGAAGGTAGGAGGTAGGTCGTCTTTATATTCTGGTTGGTCGTTGGTTGGTGAATTCTTTTTTTTACGTAAAATTTTTTTTTTGTGTTGATTTGTTTTTTTTAATTCTTAAATTGTTTTGGAAAAAATATTTGTATTCATATATTTTTACTATTATTTTTTGTGACATTTCAATGAGGATAAGTTGATCATTATTTTATTTTATCTTATTTTTTTTGTTTATTTTACTTTTATTTTATGAATTTCGAATGTCGTATTATGGACTCTGTCTTAAAAGAAATTATTTTGATTTAAAGGATTTTCATTTTGTTATAATAGAATGGGTACAGTTTATTGGTAGAAGTCAGTATTAGTTGACTGAGTAACAATTCACTATTGTATCATTACGTACCTACCTAATTAGTTCATCGGAGATGGTAGGCACCAATTCATCTTCCTACTTTTATCCCACTCGGGTGGGGTCTATAGGTACAGTATGTTCTCTGTATCTGTTTTGTAGATTTGTTCTTTGAGCATTTCTTGTCGACACTGCGCGACCGCGAATCGTATCGCCGCGCAATAAGGTCCATGGTCGCGCAGCGTCGAAAACAAAACTTACAATCATAATAAGATTTCATGGAGGGCCCCCTGTCACCGTTTCATTCATACTGTAATGGTATTATTATTTATTTTATAGAAATGTAATGAGTGTCTAAACGCAGCGCTACCGTCCTTCCAAAAACAAATTGCTGCAAAAAAATGCACTTTACTTAATACATTTGTAATTCCACTAAAACTTTTTAGATATTTTGTCGATGGTGCTGAAAAATCGGAAAAGGTAATGACGAGTATAACTTACTCTGACAAAAAAGCCCACGGGCGCAATTTAATTTGATTGATAGGTATAAACTTTTAAATTCCAACGTACACAAAATTTAAGACGAAGATTTTATTTTATAATAGTTGATAAGACAACAGTATTGTTGTAATACAACAATACTGTGCACAGATTCGCATGTTGTAGGTATCTGATGTCATGGCTATTAGCTAAATAGCTCTTCATTGCGAGTTGCGAGTCAAGGTGCCTTTGCGATGTGATAGCCTGCCGACTTCTAACATCTGATCTAATGACTCTGATTATTATGTTCAATAGAATCCTACTTATCTCGTCTTTTCGCTAATATTATAAGTGCAAAAATTTGGATGAATGTGTCGATGTTTGTTACTCAATCACGCCAGAACGGCAGAACCGATCCAGATGAAATTTGGCACAGAGATCGATTATAGACTGGAATATTAGATAAGATTTTTAATCACGGAAAACATGTATAAAAGGAAAAATAAGGAATGTTGAATAAGGAAATGTTTTCGTATCATTATTTCTGCTGAAAACGAGCAACCATACTTTAGACGTGCCTCTTCCAATTTTTAAAAAAGACCTTACCAAAGAAGTAGTAAAGTCTGGAATTGCACATAGGACATTTTTTAACCGAGAGTAACAGCTAGTAGATATTATAAATGAGAAAGTTTGTGTGACTGTTTGTTTGTTACTGCCTCACCCTCAGACGGGTGGATGAATTTTAATGACATTTGGTAACCCTTCCGCTGCGGACCCGTAATTTTTTTTATGAATCCTGTGGCAAACCCCCTCAATTTTTTTTTAAAAAAATCGCCGTGTGCTACTAAAATCAAGATTTCTCTTAAGTTTTGTATGAAACCTACATATGAAACTTATATCATTGGAATCGTCTTGAAAAAAAGCTATTCCGACTATAAAATACATAATAACGTTTTTTTGCCTTATGTACTGACAGTTTCAGCTCCAAAGTAGAGGAACCGGTTTTTTCTCCGGCCTTGCACATAACTCAGAAAAAAAGGAAAAAAACACTATTTTTCAATAACATTATTGCTTTAAATATATAATGAATACACAAATATACATTATTATTACAAAATACCAGATCTCTCCATATATTTTTCATAGCTTATACCCTGGCAAGGGCAAACATTTATGTGATGCACAGTTTAGTTTGTTCTATGGTCTAGGTGTTAATATCTGTCTAATTATATATTTAAAATATATTCTGTATGAATCGTATATCCGTCTCTGGTAGCCACAGCACAAGCTTTGCTTAGTTTTGGGTCCGACGACCGTGTGTGCAAGTGTCCCGAATATTTATTTATTAAACTACGCAAACAAGCAGTGAAATAGAGTATACCTAGTTCATTTTTCACTGCAAGAAACATCAAATCTTTTTAACTGCAAGTTCACAAGTTTTATAATCTACTCGTACATCGTGGAGTTTAAATATTCTTTATTTTCTTAACCCAATAATTTTGAATGTTTGTGTCGGCCGCTGTAGCTATAGTTTTCTTTCGACACAAGGACAAACAAACACTCTGATTCTTATTTTTAGCATGTCGATTTTAGTTTACACTGTTTTTGATAGTGATGTATTCTGTGACGTGGATTCTGTTGCAACATTTTTTTGATCAAACTTTTCATTTGATGAAGTCTGAAATTGTTTTATTTTTAACTAGCTGGCCTGGCAGACGTTGTCCTGTCTTAACATTGAATGTTGAATTATATTAGGTACCTACCTAATGTTCCGCTCAACTTTCTTCAATTTTTTCCGCTCAATTTTTTCTTTCTAAAGAACCTTCTCCTGACAATAATGAATAAAACAAAAAAATTGCGAAAATGTTCCATCCGTTCACGCGTGATGCGATGACCTAGGGAAATAGAGATTCATTTTTCGACCGAGGGAGCGTTAGCGAGTGAAGCGTCTCTTCAGCTTTGACAAAAATGCTTTCGTATGTCCGATTTCTGTCTGGATCTCTGTTTGGATCTCAGTCAGTTCCTCTACAGGTTCCATTCCTAACCGATTCTCGTGAATTTTTACCATTTTTTTGACAATTATATATTTATAATAACATAAGAATCAGGGGGCCTTAGACTACATAGAAGAATCTACAAAAGAGTTTGAGCAGTATCGATAATATTTTATCGAGATCTAGATACATACTCGTATAACGAAAAATTTCCATCGAAATAATGGATTCTAAAAATCGATCTGAAGTTCCCTAGCTGGAAAAAAATATACACATACAGGTAAGTACTTTGAATTTTTAAAGTAATATAGGTTGTTCGTCTATTCTGTTTAATAATCTTGGTCAAACATCCGCACTTAATTGTAAAAGGCAAACCAAAATATGAGTTGTTCAAGCAACATCCGCAATTATTTTTCACATGCACACCAAAACACAAATTATGAATTCAATGTGAAAATTAAATAAACGTACTTTCTATTCAACCGTTCGGTCACGTTCTGATCGGCGATAACCTTTTATGGCTTTTCTACAAAATGAATTAACATTCAAAATGAAAATGTACGCACTTGCATTGCGATTCAACGCGGCAATGCTATCTGCATTCCGGATACACTATCTGGTGAGGTACAGCCATTTCGTAAGAACTGTTGGCGATGGAGACATGGTGAAAACAGAGTGAGGAGATATTATCTAGGGTCAACTGGTGCAAATGCGTCTGTGAGTGTTCTGAGTAGAGGCTCTCTATATCCGAACAACGCGGTCGAGTCTATTTAAATAACTTTGACGTTCATAAGTGTATCTTTGATACCGAAATTGAAAAAAAACATTTTGACTTTGACTTTGACTTTGTGGTTCAATTGCGTATTTCGAGAATTACTGGTAAGCCCTTCACAAATTAGGCGTCACCTACGTCTTTTTTTTAAATCTTTAGTTGCAATCATCAGTACAAGATGGCGTAAGTTGCCTAATTTGTGAAGGGTTTGTCAGTAATACTCGAAAGACGCAATTGCCCTGCAGACGCATTTGTCCCAGTTGGCCCTTCTTGTTTTAGCTGAAAGAAAGAGATTGAAAAGGCACCTTCTTCTTTTCCTATCCTTATAACTCAGAAAAATCCAACGTTACCAGTGTCCCTATGAAACTTGGACTCGATTTTAGAAATTGTGAATTTGACTTCGTTCGTTTTCGTTTGTTTCTTTAACGTGCACGAGTGAGAGCAAATGATACAAACATTGCGACTGCGAAGTGACTTTTCCTGTTCTCTACAAAACTCCACTTAAAATTGCAGTAAAATATCCATCACTTTACTGAAATGGGGTAAGGGGATTCATCATCGCCATTGTCACCTTCTTATCATCACTCCATCATCTGTAAAATACTATTTTTAACTTGGCACTGGCAAATGCACAAGATCGTTGACAGACCGTTTTTCGTTATCGTTTAGCGGACCGTTAAGCCGCTAGATTAAAATATTTTTTTGATAAATGTTATGGGATGGTATATTTACAATATAGTACCATTGTTTTAGTAATTACGTTAGTCACATGTCAAACTTGTCCATTTAGTTTTCTATGCACGTATCAGATTGGTTGCATAACGGCCTGTCGCGGTCGCACGCAATTTGATGGCGGTTTTCTGCGTGCGTATGTAACGCTAGTGATGTGCTTCTGTAGACAGTTAGTATCGATGTTAGATCGATCGATAAGTTGAATCTTTTTATTTTACAGTTTCTTAATGTAGACAGGTGATTTTGGACTGTAGTTGTTATTTGGTAAGGGTTTAATTCTAAAATTTTAAAACTTTGGTATTTTTGTTTTAATTTTGTGTAATTTTAGAGAATTTTTATGAATAGTACAAGCTCAAACAAGAGAAAGCGCGCAAGACAACTCCTTTCATCGAACCTCAAGATACCAGCAAAGCTGAGTTTGGGGTTTACAGGTTTTACTAAATGCTGTGTCTATTTTCCCACTTAAATAAATAATTGAAATTGAAATTAGGCTTTACTTTTCCTCGATGAAACCTATCTTTTTTTCTCACAAATTTTATTGTCACTCTCAACAGTTGTCTATCTGTCACTAAACTGTATATCGCTTGCAAAGTTGACAGTTATAGTGCAGTGGCATTATCCGTCAAAGCAAACCTGTTAAACCCACAGTTCACAGTAAACCGTGTTCGATACTATCGCCGAGTGGGCTGGACAATAAGAGACATGGCACGTTAAATTTATTGAAAGCCTAAGTTTATTTAACTTGAGATTGTATCTGGTGTTTGTTTCAATTGCTTCTGACTTAATAATGTTTAGAAATTATTATTATTGACTTGAGATTTTATCAATTTTAGTGTTTGTATTGATTGCATGGCTTTCTAATAGCAATAGATAATGAAAGAAAAGTAATACTTTATTCATATTACAAATAAATTTATTGACAGACATAAAATAACTAAATGACATGAAAGCACCAAACATTACTAGTATAAGTATAGTTTTCGTAAATATTTTTTTTTTCCAAATAATAATTTAAGAGTTTCGATAAACTGACTTCTGTTCTAATAAACTGTCAGTTTTATCGACAACGGTGATCTAATAGCGCCCATCTCTACGGAATCTCGGCCCGCCTTATTAACAAATTGGTCACCGTAATACTCGTGAGGTCCGATCTTCGAATAGGGGAGACATTGTACTGTGAGACTGACCACAGAGAGTGTAGTAGGTAAACTATTTGAAAGAGGCATAGATCAGGATTCTGTTTTAACGGGCCTATTCTACCTTGTGTAACACTCAAAAGTTATCTAAGTTCTTACATCTCTTTCATTTGTTGTGTGGAAAAGGGATGTTAATTATTTTAAAACAAGAAAATGGGAATCACCAAATATGTAACAAACCAAGTCTCTATTCAATTGGGTATCGAAGATCCTCCTATAAACGTCTAAGTTATAAAAATGACTACCACTTTGTTCAGAAGAACAGGCAAAGAAATTGATAAGCATTTAACTTCAACACTGCCACACTGTCATCAATTTAAAAAAAAAATTATAATAATTCGGGATATACATACATATATATGCTATATATATGTATGTATATCCCTAGTTTTTTGCTCTAGGTGGGAATCGAACCCACGCCCCCTAGCTCAGAAGGGTTCACTACCGACTGAGCCACCCAGGCAGTCATAAATCTAGCAATGAATTTTCACACGAATCTCTAAACCTACTAACACTTGTATACTTAATTTGATCGCAACATTGTTGTTTGCCCTCTCTACGTTTTTTTCTGTGCCATAGGGGCCGGCTATTCAAACATTCGACCGCAGTTTAGTGCCCCAGGGCCGATTTAGGATACTTGATAGTTTAATCGCTGTTTAACGAAATAAGGAAGCCGATTTATACCATTCATAGGTGCCTTTTTGAATAGGACATTAATGAATAGTAAAAATGATTTCGTATCGTTTTGGGGAGAGCTTTAGTTACTGCTATAAGGGCGTGTTGAATTGTTAAACATTCGAGTTTTTTTCGTTGTTATGTTGTGACTTTTATTTGAGGTTTGTTACAGTAATATGAGATGAATAACAAGTATTAAATGTTTTTTTTTTAACCCGTGAAATAATAGCTAAGAACGCTTTCGATGAAATCATGTTTCAGATTAAAATAAAAAACTAAATTGGTCATTCAACCCGTTTGGGAGGTACCTACCTATGATGACATAGACAGATACACACATTTAAACTTAGAACAACCTTCGTTTGCGTCAGGGGTTAAAAAGATAATCAATACCTATTGTAGTCATGATTATATTTAGCTCAAATTAAATAGTAGTTAAAGCTATATCCATAAGTGTCTATTTATCTTAATATGATAATTCTAATACTGTTCTAAGTTTGATTTCAATTAATAACCAAGAAAAGATGTTCGATCCTACTCACACATAAATGTCAGCGACCAGTAGAAAGGAGAGCAGGTTATTACGTTATCACGTATCTACACGGCACGTTACTCCAGCCATAGTCTACGCTAAAATTAGGTACTATTGTCCCTATAATAAAGCCAGAACGCTAGCTCGATAACCCTAGCAAAGCTATCAACGCAAGACATCAGCTTCAAATCTTTTAACCGATCTTTCGAACACAACCACTGGTTACTGTTAACCCTTTCTCCGTAGAGCCAGACCGTCTACAGTGCGACCAACTTATCTGTACTGGTATTCAAATCAAGGAACTAATATTTTGCATTGATTTGGTTTAGAAACTACGATAGTGGCTCCACGATTCAGGTCCATAGATAAGTTGGTGGGTGTACCCGCTTATTTCGGGCAATTCTCCATCATAACTCTGGTCGTTTCGCTCGGACAGACAGAAAACAGCACTGTTCGATGTTTGTATTACCAGCGGTAGTTTAACGGCAACCAGTGCTGGCTGTACCTACTCTACGGGACTCTATTATTTTTGCTCTGGAAATCAGAAATCAGTACTAGTCTGGAGTACTTATTCTAAACTACTGGAGTATAGTGAAAGCACTGATATTAGGTAAACTATATTTATTTTTTTATTCAATTTATTTTTAATACCATAGGTTACAATTACAATTTACAACACTTTACAGTCTTATAAATAACTTCTCACTGCAAGGACATCGTGTCCTCAGTCGAGAGTGATTGAGCCGTTATCCACCACACTGGCTCAGTGCCTACAGGTTTGTGGATGTCAAATGTCTTACGAATTATTATTTGGAGGACATATCGATTTCCCCCTTCTGGGCTACCAGGGCAATTCGACTCCCCTGCCTCAATAAATATGAGTTTAGCGCGACAACGCAACACGAATTATCGCGCGCAAATACAGCCCCAGCATAAGCAAACTTTATATCCGTAAAAAAACTGGCCAGCATCAATAAAATTCAAATAGTCTCTGAGATAGGAAAACACCTGAACAACCTTAGAAATGGAGGTAAATACTGCTAGTCGAATTGATAGCTTCCTTTTGGTAAAGTCGGCTAAAATATGAAATCAAAGATTTAAAAACCTATACCTACGAGTACATACCTCTTCCTTTTCTCAATTAGGTAATTATATATTTAAGTATGTAAATCATAAGTAGGTACGTATAACACAGACCATGCCCTATCCCAAGTTTTACGAGTGCATCTCTTGAAGAAGGGTACTCATAGCTATTTATAGCCAAAACTACTATTAAGGGTTTAAGTATTGTTTTAAAAAGTTTCTGCTTGCTGCTTCTATTCTCAAGTGCTTTCAAGTTCAAGATGTAAGCTAGCCGCATGATGTGGTTTTACTCGTATGTCCCAGTTTCATTCGGGTAAAGAGTTACAAAACAACAAATATCAAATAAGTCAAAAAATTGCTACAGAAAATGTGTAGATACACTTAATTATACTTATTCGCGTGTTTTTTCTGTAGCGGTAGCCAGAGAACACATCTCTTCACTTGCTACGATCCTGGCATACATCTTTCGTTTCTTCATTTAATTTATACCAATAACTACGTAGCACTATTATTAATTCTGTACTACAACGACCAAATACGAGAAATTAATAAGGATTTGTGTCTATTATTTAATTTTGTTACTTAATTATTTTGATCAGATTTTACTAAATTAAACTTCATCTGAATATTTGAAATCTCTTTGAAAATATTCGTTCCACCTAATATTGTAATTTCATTGATTTTCAAACAGACACGAAGAGCACAAAGTTTCACTCACCACACCCCTGCAGAGGGATGCATTACCTGGCTTAATGTTCGTCCAAAAATAGCTCAAGCACCCAAACATTGTTTGGCATTTAGTTTTGTTGCTTGGAGATGATAAATCCAGAACTACAATCGATGCCCTTTATAAGCTCTTAATATTTTTTTAAGAATAAGTACTTATCGGGTATTTGATTGTACTTGTCTCTAGATAATAGGATATTTTTTAGATAAAAATTGTTTTCTGGGTTGGCATGAACAGCTCCGCTAAAATGTTGCAGGCTGGCAGGTGTTTATAGGCGACGGTTACCGCTTACCATCAGGTCGTTTGCTTGCTTGCCACTCTTATAAAAAAGACCAAAAAAAAAACTAAAACCTTAACGTTTTAGTTTTAGGAAGTATGTACTTACTAACTGCGTCCCTTGGTTAAAAATAGCCTTTGTGTTAATCCAGAGTATAAGCTACCTCTATACCTAATTTTATCAAAATCTCTCCATCCATTTGAGCGTGAAGAACTAACAAACACACACACTTACAAACTTTCGCCTTTATAATATTAGTGTGACTGACACTTTTAAACGTAGCTCGCGACAAGAGGATCGATTTTTTTTTTTAAGTTCTCGATTCGACCAAAGAGAAATTAAACATAGCATAGTGCTGAACTAAAGTTAAGATTCCGTCATTGGCTTGACTGCCAGCGGACAATGAAACCAATGACGGGAGATCGCATGTGCCATGGTTAAAAATTAAATTTCATTCTCTAATTAAAGCCACGATGTTTATGCTAGGTCCAATAATTACGAATTAGTTACAAACTAGCAATAGGGACAAGGCTACACACATAGTTATGTGGACATATTTAGTGTTGACTCAATTATGTTGTCGAATGTCGAGTGACAACCACATTGTCACTGACAACAGGTACCTAAATCGATGCAAAACAAAACATCACATCAAATCGACCTCATTTCAGTTATTTTTTATTTTGCAACGACCGTTTTACGCATTCAGCCAGCGTGAATACTTTCTTCGCTCGTTCCCGCCAAGCAACAAGGTGCGCAGGAAGTTTACGCGGCACGTGCGCGCGCCGCTTCCTCGCACAGGATGTTTTAAAATTCGAACGTGAACGGTGCACCATTGAGATTTAACCGTTGTATTGTTGGTTGGAGCTTTGGCTTGGATTAGTGATTAGGAGGAGGTACCTACCAAGGAGATTTCAACCTTGCGTAAGACTGAGGGATTTTCAAAAGCGCTGACTAAAAGTTATTAGCCTTGCGTAGGTAACAAAAAAAAAACATAAATCTACGTGAGCATCACAGGACATCAAGTCCAATGAGTCATACATAAGTCATAAAAAAAGTTAAAATAGAGAAAAAGTTTAAAAAATTCGAAAAAAGAGCTTTTTTAAAAATTAAAAATTAGCTGTATTAACACTACAACTATCAACTTCTCGCTATCAAAAAGTGCCAAAAGTATAAGCGAGACAAAAAATATTAGGTTAGATTTTTCTTGGCCGAAAAAGAAAAAAGGTTAGTATACACGTTTGAACGGTAGTAGCCATAGTAGGTAAATCTCCCCGTTACCTATATTTACCCACAAATTGCCCGTATAACCAATCAAACAACCGCAAGTCCATTACTCGCTCTGCGGTCGCGAATCACCGCCGATTGTTTATTGTCCCGCGCTAATGCGATCTACAGTAAACAAATCTACGTCAAATTCTAACTCTACAGTCGTTGAGAAAAGTGCCATTAGCCTTCTTTCTTTCTTTGTTCTCTTTTATCTTATTTACTAGCTGCGATTGCGGTTAAAAATAAGCCTATGCAATCCAGGGTATAAAAGCCCTAAAACAAATTTCTTCAAATTCCGTTCATTCGTTTTAGCAACAAACAAACACACATACAAACTTTCAGATTTAAAATCGGTGAACGAAGAATTAAAACGGAAAAAGCGGAGAGTCGGTGTTTTCTTCGTTTACCGTTTAAAATAATAATGTACTAAAATAGAATTAACTGTCTGTTTTATCATCATCATCAGTGTTTGATCTTGTCAGTGGAGTAACGTCCAGGCTTGGCGGTCTTCTGCTTCTGTTATCACCTCCTTGCACGACATTATCAATGCCTTCTCTTTGATAAATACTTCGCAGAAAATAATGATGCCAATTGTACTTTTCTAAACGTTAATATGATTCAATATGCACTGCAGCTTATTAAAAGAATGGTAAACAATTCTATTTTTCTTTTTTTTTTAATAAATCTAAATTTTTCTTCTTTGGATAGGCCTCACCTCAGCCAATTCCTAAATAATACATAATGTGTCATGGTGTCGGGTTACCTGAGAAAGTGCCTAATTATTTTTTTATTTAGGCCAAAATATCACTTTTGAGCTTGACTGTGCAAGGCTGGTCGTGATTGGCTTGTAATTAAATCTGTTTATTTTATTGTTAATCGTTAATGCGAACCTAAAATAGATTACATTTTAAACTCTAACTCAACATTGATTGTTTCTATTTGTTTTGTTTAAGGTAAGCAACTACTACGTCGTACTACGAGTACTATCTATAAGATTAAATAATTCAGTAATAGCTCCTATTCAGATCGCTAAACTGCTAAATTGAAAGTAACTAAAAGTATACCTGTGTTTGTTATTGTTGCGTATTAGGACAAGGACATCAATACTTTTAGCTGGATTTAGCAATTTAGCATTCTGAGTTGGGCCTATAAAAATGTATAAAATAATGATTTCAGGCCGGTTACAATTTTAGGTATTTTTCTGATGCCTATTATTTGGTCATCAATAAAAAAAAATCTTTTCAATATTTAAATCATATTTTTCTAGGTTTAGTAGTAGTAGGTCTAAGTATAGGTTATTTAACTAACTAAAATGTTTCAATACACAAAATATTCAAATAATTTGCTTTTTTCAATTATAAATTCAAGACCATGGGTACTATGTCCTTCAGTTGGTAAAATTTATAGTAATTTTGAATCTTCTTACTATTTGTATTTATTTATATTATTATCTCTGACTGGGAATAGCAACACCCTGTAGTTGTCCATAAAAGCTCTGTTTACCAATATTCATGTAAAACCTCAGCGCGCGCCATCTGGCGGCGCGTAGGGTAACGTTATGTAATTATTTGTCTCGTCTAAAAACGTTAGTCTACTTTATAAAAAGTTTATAGTAAGTAAACATTTCTTTTTTCATATTTATTTTGAGCTTACTAATTGCTATTTTGATCAGTTTTAATGGATTGATTTTATTTTTGAGTCTTAATAAAAGTACTTACTTACTTATTTATTTACAATTAATAAATATTGAAGGATTTAATTACGTAGTAGGGATGCATCCACTTAGTAAAATAAAAAATGTTCATAATAAAATATCAGCGCGATTTAGCGAGCGAAGCGTCTCTGCTTCAGTTTCGGCAAAAATGTTGTCTTATGCCTGTTGTCATAAGGTCTTCTTTTACAGGTTGAATTCCTCAACCGATTGCATGAAATTTTCACGAGAAACAGTTAAGACATATGACCTGCAGAGAAGGAGAGCTGGACAGACGCCTGCCTGACGGGCATGCCAAAGCATTTTCACGTTGTCTTCAGCTCACAGAGCCAATAGTGTTAAGTTGTAAGTGGCTACTTGGGTCGTCCCCAAGAACTTATAAGTGCAATCAATTTACAATCCAAATGAATGTTTCAACTAAATATAAGCGCTTACTTACTGCAATTTTCGAATTAGAGTTAATTATGTAGTAAATACAATAGAGGCAATATTAACAGAAACAGAAACAGAAGAAACAATTTTAATATCTCTACAAATATATTTGTCAAACTGGTTTCAATTAAATACCAGCTGCCGTAGTAATCCATCTAGAAATACAGTCAAGCCCTTCAGCGCCACAGCAAATAAATTAAACCAAAACTTATTGTTGACAGCCCTATTTATAGCGCAAGGGTTGAAACAATAAAAAAGTAATCTAACCTCAAAATGGTTTTGACGTATCCATTTTTAAAGATGGCGCCCTAGTTAACCCTCCAAGAAATTAATTGACTAAATGTGAGTAGGATTCGTTTGTCAAGGGTTCCGTACTTAACTGTCGCTTGAATAAGACTTTATATAATAGATGTCCCAAAAAGTTATTTGTTTTGACTAATTTTATTATAATCTTTATCTCTCTTATATATCGCTATACCTATATCTTATAAGTTTGTTTCCTACCTTTTCACGCCTAAACGGCTGACACAATTTTGGTGAATGGCACAAAAACACAAAAACAGGACGGCAATAAGACAGCGAGCACAGCTAAGTACAATTTTTTACCCCTATGATGAATTTATAATTCTTCGCCATCTCACTTCGGCATGTAGGCATAGTTAGACATATGAAACACTAAATATTATTATACTGGAGATGACCACTGACCAAGTCAAACTGTGAAAGGTTCTTTTGTCATGCTATTGGTACGGATTCCTAAAATCTTACTCTATGATATACGATCAAAGTTCGTGCTATACGGCGCAATGAAAGCTAACATTAAACAGAGCTTCTCTGTTGAAAATTTTCAGGCTGAGCCGTTTTATATGAAACTATGCTATTTATTTTTATGGAGCGAGCGTCGTTAAATTTTAACTGTTTATGTGGTGGTATTGGAAATAGTTTTAGGTAGCTGGCTAGTTGATAATTATTTTTTATTACATAAGTATAAGAAAACAATAATATTACTTACTTGGTAGGTGTCTGTTATATTTTATTGAAAAAAAACCTGCCCATACATATCAAAAATACTAAAATATGCCTACCTAGACTAACAAAAAAAAAAGGTATGTTGGTAAGTCAATTATGAAATGTGAAAAGACTAAGGAAATCCAGGCAACCTGCAATGATTCCTTAGAAAAAATATAGTTAATAATAATTTAATATAATATGACCCCAAATTAAGCAAAGCTTGTACTATGGCGGCTAGACACTGATATACATATATATATTTTTTAATAGATACTCGTACTTAAATAGATAATTTACACACAGACATAGAACAATCACAAATGTTTGCCCTAGGTGGGAATCGAACCGACACCCCCTAGCTCAGAAGGCAGGTTCACTACCGACTGAGCTAGCGAGGCAGCATATTTATAGCATAAACCAAGTCAAAGAAATACAGATAAAAAATATTTACTGAGTAAGTAAATTGAACGTCTTTATAAAAACTTTCTGAAACACATTTCTCCCGAAGAAAGGTCTCGAGTTTCCGTAATTTTATTTAGACAGATAGGTAGACACGCACCAGAAAACGCAGTGAATCAAAACCTGACTTATTTTATATGCTTGTTTATTTAATGTTTAATTTTATACCGTGCCAACGAACCCTCTCTGCCAGAGCCAGAAATTATTTTTAAAAAGTCATACGGCATGCAGGGAAAATGCATTTCTTGCTTAATATCTCCTCTGACTCATTAATTTGTACAGATTTATAAATTCAACGAATTGACAGTGGAGTTAATTATTATCAACAAAATTCGAGTCAATGACACTGAAAACTGAAGGTGTACCGGTCAATGAAGGTGTGACAAAGTTATCTTTGCGGGCGGTGAAGCTTTACATGGTTGAAAATTAGACTCAAACAGCTAGTTATAGAAGCTAGAGGAGACAAATCGTATAAAGTAGAGGGAGAAAATATCATAAAACAGTAGTGACTTTTTCGTTTTCGCGTCTACCGTAAATTGCAGTCAATCTTGGCAACTCAATCTGTGCTACATTATTAGTGTTGACTTTATCGGGATGTTTTTCTTGAACTCTACATGTAAACGTATTGAAAACTATTTATTTAAAAAAAACTTTAAGTGAGGTACATTACTATTACATAAATTAGGTAAAAAATCACGATTTATTCAAAAGACCCTACGCTATGACACAGTGATCGACTTATATTTCTAGAAAGATTTAAAAAAAATGGATGATTAGCATTAGCAGAGATTATTGATAGATGGACGTCAGAATTTTCGGAAGCCTCAACAAATTGGTTTTTACTGTTTCAAAACGGAATCCCAAAAAATCTTTCATGAATGCTATTTGTTTGCGTAAATTCGTTTGTTGTATATATTAAACAAAATTGTACATATGTAAAGTTCCATTTTGCTCATTGTTCCAGATACTAATGGATCCCAACAAGAGAAGCTGAGTCCCGGTGAAACATGAGCCGAGCCGCCATTGCGATTTGGCGCGAAATGCCGATCGCTGTCATTCTCGCTTTGTTGGCAATGGTCTGTTGTGTTTCAGCCAGGGTAATCGTTTTAGGTAAGTTTTTATTCATAATATTACAAAAAAAAATGCATTTTTGATTATTATCACAGCTAGGTATGTTCCTAGGTATATCTGTAACATCCGCGCTTTAGATATTACTAAAGCTGATTGTTGTTCCAATCAAATATCGAATCATACCTACGTACAATTTTTTATCCTAAATGCACAAACTGTACTAAGCCACCAATACCAAAATATACTATTGAAATTTGTCGTCTTTTAAAAAGGAATGATTCTACAAAATATGTATTCTCCTAGGAACATTTTCTATAAATTCTCCATTAAACGTGTCCAAATGTAGGCTAGTTTACATGAATGATTTCTACATATTGTGTTTGGTACAGAGGTGGCCTAAGCTCAAAAAAATACATCATTATTTTTTGTTATCGTCTAATTTGAGACGATGACTCAGAAATATTTTTCGTAATCTCCTTTTAGAATCCAAGGAAGTGAGCTTGATATCCTGCCCAAACGTCTAAATTATAAAAAAGGTTTAGGACTCAAAAGCAGTATATTACACAGATCAAAAAAGACAATAGGCTTAAAAACACGCAATTTGAATTTTTATTGCCTTAAAACTAAAATTCGTATTCGCTACATCCGTATTAGCCAAAATCTTTGGAATTTAAAATTTTAATCGAGGTTAGCTGCTGCATGTAAATTGCTTAACAAAATTTGATTTGATACTGCTACAGCTTTAGTTTGGCAATCGGAAATATTTTTACGCGCGTTTGTTATTCAAAAGGAGTGCGAGGCGCCATGTTTTAAAAACAATAGCAGGCCGCTGTCAAACTTTATGAGTTGAAGTTGGTGTCTTTATGTTGGTACTAGTTGTTTGGGAGCTGCGTATTTAAATTTAGACCACCCTAGGTAGCGTTCCCGGTCGATATAACAGTGCAGTTGAATGTCATAAACTGAATTTATTAAAATTAATTGTTTTTGGGACGTCGCGTCGGTCGCACAGTATAGTCACAACTTTAAAGCGATTTCCCCAAAAATATGACTTTTGAGTTTTGTTACGGTTATTTGGCATATTTGTGGTTTATGGTGGCTTTTTTTCGGATGATTTCCGACAAGTAGCCACTAGTACCTACATAAATATATGATCCTACCTAGTTCTATGTCGAAAGAAAGACCAAATTTATAAAAAAAAAAAAATGCCCTATAGTTTCTTGCCTGTTTTTCTGAGTAGTGGCTCTTTTTCCGATCAAGGCGGTAGAGTCATTTTTATAACTTTGACGTTCATAAGTGCATCTTCGACACCCAATTGAATATTGAAATTTTGACTTTGACTTTGATGGAGGTTATACTAACAGTTACCTACTACTATCGTAAATATAAATATGAATGTATGTAGTTACGTATTTATAGTTCAGAAATCTCCCGCTTGCTTCTACCAATTTATCACAATCATTAAACAAATGCATCACATCCCTTCAATTTTTAATTTACCCAAATTAACAAACCCCTAATCAAATTTAAGTAGCATAGCAACATAAGCAACAAGGATGTTGCATTTAATAATTCTTAACGACCACTCTAATCTGACCCGTCTGTACCTTTCCCCGTTCGAAAATAGAACAATGCCTGTATTTGAAAAAGGAAACAAAGGGCTCTCAATTGGCTGGTCATTAAAGTGGCGCATCCGGTCCATCTAATGAGTACCAAATGAGCGGGTTGGGACACAATCGATTTGTACCCGTGAAGCGGTAATGCTTTCCGCTGTGATTCTAATTTCAAAATTATGTTCGTTAAAAATAATTTGTTCCACCATTTTGTAAAGTTAGAAAAGGTTTTATGTCATTGAGTTTGATTAGAATTATTCATTGTTCTCTATTTGTATTTTTCTCCATCACTAAAATCAAGACACTAAAAAAAAACAGATATTATATATATTTTTTTGTAGCTATAAAAATCTAGCACCTGTACTTTTATTTTAATGCCGCGTATAAATTTTATAAGAATAATACTGGCCATAAGAATTTACGACGCTTTTAACACAGTCATCCTCATCATCACTCCTAATTTTGACACGAGTTTTGGCGCCACTTTCTGTCAACACTTTTTTTCCAAAGCAAACGAAACTCTATGGTCCGTTCTTGGAATGTCCATCTTTGTTTATGGTCCTAAATAAACACGTTTACTTGACTATGGTCATTGATGGAAAGATTTCTATTTTCTCGGCTTATCATATTGATAGAGCGGATAGTTGTTTTGATAAGTCCTTTTTGATAAGACTTTGCTAGGATTTATTGGTCTACAAGTATTTTGAGATGAAGCTGTTTACAATACCGATAGTGGTAATGCTGGCTCATTTTTAAACAGACGGATAAAGATAACTTGGATGATTTCGAGTTAAGCATACGATAGTAAGCATGTACCATAAGTACCTACCAAAAGTCTTTCTATACAGG
The DNA here is from genome assembly GCA_911728515.1 of Peribatodes rhomboidaria. Taxonomy (NCBI): domain Eukaryota; kingdom Metazoa; phylum Arthropoda; class Insecta; order Lepidoptera; family Geometridae; genus Peribatodes; species Peribatodes rhomboidaria. Next base: position 15,159,351 of record OU452184.1, read on the forward strand.
TCATATTCCTCAACTGATTCTCGTGATATTTTCTGAAAAGTTGTAATAATTAAATTTATTTTATGAAAAAGTTTTACTGTACTCAGCAAAACTTTTTCATAAAATAAATTTAATTATTACAACTTTTCAGAAAATATCATTTTTCTAAATTGCGGAAATACGATTTTTTCCGGTCCGGATCTCTATCCGGACACAGATCCGGACAGAAATCCAGAATTCGGTCGTACGAAAGCATTTTTATCGCAGCTACGTTCGCTAACGCACGCTCGTTCAATTATACAAGTACATAACATAGGTTATACCTAAATACAACTTAGAACACACTCGAGTACTTGAATTCTGCATGACGTAGATGAGTTTAAAACTTTTACTTACCTTTTTTTAAGTAGGTAGGTAGGTATTGGTAGAAAAAAATGTTATTTAAGTAGCGGGAATTCGGTACGAAATTCGAATTCAAATTATTTTATTCGCTAAAACGTAGGTAAAATAATTAAGCACAGTTGACAGATTAATGCTTTATATTTCCATGAAATCTTTAGGGTAAGTAAACAGAGTATCCAGTAGGTAAAAAGTTTTGTGTAAAACGTCGTTATAGAAAAAATCTATCCGAATCCGAGATAGTAATCATAGCCACCGTAGAATACTAATAAGCCAGCGTGCACCGGAAGTCGGCTCCTTTGCCAGTGCTGCCAACCTCAGCGCTTCCTCCGCGATGTTGGCACGCCTGCCGCATTCGCGATTTCTTTGAGAAAATCGAGATTAAAGTCACAGGTGCTATGTAGCGAAATGTTTAATAAAACATCACGTAAAAAAACATTACGATAACAAGTACATTAAAAATACCTGGAATAGTTACCAAGGTATTTACTAAAACTCATTCCTGAAAAAGAACCTCTTGAAAAGGTCTAACCCTAAAAAAATGTTTACTAATTTTAGCCTATGAGTACCTACATACTCGTATATGTCTAGCTAGAGAGAGTTCCGTATTATTTATGACCTTAAGTGACAGGCTAACTTTTTTACACTAGTGTGCGTGACACGTACGTATTTTACTAGGGTAGCGTCATACATTTTGTTAATTTAGAACCTAACAGTTGGCCCTTGTTTTTTTAACACGTGCAGTGTTTTTTAGTCCATCTGGACATATCATTTATCAAATGATTTAGCTAAACATGACAGCAAATAGGTAAGTAACAATTTCTGTGTAAACTCACTAAGCGAAACTTAGAGCTATCGCTATCGCTTACAAATACAAGCACGAGAAAGAGACAGCGTAAATTTTAGTATGCTGTCAAATAAGTCGCAAGGATATTAGTTTTCCTTCCAAGTTTAATCTGGTAGGTATATCGTGATAAAAGTTAGCCCACGTGTTAAGGCTAAACGTTTCGTTCATGGCGCGAAATTTAAACTTCGAACAGTCATTTTGTTTTTGGAACTAGATTGGGTAGTTGAATTCAGTAATCATGGAATTTGCGACTATGGTTTATCATTTACTATTCAACTTACGATACTTTGTAAATGTATTAAACAGTAATGCATGAGATAGTGAAATAAGCAAATTAAGCGATAAATTGACCAGCCTAGTTTATATGAGTCATACAATACGTAAATTTCAAAGGTGCATATTTGTAAAATATATCTGTAAAATAACGAGAATAATAGTCTAAGATAATAGCAAATTCTACACGTACAATTATAGTTACCCGGTCTAGCTCCAAAAATAAAAAAACTGTTTAAAATTTAAATTTCGCGCCATGAGCGAAACGTATCACCTTAATCCAGGGTATCAGCTTTAAAAGACAAAATTTTACTAAAAAAAAATGGACCAGCCGAAGTGAGCCAAAGCTGAGTGATGTAGTTAAGTCAAGCATACACACTTACACACTCTCAAACTTTCGCCTATAAAATATTAATGTGATCCTCTGCATGTTTCTCGGCATGTTTTCCATGATTTTATCGTAGTCTGCGTAAAACGTGACGACTCCGCAGCCTTGCCGATCGTGATGTAGAATCAGTATGCAACTAATGTTGTTTTGACATCCAAGAACAGAGCCCGTGGGCTTATATTAAAATTTATATTTTATAGTCATAAAATATGTCGCGGGATTCATAGAAATATAATTATGTAGGGAGTAGAAACGACTTATTCAACTAGTAAGTATATTTGAACGCGCTGAGCATGGCAAGGCATGACTGGCAAGAGCCATGGACAAATTGTGTTTTTACAGTTTTACACAATATCCGTACAAAAATATCCGTATTCTAGCTTCGTCACATATTTATAAGCACGACTAAAAATGATGGAAAGACAAATAAGTGGTTTTTAGTCGTCAAATTTCGACAACCCGACACTGCCCAGCCACCACCCTACAAATCGCGGTTTGGCGTCTGGTAACCGATTTTCTACCTGATAAAAAGGTACCTAAGTTCTGCCCTAACAATATCTATTAGGTAAGATAGAAAGTACAAACTATTCAATCGACTAAAATAAAAGTTAAAAATACCAAAACTCCAACACGTCCAAAGTTAATCAACCATGAAATTATGAGAAAAAAAGCGGCAAAACTTTTTCTTTGCCACTCATTTAAAAACCGATTTCCCTCCTTCACTCCTCGGCTCGTGAAATCGCAGTAAAACTTCTTGTTCAGTCAATAAAAATGACCGTAAAGATAATGTCAAATTGTTGGTCCGACCAACTTATTTGTAGCACTTAACTAAATGATAGAACTAAACATTTTCTACGGATAGACGTCACTTTGTCTAGTAAATACGATGGTAGCGCCATCATTTGTCTCCATTGATAAGTTGGTCGTTTGTAACGCCCTATTCACCTACCGCAGTGGTTTCCAGAAAATGGTGACAGTTAAAGGCATTATAACTACGATAACTGGCAGTTAATGTGGACGTACTAAGGAGTGAAGGGGGTACTTGCCCCCGTTTTCCACTTAAACGACAATAATCTGAGTTGAAGTACGTGGATGGGTTTATAATTGACGAAGTGTTCATAATGTGGATTTATTTGGCTTTGATGGTTATTTCATTTTATTAATAGCTACTACTTCGCTTCAAACGGAGACCTCGCAAATCTCCATAATTACTCGTCCAATTCAGCTCATATTGGAACTTAAAAGTCGTATTTGCAAAAACTACTTGTTTGAAAAATTTCATCAAGATTTGATCAACGATACTCGTGTTGTAGACGAACAAACAAATGCCGATATGTCACAATAGATTTGAGACAATGTCACAATCGCTTCGTTCGGTCAATTAGGAGTAGGTAAGTTAATTTGTAGTCAGCGTTGTTGGGCCTCTATATTATATATTTTTCAGTTGACCATCAGCTGTTAAAATTATTTTTTTACGATGTGTCGCCGTACGAAGTTGTAACAACAGACATGGTAATTTATTTGACTATGTATTATTTTACCATAAAGTAAAATACAACATCATAATTTCTGTCGACTGTGTACTTTGACTTTAGGTATTTTCAAGTAAATCAGTGCTTCAAAATCTGTGATATTGCACTAGGCACTATTCTATAAAGCATGAGATGTTAGCTTGGTCACGCTCAGTCCTATATCTTTTCAAACAAGAGAGACAATGACCAGAATATCTCACACGTAAGAATAGGGCCCTAGACTCAAACATTTTATAAGCATAGCACGCATTTTATGGTGTGCCACTATTATAACTCACCTAAACAAAACTTCAGATATAGTCACGAAATGTAACTCAGAAGTGGCGATGATGCTTAAAATGTCGTAAAAATTTTACGGTTCAAATGAAAATAAATAGTTTTCCACCGTGTTCCATTTAAGAGGTACAATAAAATGTTTACAACACGGGAAAATAGACGGGATGACTGGTGCATTTCGTAATCTAGTATTTATACATAAAACATTGTTGTAGGTAACAATACTTTGTGGGTTTATCCGAGCTTATTTTTTTTCTACCACGTAAAACCATCGCAGCAGGAGTAGCCGTGAATTAATTGTCTTTTTACAGTTCTTACCCTGCGAGAAAGAGACAAACATATCCGTAATCTAGCTTTGTCACAGCTAAGCGCGGATAAAAATGATAGAAAGGCAATTCTCTAAGGAAAGGCAAAGGAAAGTCTCTAGCCTGAGCTAGGTCTACTGAAGGGTGAAGAAATGGCAGCAAAAGAACTTTGACGTAGGCTAATGAAACTCAAGTTTCTTTATCTAACAAAGGCCTCTATTGAAAACGCTATATTGCTAAACGAGATGCGCCTCGCGGTTTCACCCGCGGTTAAAATGTTTCCTAAGTGCTATTTTAGACTATAAGCTATCTCTGTGCCAAATTTCATCCAGATCTGTTCAGCCGTTCTGGCGTGAAAGAGTAACAAACATACATCCATCCATCCATTCTTACAAACTTTCGCGTTCATGATATTGGTAGGATGTAAACCAAAACGATACCTGTCTGTGTTATTGCTGCATATTAGACAATGACATCAATACTTTAGCTAGCTAAATCTAAACAAGCTATTTATTTAGTTCAAATTAAGGTATTTAGTGTTCTAAATAAAGCCTAAAAACATTGTTTTGTACTGTAGGCGTCATGATTAAGGCAAAATAGAAAAGTTGAAATTTTTTACTCAAGTTTAGCGTCGACGGATGTATTATGACTATGCGTTAAAACTTAACACCTTTATGTATTTGATTAGCGTAAAACTCCTAAAATTTAATGCCTTCATAAAACTAGCAACATTTTACTCTAAACACCATTCATGGATGTAACAGCACTCATTGATATTTCACATGACACTTACTTTCCAAGCAATTCATCTTGGGTCGTACTTAACCGAGGCTTAACCTCCTGCTAAAGCCATCAATTTGCTCTAGCATTTTCAACCTCTTCCGCATTAATCAAAAGTCACATTTTCCCGTAACACGGTAATTAATTTGCACGTGTTAGAAACAGAAAATAACCGTTATTTATGGGGTAAGGCACGCATGAGGATTTTATGCGACAAATTTCCACAAGATAGGTGGCCTTAGTACGACCACTTTAGGTGGTCTTTTGATTTGACTCTATAATACAATTATACGTTGCAGTTTAAACTATTTCGTTAAGAAAATAAGGTTAATTTTAAACCAATCGAATATGTAAATGCGTTGTTTGTCTTGTACCTACATGTTGAAAAGTGTTGAAGTTAGGCGTGCAAATAAATTGAGGATTATCGGATTATTTAGCGATAATATAAATGTTTTGCTAGCTTGAGCTTTAAGGTCTTGTTTTTTAATGTAGCGTGAACTAGCGAAGTTAGAATTTGTTAAATGCAAAGCAATTATTTAATCAAATTTATAATTAAGTCATGCTTAGTCATTTATTAATTTGTCACCTAGCGGTTGACAATCGACAACTGAGCAAGGCAAAATTTGATCTCAAGGCGCCATTTTGCGTGTTGTAGCCCATCCTATCCTACTAATATTATAAACGCGAAAGTTTGTAAAGAATGGATGGATGGATGGATGTTTGTTACTCTTTCACGCCAGAACGGCTGAACAGATCTGGATGAAAATTGGCACAGAGATAGATAATAGTATTACACCTCTGCCAGCCCGGGAAAAGGCGTGACGCTATGTTATGTTATGTTAAATTTTAAACTCGATCGAAAAAGACTAACACTGTATAACTATTCCGAGGTTGTACAACACTTATTAGCAAGCAAGTATTTTATTGTTCATCTTCTTTTTAACACAAATTTAATGTAGGAAGTGATGAAATAATTCAATAGGTAAATGTAGCAGAAAACTAAAACGTGTTTAAATTACATCATACCGAGAATACATTACGAACATCAAAGAAAGCATTAAACAAATGATGGGCGCAATTATTATTGCACCTTGGAAAGGAATGCTAAAAATTTGTCATAATTTTAATTCTCAATGCTAATTCGGTACGCATAATAATAAACTATATATTTGTATTGATATATTATTATATTTATAAATTTATAATATTTATAATTATTCATAAATATTATATTTATTTTTGGTTATTTATTTACTTAAGTACTTAGTTTTAATATTATTATTATTCTAAAATTTTAATTTAGTTTTATGTACACCACCTACCCTTTTCGTATTTCTATAAGTTCCTGTCCATCCAAAGGTTACCTGGAAGAAATCGCTTTAGGCGATAAGGTCGCCCTGGTACTGCCGTAAAAACGTATTTTAGTTTTTAAGATTTTCATGTAGTTTTTGGTGTGCAATAAAGTAATATTGTATTGTATTGTACATTTTAGATAAGACAATGTGAAAAGTAAAGCTTAAAAACCCGACTTCCCGTCATCCATGTAAACAATTTTCAGACCTTTGTCGATATTTTAAAAACTGCTTGACCGATTTAGATAAAATTTATGTGGGACTACCTCTGAAGTATGATCTACAAAACAAAAAAAAATCATAGAATCGATTCATAATTGGCGGGAATATCGCATAACATACATACATAAAAAAATAGACATACAGTCGAATTGAGAGCCTCCTTCTTTTTTGAAGTCGGTTAAAAATGTAACATAGCCTTGTCACGTGAATTTTGTCGCGTAAGCATAACACAAAAGCTACTTTTTATCTCGAAAAGTTGACAGTAGACAGCGGATGTCAAAGTCAAAGTCTAAAGGTTTTTACTCAATTTGGGTATCAAAGAACACATATGAAATGAAATGAAATGAAATGAAATGAAATGAAATGAAATGAAATGAAATGAAATGAAATGAAATGAAATGAAATGAAATGAAATGAAATGAAATGAAATGAAATGAAATGAAATGAAATGAAATGAAATGAAATGAAATGAAATGAAATGAAATGAAATGAAATGAAATGAAATGAAATGAAATGAAATGAAATGAAATGAAATGAAATGAAATGAAATGAAATGAAATGAAATGAAATGAAATGAAATGAAATGAAATGAAATGAAATGAAATGAAATGAAATGAAATGAAATGAAATGAAATGAAATGAAATGAAATGAAATGAAATGAAATGAAATGAAATGAAATGAAATGAAATGAAATGAAATGAAATGAAATGAAATGAAATGAAATGAAATGAAATGAAATGAAATGAAATGAAATGAAATGAAATGAAATGAAATGAAATGAAATGAAATGAAATGAAATGAAATGAAATGAAATGAAATGAAATGAAATGAAATGAAATGAAATGAAATGAAATGAAATGAAATGAAATGAAATGAAATGAAATGAAATGAAATGAAATGAAATCGTTTATTTACTAGATTTGCATCCATCAAATTATTTCGTTCATTATTAAATGAATTAACTAATGATTAAAATTAAAATACAATGGTCAGAAATAAAATATAAAACAAGAATTAAATAAAATTGAATAGATTGAATTAAAATAAAATTAAACAATTAAACAATTAAAAATTAACTTTTGAACGTCAAAGTTTTATAATAGACTCAACCGCCTTGTTCAGAAAAAGAGTCACCGCTCAGATGGTACCGCAGAGCGCACTTAGTTACAAATATAGCGTGCTAGAAAAGAACTGTCCGTCTGTAATGCAAATTTTGCGTGTCGATAAATTTAAACAGAAGATTCAGCTGTCAATACCTAATTAGTAAGCAATGCAAGGAGTAATAATTATAGTCGAGACTGGCCATCTCGTAACTTATCCCAGCGATCTTATTACGTAAGCTCAATTGCAACGATCATCGCGTTCCATCCCTCTTGCACCATCTGACTCGCGTCATACGAGCGAGCGAGACGGCGTACGATGACCATCACTACCACGTTCACAGGATAAGTCTCCGGGTCGTGGGGAACACTAGTATGAAAGGCTAGAACATTAACCATCTTAGACAGTGTACAGGAGCTGCGTCGTCTGCTTTATGATAGCTTATTTGCATCTTAATGTATTCTGAAGACGAGGAGTTAGTAAAAGTTGTGAGACGTAATATTATTTTTTATGCAAAAGATTATTCTCGCCCTAAGCCGTGTAATACAGAGTTACATAGAACGGTAGTTTTAAGCTGAAAGGGGAACTCGTTTCGCACAAAATTATGAAAGCTTTTACTATTAAAATCGAACGTAAATTTAAAATTACCCACAGGAATTACCTATTAATAAATTAATGACTTGACTAACGTAATTAATTTACCCGGTTGATTGATAAGCGTGTGAGAATGGTGGACTTCCACTGAGCTGAGCTGATTATTATATATACGGTATTGACCAATCACAATGTTTCCACTGAAGTGGAGCGGAGTTATCTAGCGTTGCGATTGGTCAACCATGATCCGCTCCACTGAGCAGCGCCTCAATGGAGACGCAACCTTAAAAAGCAGCCCTTATTTATGAGCAAGTTCACACCAGCACATGTGCGCGCGATAAAACTCTTCTTGCCACTTTTTGTCATGCGAGAACGTGACAAGGCTATGTATAAACATACGTCTGTCTCAATAAAATAGCTTACAATTAAACGACTTTTGCCCCGTTACGTATGCTAGGCCTGAAAGCATCAACTTTAAGATCCCGTTATTTAGGGTATTTAGCCAGAGTTACAGTTGTAGAAAGTCTAACACAATTTTCGCCAGCGGATAGCTAAGAGATGGTCTAAAATTGTATTCTAATAAATCTCTGACATGAGACGCGGCCGCTCTAGTTTGATCTATGACACTTTCTATTTCCGTGCCAATCTGGATGTGGCCTAAAATTAGCGCTGACAAAATCATATTTGCCTAGATGACCACTACCGTCATTGATATTAAGAGAGTATCGATAATAGAATTCATGTCGTATAATTTTTATACAGATTCAATTTGCATGTGAGTCGTTCTAATTTTTGTAGCATTACATTTTTGATACAACAATTTTAGTAAGTTTATAATAGTCGTAAGGTTTCAGGGAGTCTAACAATTTACTCGGAAAAAAAAACTATTAGTTTAATATTATCCTTGATATTATGTAAATTGTTTGTCTCACTCTTTTTAACAAATAAATAGAAAAACGAAACTTAAGTTCAATAAAAGATTGAAAATAATGTGTTATAGATTAACCCTTACGACGTCAAGAAGAAGAGTCTTCTTTTCACATTTAGCTTCACAAATCCACTCATTTTGTAGTTGCTTATTTAATGCCATTCAAGGATTATGAGTATAATTTTCTAGCAGTCTTATTGCATTCTAAATTCAAAGTAGGTATTTCTAGATACGAGCACAACTGCTTATGAGCTCAAGCAAACATAACTGTCAGATCCAAACGGCTATAAAATTATGCCAAGCCTCTTCCAGTATTTTAGAATCCCAGGCTCACAGACTGTCATTGATATATTCGCCACATCTTCAGTTTCGACCAGTGCAGCTGCCATCCCTAAATATTTGCTTCTATCACACTTCACAATCCTACTGATATTGTAAATGTGAAAGTTTGTTATAAAATGCAAAGTGACATTCTCTATCTTCTGTTCCTCTCTGTTTTGGGAATTAATATAACAGAATTGAACAATCAGCTACTGTTGTTTAGGAAATTTTACACTTTAAACCTTAACCTTGTGTTTGCTACATTTTTATGACTGGACAGCTAAGCAAATTTTGTGCCCTGCGGTTTCACCAGTGGTTAAAAAGTATTCTATGCGCTATTCCGAACTATAACCTATCTTTATCAAATTTCATCCAGATCCGTTCAGCCGTTCTGGCGTAATTGATTAACAAACATCCATCGATCCATCCCATTTAAAGTTCCAAACTGTCGCAATGATAATAATTACTAGTGTGATTATGCGTGAAATAGTCTAGTACGTATTTTAAAAGCAGATATAGAATCTGTTTTAATCCTTAAAAAGGTAGAGAAATTTGTTTAACTCAGGTAAAACCGCGAAGCACAGCTAGTGACACACCAAATAGTGCATGAACCAGTTCGTTGAGCCCGATCTATATTTGTTATTGCAAGGGAAACTGCGCCATTAACGTGTTGTGCTAGTCAATGGAACGAGCTACTTAGTAGGGCTCTGTTCTGGAATGTTCGCATGTGGACTGGAGGTGAGGAATCAGGATAGAAAGTAAGAAATAAGGCTGAAGAACTGAAAAAGAACTGAAGTGAAGGAAAGTACTGAAACTGTATGGCAATAAAGTATACTTACGTACACAATATTTCAACAAAGAAAGCTTTTAAAACGAATGATAATGTAATACTCAAAAAAAATATTTCTAAAATTTGTTTATTGACAATTTGACTTGTGAATTTTGTCCGAAAGTCCTACATGGAGTTTGTGTTATCGATAATATAATAACCTACCTACCTACTGCGGTTTTACCCGCGGTCCCATAGGAATCGATATTTTTTTGGGGTAAAAAGTACCGTAGACTTTTTCATACGATAACGTGTAAGCAAAATTGCATGATGATCGGTGGAGTACTTGGAGCGTGAAAGCGTAACAAATAAACAAACGAAAAAACTGACTTTTGCATTTGTAATTAAATTATGATAGGGTCAGGATAATCTGTCACATTGAAAATTTTCATAAAATAGGATAACTTTTCAGAAATCAACTAAAGCTTTAAGTCCGATTCTAAATATTGACTGTTCCCACAAAATTAGTTCCCTTGGCAATCTATCAATCAATTGTCTCTAAATGTTACCTAATGTTCATCAATCCATCATCAGTCAATTCATTTCCGTTCCTAACGTTTCGCAATACTTTTCAACCGGTATTTAACCAGAAGCGATCTAATTTTACCACATCAAAGAATCCTGAAGGGATCTAAAGAGTTTTTCCTCTTAAAGATGTACCATCAACCTTCACCAATGGGCATTAGCAAAAAGCAAGACGGTATGTCAACGCTGACCGGGCAAATGACAAATTATTCACTTACCAATATCTTTCACTTTTTGCAGGCCACTTCTATCAGTTTCTGTACAGTTATCTTTAACTCCATCGAGCAGAGTTGCATTTCGGATGTTAACAACTTTTGTAGTTGCATCTTCGCCTTGTCTTGGCAGGTTTTTGACTGCACATGTAGACACCATGTTCATTTTACAGTCTGATGCTATTCTAGGAATATATTCCTCCATATCTTGAAGTATTTCGGTGCAGGTGCACAGATGTCGAACTGCCTTCCTTTTGCTGAAATATCAGAAAGGGATGCGATGCAATTTGTCATCTTTGTCCATTTCTGGATGCGTTTCTCTGGATTTATTGGCATCATTTTTCATTCTTATTTACTCTTATTGAATACGAACTTGATCCTAATTAAAGTCGGCTGACTAATTGTTTATTAATTCTGTTTTGATTCTTTGTGTCAGTGTGTTAGTATGACACACGAATCTGTTTATGGAAGCTATAGAATTGCAGATCGTGCTGATTTTGTGAGGCTGCCTTATTTGATTACTAGTAATCAACGTAGCTAGGTATAAATACGTCGAGTATCCCTGGTCCAATAATGTTATTAATTAACAGCTAATGTGAGGTGGTTTTTCGAATTTAAATTTGGATCATCATGATCCATTAAAAAGCAAATAAAGAATTTAATGAAATGTGAACACGAATTATTCCTATAGATGTAATCCAGAAAAACCAATTAATTACATTTTTGTTTTTAAATAAATGTACCATATAATTCCAGTTGATTTTTAATGCAATCATGCAATCATGCATTATTAAAACTTCCAACGAAATTTAAACCTCTTAAACGTTCTGGTGATCATAATAAATACATTATTTTCGCTGTATTTACAGTGCAGTGCAATGTGCAAATAATTAAATCTCATCCAGTCAACAGTTAAAAATCAGTTTTATCTATATGGCTACTAGTTTTTGCAAAGCCTCTGTTTTTACGAGGCCCAGCGGGCGGCGTGCACAAAGAAATGCATTTGTCTGTGTGTTTATTGAGAATTTTCTCACGGACATGTGTAGGAACTGCGGTGCGATGCAGTCGCATTATGGATGCTACACAAAATCAGGTCAGGAGCAGGGCTTGTTGATCGAAGCGGAGCTCACGTTTTGTGATAAGTGTGACTGATACAATGCAAGAACTTATAGAGTTTATTGCACACCATAAACTACAATGGATTTTTTTTAAATATATACATACATACATGATAGGCTGATGTGGTCGATAGACAATAAAGCTATACGTCAGAAGTACGCAAATCCACGCGTTTTACGGCAATGCCTTGACACCTAAAATTTTCTTAGCTTAACTAAACGTTACAGGTCAAAAATGTTTAAGTACCATTATTTTCTGACATTTTTCTGACTTAAAAAAAATGAAGATAATTTTAGTGCTGACAGATAAGTTTAGTTAAGACAGTACAACAGAAATAACACCATTGTATGATTGCTTTATTTTACTTAATGTAAACCCAGATACCTGAAACTAAAAGTGCGCAGCTCCTAGCATGCTTAAATCGTAGTGTGTAGAAGCCATTACTGTTGGGAAAGTTATAAATGTTTAATTTATTTCGACGATTAGTAATGCGCAGCGTCAATGAGGTCCTAGGAAGTAATGTATGGAAGCTATTTGCTTAGTGTCTGTTTTCTATTTATTAAGCTTTGCAAAGTAAGAACATGGTGGTGCCAATAAATTTAAATACTGTGATCGATTGATTCATTGGATTCGGTATATTATTCAAACTATTTGCGCGAGCTTTTGAAGCTTTTACTAAAAAAGTTTAATTTTCAAACATAGAATTTCATGTCATTTGGTTTGGAACGGGCTTGCACAGGCTTTTATCATGTTACACACTAAAAAACGTTTTGGACCATTATTGTTTTTTTTTTTAACAAAGGGCATGGGGCCTTCTCCTTAGCCCCTGGACTCGCTGCTTAAATATGTTTCTCATTTCATCATCAGCTTAATCCACAGACATTTTATCTTTTGCAGCAGTCGCTTTTTGTGCAGTCACCATAAAATAAATATCAAATAATTTAAATCAACATGACTCCATCGCTTTTTTGTTCCACATCCAACGAGCAGATTTATTGCCGTCCTTTTTTGCTCAGTTTATTTGCTTTAAAAAAGACATCGTGTCAAGTTGCACAAAAAATGTCATAACGAGCCTGACCTTAGCTAACCGTTACAGATGCGCACGAGTTTTTATGACTTGCAGATAGTATAATATACTTGCATCGAGCTATCGGATGTGATTTATTGTGGATGATTTGAATAACGCTATGGCTACACTTGTCTTTGATGTACTCATAAACATTATTTTATTTTATTTGAATGACCAAACAGCCTTCTTAAACATGAACGTAAATCACAACAAAACAAACGCCTAGGCCAAAATATATAGGCCAACGCTTATAGACATCCATTCATCATTATGGTCTTTATATATTTATCCTAACTAATACTAAAAATGCGAAACTGAGTTTGTTCATTCGTTCATTAGTTTGTTACTCAATCACGCCAGAACGGCTGAATAGATCTGGATGAAATCTGGCACAGAGTTGGATTATGATCTGAAATAGCACATAGGATACTTTTTAATCTATACCGCTACGATGTCTGTCTGTCTATATGTCACCGCCAATTATTTTAATTGACAAAAAAACTAGATCAGTGACAAAAATTGACAAAAATTTGATATATTTCGGATTTCATTCAACCAAAAACTAAAGCAAAGGTAAATCAAAATAAAGCAACAACAGATTTGCAAACAATCTACGCTTACGCTACACATAACCCCTTATCAATAAACATTGTATAGCCTCTGAAACGTTTAACAGTGTTTTGTCTTTTCCTAAAAAGACAAGAGACTGTGAAACTATAGAATATATTTTATTGCTAAGGGAGAAAGTATCAAACTCAAAACGATACAAAATGTAATGTTTGCGTTGTAAAACGAAACGAACAGTAGGGCATAGATGCTTGGAATCAAAACAAGGGATGCCGGTAGTATTTCCGTCAGTCGTTCCGGGAAGTAGGACTCTCGTGTTGTTGCCAACTCTAACGTAAATGGGAACGATTTCCCCTGAAACGAGTCAAGGTACAAAGTTTAACTGCTGAAATGAAATTCAAATGCGAAATAGTTTCGTGATGTTTTGATATCAAATCATATTACCATTAACTATCGTGTTTTTTTAAACGACGGACATATTGTAGGATATGTCACTACTAGAATATGTGTACTGTACTCATGTATAGTGATATCCTAGAATATGTCCGTATTAAGACCAACTTTTATTGTAGGACCGACGCAAAAACTATAATGTACATGTAAAAATACATTTCGTCGAGGTTAAATGATTTTTCCTTTGTTTTAGCCTTTTTTTTTAATCTCGCAATTGCATTGATTGTCCTGTTATAAAAGTTGGTCATAATGTAATGTTGAGTAAGTAAAATGATATCCTACTGATATTATAAACGCGAAAGTTTGTTAGAATGGATGGATGGATGGATGTTTGTTACTCTTTTACGCCAGAACGGCTGAAGAGATTTGGATGAAATTTGGCACAGAGATAGATTATAGCTTAGAATAGCACATAGGATACTTTTTAACCGCGGGTGAAGCCGCGGGGCGCAGCTAGTCCTAGAATAAGTCCGTCGTAAGATACACGTAGGTAGTCATTGCGAAACGTGATTTTTCGTGTTCTCTACAAAACTTCACTTAATGTTTCAGTAAAATATCCATCGCTTTACTGAAATGGAGAGAAGAAGGGGATTCATCATCGTCATTATCACCTTTTCATCATCATTCCATCATTTGTAAAATTATGTATAAGCTTGACACTGGCAAATGCACAAGGCGTGCGACGCCAAATTTCCCTGGAGGGGCAGTGAGCAGACAAAAAAAAACGTAGCTAGTAGAGTTGAATGATAAAAAATAAGTACATTTAGATACAGTTACAGTAACAGTTACAAGACATCTCGGAATGATGTCAACAATACCTACTAAACTCCTTTAGAAGCAAGCGACAGTTTTTGAAGAGCTTTTGAAAACATTGACCTCCATCTTCAATGATGTTTCAATAAGTAAGTACTTAATTGCTATTGACATACGTGAGTGAATCTATGACAGACATTTCTGGCTTTCTTGGTTTAGCTGGTAGCGCGTCTGCCTTATAACCACTGGATCTTGAGTTCGATTCAAAGTAAAAGTCAAATTGTCTCTACTCAATTGGGTATCGACGATACACTTATGAACATCAAAGTAATAAAAATGACTGTATCGCCTTGTTCGAAAAAAGAGCCACTACTCAGAAGAACAGGCAGGAAACTGAGGGGTATATTTTTTCCCCCGAAAATATGTCCTAAAATTTTGGCTTAGAACTAGACTAATTGGCGAAAGTGAAAGGTTCCAAACATCTTTGTCTTCTAAATAATGATTTCCTTTTTAATTCCTGGCCAGGTTGATATTTGAAGGATGACTTTAAATAATCTGTTCTGAGTCTGGGTGTTAGTGGTCTGTCTTTGTGTGTTCATGGCATATCCGTCTAAGGGAATGCTACAATGTGGGAAACGTAATTAGTTTCTTGATTCTGCTATCAATATTCCAGAAGTACTCATGAGCTTTTCACAATATTCTGAATCAAATCATTACTTTTGGGTGATGTGTTATCTAGTGTGAATTCGGGAACAAGTCCTTAGAACATCACATAACATTAATTCAGTGAAATCAAGATTTTTTTTTAAATCAACTAACTACAAAATTATTACGATGCAAAATTAATTAAATACCTAGCTTAGTCTTCAGAATCATTAGAGTAAATGTAAATGTTCCTAGATCGTAAAAAATTTGACCTCTCAATTGCAGACGTGTAAAAAACGTAGACACACAAAAAGGAAGCAGTGCTCAAATCGACTGCACCGCTTATAATATTACAGTTTTTGCTATGTGCAGTCATGAGGCTAGTGTAGGTTTAAATTTAACTGAGTTGATTATTGTGCTAAGTATTTTTTATTTAGTACGATGAAGTTACATGATTTTTTTACTTACTTACACTAAATATTAAAAATGCGAAAATTTGGATGAATGGATGTTACTCAATCACGCCAGAACAGCTGAACTGTCTCATATACCACAAAGTGACGTATTGGCGGGCGCATGGACTGACGTTTTGAGACAATGTTTGACGTATTGTGAGGGCATAGCATCCCAAAAACAATCTAGCATTTATACATAATTATTTTTTTACATTTTATAACATTTTGACATTTTGATATTTTGACTTCCATTATTTTGACATTATTATTATTTTAATTTTGACATTTTATAAGTGTGTTATATTTTATTTTATTCGCTTTTTATTACCTTGACATGTTTTATTTTTATTTGATGTGATTAATTAATTTTTGGTTTATTTTGACTTTATTTTAATAGTTATTATCATTAGCGTAAGTCGGGTAACTGGTGCTAGTTGAATAAATAAATAATATATATTATATCGAAATTACAAAATCCAATTCAGATGGATGTCATACGAGGCCATATTTGTACTGCAATACTGGCCCGGCTAAATGTATTGCCGGGCCAGGTATTACAGTAAAAATATGGCTTGTCTAGAAGTGCCCTAAATCATACATAAATCTATTTCCAAAGAAACTTCATTACCAATCGCTTGTTAGTTAGTCTTTTGACTTGTAAATCAGCTTCGTTCGCTATTTCCATCCCCGTCTCCCTCCTTAACCCATCGGGTTCAAGGTCAGCGTCTACTGCTGATTTATATAAATATTTACTCGTAGGAATAGCCGGGATCACTCTTGGCGATCCGAGAATTGTTGGGCTGGGTTATTTTCTTCTTCGGTTTCTATGTGAACAATTACTGCAAGAAATCAAGGTTTGGTAGTCGACTAACTCTACTACGAGTACTTACTCATTCTGTTGTATGCTTGCTAGGCGCGACCACGGTTTCAGACGCTTTTCTAGGAACCGTTTTTCGACGGAGCGAGCGCTAGCAAGCAAAGTGTCTATGCTTCAGCTGTGACAAAAATGATTTTGGATGTCCGAATTCTGTCCGGATCTCTGTCTTCCTCTAAAGGTCGCATTTCTTAACAGATCCTTTTAAAATTTTGGGAGTAGTTTCAATATTAATGTAGATCTTTTTTGTTTGAATCAGTTTTTGGGAATTTTTCAAAATGTCTCGAAGTATACAGCTCACAGAGCTCCTAGTTTATTCATATTCCGCGTACTAGCTATACAAGCTGCGCGTAGCGGTTTAAATTGCTAAAAGAGTGTTATGTTTTTTCAAGATGACATATATCGCCACGCCTTATGTGGCAATCTAGGATATAAGCCCCCTCCATATCAATTTTCATTCAATTCCGTGCAACCGTTTGAGCGTGTAGAAGCAATAAACCAAACCAAGCACAACATTACTGAAAAACTCGCATTTGTAATTATTAGTGCGAATTTATGATGAACTGATGATAAATTGATGCTATGGAATCCACACCTTTATTATGTGTGTGAATTTATTTGTCCTTCTGTTAGAGTTGGGTTTCCCTTCTTCAATAGTTTCTTAGAAATCTATTCGAACCTCGATTTTGAAGAACTAAACGAATTAGTACGGTTTGATTAATTCCACAAATTCTATTTTTAAGCTTATTGATTGATGAATGATTTTGGGTTGGGTTATTTTGTTTCTCGGTATTAATGATCGCAGCGTATCTTAGGTACCTACTTACTAAATCTTATTACCTACCTATTAAATTCTAAATGGAAGTATGCTATTTTTGAATTTAATTCTTGTTATGAGTGTCCATTCATTATATTTGCGGATTTCTTTGTCCTTCCTTACATCAAGACAGACACAGACAGACATTTGTTTTCTATTCGTTATTAGGCTTGCGTTTGGTCACCATTTCACCTGATGATAAAAGACTAGAGTGATGACATATAATCATTTTAATCATCTGTTCTTATCTGATTTTCGATATGAATGATCATAAGTACATTTTGTATTCATTATCATTATCTGTAGCCTTCTTTATCTCACTACTGGGTATAGGCTTCTCTATTCTCTTTCTGTGTCATCTGCCTCGATTCTGCGCCTTTTTAATTTTTAATTATCATCAGTTAATATTAATACCTGCTTTTGAAACAGCAGATTACTAATAAAACAAGGGCTTAAACCTAATGAGGATCTAATGACGTTTACTCAACACTTTAGAGGCAGTCGTTTACGATATGTTTGTCCACTCACAGCCCCGGTAGCCGCGTGTATGGCTATTGTAAATACCATAGCTTGAGTTTGTTTGGTTTCAATTTTAGTGCTCGTTTCAGTGTGAAAGTAAAAATATTAATTACCAATCAGGTTTTTATATATGAGTCTCTGCTTAGCCATAGTTGTAGTAAGATACGAGTAAGTTTATTTTTAGCTTTATTTTAATTTTGTGTTTGTCCGTTTTCAGGTAAGTTCTACAATAAAATCGATCGTTGAAGATGTACCTGTAACTGTAACTTTCTAATTTGCTTTGAATATTCACCCACACAGAAAAAAAATGCTGTAAATGGTTTTTTTTTTCGTGGAATCAAAAGTAGATAAAACTTCGAGAATCTTTCGTTTTATTTATTTTTAAACTAGATTTATTTACTTATCTTATTCTATTAATTCATTCCGTTAAGGACGTTAAAAAGCTTTGCCATCTCTAAGGGTGCTCCTAGACGGGCTATATTTTTACTGCAAAACTGGCCCGACAATACTGGCAATATTGCGGACTGTCGCCCTGTACCTGTCGGACTGTAGCTATGCTAGAAATGTATGTCTATATGGCTGGCCACACTTTTGCCGAGCTAATATTACCGTAAAAAGTAGGCCCGTCCAGCGCTCTAAGATCTATTATAATTGCGAGTATTTTAGTTATTTCCAAATAGTCGACTATAGACGATGTGCTAAACATGAGTAAGATCGGTTTTAATTTTGTTGTTCCCCGTCTGGTCTCCCGTCTCGGTGGCGCGTCTGACGACAAGGTCAAGTGAGTCACCACCGGCTTCAGCATCTGAGGCCAAGTGACAAACTCAGTGAAAGATATGACGAAGATGGCGTTAAGCGTTTGCAGTCGCGTGAACTGTAGCGCTTTGTTCGGTCACGCTTTGCACTTAAGCTGGCATTCAGTAGCTTGTACTTTATTCGTATGTTAAGTACATTCTTGTGTGTGCTTTAACTGTGCCTCATGGTTTCCTACAGAAGCCATTTTTTTTTTCTATTTTTTTTTTAAATAACTGTTGTCTAAATGATTTTTTTATAAGCTGGATCAACAAAGAAACGAATCTAAAGTGATAATTATTTTGTTAGATGTTTTCCATTCAAAATTTTATTTCTTATAATTGTAACTTTTTTTTGGTCACGGAGAGTTAAAGTTAAAGTTTAGTTAAAGTAATTAGTATTTTGTACATAATTAAGTGCTTATACAAAGACCTAAAATTTCAAAATTTTATTTCTTATAATTGTAATTTTTTTTTGGTCACGGAGAGTTAAAGTTAAAGTTTAGTTAAAGTAATTAGTATTTTGTACATAATTAAGTGCTTATACAAAGACCTAAAATTTTTTTTTATAGTTTTCAAATTACATAGTAGGTATTCAAAATCACATAATATGTAACTTTAATCAAAAGCAAAAAATTCGTATGGTGTGTCGCAGGGAGACATTTATGGACCATTACTATTTAATCTCTATAAAAATATACGTAAGTAGTTTTTTGTTTCAAGTTTATTTGTGATTTCCTAAACAGTAAAAGTCGTAGACAGACTATTAACATTCAGCTGGAGGTATCTACTTATTTCAAGTATTCGATGCGTCATAGACTAAGCATCCCAGATGCGTGCGCGGGAGCTAACAAACGGAAATACCTAATCTTTACATTAATGTATCGCGGTTTCGCACTTGCTTGGACCACGTGTGGGATTCGATCTTTTGAGTTTTTTAGTAATTATCGCGTTCCGGTTCGTAATGGAGGCGTTTATCTATTTTGAAGTGCTAACGGAACTTTTGATGTTTGCGGGTTGGGGTTATATTGATTTTAGAGCTTATTTTAGTTGATAGATGTATTATTATCTTCTAAGTACCCAATCTATTTTATCTCTACCCACTGCCTATTATTGATCTAAAACCTTTATTTAATTTTATCAATGCTTTTAAATGTTTTAGGTCTAAAGAAGCTTTTAATAAAGCACAAAGAATGCACAACTCTTTATTACTTTGTCTTTAGGTTTCTTTTTATTTTCTACCAGCTTTACTAACAGGAGCAGTTATGTTTATCAAGATAAAAAGTACCTTTTGTCCTTTTCTGTACCCTTGACAACGTGTATGCAAATGATGATTATGATAATATCATGATGATCGGTTGAGTAGTTGAGATTTGAAAGCGTAACAAACAAACGAACAAGCTCACACTTTCGCATTTTTATTTTTAGTTAGGACTAGCAACCCGCCCTGGCTTCGCACGATACCTATTAAATTTACCTACCGTGAAAAATTAACTAACTTATGGTGAAAACCGCTCACCATCTAATTATGATGATCCATCCTATAAGCCCGATTCAATTTGATTTACGCGTTCGCCAACAATTCACCAAATTACTCGTTTAAAAAGAACAGTTTTCAATTCTGATTCGAACAGCTAAACCAAACCTTGAGGTATGTCAACCGATTGTCATAACGATTAATTTATAAGGTCGGTCCTTACGAAGTAGCGTTACTCAGCGCATATTAATGCAGGAGTTACAGTTATATCACAATTGTGTTCCTATTTGGTGACGATAGCATGTGTATTGGACGATTGGTCGATTGTTTCGGCGTAAGAATGTGTTTTTATTCGATTGTTCAAGCCCGTCACTAGCTCCGTAATAACAGTTTATGATTAAAGAAGAACCTAACCATAATACAAGATTTTATTTATTGGTTCTACTAACGGGCTTATATTATTAACAATATAAGTCTAAATGAAGTTTAAAAATACAGTACTATTATAAACAGAGCTCCAGTCAGTATCCGCGGGTGAAGTAAGTACTTACCCAAAAGGCAAGGTACCCAAGGTTTTCGTTTAGTTCATTTTAAGTTCAAGTATATTAGCTGCAATTTGCTCATTTAGTTTGTTTCGTGTCTAATATCCGAAGTTAATACTAGAATCTCTGATTCACTTACTTCCATCTTCATCGACACATCCTAATCCTAACTAACATTATAATGGCGAAAGTGAGTTTGTTTGTTTGTTTGTAACGCTTTCACGCCCTATCTAATCAACCGATCATCACAAAATTGCATGCACGTTGTCTGGGGTACGAAAAGAACATAGGGTATTTATTATCCCGAAAAAATTAGCGGTTCTATCTACGAAAATGTTTGACTCACATTATGAAATTATATTGGTTTTATCTACTGCTCTGTTAATTGGCTAAATAAGCTAATTAGATAGTTCATCAACTCTACTTGCTACAGTAGCATCAACTCTAAGGCTAAGTTTCCATTAAGGCGGACCTCAGCGGAGCCGTGCATAATTGATCAATCGCAACGCTCGAAATCTCCGCTCTACTGCAATGGAAGCGTTGTGATTGGTAAATAATACACCGCTCCGCTCAGCTCCGCGTCAGTGGAACGCAGCCTTATTACTTTCCAATTTTCAATACACTTCAAATTGCCCGTTTTTAATTGTACGATAATTTTAGCGCCCCATTTCATTAAAATAACAGATCGTCCTAATATAGTGTTCTTATGTGTTAACAATGCAAATTATAGCTTGCGTGCAATAGGTTAATTTGAATTCTATTGCTTTTGTTTAGGGTTGGGAATATGATCACAGTATCACGTTTTGTTTAAGTTTTCATAGTAGACCGAGAAGCAGTAACTCAAATCGACACAAAATTCTTCTCTTCGCGCGTATCTACTTGCATCACTAGCGCACTCCCTCTTAATATTATAAAGAAGTAATGTTTGTATGTTTTTATGTAAGGAAATATCTACGAAACTACTGTTCTGATTTAAAAAATATTTCAAATGTAGAAAGATAAAATCAGTTTTTACCACCAAATCACCACCATCACCACCAATGGCAAACCTTTAACAGTTTATTGTGTTTCGAAGATTTACTTCCGTAATTAACGCCTGAAGCGCCGAGAATAGTGGTTAAGCAAAGATAGTTTATAATATAGTCTCCAATGTAGTAGTTCCCATACTGGTATACCTCTATAATGTAGCAGCAATGAAGTTTACTAAACACATTGTGGATCAGTCATCGGTAGCGGGAACCGCGCGTGCAGCTCCACCGCGTGCGTCAAACACAGGCCAATGATGCTGAAATAGCAGTGCGACTGGCAATGTTACCTAAATCTGCAATGCTAACATCACATTGGAATTATAATACAAGTACCTGTGATTATTGTTATTGCTAACAGAATCAATTAATCATTTCTAAGCTCGTTTTCGAGCAACTGCGTTTTGTATTCTACAGCTGGTAGTAAAAATAACTGGCAAATGCACAAGACGTGCGGCGCCAAATTCCCCCGGAAGGGGAAGAAAAAAAAAATGAATGACAGACATACAATAGAAAAAAACAATGGAGTTTAATGGAAGTAATGGTACATATTTACTTTATATTTACTGGTACTATCAAATAAGAAAAGTTAATCACCTTTCACCAATGAACCACCTGATAACGGACTAACCAATACTTTGTTGGTGAAAGGTTTGTGTAACTATGCTCTATGTTTAATTCCAGTCAAATTGCTAGTTACTACTAGATCAAAAATTTTTCTTATAGTAAGTAAATGTAAATTTTGTTTTAACTTTTCCTTGAAAATCAACACAATTTACAACATTACGGATAAAACCGAGAACGCTGCTAGTTAACACATCAACATTTTTAAAAATTATTGCTTCTCGCAAAATATTTTTAATTATGAAAATAAGATCGATTTTGTGTTATCTCTTCTATGAACAATATTTTCCACGTGCGTTTCATACAAACCATAAATATGTCAGTGACCTCTCACACGATAATGCTTAAAATAAACGAAAACAAAACAGTTTTAGTGAAAATGAGGCGACGACAGCTCGCCTCATCTGGTTTCCCTTGGTACAAAGGGTGAATCATCGATTGAGCTAAAATTGAATCTTTCGATTTGGCAAAAAGGGTTTGATAGGATTTCATAGAGTTTGGTAGGGTTTAATAGGGTTTTTATTAGCGTTTTTTTTATTCATTACATATCTGAGGTAGTATTTGTCTGCCACTTGAGACTTGAAGACACCAAACTTTGAACATTCTTAACTTCCACTTCTCTGCATCTGTTCCTAGCTTTATCCGTGAGGAGCGTTTATTTTTTGGCTTGGGCAAAATCCTTTCCAACTGTCCGGATATCCAGCTGTTCTTCTCTACAGGTCGCCCTGTACCGATTCTGATGAAATTCTGGTTCGATAATTCTACGGTTTTTTTTGTTGATTTAGTTACTGTTTTTTTTTTTAATAGCAGAGAAATGATTTTTTTACGTTTTCGCGAGGTCTTCAACTTAGAAAGCCACTCGGTGTCATTAAGACATGAAAAGGTAATAAACGGGGATAGAGCGACTTCCGATTCCACATAATGTCCCCATAATATCCCAAACCCCTTTTTCCAAGATTTGTAACGTCCTCTGCGTAGGAAACAGGATCCGTGACTAATGCCTTCCCGTGACTCTGTTTGGATAGTGGCCACCGAATTAGGTGGAGCGTACGAACGAGACTGTTAATTGAGTTTTTGGATGAATTTACAACGTTGAAGTTTAGAAGGAAAGCCAAATAAAATATATTGTGGTGTCTCTCTAGTATTAAACAGTTCGTTTGTATACCTATCCGCTAACTCCTCCTAAACCACGCAATGGAGTTTGATGTTGTTTCCACAATCACAATAATATCAGTTAGATAATTTTTCACGAAAAGTTATAGGTAGGTACTTACCGTGCAAAGCCGGGGCGGTCGCTAGTTTATTATAAAGAAGTAAAGATTGAAAGTTTATATGCACGGGGAATCTCCGGAACTTATGGTCCGATTTTTATATATCTTTTACTAAAAGACAGACAGACCGACACACAGTAGATAGACCACAATCACTGAGTGTCTACTGAAACGTGAGCGCAGCCGAAGGGAAAAGCTAGTCTACAAAGTACAAAACAAAGTCGCTTTCCGCGTCTGTCTGTCTCTCTGTCTGTATATCCGTTAACTCCACAACGGATTTTGATGCGGTTTTCACCATCGGTTAGATAATTTTTCACGGATCGCTACTGTGTAATAACGTAGATAATTAGCCAAGAGCATTAAATATTTATTAATAATTAAGTACAGTTTTATTTGGCATTAACAGCCGGGAGCGAAATGAAAATCCTCCATCATGCAATAATGTACATTATACATTGTAAAACTACTTCATTTTCCATACTAAGTGGTCTAGCTTAAAGCTAACTTGAAACTATGTTCGACGTAGGTCCTGTCTCTAATGATTATGGCTTATCAACCGTGATAGCAACGTTGGCAGGCAACGGTACTTGATCACTTAATTTTGCATACAAAGTGCTCTATTAATTATTTATTTATTAGGTTAAGAAGGAGCAAGATTTTTATCTGCGGCGAGCGGCCACCAGTGGTGACAGGCTAGATTATAAGAGTCTGATACAAGATATAGAAAGCTGGTAGTTTCTATCTGAATTTACTTTAAGTGATGCTTTCCTGTAAGGCGAATTTCACACTGGTCCGTGCTACGTGAGCGACGACATGACGCGGCGAGGACGATGCGCTAGCACGTTATACTGAAGCATCTCAGTATTTTCATTGTATTCTAACACGCGCGATAAAACACAACGACAACGCCTCTCCGCGCGGAAGATTTGACTCGTCCCGCGCACCGTCGCCGTCGCGTTGCGGTTTGCAGGATGGTGTGAGAATCGCCTTAGTTTAATATTTTTACATTTGTATAGTACTTATTATACACACACAACAACTGCAGCAAAACATAAACAGCCATAAAACATTGGACAGCTTATCACTTTTGAGTCAAATAAAAATGTAACAATTAAGTATTTTGTTTTAACTTAAGTTATAAAAGTAAGTAAGTCTAAGTACTTTTTTAAAACCCGTGATTTTAACATGACACGTTTATAATTAACCGTACGTTATCCTCGAAAATTCTCAATTTAAATGTTTAATTTGCGAACTGCATTTTTGTAAGAAGGTTTAATTAAAGGGCTCTTTCTTTTCGCTTTTTTGCGTTATTTTCGCTAGCAGCCGTTGCATTCCACCCGCGCTTCTGCTAATTAACTGAAATAGTTGTTTTTGTGAGCTTTATTTTTTGTTAGTGTACAGAGGTAAACGAAGGGTCGTCCGCCATCTTGGGTTTATTTGTGGACGCGCGTGCGCACCTCTCTTGTTTTCAATTAGGTTGATTTGTGAGAAATCGATTTTAGGAAAGTTCACGCTTTGTTGAAATGTTTGTTTTAACTTAGTAATTTTTTATCGCTTCTTTTTATAAGCTACTATTCATTTTTATTATGGAAACTGACGTGGTTTTCACACATTTCTGAGTGCTATGCGAGACGTAGCCGCGCGCGCGCACTCGCCCTGATGAAGACCGCCGAATGCGGTTGAAACTATAATCGGAATAATCGACTGAATCGTAAGTGAGTAATTCCCGTGTTAAAATCATAAAGCTACTATTAATTGTTGTTTTTAATACTTCAACTGTTTGGGTCGACGATATTCTAACTATCACGGGTCAAATCTATACCTACTAGTGGATCTGTGAGCTAGAGACCCTGCAACCGACGTCTGTCTCCTCCACAGGTCGCCTTCCTTTTCCGATTCTCGTGAAATTTTGTGAGCAGGTTCCAAATTTTGTTTGCCGAGTTTTTTACTTACAAAGTTTCAAGAGAATCGGTTAAGAAATGCAACCCGTAGACGAAGACAAAGATTTTTTTAATGTATAATAGGTCGGCGTTTGACCACCAACTCCCCTGATGTTAAGCGACGTTGTGGTCTAAGATGGAGCACGACGACCTATAAGGTACTTATTCACTTTAGCCTTGAAGTTTACTAGAGTGAAGAAGTACAAAGGCGGCAGTTGAGTGAGGCGCTACAAGTGCGCCACTGCTCAGACCCGTCTTCGGAACGGTTACACCGGACTACATCCCGAAACACGACTAGGTCATTTCACGGCATGGCTTGGTCCGGTGGGTGGTAACTAGCTACGGCCGAAGCCTCCCACCAGAGTTTGCTACCCGGTTAGCACTACCCGGGGACCACGTGAAGGGAATCAGAATAGAGTACACTCCTACGGACGTGGGTAGCTCGGCCCCCGGACATACGATAGCATTTTTGTTGAAGTTGAAGCATCGACGCTTCGCTCGCTTCCGTTCGACCAGTAGATTATCTTGGTCATTGTCTCTCTCGTTTGAAAAGTCATATGAGTGAAATTTTGGTAAATGACGTTAACGGGCCGTTAATAATTACGGGCTGATGATGAAGATGATGATGACTGTTGTTATTGCATTGGATGGTATAGAACTGCCTATTGTACCTCCATCCGTTTGTAAAACAATTACTTGAGTGTTTTTATTGGCTCCAGATGAAATGAAATGATACTTCTGACTGTAATGCTCTATTGTTGAGCCCTGAAGACCAATTATTTCCACATGTTGTAGGTAGATCCTACTCTTAGATGGCACAATTATTTTAGCCAACGCCGTTTGCCATCAGATAAGACGTTGATTTTCGAAAATGTGTATCTACATACTATCGACGTGCAGAGAAACTGGTCGATATACATTTTTTTTTTTTAATTTCAATGGATTAGTTATAGTACCCATAGACCTACCTATGTAAAAAAAAAAAAGATCTCTCACAGAATACTCCCTAGTATTCTGTGAGAGATCTTTTTTTTTGTAAGTTACACAGATTAATTAGTAGTTGAAAGAGCCATTTCCATAGATTAGGTGACGGTTATCTTGACACGTTAGATCAACTCCTGCGCAGTCTGAGACGCTCTGTCCGGTGCTGTAATTGGTTAATTTAACTTAACTCTCTTAATTTGTTGTTATAGAGTAGTATAAAGTGCTGGAATGTTTCTGAACATGTACTAAAAGACTTTTTTTTTGCTTTGATGGTAAGGATTTCTACGTCTCTTTAGACCTCTCCTTCTTCGTGTTCCATCTTATGTTTCTCCTAGTCGGGCCATACTTTTACTGCAATACTGGCCCGTAAGTACTGGCAATATTGCGAGTGTAGCCCGGCCATCGTCAGCCATGCTAGATATTTATGAATACGAGTAGATTGCCGGGACATACTCAAAACACTGGCGGAAAATCACCGAGCCAGTAAGTATCGCAGTGAAAAATGGCCCGTCCAAGAGCACAATAAGGCACAAATCGCTTTAACATCAGGCGAGTTAGGCAGTTGGTGCCCAAACGTAGACTCGATCCTAAACAATCACACAAATTTTGTATTTTTATGGAATAAAAAGATAAATTTGTTTGTTTGATACGCTTTATCTTTTTGTGGAATAAAAATGAAAAAAAAATGTTCTATGGTAAGCGTATTATCACTTGAAAATTGTGGGATCGATTTGGGTAAAACTTTTTAAATGTATGCTAGGCCAAAACTCGAATATCGATTCCGATTCCCAAACAAGTGCGAAGGTCCGCACTGTACATATTATATGTACTGCACTGGGTACAAAAACCCAAACATCAGCTAGTCTGGAACAAGGAGGCAAGTACTTTAAATTAAATTGAATCAAAATCCAAATTCTTAATTAACTGACTTAATAAAAGTTACCCATTATATTATTGTACAAATTGTACTCAATCTCTCTTACGGCACTCCTAGACGAGCAATATACTCGTATTTACTACAATTCTGGCTTATTTTGAAAATATTTTGAGGGTGGTCCAGCCATATAGTCTAGCATACATACGAGTACATTTCTAGCATGGCTAGTCAGCATTATTGCCAGTAGTGCTCGGCCAGTATTGCAGTAAAAATATGGCCCGTCTATACACGTCCTTATTCATGCATGCCATTTGCTAAGCTATAGCGACACGTGCTACATTCCTGGCCGCAATTAGCATCCTCCGATCACCTGTCCCCACTATTTACACAAGAATTTGAATAGCTACCGTCATTTTCCAACGGAAATACCCGTTAAGCTGGCGATCCTTCCGCTTTACAACCGCCATCTTTAATTGGGGAAAAACGCGCGCATTTCAAACTTCGAAGAGGAAGCGGATGTTCGAGTTGTCTTTTTAATAATTCTATTTTATACGTGGACCGTTCGGATTTAAAAATAAAGTTTCTTTTCATCTCTTGTAATATGTAATAGCTTCCTAGCTCTCAAATTATTTCGTTTGATGTTTCTTTATATTGGTTGTCAAATGATAACTACACTGAAATTGTGAATTAGGATATAAATCTTGCATAATGATATTAATTTTTCCAACTTTTGTTTGATAAATGAATTAGGTTAAGTGTTTTTTATTATTTTTGTAGAAACCACGTGCTTGTAATAGTTGAGTTCACACATTCTCTGATCATGACGTTCCAAAAAAATTTTAACTACATTTATTTGCTTTACCTACTTTCGTATCTGCTTACTGATCTTATATATACTTATATCAAACTAGCTACAGCTCACGGTTTCATCTGCCTTCTTACGGAAGCCTTTTTCAGGAATAAAAGTATTTACATTTGAAATACCTCTCTATCAAATTTCATTTAAATCCGTTGAGCCATTTCTGCGTGTAGAAAAAACTGCCAGACACACACATACACACTTACTTTTGCATTTATAATATTAGCGTGATAGGTGTGATTAAAATTGCAGCTCGACTCTATTTTATTTTCCCTCCGGTCGACTTGGTCCACTTCCTAATTCGTCCATTTAACCAACGTTATCCAATCGTCAACGAAATCCAACATATTCAAGCAATATTTCAAACCGAATTACACCAAAAATAATTACCATACCAGAAAATCATACCAATACCACAGGAAACAGAGCTATTTCCAAACGTCATACATCCAAACGCAATATGACATCTGTCACACGATACACTCAAAACAAGCCGTCAACTATTTGCCGTCCATCATAGAGCTAGTGGACTTTATAAACAGGAAAGTAAAGTTCAAAATTCATTGACAGGTATTTTGACAGCTGTAAAACAAGGCTACGGTATTCAGTATCGTTTCGAAACCGACATTGAGACTTGACGCCTTATTTCACGTGCAGTTTTTTACGGGCATTTTATTTTTAAACGTTGTTTTTAAGTGTTTTTTTGGTAATTTTTAACGAGTTTTGAGAGTGGTATTGTGTTTTGGAGATTTTTATTGGAAATTTCAGTCAAGTAATATTAGTGTATACTAAAGAGAGTTAAACAAACATCTGGGGGCCTACCATGCCGTTTTATTGCCACGATGGTTACGTTTCGTTTTCGACGCTGCGCGATCATGAACCTTATTGCGCAGCGATACTACTCACGTACGCGCAGCGTCGAAAACAAAAGCAGATGCCTTATTCTGGTGCACGCGATCTTGGTAACAACCTCTTTTTTTTAACCGACTTCAAAAAAGAATTATGAATCGATTTGAATAGTTTTACTTTTTTGTTTGATAGATCATACTATAGAAGTGGTTCCATATAGGTCAATTATTTAGAAATTGGTCACGCAGTTTTTTAAATATTAACAAGTCTAAAAATTGTTTACGTGGATGACGAGAAGTCGGTTTTTTAAGCTTTGCTTTATTAGAAAAGTCAAGAGAGTGAGTGACCAAGATAAATGTCGAACGCCAGAATTGAGCTCTAGGATGCTTAGTATGATCCCTGGGGGGCCTATTCTTAAACGTGAGATGAGATGAGATTTTATCTTGGTCACTCTCACACCTATGACGTTTTAAATGAGAGCAACAAGGACGAAAAATGGTGATATGAGAATCTCAAATCTCTGAATAGGGTCCCTGGCTTCTTTGCGTTCTCAGTCTTTTTACATAAATCTTCTAACTTTTCTTTCTCGGGCGGGACGTTCGCGATATTATTGCACGCACGGTCGTCAGACCCTAAGCAAAGCTTGTACGTACCTACCATGGCTGCCAGAGACTGTTATCCATCCATACATATTATAAATTTGAAATAGGTATTAACACCCAAACTAGAACAAACACAAATGCTGATCACATGAATGTTATGTATAGGTAGGAATCGAACCCACGCTCAAGCTCAGAAGGCAGGTTCACTGTCAAGTGAGCCAATCAGGCAGTCAAATGTTCTATATTTAACGTGAACATAAAGCAATAGGTATACTTAACTTATTTTCATTAAAAATGTTACCAAACCTACCTAGATTTTTTTAAGCTCTACTTCTGAAAACCAAACACATTAATAAATAATATTTATAATTTGTAGATAAGGTACCTACTGCGCAATTAAATCACTGCCAAAATAATTCATACCTTTTCATCTTCAATTCTTCCACAAGCTCCTGCCAACCGCAACCGGACCAAATGGTAAATGTAACAACCCAGACAAGGTTAAGAGCAAATGAACCCGACTTTCAATACATTCGTCAAACAATGCGCGAACTGTACTAATGCAGAATATTGCAGAGGGACAACCTCAAACCAAGCTGTGACTCGTAGTTTCACCGCGGTTAAAAAGTATCCTATCAGCTATTTTAGACTAACGGTGAGCTGTTCTGGCATGATTGAGTTGCAAACGATCCATCTGAACTTTCGCATTTATAATATTAGTGTGATGTGATAGTGTAATTTAGACACTAGCTCAACTGCTCGCGACTTCGCTCGGCGTGTCCAAACCGGTTAGTAGTTCAAAATTTTACTCTTAAATATGTACAAACCACCTCTTTCTAGTATCATTGTAGCTTCATTATAGATACAGATGCATTAGTAAGCCGTGGGTAAAGAAGTTAGCTTATCCATACTAATATTTTAAAATCTAAATCCTAAATCTATCTGCCTGTCTTTTTGTAAGCTTTTCACGACTAAACGGCTAAATGGATCTTGATGAAATTTGATAATTACTTACAGTATATCACGAGCAAGATTTTTAGATACTATTTTCTGAATAAACAAGAACGAAGTCGCAGGTAACCGCTAGTGTTAAATATTTTTACTTGTCAAGTTGTCACGGTGTTTGCTCGCAAATCAGTTGGTATAATCAAAGGCATCAAGGCAAGAAAAAGTGGCATTCTGCTCAAGTAATGTATCTGTATTATTCTGTAATCTTTAGTACTGTCTAGTAGAGAAGTGATTTTAAAAGTACACCCACGCGTTGGGTGCGTGCCAAGTAATCAAAATCCCATATAGAACATTACGGAGATTTGCGCTACGCCAGAATTGTTCTATGTGAATTTGTTGGTGAAATTGTTCTAAAAAACTGCCTAATTCGTTTTTAAACGCGAGATGTGATTGCCAGTTGTGAGATTAGTGTCTTTAGTTTGAAAGTTGAATATGATTTATGTATCTTTAAATGCTTTAAAGCTTCCACAGTTCGCCCGACGATATTCAGTCCCAAATGTGACAGGGCGCGAGCCTGAATCGTTATTATACTTGCTTTTTTAAAAAATCGAACGGTTGCTCAAGTCTCACAGTCATCACAACAAACCTCAAAAGGCGAGGAAGTATATCAATTGAGTGAGTCAATAAAAGTCCGTTTTCAAAGGAATAAAGATTGATTGGACGGAGCGAGTCCCATCAATCAACAACAAAGGGGATCTGAAAAGTATTGCTTTCGGCGAGATTATCAAACTGCTTGATTGAAGTTGTGTCCTGAAATTCAAAGGAGATAACTGTGTGGTCGAGATTTGATATTATAGGTATTTGCTTGGTAATTGACGATCATTATTTTGACCTCAGTAAATTAACTAAATTCGAACAAGTACCTAGAATCTAGGTTCTATTGAGAATGTCAGATTCCTTAAAAAAATCCAGAATTTAATTTTATTAAATGTTTCCCGAATTTTTAATGTCCCAAATTTATTTAATTAAGTACAGGGTGCTTGTGGAGTAATAACACTCTTTAATTTATAGAGATCCAGTTAACATTTATTTTGCGCTTTTCGCATCAGTTAAAAGGACAATAATACTCGTAGGTAGGTACGTAATATGTTTCAGTTTTGAAAATAAAAACGAAATACTTAGGGATTTCCTTAAAGTCCTTAAACTTCAACAACTCTTTTAGTTCAAACCTCTAACACAGGGTTAGCCACTCGGCCCAAAGAACCTTTTTTTCAGTTAATTGATTAGGTACTAAGCCAATGCTTTCAAAGCCTAATTCCATGTTCACACTAATTTAAATCCCGGGACCAAAGTTATGGATTAGATTTGAAGTTTTCAACCATTGTCTTAGCTTAATACCGTCTATTATGGCTTGAGATGAGATTATTGTGGCATGAGACGGGATTGTAATGTCATGACTTGGGCTTGGTTGTGTGTCATTTTGGACAATTTCATTGTTCAAAACAGAGTGAGGGCAGATTTTTTGGATGTTAGTTTTTTATTTCGATTATTTCTTTCGTTTTCAAATTTGAAATTTGAATGTTCTGTTTTTGATTGTTATTTTTTGGTTCAGTGACATAAAATGGCTGTGTAATTTTTTTTTAAGCCGTTTCTGGTTTCCTATAACAGGTAACTGCGTTGCAAATTCTTGGCTCTAACAAAATAGATACTTATTTACCAAAAAACCAATCCTTTATTGAGTTTTTGGCGGGAACCGAAAAGGTGATGTCGTAGTTTTGTATATTTTTCTAAATCTTGTTATTCTTCGAGTGTTAAAGTCTAATATTAGTGGATTATTAACCTTTATCGATTCGTTAACGTTCACGAATGTGGGAAAATTAATTAAACAAACATTGCGAAACATGACTTTTCGTGTTCTTTACAAAACTCCACTTAAGTTGCAGTAAAGTATCCATCACTTTACTGAAATGGGGAAAGGGGAGGGATTCATCATCGTCATCATCACCTTATCATCACCCACCATCAGCTGTAAAAAACTATATAACTTGACACTGGCAATTAAATACACATGACGTGCGACGCCAAACTCCCCTGGATGGGGAGAGCAAAAAAAAAACTCCTTAGTTAATAAACATTGTATAGTAATAATATAATAATAGCCTCAGTAATAGTTAAGCATATTTAATTTGTATTTTTCAACCGAGTTAAAAATTCAAAAGAGAGTTTACTAGAGAGAGGGAAATATTACAAAATCAGTAGTGAAATGATTTGGTCACAAAATGTTCATTCGGTTATAAATAAATTTTTGTGAGTACTTATTCGGAAATAACCAATACAAAATATTTTTGAAAAAGTTTGGTTCACTAATGACCGTTAAAAATCCACAAAATGTTTAAACTCGGTGTGACCAGCTCTTTCTCACAAACCTTTGCAAGAGGCTATTGTTCCCAAAAAGCTTTCGTGATTGAGACGACATTTTTTTTTTTAAACTTTTTTTTTATTTTGGGACGGTGCAAGTTGCATCTGTTCAGCACATGTGACCGCCAACTCCATAATTTGAGGAGTTTGCAAAAACAATAGGGATGGACCATCTCCAGGTGGTTTATCGATATCGATGGTTTTTGCCTGTCGATAATTTTAAGTATTGTAAAAAAAAGGCTCTAGTTTTCTCTATTTAGCATGTAAGTTTATTTAAATGGTGTTATTAAACAAGTAAAACCTACAGTAGTAATATAAAAATAGGTAAATTATTCGATTTCAGTATAAGGTTTAAAATTTTCCTAGCCGGCTAAACTTAATTCACAGAAAATCTATATAGTTTTCTTTGTAATTGTGCAGAAGATGAGGGTTATACTATCCCATGTGAGAAACCATCTAAGTAGCGATTCATCTAAGTTTCGCGGACATTCGCAGTTTACAAAAAACCTCTCATCACTACTGTTGTAGAACCAAGTCTTTCTAATGACAACTGTATTTTAACTTAACTTACTTACGTAACTTTAAAATGTATAACTTCATCTTTAAGAGGCAAAACGACGCACGTACGTATGACAGTGAGGTTTATCGGGAAGTGGTATATGGCCAGGCCATGTTTTCTTAATTCAATCATCAAGATTATTACAACTACCATAACAAACTCGATTTTTTATCGATATCGATATTAAAAACTTCCCTACAAAAACCATAAATTACAGGACACAAATCTCGACGACCGTTAAAATCTTGAGTCGGTCCAAAAACAAAGCGCTGTGTTACTTTGTCCAATCTGTCTCGACAACGACAATACATCGGATACTTTGGAGTTTGGACATATTGTTGAATAAAGACTGTCGTTGGGACGAATTAGTTTTGAATTTTTGACGAGATAAGTCTTAGAATACTTATAGAAGGTAGGTTTCCAAACAACACCTTCTCAAAACGCAAGCTACAAATTTCAAATCCAAATTCAAAATCATTTATTTGCAGAAATATAGGTACTTACATACAGGATAGTTTGGTTTTATATAAGAGTCTCACTATATTTACATTTGTAAAAGTTTTGAAAAAGTAGGTAGGTAATTAAATTTAAATGGTCATGAAATATCATGTAATACGAGTAGTTAGAATGTCAATCTTTGAAAAGTAATTAATTCGATTAAATTAAATACATTATGATATCTCATGGAAAATAGATTAGATCATATTAGATTAGATAAATTCGCTATGTGTTATGCGTTAACTTGCATTTTCGCGCACACAGATTTAATCATAATGTGGTTCCCTAAAAGTTTGATTATCGCTTAATTGGTGAAATCTGTTTCATAAAATTTTAGAAACGGTCCTTGTGGGATAGCTCATAAATTTGCAGGACACCTAGATCGATACTCATCTTTTATAAATTTGTATTTATAAGAAATGCTACTTTTTTGCCCGCGGTTTCGCTCGTGTTTTATAGCCTATGTCACTCAGAAAAAATGTAGCTCTCTAATGGTGAAAGAATTTTTGAAATCAAACCAGTAGTTTTTGAGTTAATTCGTTAAAAATATGCAAAAAATACAAATCTTTCCTCTTTATAATATTAATGTATGTATATGGTGTAAGAGTGTAGATGTAGATTTTCGTAGAGCGGAAAGAATAACTTAAATAGACAAATCCACAGAAATAGTCTAGCATTAACAAATAGCTACCTGTCTGCCTGTAAGTCTAGCATACTCACTAGCTACTAACTATTCATTATTGTACACCACATTTACGTAAAGCTGTCTATACAGGGCTATCAGGAAAGGGTGTACTTACTACTCTGAAAGGGGATCAATGTACTCATCTTTATAAGAAACTTTAACTATGGAGCCAACCCTTAAATCGCGAAAAGGCGTTTCATTTAAAAAAAACATTGTTAGTCAACAAAATGTTTGAAACAGCTCTTATTTTTTCTCGATTTCGGACCCATAGTAAAAGTTGTTCATAATTATGAGTACAATGACTTAATACACCCTTTCCTGATTACTCTGTAATAGCCTTCACTCCTCCAGTAGACGCTACAATACTACAGCAGACGCTACAATACTACAGCAGACTAGCTGCGCTTCGCGGTTCCACTTGCTGTCCCATAGAAACTGATAATTTTTCGGTATATAAGTACCCTACGTCCTTTTCTGTACCTTTGACAACGTGTATGTAATTTCATGATCATTATGAGTAGTTAATCCATGACAACGTAACAAACAAACTTAC
This sequence comes from Peribatodes rhomboidaria, assembly GCA_911728515.1. Lineage (NCBI taxonomy): Eukaryota > Metazoa > Arthropoda > Insecta > Lepidoptera > Geometridae > Peribatodes > Peribatodes rhomboidaria. Next base: position 15,194,988 of record OU452184.1, read on the forward strand.
TTTCACTCACATTTTCAAGTATTATCAAACTGATATTACTAGCTGCGCTCCGCGGTTTCACCAGCTGTTAACCGCACAGGAAGGAACCGTTAATTTTTTCGGACTGAAAAGTAATCTATATCCTTAATTCTTCTTTGATAACTCAATCTTTTCTTTAAAATGTGTATGCCAAATTTCATAGTGATCAGTTGAGTAGTGATGGCGTGAAAACTTAACGAACAAACAGACATTCGTATTTATAATATTAGCTAGGAGTTAGGATTTATGGTGTTCAGGTGTCTCGCGAAGTGACTATTTCGGGCCGAAACGTGATTTTAATGAGTTTGCAATGGGATATTTTAAACCATTCCAAGGGGAGTTCGCCATAACTCTGCTGTTATGGCGGGGAGTGGAAAATACTTGCTGTTAAACAAACAAAAAGTCCGTTAAACGTTAAACAAAAAAGTTGCAACTGCAAACTCTCTAAAACAGAAAAAAAATGAAAGTTTCTGTGTTTTGATGTTTGTTAATCAATTACGCAAAACTGGCTAAACAGATTCAGATGAAATTTGGTATGGAGGTAGTTTGCTGGATTAACACACTTACGAGTAACGTGTAAATACTTTTTATCTCGAAAAAGTAACGCTTCCTGTAGGATAACGGCTCAAACCTCGACGCGAAACTACGAGTAGTATAAAATATTCTTAATTGAAGTGAAATTTAAGTTTTATAATCGACCGAGGGAGCGGAACGTTTATGCTTCAGAGTAGAGCAAAAATGCTTTCGGCTTCCGGCGTCTGTCCGGCGTCCTGCTGTCTTCCTCTACAGGTCGAATTTCTTAACCAATTATTTTACGTTAAAAATAATATCACCGCGATTTTTCCGCCAATCAAAACAATAAAAAAACTGTCCAATAATCGAACCTCGATTTTGAGACACTTTTTTCGTTAATACTCATGAAATTTCAAGAGAATCGGTTGAGATATAGCGACCTGTAGAGATCTTTAGCTCGCAGAGCCACTCAAAGTCAAAATCAAAGTGTCTCTACTCAATTGGGTATCGAAGATACATACACGTATAAACTTCAAAGTTATAAAAACGACTCGACCGCCTTGTTCGGAAAAAGAGCCACTACTCAGAAGAACAGGCAAGAAACTGAGGGGCATTTTTTTTATTCGCTAAGGTTTGTCTCACAAATTTTGGCTTATTACTAGATAACATCATTTATTTATGTACTATAGTGGCTTCTACTTGCCCTAATTATTATGCCAAGGTGCATAATGCTGTGAAAATTTATGAAAGTAGTACCTAAGTAACAAGTAGGTAACTATAGAGACTACTAGCTGCTTTCCGCGGTTTCACCCGCGGTTAAAAATTATCGTATGTGCTAAAAGTATTCTAGACTTATAATCTTTCTCTGTGTCAAATTTTATCTATTTATTTCAGCCGTTCTGGCGTGAAAAAGTAACAAAAATCCATTCATCCATCCATTCTTACAAACTTTCATGTTTATAATATTAAGTAGGTAGTAAGTAGGTTTATAATTTTTCAAATAAAAAAGTACCTCCCTAAATTCGCTGATAATAAATTTTTATGACCAAAGTAAAAGGATCTCGTGAATCGAAAGATCCTTCTCAAGGATACATAAAACAATCAGAATGAAGGTGGTAATTCAATCTTCTACAAAAATTGTTTAGTAAACAACCATGTCAATTTACGAAAGTTTTGTTTGGCTTTGAAAGGCAAACAGCTTTTTAAAAAGTTTACTGCGACAGAGGGTTAACATGCGTTTCGTGTGTCAGGTTAACCAGAAAAAGTACGCTATACTTTAATAATTTAGCTCGCTGTACTTGTCAATAAAATAACTTATTATACAGACCAGTACTGCTACATTACTGCTACAGCTATTTTAGGTTATTTATCCTCGATAAAATCAATGAAAAAAACCTCTGTATTACTTTAGTTCATATTTCAGTAGGTTAGGCACTAGTTAGTCAAAATTTCAGTTTTTTATCGTATTAAACGCTATTCAAAGTTCAAAAGCCCGTTTCCAATTACCATACCCTTTGTGTTGAACCCTGTATTTTACCTCAACAAGCTTCTCAGATAATAAACATAACTCCGAGTGCAGCGTGCATACAGATGAGATGCACTCAGATTTTTAAGTACCAATCATCATTGTGTGAAAATATATTTTCATTGCAAGTGGAAGATGGTTTGAGTGGTTTATTGCATTTCAATTAAGTCTGGCAAGGAATATATAAATAATGATCTCATCTTTACTTACGTACGAAAAAAATTACGTCCTTCACAAGTATGGTCTTGCAAACATACGTAAACGTGACCTTGTTCATATGACCTAGAATTTTGTATGAAATCGGAGATATTGAATGGGTGGATTCTTTCGTATATTGCATTTTAAATTTTATGTTTTCTCTTCCTTGACATTTTGACTCCAATAAAACCAAGCTCATAAGACTGAAAGTGGCGATAAGCAAAATCTACATTCGGCATTGTCGGATGATCATATTCGATCAAGCTAGCGTTAGCGAACGAAGCGTCTATGCTACAGCTTCGACAAAAAAGCTTTCGTAGGTATGTCCGAATTCCGTATCTCTGTCTTCATCTTCAGGTAGCATTATTTAACCGATTCTCTTGAAATTTTGTGAGCCCTATTCGGAGATTTGAGATTTTCGTCTCAACTTTTTTGTACTTGTTCCTCTCGTTTGAAACGTGATTGGTGATAGAAAAGATAAAATCTCATTTCATCTCCCGCGTAGGAATAGCCCCACAGGTTCGTTAACTTTCCAGAATTTTGCTTGCCGAGTCAGTTTTTGGATAATTTTCGAAATGGCGGAAGATAGTCGGTTAAGAAATGCTGTAGAGGAAGACAAAAATCCGGACAAAGATCCGGATAGAAATCGGACATACGAAAGACCTCGCCAACACGCGCGGTCGATAAACATTGGGAGACATTTTTGCACACACGGTCGCCTGACCCCAAACTAAGCCAAGCTTGTACTAGTAGTAACACAACCCTTTCCTTGCAACAGATAACAACCACGCAGTTCAGGAAGCCTCGACGAGCGAGAGACTACGGCTGCTCTGCGAGCTGAAGTCTGTGAAGCCGGGCCGGCTGCCGGAGGTGCTGTGGTACAAAGACGGACAGCTGGTGGTGCTGGACGGACAGTCTAAGAGGATCTCGACGCAGAGGCAATGGTGAGTCTATAACTGTTAAGTGGAATTTTATAATTAGTTAGTATTGCGTAGGATTGAATATTTTTTACCCTACTGTGCAAGAAGGATGGTTGTTTTTCAAGTGTATGTATGTATGTATGTGGGTATCTATGTACGAGGTTTCTTTGGCACGATCTACAGCCTAAATAGCTTGATGGATTTCTTCATGTGAGGTGTCATTTGAATCGTCTTGATAGTGGAAGTGATATAAGGTACTACATATTGCAGCCGGGTTTTTTGGTTTTCTTTAATGTTACTTCTTATTAACAACTGTGAAATTTATTTTTACTTTATTGAATACTGACCGTAATATTATTATCCGCGGCTGAATCTGCGGAAGACCTCAAAAGGCGCAAAAATAAACCCTGGGCTGTGGGTACATTTTTGAGCCTTTTGCGGTCGAAGCATTGGGACCGTGGGGACCAAGGGCCAATAAAATTAAGAAAAACTATCATTGCGTCATGTCGGAGCATCTCGTGACCAAAATGCTGACCGATACTTTGCCTAACGAATCAGTATAGCAATCCAACGTGGAAATGCGGCCAGCATTTTGGATACATTGCCTACAGCTGGCAGTGGGTTAATAGATTAAGTTTTCATACTTCATTAAGTTTTCGCAAAACTTTTGCCTTATATAAATATAAGTAGGATAAGTAAGACCTTAGTATTAAACTAAACTTAACTTAGTATCAATCCTAATCCTTACTAGTTCTAATCCTAAATTTAATCTTATTTGATGTTTTAAAAGCGAAAGTGAGTTCGTTTGTTTGTTCATTTGTTACGCTATGATACCGTAACTGCTGAGCAAATCATCACGAAATTTTGCATAAATAAGTTGTCAGGGGTACAGAAAAAGGCATAGGGTTACTATTAATTCCAAAAAAAATAACAGTCCCGTGGCACCGCAGGTGAAACCACGGGGCGCAACCAGTGATACCATAAAATTCCGATTTCACGATTCTGCCGATGTTGCTACCTGTCTCTTGTAATGCAAAATCATGCAAAAACATGCAACTATTTTCTATATTTTTTTTTATATTAACTTATAATATAACCAACGAAGTCATATCTGTTGACACTTGAGATTCTACCCATATCAATTTCATACGATTTGCTTTCTCGATTTCTATAAAATTTATTGGAATTTAATGGTTTACTCAATAAATGTGCCTCCATAATACGCTTCTCTCGCGCGTACTAGTAACTAAATACCCTTTTCAAAAAGACTAGCTATTTCAATTAAATATCTATTAATAGGTATTCCCTAGTAAAATACTGCCATAGTAAAAACAAGACAGTATGTTGACTCGAGGCCCAAGAGATTTAAATACCAATTCTAGCCTTAATACGCAGAGTTGTCCTTATGTCTATGTTTTATAGGTACCTACAACGTGTTGTTTTGCATTCCCTCGGAATTTGTAGAGGTAGTTCTACTCCACTAGCACAGCACGAATTGAAAAAAAAGCAGCTGTTCTATACATTTTGTTGACGTCTGACAATTAACGAATTTGTTCTATGGAACTGCTGTTATTTTTTCTCGATTTCAAGGTTGCACCATAATTTTTCGTGCTCTGCTAGTGGAGTATAACTATATCTGCAACGCCGCGGGAATGTGAAACAACACGTTATATGTATTTTATAATAAAAAAAACAATACGTAATACAGATAGTAGATGCGGATATGGTTTTCGCGACTGTTAATTTTTAGGTTCAAATTCTTAAACAAATCAATTTGTCTATTTACGATGGTAAAAGTACAATGTTTTAAGCATCGTGAGCTCAAATAAGCCTGATTATTAGTATAATTACATCATTATAGCCTGTATTGTTCAACAATTTCTACAATGGCAAAATTTTCTTCAGCGGTTGAAGGCAAATTTTTGAAGAATAGGTGATCAATTATGGCAATAAGATGTTATGGTAGGCTCTCAGGTGCGCACACACACAAGCCGCGCGGTGCACCGCTCTACGAAGATAACATTCTTCTTTGTTTCTACTATGATACTACTACATATTCTGTGGTAAAACATCAAAGTCCCTAGAAAGAACATAAACTTGTACGAGCAGTAATAGGACGCCCGTCTTAACACTAACGCTAGTAAAGTAATTGAAAAATGTGCAATAAACTTTCTTTTAGGGTCCGAAACGTAACTGCGTAGAATTCTTGATTGAAATTGTAATTGTGTAGTTTAGAGAAAGATTTATCTGAAGGGAAAGGTAGTGTCTGGTAAGTAATAGAATATGTCTATGTAATGTATTCGCTACTAAGCCACTTAAGTACATACTTATATATTTTGACTTTAAAATAAATAAATTGACAGATAGCTAAACGTTAAATATAAACGGAAAAAATCCACCAATAAGATTAGTAGTTCAGTATCAGTAGATAGAAGTAGTTCAGCGACATGGTTCTATTTAATTTTACTTCCCCGTACTTCAATTCATAAGCAATTTACTAAGTATTGCATTCAACAGCGTTATTGCTACAAGAACCTTATTCAGGCACTAAACTAAGTCGAAATCGAAGACATTAATTTGCTCTTTATCTTACATACATACCAGAATATCATAAGGATCAACCATGACTTCAATATTTCAATCACAATTCCAGATTCCAAATCTCCCAACGCATTTCGATCGTGTTCATATTTCAATGCATCAAATCCGTCCCACTGCGTGTTGCATTATGAATTATAACTATCCAAGTATAGAAGCGCGTAAATATCGCTTGGTTTATGTTCCGTGGTATGTCTCTATTCTCGGTCTTCTTGGTAATATTGTTGATATCTCGGTGTTACTATTTTGGTGCTCTATTGCTGGTTACTGGTCGGTTTTGTGTGCTTTCTTTAATTGATTATGTAGAGGTGGTGAAGACAGATGAATCAAAATCTTTATTGTTTGGCTAAATTGGTCTTGATTTAGTAGGTCTTTTTTTGTAATTACCAGAATCGTAAAAAATATACCATGGGTTTTGATTTTTTTTTAATACAAAGTTAATTTATATCATGACATTATTTTGATAACATCTTAATCTCTTCAACAAACGATGGCCAGACGATCAAAATGACCGTCATATTCATATCATTGTCTCTGCGGACGCCCACAGCTGGACAAAGGCCTCCTCTAAAGATCTCCAGAATGGCCGGTCATGCGCTCCCTGCATCAAACAATAACAATTAATTATTCAAAAAACGTTCATTTTCTGCCATTCCAGGTTACGAATAAGGAGTTTCCGAGCAAAAGACGCCGGCGTATACTCGTGTCAGTACGACGATGACGATGAGCGACCCAGGGATATGAGAGTCACCATCAAATACAAGGAACCAGACCAAGACATCGCAGGTAACGCAGATTTCAATGTAAATAGGAAGTTGAAAGCAGACCTGGGCTGGCAGCCAGATGTACATGTGGCGGAAGATGCAAATAAAATCGATACACTCTCTGGTAACGTAAAATGATTTAGTGAGGTTTTTGAACACAGTAATTTGTTTATACATGTAAGTACCTTTATTTATAGGAATTCATATAGTGAACGTTGATGATAATCTGTAATGTCTGTAATGGATAGAGAAATTAACTTACATATTTTGTAATGTTATGATGTAAGTGCTTTAAAAAATTGACTAGAACCATTTCTGATCAAAACCATGTTGTTGAATTTATGATTCAGTTAATTTAGCGAAAGCAAATCTGTAAATTCACTCTGTAAATTTAGTTTTTATTAGACGTGACTCAATAAACAATGGTGCAGGGAATTCACTTAATGATATCCAATTTGATGAAAGATAAATTAGAAGTGTCCAAAATAAAATGAAACAGGAAACATCACCAGAAACTCTTTTGGAATTCAATTTCCCAATCCACTCACGGGAAGTGGTGCATTCAATCCTGCATTAAATGCATCCCGAATGTCATCGAAAAACGCAAAATCATAAAACCGGAGAGAAGTTATTTCGACACGATGGCTATCCCGGAATACGGTATCGGTAGTGTGTTTACAGATGTAAACACACGGGCATAAAGATGTTAATATATAATATTAAAATAGCTCGAGCCCGGGACGGCTTTGACCGTGCGTGATACTGGGCAATCTGGGCTTGCTTCGGTGAACTTGGTGATTCTTGGCAAAGTAATAAGAAAATATGACGTCTTGAGTAGTTTTTTGGGTTGGCGAATTTTGGGGTTGTTAGTTGATGTTCATCATAGGTAATCCTTCTTAACTAATACTATCAATGCAAAAGTGGGTTTGTTCGTTTGTTTATTAGTGTTTGTTGCGTTCACACCTTAACTACTCAACATCATCATAAAGTTTTGTATTTTTGTTGTCAGGTGTGCAAAAAAGGACCTTTCATAAAATTCCTTTCCAAGAAATATTGGTTTCCGTGGGACCAAGGGTGAAACCGCGGGGCTCAGCTAGTATTCTTATAAATCTTAAGCTTCGATACCAGAAGATTTACAAGTATGATACGAACTTGTTTTAAACAAAGGAGGAGGAGAGTCTAAGGTTGGCAACACACTGATATGGTAGACACTATGTACCTACCAGAGTAATGTAGATTTTAGGTGTCTATAAATGGTAATAGTGTCTCCTTACGTGGCTTGTTGTTAGATGGAACAAGTGATAGTTGGTCACAGATTACTATGTATGTGTACTAACATCAGATAGATACATAAATCATTCTATTCACAAGTAAGTTTTTTCCCTACTGGACAGATTATTTGTTTCCAGGATACCAAGCCGACGTTGACATCGACAGGCCTCTACCAGAAATCCTCTCCCAGCACCAAGCCACACCTCTCGTCGAAAACAACACTATAGAAGAACCCGAAAAACGAGTGCCAAAGAACGTTAAACTCAAAGAGTACGACAATAAAGACGAAGATCCTGAAGACAAGATTGAGAAGGAGCATCCTAACTATGGTCACGTGGACAATACGAAGACGAAATTTGCACCGCGGTTCAAGCATCCGACGAAAATGTTCAACATGGATATGAAGCCAGCTGGCAGCTCCATCAGACTGCGGTGCGCTGCTGAAGGTGATTTATTCTTTCATTATTATTTGGTCAAATTTAGTAAATTTGCATCAAGCATTTGAATTAAGATCTTTCTAGCTAAATCTGGGCGCACTACAGCGTCTGCTACGCACTACGCTATACTGCAATGCACATAAGGAAGAACGCGCAGTTTTGTTGAGATCTTATGCTTAGAATTCTTAAAATTTTGGCTAATCAGCAAATTCAAAAAAAAAAACACTTTTTTTGGATTCAATAACTATAAAAAAATTGCGATGATTTTCAACATTCAAGACAATCTTTTAAATATACGCTGAACAATTATGTACAATGTACAATTTCATCACGATGAAAAATAACGTTTGGTTAGATTAAGTTTTCTACAAAACAACTATGTCGCATCGATATGTATGTATCAAGTGTGCGCAGGGAGTAAACTTTACGACCTGCGATATTTGTAAAGGATACAATGCTATTCTTATATCAAAATATGAGTCAGTTTCTTATTGCTGGAGATAGCCGTGGGATGTTGAGTTATGCTATCTTTACGAGAGTCTCGAATTGATCAATCATAACCTCGCAAGCCGCGACTACAATGCTGTCCATTCAAAATACATTTCAAGCAGATTACAATTTGGCTCGTTGGTCATTTATCAGGGTCAGTTTTGGGTTTAATGGTTGTGAATATAGAAACTTTGTTTTGGACTTAATTTCCAAGCAAAATAATATGGAATGAAAATAGATATTGAGATATACCTATTTTGCATAAACTTAAAAAAAAATTAAAACATTTAGGTAGATAGCTGGAACTAAAATGTTGCCCATCAACTCTCCGGGTGCGAATTCAATCTAAAACAACACTTACACCAAAGTGTAAGTGTGTGTTCTGTCTAGCTGTTCAATACACAAAAAGGACGAACAAACATGCCCAAAAAATACGCTCTTTAGAGCACACTCGGGTAAAAAAAAACACGCTCCTAAAACCAAAAGACCTACAAAAGAAAACACCATTCCATCCCAATAACTCTTCCGTAAACCAACCTACGAGTACCTATCTGTTCTTTACCCACCGATCATGGGCCGCTACAAAAATACCCCAACTTTAACTACCTCATAAACTTCGCAGGCAACCCGACACCGAATATAACGTGGTCCAAGAATAAAGTCACCCCCATAAACAGGAGCTACTTCCAGCCCTCGTATGGGAAGTGGTCGATGGCGCTGGACGAGCTGACGAAGGCTGACAATGGCAACTACACCTGCACTGTGTGCAATGAGCTGGATTGCATACAGCACACTGTTGTGCTGCATGTTCAAGGTAGGACTTTCTACGACACTTTAGATACATTAAGCGAATTGATGATAGGAAAGTAAATTTCGGTCCTGTACAGAGTTATCAGGAAATGCAGCTAAGCCGAAAGGAGCCTGTATCTAAGTCAAAATTCGGAAATTGGATCGTTGTACTTAAATGAATAGCTTTTACAATGAAGCCAACATTGAAATCGCAAAAAAAACATGTTCCATTCAAAAAGTAATTTTTTTGTCGTTTTCCGTCATCGTTTTGTGGAACAGCTGTTTTTTCTTGATTTTAGGGTTAGCCACATCATAAAAGTTGTTCATATTGATGAGTACAATGACCCCTTTTTGGTTTAGTACACCCTTTTCTGATAACCCTGTAAGTATGAACTTTCAAATAGTAGCAAATTTATTTTATTTTGAGAACCTATCTTAGAAAATGTATCTAATTTTAACAATAACATACGAGCAATAAAACTAAGTATCAATTCGTAGCGACCATAAATATCTCTGACAATGATAAGTGTGTAGCTGCACTCGGTCCATACAAATCAGATACTTGATTTTTGCCGATTGCAGAAATAAATTTACGAGTTTGTTACTTGAGGCTGTGTGTCATAGTAATTGTAATCCTTTTTTTGCTATTAAAAATAAAATTCCTCTAAAATTATAAGCAAATGCAGCTTATGTAACTCGACTAGGTCTTCGTAACGAATCACCGATATTTGGCCAGTCTTCGGATGGGTGACCGCGCGTGGCATTTACAACTGAGGTCCCGGTTGTGTCCTATAGGTATCAACTACCCTCAAGCTATGTTCGTTTTTAGGCCTTCGGGCGGCCTAAATACTCTGAAATACGGGCTAACCACTCGGCCTATGTGTACTTAGTATGTACTAACTTACTTACTAATTAGTATCTACATAATATTTCCTACATTTATGTCTTTGCAAATGTGACATAGACCTCAATTCTTTCATAGAACGCTACCCTTCGAAACCTTACATAAAAGAGGGCTACCCTGGCAACATCACAGTGCTTGTCAACGACACGGTTCAGCTCTCTTGCCCTCCGGTTTCCGACCTAGAGCCATTCCTCTACTGGATTAGACCCTCCAACTTTTCTCTGCAAGACGCAGAAGTGGGCCCGAGCGATATGCCGATTCCAGCCGGAGAAATTATTGAGGTGGTTTTTGATTTTCAACGGTGGAGGTTTATGTCAAACCTAAATGTTCATTGTTCTAATCTTGGTGACGGATTGTCATACTTAAATGTTCTTAGGCCTCAGTTCTGTAACCGTGAGTCAGGTCTAAAAGTTGGGTTTCCACGGCAAGCGAGAGGACCTATTACGGATTCCGTTGAAGTTTTACCAGCAAACTGCATACAATTTCACTTCTTTTATATTTGGTGGTAGTGACTTTCATGCAACTTGCTGTTACAAGTCTATGGAGTCTATCGAGTCTCCGCTCGCAGTGGAAGCCCTATTAACAGAAGTAAGGAGGCTAGTTTCGGAGAAGAGGTTATATTATGTCGGTTGTGGGATTGTCTTTAACTATGTCCTTAATTTAGAATTTAGTTAATACTCGTATTTTCAGCTTCATAGATTTTTATTTTGATCTTTATGTTTCTAGTTTAAGGTACTAATATAATTTAGCGATATCATCTCGCTAAATTATATTAGGTAAAGGTCAGTTGAACCTTTAATCAGCAGGTAAATACATTGATAACGGTGATGGAAATTGTATTCTAACAGTATAACAGTTTATTGTGTAGTTTTCTTTTACATTCCACAGTATTTTTGTAAGGTCTATTTTATTGTAATTTATTCTATAGGGAACTCTATTTTTTTAATGATTAGGTTTAACATTGTTTTAGAAGTTTTATTTTAACTCAGTATTTTGCGTTATATTTACGTAACATATGATAAGACTTCCCCAAAACCAATCTTCTATGTAATAAAAATCAAATTTATTCCTAGTCTCAAAAGCTTTTTCCAATTTGTGTTTTTATAGAGCGGTTATACGCCAAGCCCGTGCTAACCCAAGGCGCGGTTAACCAAACCGTGCTAGTCGGGGAGACCGCGCAGTTCAACTGCGAGTTCCTCTCCGACCTGCACCAGTACGTCTACTGGATGTACATTAGCAAGGAAGACTACTTCACAGAGTTCTACAATGAGACTGAAGTAGTCGAGACTAAGGACTCTGTCGTCTACCTCGATCATAATAAGATTATTCTGGTGAGGGTCTGCGGCTAACGCATGGGTGTGATCTCTTTGCTTCTGTATTTTCTTTGTCGTCGCAAAGCATGTTATTGTGACCTGCAGTTGATGCAAAACACTACTTACAAGTTAGACGTATTCTAAAGCATGTTTTACAGATATATTATTTTTGCTTTGATAAAATGTTTGTGGTTGTAGTTTAATTTGCATGTTCCAATAAGAAACATAGGTGTATCAAGTGTAAGTCATCAATGTAAGTAGAAAGCAGTTCATTATCACTTATGAAAATGTATTGGTTACTATGGTGACACGCACTTATTTCAATGGATGCATAAGCAAGACCGGAATAAGTAATTTACAACAAGTTCGAGAGAGACGATGACAATGACGAGTGACGTCGTTGGTGGCAGCCCCCTGCACGCTAACCTTGTTTTTTTATCATTGACTGATGGACTATAATTTTGGCATGCGTCATGATACAGACATTCTAGAATGAATAATTATGAGTATTGGTCTGTATTTCTTTTTGGTTTGCACTTTACAATTAATTTATACTGCGTGCTAGTTTTATTAAGTCTATCCTTGGCCGTTGTCAAAACAACCATTATAGTAACCATTGCCTCTTCCAGAGCGAGAATTCAGCGGACAAGCCTGAACAACTCACGTTGTACAACGTGACAAAGGACCGAGAGGGCTGGTATGTGTGTGTGGCTCTCAACACACTAGGAAACACCACAGCTAAGGGATACCTTACTGTTCTGGAATGTAAGTTCTTACTTGTAGATCTTACTTACTTATCTGAATTATCATTTTCTCATCGTCATCATTATCATCTAACTGAAGATTTTTTTTACCGACTTAACCGACTTTTTACACTAAATCGCAAAAAGAACTTTCTTGGATTTTCCTGTAATATGGGGTGTCCCAAAGTTTACGCAAAATTGTAATTAAACGGAAAACAGTTTTTTAAAGTTTTAATGATCTAAAGATTAAAGATTTTTAGCACACAGTTATTTTTTTTTGTTTATAGTACTTACCTACTTTCTATCTTTGTGTTAGGCTCAATTGATTTCACCATTCAACGCCATGGCACCTGAATAGCCAATTATCTCAAGACTAATTAGCAGATCTCTTTTATAATTTATTCGAACTTTATCAAAGATTTATACTCTCAATTAGTAACATTTCAGGTATTCGCTATTTTTTAACCGTTTTATCCACGTCCTGATAAGAATTACTTAACAGATAAATAGTTTTGAAAGTTAACGTACCAACTTAAAACCGGCACAAAATGGTGCCAATTTTTTTCGTCGTTGCCTTAATTTTTTACAAATTTGCAAAAACCTGTGAAAAAATGAAAAATGTATGTTATCCAACACATTTAGGTACTATTAATTAACTGCATTCATTAACAGATAAGTACGTTTTACACTATTTACATTAGGTTTTTGTAATAAGTATTTTTTTTTAACTTAATTACTTATTTTACCTAGCTAGATTTCTAAAAATCCTAAATCACATTTTAAAATTTCAATTAGGAATCCAATGTCAGCAGGTATACCTAAACGCTGACCATCTTTCACTTTTCACTAGCACTTTACCCGTAATATCTGTTTTCCTATTTATTTAAAAGTTATCAGTTGATTGTGAAACTCAGCCTAGTTACTCAAGCCCTATCTTCCTCTGTCAGCTCCACGATAGCGACAATTATCCCCATGTACCAGATAACTTTAATGGTAGAAACCTGAAAGCCTAGCTACCGTCCTACCTGCAGCTTATCTTCATGTAAATGTGAGAGATAGTCAGTAATATGCCCAGTCGTGAGGTGCATGCTAATAGTTATTAATATCTTATTTGTGCTGAGATAGCTTTGAATAACTCAGGGCGAGATTCACTGACCGTTCTTCGTCTTTAGGTTGATGAAAAGTTCAACTTTCCGTGCGAGATTCTGGTACTGGTGTGGATTTATACTTGTGGGTTTTAAGTTTCACTTAAAAAAAAAGAAAAAATTATATAGTTTCGGGACATTTTTACACACACGGTCGTCTGACCCTAAACTAAGCAAAGCCTGTACTATGGCTGCCAGAAACTGGTATACATTTGTAAAAGTAAAAAATCAAAACAGAATTGTTTGCTATAATACCATAAAGACTCATTTAAGCGGCTAACCGCTTCCTTTTCTAAATTTCTTCCTAACCTAACCCATCCTTCTTCTCATTCTGCTGCTAAAATCTCCAAAGAGGAGAAAGTTTGACTGCTGTGTTTGACAGCCCATCAAATAGATCTGATCTGTTGCTAATCTTAGCATTCCCATTCCAGCGTTTCCGGTAACGGAAGCCCTCGACCACGGCAAGCACACGGTCTTCATCAACGTCGTGACCGCCGTCCTGGGCGCCATGTTCTTCATCGCGGCCATCATCGTCGTCATGATCTTCAAGAAGCTGAAGAGGGAGAAGATCAAGAAGCAGCTGGCGATAGAGACGGCGCGAGCGGTGATCGTAACGCACTGGACGAAGAAAGTCGTCGTTGAAAAGCCTCAGATGAATGGGACGACTAATACTACAGAGGAGGGACTTGTGAGTTTTATTTTTATTTGTTTCCGCTAGTGCCTCTGAGATCTGACGACTTTCCGAGTCATTATCATGTCCCAAATCATCGGCATTTAAAAATTAATCGACAAAAACATTCCATAATAATTATTGTACCTGCCCACAAAAATTCTCGAGAATCGGTTGAGAAAAATCGACCTGTATAAGAGAACATGCCGGACATTATTGCCCAAACTGAACCGAAGACGCTTTGCGCTCACTTAATCAATAAAAAGTAAACTTACATACTTTTTATTGATTAAGTGAGCAATGTGGCCACAAACTCCATAATGTAATTGGGCAATAATGTCCGGCATGTTCTCTTATACAGGTCGATTTTTCTCAACCGATTCTCGGGAATTTTTGTGACCGTACAGCCCGAGTAGGAAGAGGTCACGAGATTTCAGTTCGGGACGAATAACTATTTGCATCCAAAGATAATGCCTTGCATAAAGTAACATGAAATTCGCTCTTTCTTCAAATGCGACCTGAAAGCGCCTGACTGAAATTTTAAAGCATTGCGTAGAAGTCAATTGCCATAATGTTATTGTAATTCAAGTTGACAAGTATGAAATTAAATTATTTTATTTAGCTTGCCCCCTTAAATTTAAACCAATGGACGGAGTCAAGCTAAAAAACTAAACCTGTTTGTTACAATCTTCAAACGGCGTTTTCTACCAACCCGCTGTGGTAGCCACTTGAATGAAATTGTAGGTGTTATGTAAACATTTGGTCTGTCTAATGAAGCCACAATATTCGGATAAAGAAGTGGTTTTGTTAACAATAATGCACTTTTAAAAATAAGCTTATAATAATTAGCTCAGCCTTATTGCCTTGGTTGATAGTTGATTGTATCAGGCGTTTCTTTGCGGAATTTCATCTTTAAAATTTTTATGTAACATATGTAACAGTTTTAACCTATCAAGAAAAATATACTTACGTAAATGGTAACTTCTTATTTCCCTTAGTTTCATGCTTGTTCCTCCTCCTATCTTCATGGATTGGGTATCTTCGATACCTTTATTAATAATAAATATATTTGATTTGATAATAATGGTTTGATATTATGCTTATTCCTACTTTTTTTTTTGCAGTTGATGCCAGTAGTAAAAATCGAGAAACAAAAGCTGTCCCAAGTCCAGAACCACACGTCGGACTCCATGATGATGTCCGAGTACGAGCTGCCCGTGGACATCGACTGGGAGGTGCCGCGGGACTCGCTGGGGCTCGGCAAGGTGCTGGGCGAGGGCGAGTTCGGGAAGGTCGTGAAGGCGGAGTGCGGCGGGATACTGAAGCCGGGGCTGCAGTCGGTCGTCGCCGTTAAGATGTTGAAGGGTAAATATAATACCTCTGTACGCACCCATTTTAGCTCATGCAGAGTGATGATTAATTGTGTATTGATGGTCACGCGCACATCAATAGCGAATGATCGGCATCCCTACTGAAAAACTAGTTCGATCTGGCAAGCAACAACGACAGCCTGATGATTGTAAAATAACGTTAGAAAATACATCTTTAATCTGAGCGGGCGTGTTTTACTCCGATCCTTTGTTGTCTACCTAAAGGAATAGAACCGGGGTGTTTTATCAACATCCTCGGTCCTACAATACTAACCTATACCTTACCTATAGGTAATGATTTGTTTTTCAGTAGCCATTGAAAAAATCTCCTAAAGTTTTTAAAGCAGAAGAAACAGAAACAGATCCTAGATGACATTATTCCTAACCTGGACATTATTTCACCAATAAAAACAACATCCTTAGAGCAAAGCAAGAAATTCTGCAACTGGAATTGACAAAAACCTTGATCTTATGGACAGATAACTGATATCGAATAATACCGAACTTTGAAACACTTTGCAATACTGAATTTTTTAACATTTGGAAACATCTATGCTACCACCACTTGAATTATGTGTTTGGTAACTTGGTAAGTTAAGATACTTAGTGTATATTCAATGACCCCAAATGTTCCCGTCCCCAGAGGGTCACACGGACGCGGAGATGATGGCTCTGGTCTCCGAGATGGAGATGATGAAGATGATCGGCAAGCACGTGAACATCATCAACCTGCTGGGCTGCTGCACGCAGGACGGGCCGCTCTACGTCATCGTGGAGTACGCGCCCAACGGGAACCTGCGCGAGTTCCTCAGGAACCACCGCCCGGGGAACAGGTGCGTACTGACACAGGGCATTGTACTGCGCGAGTTCCTCAGGAACCACCGCCCGGGGAACAGGTGCGTACTGACACAGGGCATTGTACTGCGCGAGTTCCTCAGGAACCACCGCCCGGGGAACAGGTGCGTACTGACACAGGGCATTGTACTGCGCGAGTTCCTCAGGAACCACCGCCCGGGGAACAGGTGCGTACTGACACAGGGCATTGTACTGCGCGAGTTCCTCAGGAACCACCGCCCGGGGAACAGGTGCGTACTGACACAGGGCATTGTACTGCGCGAGTTCCTCAGGAACCACCGCCCGGGGAACAGGTGCGTACTGACACAGGGCATTGTACTGCGCGAGTTCCTCAGGAACCACCGCCCGGGGAACAGGTGCGTACTGACACAGGGCATTGTACTGCGCGAGTTCCTCAGGAACCACCGCCCGGGGAACAGGTGCGTACTGACACAGGGCATTGTACTGCGCGAGTTCCTCAGGAACTACCGCCCGGGGAACAGGCGCCTACCTTTTGTTGAACGAAAAGAATGAAAAGTGCCGTGTTGGCTTAGTGGGGTGGACTACGCCTTCCGATCTGGAGGTCGTGGGTTCGATGCTGGCCGTGCACAACACAAGTGAACTTTTCACTCGTATTTTAAAAGTTTACGTGTAGTAAATTTTGACACGTTCTCTTATACACTGAACAACTGGTGAAGGAAAACACTGTGTTGTGAGGAAATCGACTTGTCATAAAGGAATAATTCGAAAGACATGTGACATTATAATACCTACTTCGAATACTATCACTACTACGAAAAGGCTTAATACTATTTAGTAAACCTACTACAGTTTAGTAGTTTATTATGTTGGGTTGCCAACAACACCAATTAAGTAAGCTACTGATGTAACACAGTGTTGAATTTACCTCGATTATAGATGACCAATTACATAGGTTTATTCATGACTGCAACCATGACGTAATATTTTGGTGACACGAATGGGAAACACACTTCCCTATACATTAACGTAGCAAATGCTTTTCCTGATGATTAAATGAGTTCTTATTTCCAGATATGAATCACCAAATGAAGATTTGAAAGAAAAGAAGGCGTTAACACAGAAGGATTTAGTGTCCTTCTCATATCAAGTAGCAAGGGGGATGGAGTATTTAGCGTCTAGAAGGGTGAGTTTCTATTACTAGTCAAATTTCGGTTAATTTTGATCTCTCTTTTTATGTTACATGAGTGGTCGAGCAATGTTAAGCAACAGAACAGTTTTAGAGAAAGAAATTCAAGGGCCTATTTTAATAAAAATCCATCCATATATAGTTTACCCGCAGAACGTTAACAACGCAAATTGTCTAAAATGTCAAACTTTTTTCCATGATGCCCAGTCAAACATGCATACTGCTAAATGGAGGGACAACCCCCTGGCTATCGTCATTTAACAAAAGGCTGAGAAAACAGTTGACTAAATGCCAAAAATGAAAAATGTTAAAAACGCTGATCTTACGCTGATTTTTTATTTTTTACTGATATGTAATTATGAAGGTATTGAAAAGTACATCGTTCCGTACTGTTTGCTATAGGATCTTACCGGTAACTAGTTCATTATTAAGTATTATATAATAATATACAAAAATAACAAATTACAAATAATAAACAGAGCTCAAGTCAGTATCCGCGGGTAAAGTACCCAAAAGGCTGGCAACGTTACCTCGCTGAATAGCAATGCTAATTCGCTGACCGAGGTAAGCACCAGCCCTTTGGTCGTTTGTTCTCTCTATCAGCCGCTTTGACAGCTCATTGAAGAGCAACCATGCGCTTGGACCCCAAGGGCCCAAAGTTTCTACCCCAAAAGGCAGAAATATGTATCCATCACCGAGGGATTCATATTTCCGCCTCTTGAGGGTTTCCGCCGATGTTGCCGCCGCTCCCGCCGTCCTGGAGGTAGATGATACATGGGATGCCGCCAGTGTGTCGACGCATGTGGCATCCCACACCAGTGGCCTACCATGACTCCAGGGAATCAATGTCATTCCGTCAGGTCTCTTACCATCGTCGCGTGCGATACCGTTCGGCTCAAGTATGGCCGGCACGTTGACGGTGGTAAGAGCCCTCCGAATGACATCGTTCAGAGAGGCGTGTCGGGACTGGCGGCCAGCGCTTTGGCGGCAAGAAAGACCGTGATGTCCCTGACGGTCCACGGATGCTCCACAATGGCAATGATGGGGCTCGTTTGTATTAGCCCCAATTCGCAGGCTGACAGAGAGAGCAAACGTACTGTTATCGAGTAGCGTCCCAATGTTTCTGGATGGTAAAGTTTGAAGCCAGAACCCCGATTCCCGCTTTGCAGAGGCTAGAAGACGAGCACGATCGAATGGTGAAGTAGTTAAACTTATAAGGTCGTTTTGAATTTTTTTGTTTAAGGGCTCGTCCCAAAGCCTCTGCAAATGAGGTTTTTCTGGGAGGCTTTCTCCAGGGCAAGCTGTTGTCCAAGCGTTCGTAGCCTCGGTCATAAGATTGGTGTCACTGTGCCCTAAAGATTTAACCAATATTTTTGTAAGCAATTTTCTGGTGCTGTAGACCGAAGATAAAAAAGCCGGGAGAGAAACAGTCGAAATTTTGCGGATACCCAAACCACCAAACCGGATAGGAAGGGAAGCTTGGGTCCAGGAAGATTCAGACATTGGACAATTTAGAATTTTTATAAGAATATTTTTCAAAGAATTGTCAAGAGTTGACAAAAGATCACTAAATGTCCACAAAGGGCTGCATCTTAATACATAAGTTAATTTAGGGACAAAAAGGCAGTACCGAATGATGAAGAAAGCCATGTGTGAATGGATAATGGAAAGGCGGTCGAATGATTCTTCAAATTTTGTTTTTTGTTCTGATATGAATGAGGGAAATGAGTCTGTGAATATCGGAGCACCCAACAAGCGGAGTGAATGCTTGTCAAGAATTTTGATATTTGGGGCTACAGCATTAAATTTTTCTATAATTTCATTTCTGGTCGGCGAAGGGACTGTATCAGAGATAAAAAGCTCACATTTAGAGAAGTTTAATTCTAAGCCAATAGAATCAAACTTCTCAGTGAGGATTTTTAAATCTGCTAATACAGTCTCCGAGTCGCCGCCGAGAGTGCCGTCGTCCAGATACCACATGTTTAATTTTGATGAGAGTGAAGAAATAATGGGATGAATCGCAAGGCTGAATATGGCAGGACCAAGAGGATCGCCCTGTTGACAGCCAGTGGCCGAAAGAATACGCTGACTTTTGTAAAGGAGCGTAGAGTCAAAACCGTAGCATTGAAATAAATAATTGTAAATTTGTGGAGTGTTATTAAAAATTTCATCAAGCAGAGCAGATCTAGAGAGAGAATTGAACGCATTTTTTACGTCAACTTTCATAACTACCTGACCGCTATCTTTATGCAAGTACGTTCGGAGGGCATGTACGGCGGCTTCACAGCCACCTTTGCTTCCGAAACCAAGTTGAGTCGGTTGAAATTGTTCTGTCAGTTTCGGTAAAATGTATTTACAGCAAATTTTTGAGGCGATTCGCCGATATGTGCAGCCACTAGCAATTGGACGGATGCCACCATCTTTTTTTTTCAACGCACACAAATTTGCGCCGTATAGCAAATGAGTTATGTCGTCGTGGACCTTGCCTGCAATCATCAGATTAGTTAGAGCTGTTAAATCTACCAGAAGCGCCCTGCCTACATCACCCGAAATTGTCAGGAGGTCTTTTAGATGTTGTGGGCTCAACCCGTCGTGACCACTGGCTGAGCCGCTTCTGAAGGACATAACTGCAGTGTAGTTACGCTGATTAACATAAATATGACACAATATACCCTCCATCGAAAAGCGCGCCAAACGGCTTATTAACAATGACTCGTTGGTTGAATCCAGGCTTCAGAGCTTGTTACACCGGCGTGAAGTGGCCAGTCTGTCGGTATTCTACAGAATACACTACGGCGAGTGTGCACAAGAACTGCACGACCTGATCCAGCCATCGCCGTTCTTTTATAATTGTACCAAGCGCACTAGTAAAAGACACCCTCTTATGGTGGAAATTCCGCTAAAACGCACTAAGCGTTTCAAGTCAACTTTTCTTGTAAGAACTGCAGAGGTGTGGAACTCGTTGCCTGTGTCTGTCTTTCCATCCAAATTCAATCCGGGGGTGTTTAAGAGTAAAGTGAATAGATATCTCCTAGGCAAGCGTGTTACACCTTCGATCACGTCGACGCTTCCCATCAGGCGAGTCAGTGGTCAAACGCATGCCTAGTCTATTGTAAAAAAATAAAAAAATACACACAAACACCTCACTCTCCCTCTGTTTTTCTCTCTCTCTTCTCACACACGACGCTCCGCAGTGCATCCACCGCGACCTGGCGGCGCGCAACGTGCTGGTGTCGGACGACTGCGTGCTGAAGATCGCGGACTTCGGGCTCGCCAAGGACGTGCACAGCAACGACTACTACCGCAAGAAGACGGAGGGCCGCCTGCCCGTGCGGTGGATGGCGCCCGAGAGCCTCTACCACAAGGTCTTCACCACGCAGACTGACGTGTGAGTGCACTTTACTTACCACCGTCAGCATCTTTTTAGCCGAAAAACATCCACTGGACAGAGCCCTCCACCAATGATCTCCACAACGACCGGTCTGGCGCTGCTCGCATGCAGCGTCTTCCCGTGACCCTCATTAGATCGTCGGTCCACATTATGGGAGGCCTTCCCACGCTGCGCCACTTTAGTCATGTTCGTAATTATCCCAGGAAAACCTAATACCTTTAAACTAGTCACTGTGTAAGAAATAGGCATGAGGACATGAGTCCTCATGAGAGGATGTAAGATATGCGGGAATACCTGCACATGTGGGGTGATGCGCTTCTGTGGTTCTGTGGTCAATGAGACGTCTGCAACTTCAAGGGAATTACTATTAGACATAACAACAATCAAAGCCCAGAGGAAAACATTTTTTAACAACAATACGTCATCAAATTATCATGAATCTGTTTACTTTTTGAACTCTGCTTCAAAAACGCATTTCAATAAAAAAAACATTATAATATATCAAAAGACTTAAGTATTTTACTGTTTTTTGGCAAATAGAGACGTCGTTCGTTATCGTGCGAGGCCCGCTAGCGCTTGTCAAGTATTATTAGCGACCAAAAATATTTTTTTTAATGATTAAATGGTTATTATTACGTTTGGCCACAATTCACCTGATGTAAAGTAAAACGATCATTACATTATCCAATTTGCAGGACGCCAACTACGCTAGCGTGCTAAACTTTGATAGTGTAATGGCTGGAAGATAGTTAACAATCCATTTTATTTTCTATTGCACGGGCTTAGCCACGCGAAGTTAGCATACTGCAAATTGAATAGTGTGATGGCCGCGATCCGGTCTAAAATGAAGCACGCTTGCGTATGCGATGCCTAATATTTTTTATCATGAAAATACCATGTTGTGTATTACGGGGGAACACCGAAAACTGAATCGGAAAACAACATGAACCTCATCTAAGCCTAGAATTCAATAAGATGAAAACATTGAATTCTAGGCTTAGAAACTTGCGCTTGCTCAGGTTTTAACACAAGTACTCGCACCAAAAACAACTTTGCAGTCTTGCCTAACAAATATCTAGTTAGTTAATTATTTGTCTATGCCGGTGATGTAAATGCTGTTGTCTGTGGGCAGGTGGTCGTTCGGCGTGCTGCTGTGGGAGATCATGACGCTGGGCGGCACGCCGTACCCCACGGTGCCGGGGCAGTACATGTACCAGCACCTCAGCGCCGGACACCGCATGGAGAAGCCGCCCTGCTGCACGCTCGAGATGTGAGTACATGAGTTTCACTAGTTGGGTTGGGTGAAAACTAATGTAATGCTGCCTTTACCTTATTTAGTGGAGGGTGGATGTGTAGCAAGGAAGAAATTCATCAATGGGATCACTTCATTTAGGTACCTCCTTATTAATTTTATTTACTTCAGTGAAAAGGCAGCTTAACAACTAACTGTTGAGTAGCTGATGGAAGTTACAAGTACTTGGGATGGAAGTTGTAAAGAGAAAATCATACTATTATGAATTTAGGGAGGGCCGAAGTGACGATGGACTGAGACGTCAGAGGAGAGACTATGCAGGATGCCGAATATTTCGCTAGTAGTAGATTAAACTAGTTAAGCAAGGACATTCTTATATTAAGTGCAAGTGGCCATTAGTGTTTTTTTTTGGTCCCATGCACGTTTCTTCCACTACCTTACCGCCTTCACAATTTTATCCAACCTTGTCTTTATCTAGCTCGTTAAAAAATATTTTTAGGTTTGTGTAGTCAGTTCACAGCAGCTTTATAACTGATGAATATTTATCTTCCCCCAGCTACATGCTAATGCGCGAGTGCTGGTCCTTCTCCCCCGGCGACCGTCCGTCCTTCACCGAGCTGGTGGAGGACCTGGACAAGATCCTCACGGTGACGGCCAACCAGGAGTACCTGGACCTGGGCCTGCCGCAGCTCGACACCCCCCCGTCCAGCTACGACGGCTCGGGGGACGAGAGCGACAGCGAGTTCCCTTTCATAAAGTAGCTTGGATTTACCAAAAAGTGGACTTTTCAGTCAACCACATCAGTTCGACAAATGGATGTGTAGGTTGGACTCACCAAAAACTGGACTTTTGGAGTGAACCACGTGAGTTCGACAAATGGATGGGAAAATAATGTGTCACAAAACTGTGCTGCGGTTCACCATAGTTCGATTGAGTGTGGATTTATTTACTAAAAACGTGGAAAGGACTTTCGTATAGACTTTATTATGTAGTATGTAGAATATAATAGTAAAGAATGTCGAATAAATGTCGAAAATTGGGACGAGATCCAAGTGTAGGGGATCGTGGTAAAGAAGTTCTGACCATTTTAGTGGATCTTGAGCCTTCCCCGTTTGGGCATTACAAGTGATCAGGTTGTTGTTATAAACTGTGACGACGTGAGCAAGAGTTATCTTTGTTGAGTTAGACTTGTTTTGGACAGTATTCAAAGTGTAGACAGTTAGCTGTAAAGTAAATACGATAGAGAAGCTGAAATATGATGATGATGTTAATGTTACTGGAGTGCTAAGGCATCTTTATTTTAAACAGAGATTTAATCCCACCTAACGTTTTTTGAAAGAGCTTGAACTCTGTTTCAACTATTTACTAAGAGATCAAAAACGTTTTTACTTAAAAAAAAAACGATGTTATTAGTTGAGAACGTATGTAATTTTTTGGAGGTGTTTTTCAAATGTATTATCTAAGAATTTAAAACCATTTGTGCCTTATTTTATTATTTATGACAACATGAATATCCGTTTATCTAAGTAAACCAAATATTATTATGAAATATTTTTAAAATATACTTTAGTAAGCAATATTTTAGGTGTACATAAATTAGTCTATACCAAAGGAATGTGTTATCATGAACTATATAACTATTATATTCTTGTAAAGTAAGATTTTTTTCTATATTTTTTATAAATGTTAAACTGATTCATGATCCATGTAATTTCAATAAATTATTTTTTGTAGCTGAATAATAAGTTATACTTATAGTAAAATATCTAAGTAATAGCGTCTAGTCTGCTATTCTCTTTTAATATAATTATATTATACATGAAAGTATCCAGATTTAGATAAGGAAGCGTGCATTTTACCACCAAATAATTAATGTTTTGTGTACTTAATTAGAAAGTATTTAATACCAGAATAATAATAATTGATAAATACATTTAAAATATTTTTCAAAGTATTCAGTAAAATTATATTGAGATTATTTGTAAATAAGTTTGTAGGCTATTTACAATAAGTTTTCCTAGTTTGTGTTTCTAGACTAAATTGAGATTATTTACCTATTATTGTATTCTGTCATAATAAAAATATTGTAGGTATTTTATGCTAGGGCTAGTTTTTATGCGCGTTGTCTAAAATGATTTGACTTTGGCACTTTTGCATTTATGTAAAAAAATATTTTTAGTGAATTGCCGAGTTTCGAGTGACCGAGCAAGCTATTTCCTGTCTCGTTCCGACTGCTAAGCTTACCAGGCTTCAGAGCGAGATAGAAACGAGCCAGCTCGCTCGGTAAGTCAGAACTCGGCAGTAGGTACATTACTTTTTTCTGAGAAAGGTTCCAGTTGTTTTTAAAAAAAACAACTAGTTCTGCTAAATAACGCGATGTTCTAAAATTATGTTGGTAAAGTAGCAATCTTGTTTGTATATTTGATGGGTTTTAATCGAAATATTTTAATGAATGTGTCGAAAAATAAAGAGCTAATGTATCTTCATACTGCCTTGTTTTATTTCTAGTACAAAGACCTGGGGGGCTATTCCTACACGTGAGATGAGATGAGATTTTATCTCGGTCACTCTCACACCTATGACGTTTGAAACGAGAGCAACAAGGATGAAAAAAGATGAGATGAGAATCTCAAATCTCCGAATAAGGGCCCAGGGGGGCTATTCCTGCGCGTGAGATGAGATGAGATTTTATCTTGGTCACTCTCACACCTAGGACGTTTCAAACGAGAGCAACAAGGACGAGAGAAAGTGAGATGAAAGTCTCAAATCTCCGAATAGGGTCCCGGAACCTAAACAGTGATGTCCAAATGTAATATAGGCGTTGAAGTGTTGTCATTGTGCGAAAGTTGATAACTACTAGTACCGAGTTCTTTAAGCTTTTTTTCTGTTTTTCTTAGTTGGGATTAGACCTCGCGGCCGACAGCTGTCCTCTAAAGGTTGCATTCTTCAACCGATTCTCGTAAGATTTTGTGAGCAGGTTCGATATTTGAACAGATATTTTTTAATTAAATTGTCATATTATATGATACTAGCTGCGCCCCGCGGTTTAATCCGCGGTCCCACAACCGTAGGTAGCTGCTTATAGATATTTTTGTCGAGGCAGTTTTTGGAAATCTTTCAGTGCTCACAAAATATCACGAGACTCGTTTGAGAAATGCGACCTGTAGGGAAGAGAGACGCTGGCCGCGAGTTCTCCAGGTCACCGAGCCACTAGTATATTTAGTTCTTTAAATATTTTTTGAAAACGACATTTGTCGAAACCAGGTACCAGGATAGCAAAACGATGTATGTACTCTAGATTCATTTTTGATCACCACGCGCTCATTAAAGCGCGTGGAAATTGTACTTTTAATTGTACTTTTAAATATAGTTTAGAATCAGGTCTCATAAATAAAATAAAAAGTTGTTATTCACATATTTGATCTTTATTTTTGTCATTTTATACTATGGCTTGGCCTTACATTATTAGGTACAAATGTTCATATAAAATTATGCTAAGCTTTTACAAATTACAATTTTTCTAAAGCCAAAAAATAATAATACAATTTTATGTTTTCTCTACTTCATATTAATAATGACATGAAACGTTACATGGTAAATAAATTCTTAACTTGGACGACTTCGAAAAACATTTTTTTTCCTTTAGTATTCTTGATTACCTATCGTTTTTTTCATACAGTTATAGCAATATTATAATAATATGTCGAACTTGTATTTCATCATAAAATTATAACATCAATAATGTACCCAAATGGAGTCGCCAATTTTCTTCTAACTTATAAACAAAAATAACATTAGATAAATCTTAAATTTTAACACAAAGTTTAATCACAATTTCTTAAAATTAAACAAGATTCAAATAATACTTCACAATTTCATTTATTATTTGGTATATCCAGACAAGAAATAACCTACCAGCAGCATCATGGAAATTAAATTTAATTTAATATACAAAAAACTAAAATTATGAATATTTAGTCAAATAGTCAAAAAAGTCCTGTCTTGTCTGAGTCTAAAACAGTCAACAATAAAATCGTGTAAAAAAAATATAAGTAGCATCTTAATAAATATTATTATAGAATACAGTCATAGTCGTATTTTTTATAGTAAATAATATGGAACAGAAAACTACAAATAAACAAAGTCCTAACTGTCGTTACAAAGGAACTCATGTAGTACCAAAATTATCACAAGTTAAATGTCACGTACGTATTTGTTAGTTTGATTGTAACTATCAAGTCAGGTGTATTAAGTTTGGCAACAGTCAGTCGGTCATTGATAAGTGTATTGACTACAACTTATTTTTATTATTTTGACTACTTTAACACGTCCAATGCCATAGGCGCGCCCGGCGTGTTCTTGCAAAAATGGCCGGATTGCAGCGCCAGCAACACACACAATGTTGTGCTCTGTTCAGCGTGTCCAACTCATTTTGTTGTTAGTGACATCCGCAAAGCCTTTTGGTTGGTGGCATTGAACGTGTTAAATTAATTTATGAAGTGAGGAATAATCATTTAACCTTCTCATCATTTTTCATCTTTATTGATTTAGATTGTTTGTTTAATATTGTACAACAGGGCTTTAATTTTACAATTTTAGTAGTTTAACACAATTCTGTTAGGCCTTAACAAGGCCCAGTTTCTTCACGTGGCTTAAATGTTAATTTCTAGTTTGTGATACTTAGTAAATATTTATACATTTATATTTAAAATCGGGCAATTTATATCGCTACCTATCTCAGCCTTCATGTCCGTTACATTTTAAACGTTACATTACATTACAGCTATGGAATTCTTCTCCGGTCATTTTGTACAATTCCCATTTAAGATTTTATATTGATAAGTCATAGTAAAATGCTCAATAATACATTGGCATGAAGCATTTCAATTGAACACGTCATCTTTTTCCTCAACTAGTCTTTCATAATCATTTTTAAATGTATCATTGTTAAAAAGATTGTCATCATAAAAATAAAAGGCAGCTATAGCTATAATTCTTTACAACATGAAACGCAACAAAAACGACCGGATTATCTATTAACCCCCTTATTAATAAAACGAACAGTTACTCCGTTTTTTGTCTTTTTCAATCTTTAATATTTTGAACTCGATCGAAAAATACAGAAGTCGAAGTAACTATTCCGAGGCTACTCCTCGTTTATTAATAAGGGGGTCAGTGTATACCTATACTTACTAAATCTCCATGGGACCGCAAATCACATATTCACGCAACGCAGCTTTTTCTCAGGCACCCTCGACGCGAACTGGTAACTAGGAACAACTGCTTTGGCTTCTTGTTTCTCCTCCTCTTTGACTTCTACAGTCCCTCCCATAAGCGTGTTCAAGCAAATCTTCATATCTGATGCAAATTTCCTGACTAATCTCTCTAGGGAAAACAGGTGGTCATCTAAAGCTTCTGGAATCTCTTCTCTCATAAAATCTGCTAATTTTAGTAAATACTCCGCGTTGGAGCCGGAAGAGCCGTGGCATTCGAGGATTTGCTTGGCGATTTCTGGTAAGGGCGCCGCACCAAGCCAATGCCGGTTTTCAGGCACTGCTATGTATAGTAAGGCGTCTTTTTTCTCACTGGTTTGTACTGATAAACTCGTACTGCTGGAAGGTCCGAACAGGCATGGTTGGGGATGGAAGTTGACAGTGTAGGTCCTATAGCCTCCTAGCTGGCATTCTCGGGTGCTGAGGTACGGGAGTGCTGCGTCGTTCTCAGCTGAGATCAGGAATGCCTTGCCCCATGTTATGCCCTGAAACAAAAGAAAGACGGGTTAGAAATGATTTTGCAACAGTTTTATCTAAGTTGGATTTGTTGACATTTCCTTTGTTTAGATTTTTAGAACAAGATCATCACAATGAATCAATATCTGATGTTGTTATCATACAAATAATAAAAAAAATTGACGGCTATAGGTATAGACAGATCCATGAAAGACGAGTTTGGTTTCTAGACAGAAAATTTTGCTTGATTCATGATGCAGATGCAATAGAAAATGTAAGCAAGTTCTGTAGTAAAATGGAATTGTACAGAATTTTGACCTTGTACTATACATTTATCAAATATTTTACTTTATGTATGTGCGAAGAATACATAATAAGATCATAATGCCTAATCTTTAAAATACCAATGATAATATAGAAGCGTTAGCTAGATGATCTAACCTTGACAAACCACGCCAGGAATGTGAACAAGTGCTGGGCACACGTGTAGCACGTGCTATATTTGGAACATTTCCACTAAAAAATTGTCGACTATATGACTATGACTATAAATTCAAGACATACATATTCTGAAGACCCACAAAAGTAAGATACCCTTTAATTTCAATTCAACTGTTTATATGTACATATTTACATAAAATAAATAAACAAGTATTTGGTAAGTATTAAATAACGTAAAAACCTTCATTAAAGTATAATTTTTTAAACAATACATATTTAATTGTGGAGGAAATAACATTACACGTGCACCATGCGTAGGTACAATGTGTTCAATTTCACTCGAATTTTCAAACACAACATCTGAACCAAAACGGAGTCAAGTCACTGTAGTCAATGTAGAACAATGACAAAGCAGGCAAATAGTAATTAACAAAGAAACAATAACAAAGACTTTCGGGTCGAAAGATTTCGTGATCAAAGAAATGTGAAGTGAAAACTCGGTTGATTACACATTACCGTTTTGCCTAATTCTCATTATAATTCGTACTTTGAACCAACTGCGACTTGGACTTAATTTATATGTTTGTTGAAGAAATATATATTCTGCCGCGTGTCACCGTTGATTTTCTAACAATTTATTATTGTATCGTAACGTGTATTTTTATCGTGACGTGGGTCGATCTTAGTATGTTTTTGTTCCCACTCAATAGTATTTTAGTTCGGGACAGCGTGTTATAGTTCTGTTGAACATGTTATGGATTTTATCTCATTGACTTGACGATTGTTTTCGTGGTTCATAGGTCATATGTTTGTTGAAACAATGGTTTCTGTTTGTTCTTCTTTATCATAACATGGCATGTTGCATAAGTATACGGTGTCGGTGATTAATACAAGTGTGAGACGTATCGTTTTATTAAATAAGGAAGAACTGATAATGTTCTTTATTGGATTGGGGAAATAAAATCATAATTAGGAGCAAGTACGTTGAATATAAATATGAGAGAGATATTGATATGACAGATGATTATGGAAAGTAGGGTGCTGTTGATAATTCATTTGAAATATTCATAACTCTGTAGGTATATAGCTTGATCATATTAAACTACTAAGCCCCTATCTAAAGGTTTTTGTACTATATCTTAGTTAATTACATGTGTGTGAATATCATCAAACAAAAACATATTATTAACACTTCACATTTTGCCATAATTTCATAGCAACAATCATGCTGTCAAGTGCATGATTAAACAGATAAAATCAGCAACCTACCTACTAATAAACGAATTTCGCAATACATTTGCCAAATATAGACTACCACGCGCCAGACGAGTGTGAATTATCATTTTTATCAGACCTTTTAGATCAGATTGTCAAAACTCAAGTCAAGCTTATCG
Source organism: Peribatodes rhomboidaria (assembly GCA_911728515.1). Lineage (NCBI taxonomy): Eukaryota > Metazoa > Arthropoda > Insecta > Lepidoptera > Geometridae > Peribatodes > Peribatodes rhomboidaria. The sequence continues at coordinate 15,224,865 of OU452184.1, forward strand.
TATTATTTATCATGGCGAATTCAACACACAAATATCGTTGCCATAACAGTCCCAGACATCTTATCATACTTTCAAGTACAACATGACTGTCTACTTTGATCCGGGCTATCACCAGTAAATATTTAACAGCAAATATGATAAGAATGTCAATAGAGTGTCCATTGGTGTCAGTCAATAATAAAACTGTTGTTATGTTAATTTAAGTTTATTGCAAATTTCCTGTCCCGTTTGTGTAATGCGTAGTAAATTGGTGATCGATGATAATGGACTTGCGAAAACAAGAGATTAGCTGTTGTAAATATTGGACAAAGCTAATGAAGCGAACGGGCAATGGACTAATGTTTTCTTTATAGTTTTATCGGTCGATAGGACATTTAGCTTTGTATATTTATAACAATTCTAACTCTGAAAAACAAGGTATAGAATATGTGTCATGTTTCATACTAATAAATACAACAATGAAATTAATTTAAAAATACATATGTTGTTTATACAAAAATAGTTTTCCTTTATATTCCAAGTCAAAGTCAAAATGTTTTTATTTAATTTAGGTATCAAAAATACACTTATGAACGTCAAAGTTATTTAAATAGACTCGACCGCCTTGTTCGGATAAAGAGCCTCTACTCAGAAGAACAGGCAAGAAACTGAGGGGCATTATTTTTTCAAATAATAAATAAATTACAGTCTCACCAATTTTGGCTTACAACTAGGTAATATCTATAAATACTAGTGGCTACTTGGCGGAAGTGGAAGTCTCCAGACATCTTTGTCTTCTAAATAATTCTTAACCTTATAATACCCTCTTTTCATTAATGTAATTTTTATATGTGATTTGAATTTTCCTTCAGTGAGCCCTGTTCCTGTATTCCTTACATTACATGACAATGCTTTGACACTGCACAACTTTGAGTATCACGATGGACGGGTTTGTTGTACTTGAGCTCATAATTACAAGTTTATAATGTCTTAATCAGTTATTGTCTAAATCAATAAGTATTGTTTATCTGAATTTCGCTGGCACTTCGAAAATATTGAAAAATAATAAGACAAAGCACAAAAACATAATAACTAAGGGATATCCTTTGTATCACGAAGAAGTTCATATGTTCATTCATAAAATTCTTGTAAACAAGTACTAAAAACAAAACAAAACAGTTTTGTAGCAACAAAACCTGCTGACTATAATAACATAGAGCATTGCAAGACAACTGTTTAGGTACTTGCTATAATGGTTGCACGAGTAATACTGCACGTGCAGCGTGCCAAAACGTCATTAACAATAATTACAATAATTAGTGCACGTGATTAGTAGCTAGTCAATTATTCGATACATAGTAATGAAATCTTTGGCGATAGTTTTTGCCTTTTATTGATTTAGAGAATTGTTAAATGAAATGGGTGAAGAAATAAAGAAAAGTATATTGTTTGGAAGAAGCTAGTACTGCAGAAAGTTAAGACTACAGAATCTCCAAAGTTTCCAACGCTCAGAAAGACTTTATCAAATGTCAGAGACAAAACCGCGAGTGAGATAAATGCCGTTTACATATGTACAGTTATCCATACATTTAGTTTAAATCCAGTATTTATTAAGAGCATGTTAAAAATGTGGTGAAGGTCATAAGTAACGCAGTCTTAGTCTATTCATTTCTTATTCCTAGAAGCGTACAAGCAAAGCGACACACTTAGCCATTCACATATAGACGATTTTTACTGTCTATTAGGTAACATCGCATTAGAGACAAAAGTTTAAATGACACAGTACAGTTGGCACATCCAAAAATGAAAGGCTGAATGGCTATCAAATCACGTGAATCGTCGTATGATAAACGTCAGTGCAGATTCGAAAATTGCCGGACGTAATCTAACGAACTACGAGTATACGATGACGATATCAATGACATTATATAGGTATTTCTTTTGATGATAATGTGAGGTGACATTGACGTCACGAAAAAATTGGATAGATAGATTTAGTCAGATAATTGGATAGACAGAGAGTGTAAAGATATAAGACTAATTCAATAACTCAATATCAAATAATCAATCAGCATTATGTTATAAAGAAGTATGGCGTTGCTATCGAGTAAGCTCAGCAGTTGTACAAAAAGCTAATCTATTTTTTATTACAATACTATGAAAGCTATTCTAGTTCTAAATCACGATTTTTTTAAAGCATAAACTATAGAGAAAAGCTGGTAATCGCATAACAAAATCCATTTCAAATCAAGGTTGCTTTCAAGTTGGCATTACGTCGTGACTCATTCAGAAATCCCCAGCGTTTGTCAGCAGAGCCAAGGCAAAAGTTAAAAGGGTTCAAACTCACAAAGACGTTCTTGAGCGAATCATTGACTTACTTTCCAGTTTATTTTCAGAAGCACAAGCGTCAAATTCTAAAGTTGGCGAATTTTAAAAAATAGGAACGGTGCCAAGATAGAATATTTCTGCGATTTTGTAAACAAAACACTGTTAACCGGGCGTTGACAGTGGTTTTACCTACATCTCAATGATAAAAATAATCAAGGGAACTGGTGCAACAAACTACAAGGTGGAAAGCAAAATATAGTTATAGAAGTTTATCAACAGCCAATCTATTTAAATCATTAGTATTATGAAATCTTTATAGTACTATGAATTTAAACATTTCTTGGCGTAAGTTGTGAATTCTTGGGGTGTAAGTATGCAAATCTTAATCCAAAGAAGTGAGAACGTTTTTAGAAAATTATAATATTCTGTAATTATCTAATGGTATGAGGCATCATAAGACGAAGACAATGCCAACCCATCATTATCAATCCTCTCGATATTTTTTGCGGAACCTTAAAATAAGCGTCTTTGGTTTTTGGAACATTTTCATTTAACATATTTGGCTTGCGGCGATTTAACATTCAGACCCATCGCGGGTCACGCGTGGATGAGATTGGCACAGGAAAAGGAACAATGGCGCGGGGCGGAAAAGGCCACTATACCCAGCAGTGGGTCGATACAGGCTGATAATGATGATGAAGATTAACATTCTAATCATCTTCCTACTTTTATCCCACTTCTGAGGAATACTACAGTATCCACGTTTTCTTCATGTTTCGTAGCTATTTCATGTGAATGAAATCTAATATCCAAACACGGTCCATAATTATGAAAATAAGCGTAAATAAGCTGCAAATAATGCGATTACATGCTCAAGTGTTAACGATCAATGAAACTGCACGTGTAGACTGACACGTGGATGAAATTCGACGTAAATGCGTACTACAGTTTCCAGTAAGTCACAAGACATCTATTCATTGCAATTTGCAGTAAGTAATGGGTTTTACTACGGATGTATCATGCGACTTGAATCATTTTGAGGTTTAGGTGTACTTTTATATCTAGGTAGGCTTTTAATTGCTTCTGTTACAAACTTATTATTATCAGATCAATGCGATAGTACATTAGTACCATAGTATTGCCTGGTAACTCAACCGCAGCTCAATCACATACCAACAAGTTGAACAAGTGATCGACAATTTGTTTACAAATTTTGAAACGGAGAACTTACATACTTTAGTCTGACTTAGAATAAATATATTTATTAGCTCCAAATTAAAGTCAATTTTCACCATAATTAAGAAATTATTCAAGTATCTAGTAAGTAGTTGTGGTAATGTATGCTATGACTTATGGTACAGAAAAAATTACTAACCTAGCATTTTTATTCGCAGTTTATCCTAGTTCTCACGGGAAATCCAGTAACAATGGAAACACACTACGTAAGTGTGTTACTAGTTGAACCCTAAGGGACAGGTATTCGTTTTCCCTACACTTTGGCTTATGTAACAAACAACACTACAACATATTAATAACTAACAATAACTAAACAATAACAAATATTTCTTAGTAAGAATGGAATATTGTAGATTGATCGTCATCATTTTGTTCCATTACAACTTATAATTCTTTAATGTGTTGCGTCCTTTAAAATCTGTATGTTAATAACAACTATCAAAAACAAATATTTCTTAGTAAGAATAGAATATTGAACATTAATCGTCAAAATTTTGTTATATTACAACTTAGTACCTGGATGGCCGGCCTTTGCTCGGTATTTTTTTTTGGAAAATAAACAATTGATTTTAGTCTAACCTCAAAGCAAACACTCATTGACTTCGTGTTACTTAACAACGCCATCTGCTGTTGTGTAGTTAAAGCAATTAGTTGCTCACAAAAAATAGTATTATTATTCGCCAATAGATGTCAGCAAGAGTCATATTTTTCAGTTGAGACTACTCAAACGCCTCCTTTTTGTTATTTTTCTTCCAAGTTTATGTTTAAGTTGATTATCGATAAAACACGAATAAAATGACATTTTCTAAAAATTATTCCTAGCTAGATCGATTTATCGCCCCCGAAACCCGCATATATTAGGTCCTTACGTATGAAATTAGCGTTTTGTCGTACTGATCAATTTGATCTGAAATATCTCCTCTTTGGTTAAGAATTCGAAATTCAAATTAATAAATTCATTTAGCTGAGTTTTTTTTCTTTGGAATACAGTCATTCATTTGTTATTTTCCTCATTATTTTTTCTTTGGCGTCGCTTATTACCGCGCGCCGGAAAACATGAAATATCGGTATATTTACGAGTACGAGTTCTACCGTGGCACCAGTGCTGCAGAAACAGCTCGAAGAATTAATGATGTGTACGGCGCTGGTGTCGCTAAAGACAGCATGGTACGTTTTTGGTTTCAACGTTTTCGTTCTGGAAATTTCGACCTTAAGAACCAACCCCGTGGACGGCCGGAGTTCAAAGTGAAAAACGAAGAATTAAAGGCTATTGTGGAAGCGGATCCATCACAAAGCACTTCAGAGATAGCAGCAGGCTTCGGGGTAAGTGACAAAACTGTATTAATCCACTTGAAGCAAATCGGGAAAGTAAAAAAACTCGAACGATGGGTACCTCATGAATTGAGTGAATCGAACTTGCAAACACGGGTCGCCTGCTGTGTTACTTTGCTCAACCGACACAATAATGAAGGGATTTTAAATCGAATCATTACTTGTGATGAAAAGTGGATATTGTACGATAATCGAAAGCACTCATCGCAATGGCTGAACCCTGGAGACCCAGCCAAATCCTGCCCTAAACGAAAATTGACTCAGAAAAAGTTACTTGTAAGTGTTTGGTGGACTAGCGCCGGTGTCGTTCACTACAGCTTTCTTAAATCTGGCCAAACGATTACGGCAGATATCTATTGTCAGCAACTGCAAACCATGAAGGAAGAACTAGCTGTTAAACAACCGAGATTGGTCAATCGCTCTAGGCCACTGCTGCTTCACGACAACGCAAGACCACACACTGCACAACAAACAACCACTAAGCTGGCTGAGCTACAATTGGAATGTCTGCGACATCCACCGTACTCCCCGGACCTTGCTCCAACAGATTACCATTTCTTCCGGAATTTGGACAACTTCTTACAAGGAAAAAAATTCCACTCCGATGCAGCAGTCCAAACCGCCTTCAAAGAGTTTATTGATTCTCGCCCCCATGGTTTTTATAGTAAAGGGATCAATGAACTACCCATAAGATGGCAAAAGTGCATAGATAACAACGGTGCATACTTTGATTAATTAAATATATTTTACAAAAAAAAATCGACTTTTTATTCCTCCCGTACAAAACGCCAATTTCATACGTAAGGACCTAATACTAAATTGTATGAAAATCGTTGGAGCCGATTCCGAGATTCCAATTATATATATTTAAGTATACAAGAATTGCTCATTTAAAGATATAAGATAAGATAATTCGGTAATGTGTTGTTTTTTAATGTCTGTATGTCATGTAAATTAATGTCATTGAGTATTGCAATTTGCAGTTAGTAATGGGTTTTACTATGGATGTATCATGCTACTTGATAATATTGAGGTTTAGGTATACTTTTATATCTAGGTAGGTTTTAAGTGTCCGGCGACCTAACTAATTTCGTCCTAGGCGACCTAGACTAACTTCGTATTGGCTTAAGGTATTCTATAGCCATTTCGACGAGTAGAAGAAGACGAGCGAATAGAGAGAGTGATGATACTGACGAGCCTCTAAAGTTGCCTACAGAGTGACAAAGTACAATTTCTATTTTTTTAATGATTTTTGCACTTCTGTAATAATTCTTAAGCAACTAAGAATTTCCCTTGTATTATGGATTCATTTAACAGCTAATGATGTAGACAATAGGGAGGTTTCCCTATGTAATGGAATTTATGATTTGTTTTGTCTATCTATTGAATAAATCAGTCAAAAGTGATCCCTTAAAAATGCGGATTTATTCATACTTCTATTTTCGCTTGGGAACGTTTAAAAAAAAGAACAAGAACACAGGCGCGGAGATATTGTTAATTTAATCGTACATGCCAAATTTCATCATAAGCTGACAAATGGTTTTCATGAAATTTTAGTAGTGCGTTTGTATGGAAATTTCAGAGCGTCGCGGCCCTCTTAACTGTTTCTGTTACAAACCATAGAATATTTTCGTAGAGGTTAAATTCGAAATATACAAAAAAATACGTTTACCTATGTTTAACATAAACAAACAAAGATATAAAGATATAGGATAATGGCACTACATCATGACGTTTGTTTTCGATTAAATTTTCGCGTAAGTAAATTACCATATAGACATCTAAGTAGAAAATCTACATAATATTATTGATCCCAGCAAAATATTTTGCATGTCACCAAAACAAGTCTGTTATCGAACATTTCTTTAAAACAAAAACAAAAATATTTTGCATGTTGGTACGTGCAGGTTTTATTACAATAACTACTATCTCAAAACACGGAACATGAAATAACAACATGATTATAATTTATATTGTAATTTTTTTGTAGATTACTAGCCCGACCCGGGGTCGTACGATACTTTTAAAGACCTTCCGTAAAAATGTATCTAACTGATGGTGAAAACCGCATCAAAATCCGTTGCATTGTAGAGGAGTTAATTGCGGAAATACAGACAGTCAGAAGTAAAGGGAGACATTATTTTATACTATGTAGAGTATTAAGGAGAACCCAGATAAAATCTTTGAGATTTCAAATAACGATTGTTTAATTTTTAACAAATTGTATGTTTATGAAACTTGAGGTTTGGATAGTTCAAAAAAATATCTTAAGGTAAGATTAGTTCAATTCTCGGTTGGTCTAGTTCGTGTTTAGTCCAATTTCCTGTTGGTCTATTTAGCAGTTGATTGTTTGACTTTAAGAAATATTTGTTCTGAGTGTTGATGTTAATTGTATATATGTGTGATTTAAGGCATCCCGTACATAAAGGATCCTAGTGAAAAGCTATGTTTTAAGCATTAAGTATTTATTTTAAGATTAGATGTAATTGATTTTAAGAAATAAGTCTGCTATACACATATGTTGTTCGAAATATAAGAATTTAAATATTTCACTACATATAGTGATAGATGATGACGATTATGACGAACTTAAAAAGTAAAAATAATCTTTCGATAGTTAATATACAATTTATTAATTGTGCCTAAGTAGGTAGGTACGTAAGTAGTAGGTAGATATGAGGTCAAATTACGAAACACAACTGCAATGACCAAGTAACACGATAATTCGATCAACTCACAATTGACCAATTGTTCGAATCGGTAAACAATTTTTACCAATCGATTATAATGAAACAAAGGGTACCGCAATCGATTACTAAATGCTATGGAAATTACTAATAGGCAATTGGAATACAGCCATGGAAAGGAATTGCTAAACCAATCGAGATTTCAGAGAATTACGGTTGAGGAAGCACAACAATTAATATGCCCCTGATGCTACTACCAATTGTTTTTGAATTGTTAATGAATTGTCAACTTTTGACACTTCTGGCGTACAAAAAGTGTCAATTTGAGGCAATACATTATCAATTTAAAAACAATTGCTTAGAAGGATCTAGCGCCAGGTCAGCAGCTACTTTTCTTTTTGCATATTTTTGAAGATTTAACATCAGTAAAACATTGATAACAAAAGATTACTTATTTTGTTTACTTTATTTTCGAAATTCCTATACGCAGGGATTTTAAATGCATCATTTCAAAATGTTAAAGTTCGCGATCGAGCTCTCGATCGTTTATTCTTTTCTCAAAGGTCGACCATCGAGATGCGTCAGATTCGTATTATTTTTGGAAAAGGGGTCATTGTGATACAAGGTTAATGTCGATCGCCATTATTATACGTACTTGTGTGAATAACTTATAAATAAGATGCAGTTCCTGCAACCGTATTTTTTAATAACCAACTGACTGACCTCCTTTGTCGTCCTTTAGTTTTGGATGCGGATACAGACATTGTGAATTGACAGGCATGTTTTGTAAACTGGGGAGCAGGCCCCTATTATTCACGCGCGAGATGTTTCGTTGTCACTCTTACTCCTATGACTTTTTAAACGAGAGAGACAATGACAAAAAATATCCCAATTGGTAAGAAAATACGTCCAGCATGCGTCCCCTCTCGTTTCGCAGCGCATGCCTCGCGATATTTGTTTGCGCCTTTACTCTGTAGCCTTAAAGGTGGAACCAGAACGCGGAGCGTAGCCGCGAACGTCCGCGAAACCCCTCTATTGGTCGAAAAGCTTTTAACAACCAATAGGAATTAGGAACACTTTCGCGACATTTTTTTTTCTGGCTTAATACATATTTTAACTTTATACTTTGCTATAGAAAACGAGTTGACAATCATTAAAACATAGCAGACAGAACCACGAGGCACTAGTTATAAGAAAGTTAATAGTTATTAATAGTTTTATGAAATTATAAATTCTGATTAAAATTATGACGTTTTTAAGACGCAGTTGATAAGGCCACCTTTTATCCTCATAACAACAGAATTCTCGAGCTGAACTCGAGTGATGGACATGTCGATACAGAGGTTATCTTCTCAACTTCGCGGTTCAATAACTAATCCAGAGAATTATCACTCTTGTGTGGCTCATACTGGACAGTACAATTACATATTCATAATATATTCGAGCGAGAATTAAATACTGAACACCCTCTATTAATATTTAATATTGGTAGTCAACTAATCACCATGTACTCGCATACTCGTAGGTATGGTTAAATCGCGCAATGTCAAAAGCGCACAATTTTTCCTAACTCTAACCAATGTCAAATGCAAAAGTGAGTTTGATCACTTTTTTGTTTGTTTGATATTTACGCTTTCACGCCTTGACTATTCTAGCGATCATCATGAAATTTTGCATACACATTGTCTGAGGTACAGGTTCTTTGAGACCGTGAAAAATAAAAGTGTCGCAAGTTGTCAAAATGGTCAAATATCCAAAAAGTGTTAATGCTAAGTGTACAATGACCATTGAATCGTGGTTGATCAGGTAAAGGTCTGTATAGACGGTAGATATTAGTGAGCGCTGTAGAACCCGTCTTGCAACGAGGCACTGGAGTCAAGGCTTATGATCATACCGCGGTGGTCTTAACTCTAGGTAAAATTTTGCTGTTTTGAAGAGCCTCTATCTAAAACTTTAGTCTGTTATAAAGAGCCTCTTTAGCAAAAGGACTTTCGTTTGGGGCTTTTTCCGGTTTCGGGCTATCCTTATTACGCCCGTTTATGACCGTTATGAAGAGGCTCTACGAAATTCTCTAGTCTTGGGTTATTCTCATTCCGCCCGTTTATGGAATGATTTCATCCTACTAATATTATAAACGCGAAAGTTTGTAAGAATGGATGGATGGATGGATGGATGTTTGTTACTCTTTCACACCAGAACGGCTGAACAGATCTAGATGAAATTTGGCACAGAGATAGATTATAGTCTAGAATAGCACATAGGATACTTTTTAACCGCGGGGCGCATCTAGTCAATTCATAAGGCGATCGTAAACAAAGTAAATCCTACTCTCGGTCACCCATCCAAGAAATAACTTTGTTCGACTTTGTTGATCTATTACGACCGGCTGAGTTATGGCAGGAGCGGATATCAAATCAATAATGATCAATTCTCGTTTTATTTTGGTTTTCTAGAGCAAACCGCTCGAACCTCAAACACGAGTCGCTGCAAATAGATGTCGTTTATAAAAAAACTGTATGTATACTCACTTCCGTGTCTTCTATTAGCGTTGCTACACGACCAGGCTGTAACAAAGAAAATTACAAATAAGTTATCTTTAAAATATATGCTGTAGAGAGATATAAGTTCAAAGGGCTAACCGCGAGTTTTAATACTTAGCGAAATTATTTTTCGTTTTCATTTGGCTCCATACATGTCATCTAGTTCTTTAACGATTCCGCCAGGTGCGCTTTATGTAGCAAAACGAAAACGTAAAAAGTTTTTGTTTCGATCAAATCTCATGGTAAGGGTACAGCTATTCAGCTAAACAATGCATAAAAATCAAATCAAATCAATTCATTTGGGAGAATGATCGAATACAATAATATCAGTGAGTATCAAATATTCTACCCTATAAAATTGAGAAAAAAATGCATTGCGTTAGTGACGCTTTTTACAAACGTTTCTGGCGACCACAGGTCATAGAAACTCTAACTTGGCGAGCAAGCGACTTTTTTTTCAAACTCAAAGTCAAAGTCAAAATGTCTTTATTCTATTTGGGTACCAAAGATACATGTGAACGTGAAAGTTTTTTTTAAATAGACTCGACCACCTGGTTCGGATAAACAGCCTACTCAGAAGAACAGGCAAGAAACTGAGGGGAACTTTTTTATTTATCACTCCTTTGTGCATGTCTCCCTTGCCATGCTGCCCGCAAATAATAATGCCATGTTTGTGATTTGTAGAGCGACACAGCGGCTACGTCGAGTCGTGTCGCTCAGCCATACCATCACAAATCAACGCATCGGATGCAAGGTTAATGATGATTATTGTTTATTATGTGCGTATTACGGTTTGTCCCCCTTTAACTCCGATATAGCTCCGATATAACGTCCGTAATAGCTAAGCCGATTTAGATAAAACATAGCAGTGGCACTTATTTACCATTTACAAGTTAGGTTTTTATTTCGAAAAATAAACTAGTTATCCTACTATAATGTTATAAACGAATTCAATATTACAATACCTATTATAATAATATTTAAAAGAAGAAAGTTTGTAAGAATGGATGGATGTTTGTTGCTCTTTCACGCCAGAACGGCTGAACAGATCTGGATGAAATTTGGCACACCGCGGGTGAAACCGCGGGGCGCAGCTAGTCCTACATAAATAAAACCACTGGCACAAGAGTCTCATTGTGCGTTTTCAAAATAGGTGACTAGCATTTTGTTTTGTACCTAATGTTTTTGCTCACAAACAAGCGCGTGTATATTATTTTGGTCGTGCGAACCGTAAAACTGCGTAAATCGTCCGTCTGGCCGATCACTACACTACAGCGTGAATGGCTTATTATTACACCTATTGAATACCTAAATACCTCGCGCTACACGTGTGAATTGAATGATAAGAGCCACCTAGCTATCTACCTAATGTTTATTAGAAAAGTGATATGAGTGTTGATAGCCAAAAGTTGACTACTTAATTTGCTAACTTATTTTTGAAACTACCTAGCTGCGCCTTGTGCGTAAAAAGTAGTATGCCTCCATGCCGAGTTTCATCAGAACCCGTCTATCCGTTTGAGTTTGAGTGACAAAATAGCAAACACACAATTTCGCGTTAATATTTTTTTCTAATTACTTATTTTGGACTGTTCAGTTGGTATGGTTGGTAACGACTAAATGGATGAACCAGAGTTGATGAAATTTCTGAATTTTTTTTTTAAATAAAATAAATCCTACTTACTGTCATCAGAACTAAATTCTGATCAATCTGTTAGTTAATAATAAAAATACCTTTAAAAAAATAAAGAGTTTTCCAAATCGGTTTGTGAAGGAATTTCGGGGCAACAAGCAATTATAAAAAATAAATGCAACCGAAAACACCGCCTATTTTTTGAAATTGATTAAAAATCTTTTCAACTTAAACCACACTTCTCTCTTACTTTACTTAGCTTAAAATAAAAGAGTTAAATAAACAATAATAATTGCCCAGAGTGAAGATAATAAAGTTTTAGATTTTAGATAATAGTCGGTGTAATTGCAGATTTTATCACATATAATGATAGGTAATGAAAAAGCATAATGCTTTTGTCTAGACGGCGTGTCGACATGATACCGGCAATAATAGTATAATTTAATATTCATGCTGAGAGAAAATATTAAAAGTAGCTAGCGCTGACAAAAAATGTTGAGTAACTCTGATAGGAAAGGGGATGGGGGCAGGGGTGAATAACTAGCAGAGAAAAGGGCTAAAAATTAACTTAAGTCTCAGAATAGTTTTTCAATGTTTTAACTGACTTCCAAAAAAGAGGAAGTTTTCAATTCAACTACTTTTTTTTTAATTGTGTGTAAGTACTTATGTTACACGATTACTCCACCAATTGTGAATCAATTTTAATCTTCTTCTTTTGTTTGGTAGATCATACTTCAGAGGTATGGGATCACCTAAGATAAGCATTTATTAAAATATCAGCAAAAATCTTTAAATTGTTTACATGGATGAAGGGAAGTTGTTTTTCTAAACTTTCCTTTTTTTGTCTTTTTTGATTGAGTTAAACATTTTCAAGAAAGAAAAAGACAAAACACTGTATTACTATTCCGAGGCTATACAGTGTTTATTAGTAAGAGGGTAAGTGTATAAATAATATTGCTGTGTTTTAATTAGCTTGTCAGTTTTTCTAAGATAAAGTACTCACTGAATAAGTTGTTGCCTACTAAAAAATATATTGAATTAAGCTGTCTTCATTAAACATTTTACAGTTTACTACAGATGTTAGTGATTTTCCTATTGCAAAAAACTATGCAACATTATATGATACAAAAAGGTGACAAAATGTTGACTATAGTAGTACCTGGGTAAGTATATCAAGACATCTAATGTTAAATAAATTTTTACTTTACTCTACTTTACATCAAATGGGAAGGATTCCAGGAATTTCAGACTACCACAGAAATACTTAGGCAGTTTCTACAAAAACTGGACAGCAATTTTTTTTAGTAGTGAATTCAACAATAGCAAAATAATGTGTTTATCTCTACAAATGAGGTCAACATCCCAGCAACACTGGCAAAATAATATTGATAAAATGTTGTTATTCTTTATCTGAGCTCTCCAAGTGGTAACCCATGACTAGCATGAAATTAACATGTAGGTCATTAATTACTACATACCTACCTAGCTTATTACTGGCTTAAAACAATATCTTTCAATGAGATATTTCAATTTAAATATTAGGGAACCTTTTTTTTATATTTTGGCTCCACAAATGTAAGTATTTAGGCAATGTAGGTAAGGTACTATTAACTGCCTACTCACTTCACAAAAATGTAAATGCAGAAATTAAAATAGCTTTACATGACTGATAAAATAATAATTGCTAGATAAGTTAAGCAAAATTATTTAACAGTAAAGCTCATAATTTACTCATATTATTTATTTTGTAGATAGGAAAGAATCTTATTCATGAGCATGTTTACATTCATTCAAAAAACAAGGTTTAAATTTTAAAAATAAGGTCATCAGATCTCATCTCTGATCCGCGCCCCACGTGTTTGAAAGAAAGTCGCGATGTTGCATCAGGCACTAACAACTGTCCAAGACGGCATTGACTCTAGTTTTAAGTTCAATGTAAATCATTTAAATTGACTTTATGATAACTTAAAACCTTTATGTATTTACTACATTTAAAGAGAAATAATTATACGTTTTCAGTTAAATAATTATACGTCAACATCGGCACAGAGGTCGCGCGCAGATTTTTATAAAATTACCTTGAATTCAGTCCCGCGATGTGTTGTATTTCCTTGCCAAAATCTTCTAGAAAATCCTTTCACATATCCAGTAATACATTGTTGGTATTCGAAGCCAGGGTTCCAGCAAAGAGATCCGTACCCAAAGACCCAAAGAGGTTCATGTCGTCGCTCCATCTCTTCTTCTTTTTTCTCAGGTTTATTAAATGTATTCTCCATGGTGACTTATCTACCTGTATTGTTTTAAAAAAGGAATCCCAGTTTCGTACTTGTTACTTTTAATTTTAACACAAATCACTGGACGACCCGCAATTTTTAAAGAAAATAGAAAGCAATGAACGTGATTCGCGGTCGAATGGAGTCTCTCCTGTCACTGTTTTCACTTGATTTGCCTAATTTTCTACTTTAGTTCCATTGTGAGTATATGATAAATACGGTGTAACTAAATAATAATATTAAACACTACGAATGTCTAAAAACCAGCTAACCACCCATTGCGACTTTCGATTGTTGACTGATTGTAATTCCGCGAAACTCCACGGACGGATGACGGACTGGCAAGTAACTCTTTTGACATCATCAGCTGTTCTTGACATTTGATTTGACGTTTATTTACGTTCCATTACACCAAACTGTGCCTTTTTGAAAACAAGAAAAGTATTTCATTTTGTGTGAATCGAACATTTTTGTAATAACCTGACTATTTAGGTATAATTTTATATTGTAGTGTTCTATTTTTACAAAAAAATAATGTCTAAAAACTCCTGATGTTCGAAAACAATGTTCTTCTCATTGTGTAGTCACCTCTGTGAGCAACAGCGTTGCGATTATGGAACGGATTGGAACGAAACGTCATGGATATAATTCGACCAATGGCGAGCCACTTCAAGAATTTCGTCATGCCATTGGTGGTGGGTTATAGGCGGGAACATGACGCAATTTTTTGAAAATATTTCTCAGATTAGACGGAGGTGGGAAATATTTTAATGGCAAGTAATGAAGTTGATTTGTTTATATTGCCGACAGTAATAGTATATTGTGTACTTAATACTTTCGTGCCTCGGACATGGATATAGTCACACTTCACACTATCACATTTTTGTACTCGATTCTTATTACCTAAATACGAACGATTTGTGTGTTCATGTACCTATATTTGCTACTCCTTTACGATGAAATGACTTACCAAACGGATTTGCATAAAATTTAAGATGAAGTGTTGATCTTGGGAAAGGGATTAATAAATAACTTTTAATATCATAATGGTCCATATATTTTATGTTCAGAGAATAAATCACATTGCATTATAGTAACACAGGTATTTTTAAACATAATGTTGATGTATTTTCCACAAAACATAGCTTTATTAAATCTAGCTAAAGTAAGTACGTATAGATAGCCATGTAGAGTATTTTATCCAGCTCTAAACATTCAGGTTAAATTGAAAAATAGTGAAGAAAAAGAAGTAAAACACATGTAAGAATTGCCTAAGTCCTTTATATAAGTACAAGTTTAATCTACTCCTAGCGATATAATAGTCGCTTATCAGGCGCATAAGAGTCTCCTAAGAAATGGCTTAAGGTTCATGCAGATAGTTAATCAAGGACTTAAGCAATACATACATTCAGTGCAGGTGGCCAACAATGTATTTAAAACGTCACTTAGTGCTGTCAAAATTTGACATACCTATTGCAGACGCCCGCTTAGAATATAAAAAGTCAAAATTAAAGCAAGTAAAGTTTTTTTATGTGGTATGTTAAATATTCGGATTGATACATTTAGATCCATTAATTTATTGATCCAATCTAACTTCAATTAACAAAAAAATATCACCCAATGAACTGTTTTCTAAGTATAAGCTCTTCTTTAATAATATGGTTGAACAATTTATTTAGATATCTAATGTTTAATACTTGGATCGTTTGATCTACTAACGGATCCAATGTGACTTTTATACCAAAACTCATTACACAGTGAATAGTTTTTAATCTATACTTGAACAAATTATTTTACATAAACCATTATTTATATTATTTGCACCAAATTGTGATATTGAGGGTAACTAACATTTAAATATCGAGATTACATAATATATCTATCTATAGAAGAAAATGTATTTACAATAATAATATATTTTATGATATATTGTGATATTTGGCTTAAATTTCATTCCTTGCATAGGAAATTATCTCAAATTTACTGGATGAAGTGTTTCAAAATGTAACAATTATTATGAAAATATCCGTTTATATAATAATGTTATGTATTATTAGACACCTATATTTTTGTAAATAATTAATTTTATGTACCTATTTATGGTTGAATATTGAATTTGTAGTTTTATTTTGCCTAATAATTTAATTTACTTATTATAATTTTTCATTGTTGTAAATATAATGCTTATAATTTGTTTAAAGTAGGTAAGGGGGCTACGGGTTATTTATTGCTTACTTTTATTTTATTTATGTTATTGCTTACTTTTATCACAATAAATGTTTAATTTTTGGAAGAAACACTTCAACCAGAAAGCTAGTAAAGTTAAAATACATTTAATATTGTGATGGTCATTTTTATTAAGTTTCAAGCTACATACGGTCAGACTTCTTACAACAATGATTCAAAATATCATAAACTGTCAAGCATTACAGAAAAAAGCCAATTAATATGGTTTTCGTCCATTCTGTAAAAAATTTGAAATCACTATCCCCGATGTCTTAAAGTGTATTGGTTTTTTGTTCTAAGAAGTATTTAGTAATTATTTAATTGAGTAGGTACCTACTGTATGTGTATTTAAATATTATTGTCTGTTGCTTGACCAATTCAGATAAAGTAATACATAAATATTGCAATAACATTTTAGCAACTTCTTATGCACATTTAAAATTGAAAACACTTCCTCGAATATACGAATATAATATCCTAATTGTTATTATTTAATACTATTCCTGAACACAGGACAGGTACGGTTAAAATATTATATGAATTATATTTGAAAGTATATATCTATAATTTATTTACACAATGACTAGTGATATGTAATGATAACTTTACATAGGGTTATGGTAAATCAGTAATTTATGATAAGTAATTATTATTTTATTTAACGAAGTATTTATTCAAAATAGTCTTAAGAACCAACATCACGAATCAATGTCACATAAATACCTATAACATAGGTAATTTTTATTACAGTTGGTCTTCAACTATTTATTCTAACAATTATTTTATACTATACATATAATTTTCACAATATAGTCATAATACGTATTTATATATTTATATCAATAGTAATTATACCTACGTTAATAATTTATTCAATTCTGTACAACGCACCACAGGGGAAAAAATAATTACTTAATTTAAAAATACTATAATACATAAATATTATTTCAAAATTTTCAGGCTTTTTGGTAATTCCCATTGGGGTGTAACAAGGATCAAAAATAACTTGTATTTATTAGAGGTAGGTAGTGTGTTTTTATATCTTATACTATTTTTATTATGCCTTTTGTAAGTTCATATTTGACTAAAATAATATTGGAATTTTTAATTATCTACTCATAAATAATATCAGATCATGACTATATTTTGGTCAATAATATCCTTAATTTCAAATTTTAAAATTATTATCACTACATTTTCAAGTATTTTAAAAGTTATTGAATAATTTCATTTTAACAGCACAAAAATTACAATAACAAATATTATCACTAATTAGATCTAAGAAATCACCTTTTCAATTTAATATACACCTCTTAAAATAGTAACACAGTGGAGTAATATGATAGGTTTCTGTTTTTGATAAGAACACCTACGACGCCTAAAATTATAGTGCAGATGCAATAATATAATAGTATTTGATAAAATACTTCATATAATTATTATTATGTTTGGGGATCAAACACTATTAAGTATAGTACTATACTTGTTGCAATTATAACTGTAGTTACACATATTACCTACCAATCTACGATACAGAATCAAAAATATCTTCAATCGTTTTGATAATGAATGTAGACGCATTGAAGCGTTTATGAGCAATTTACACAAGAAAGCTCATACATAATATGAGAAGATTTCGTAGGCGCCCAACGTTTATATTTAGAAAATTGATCAAATTTCAAAAGAAATTCAACAAAAAGCAAATTGCGATAACACACATCATATCGTCACGCCTTTCCCTCGAGGGGGCTGTCAGAGGTGTAATAGATAACACACAGTTTCACAAAATATATTAGAACGCCAATTTAACTCACACAAGTATCACGACTATGAAGTCATAATATAACGTGAACGCACGAATGTCAGTTTGACGTTTAAACGTCAACTTAAGCCGGATCCAATATGGCGCCGACTTAAGTGGAATGCTTGGATCATACATTCGACTCGGGGCCTTCTGTGTTGTGCTTGAAGGAAGCTCGAATCCTGGCGAGGTACAGCGCGCAGATGTGCCCGTAGCACTTGTTGTACCACTCTGGCGTGCGGCCCCTGGAAAGTAGAATAATATTATCGTTTCGGGTCGTTTTTTTCATACTTCAAGGCCTAGGTTACGCAACGCGGCAACGGTATGTCGATTCGATCGATCTTTTTATTGAGAGAGACGTAATAGCTATGTTTAAATAATTGAGAATCAATCGAGCTTACCTGTTAAGTGAAGATTGATGATAATTATTTGAACTTCCTTGAAGAGAGATTACATAGTGTTTTACACATGCAGCACTGCGATCCTGTGGTCACTTTTCACACTATTTTAAAGTTTTTTTTTTTTCATAACCTGGTAACCCTTCCTTTTCCGCCATTCAAGTTTAAAGTCCCCATTTCACAACCTATGGTAACCTTAGTAATGTAATTATTATTATTACATGTACATGTATTATGTGTACATCTACCCTTAAAAGTTAGAGTTATTATTAAAACAGTCCCACTATTGCTTAATGAAATATTAAAAATGCTTATTGTATTCAGGGTAGGGAGGGAGGGATTGAGTCACTATGTAATCTCTCTTCAAGGAAGTTCAAATAATTATCATCAATCTTCACTTAACAGGTAAGCTCGATTGATTCTCAATTATTTTCCTTCCTTTCGAGAGATTACATAGTGTTTTACACATGCAGATGTTTAAAGGGTTGTGAAATGTTATTCTCTTTTTGTGAAATCAGTGTATCAAATGTAATTAAAAATACTACTCAAATTTGGATTTAGCTTTTACTTCCCCTTAACATTCAATCTCACCCTATATTATTTCTTACTTACTTATAATTGTAAGTCAACATTTACTTGAAGAATTAAAGTAACTAACATTAGGTAATGAATACTTGTGGGTATAGTCATTATTATGGCAATTGTTAACCTTAATACCCATCTTCCTTGCAGATAGACCGGGGTCAGTAAGGATCTGCATATTTCACAATTTTGCACATACCTGAGGGTTATAAGTCAGTACACTAATACCTATCTTATGAGCAGTACTAACTGCCGCATATCTTGCAGAGTGAATAGTAAATACAGATACCTTAAGTATACCCCATTTTTTTGTAATGTCTGAGACTAGCATTTTTTTTTTTTTTTTTTATTTTTTATTTTTTATTTTTTTTTTATTTAATAATTATTATTATTTTATGTGAATGTCTAGAAAGTACCAACAATTCGTTTATGTTCTGTTCAATATCTAAATAAAGTTTTGTCTAAGTATTCTAACAGGTGTTAAGTTTCTCTGGTTCCCTTTGAAAAAAAGGGGGTAACACTAACAGCTGTTATTTCCTCTCAGGACCAGAAGTTTTAACCCATTGGGTTTTATTAATTGTTTTCTTATATACTAATAATACTATCAATTGACATCAATGCTAGCCTTTACACTCTGTGTGAAGTAACAAGTAACTAATTTAAGTGTTAATTGTTAACAATTTACTTATTTGGATTCCCTGGAAAGTTATATTTAGGTTTCAACGTTCATATTCTGAATATGCCCTTAGCGGACCATTTGTTCAATACTACCTATTTGAAAACCTCTTATGGTGACAAGGCTGATTTCTGGCAGAGTAACCATATCAGCTAAGAGCTACAAAAAATCCAGGGACCGGAGCCATCATAATTACCTATTTCAATACCTTAATTAATACATATTGTAAATAAAGCAAAAAAATATATCATCTTTTAGGCAATAATCATACTGCTTTTATGTAGATATCATATTATATATAGAGTGAATAATATTTCTGCTGCCAGGGTAAGTTGGGCATGGAGAGGGTGGCAGCTGCTAAATAAGAAATTAACAATTTTTTACATGGATTAAAAGCAATCAGCCAGCAAGTAAACTCTTGAATATTGAGTACCATATCGTCACGCCTTTCCCTCGAGGGGGCTGGCAGAGGTGTAATACAACACCCGCAATTTGCCGGACGATATTAAGTCCCAAATGTCCCCAAAATATTGGGTACCATGCCTGGGAAAGCCTGAAACTATTACTACACCCTCTGCTTTATCTTGGATGATTTTGTGTAAAGTCTATAGTATCTGACAGAAAAGGCAGGAATCCATAAAACCAATATTTCTCCCAAGAACAAACGAAAGTACTTATCAACCTTATATGCCTCCCGGTCTAGTTTTCATGACCTGAACAGTTTCCATTATTCATTTAACATTGTTGCAAATAGCGTCCCTAGTTATTTTAACTCTCTAGTTTCTTTACTTTAAGTTAAAACTTAGTTCAACCTTATTTAAGTATTATTGTAATTTTTTTATGTTTTTTAATAAAGATCTGTTGTTGTTGTTGCTGTAAACAGCCAGTTACCATCCTGATCCATTCACATTTATTTTACCCCCAATACTTGCTCTAGTCTTGTAAAATTGTATGTGACACTATTATACAAATACCACCTTATTCACACTACTATTGATTCTGAACAAATTTCTACAATTAGGTTTCATGTCTAAAGTAAAAACATTTTTAAGCAAAATAAGCCTGTAACAAACATTTCTAAATAATTGATGTGCATTTTGGATTTCTCATTTTCACTTTCTATTAGCCCCTTAATAGATCACATATTATTCCCCGTCAGATTAAGGCAAATCAGAAAAAAATCTCACATGAGTAATAATCAAGTCTTATTTTGTTATGTACCTACACAAGCATTTGTGATAATTTTTCTCCACCCAGTACACACCAGTTCTTTACATAATTGGGCAGTATTATGTTCATAGTAAAGAAAATTAACCATTTTCATTAGAAAGTGCTAAAAATCTGATTTATAGCCTTTTTACATACATCTATTACATGCTACTACTAGCTACTGCCTGTCTAAATTCCAAATGCCTACAAGATCTGCTAAGTTTTTTAGAAAGATCTATCCTTTGTTTAAACCTTTTCTAGTAGGTATAAAATAATTAGTTGATATTATTTAGACTTGATTATGATGCCCATACAATTCTATTTCTAAACTCTTCCAGATTTGACTTGGTTGTAACCTGCACAAATATTTTCCTATTATCCCGTTAACAAAAGATAAAGTCAGTAGCTTGAATTTATACATAGGAAATAGTCAGGATATTGTAACTTAATGTCCTTGTTTCTTAAACGAGTATTTATTGGTTTCATACCTTACTAAATGGGGCTGTACTACAGCCAAATGGTACAACATTAAACTCATAGAGCTGAATTATTCAAATTGTGAATACTTTTTGTTCTTCAGAATTACCCCCGGAGAAGTATGCATCTTTCATATCAATAAGTAGTTTTCATGAAGTAGTTAAGTGATAAAAATAACATTAAGGGGTGTATACACAGGTCCTCCATCTTAAAGCGGTTAGTTACCATACATTTATTTATTAACTTTAGATATTAAATAAGTATTTTTTACCATTTTGTAGAGGGATCTAAGAAAATATCATACAAAATTGATCTGGATGGGGACCTATATAAATCATAGCTTCTATCTCAATTAATTTTGCTGTAATTGATGCAATTAACATAATTTCAATATGCATGTTCAGTTTTATGAGTTACACATGAGAACTATGCCCTGTAAGTAAATTAATTTGTATAGGTAGGTATTTCAATTCTATAAGAAGGATATTAAATCCTCTAACCCACGACAAGGTAGTTAGTTCCAAAATAATGTTCTCTCATTGAAGAATAAAGTAATCTGAGTACCTGATTCCATTACAACTGATGTTGTATTCCTGTTATTGAGTCAGTGTTGGCCTGACTAGTTAAGGCCCACTATGTCCAAATCCTCACAGGCGTAGGTGTTGTAGTTGTGATAGGGCCCCCAACCGTTTAAAGCTGAGATAGTTGGCGCCACAGGCTCTGCTGGTCTTGCATTTAGTTGATTTTGGCTTGCTTGCTAGTCTGTTGACTGCTTTAAGCCTTAGTTCTATTGGAAAGATCCTTGGCCAAGGGTCACTAATCGGATGTTAACACTGTTTGTCTTAGTCTTCTGTTATCATGTTTAGAGCAGAGGAGCTGTTGGCTTCTGCTCAGAGACTGGTCACACGCCAGTCGTGCAGCATTAGTAACAGAATTTGAACATTGATGATTTTTCTTCTTTTATTAATATATCCATTGCCTGTCCGAGGCAAGACAGAGGTGCACTGAAGTGTTTCTGTTTAGCCTCAGTAATGTTATGTTTTTTACATACATATTCCGATACCTACAACAGCCTTGATTTCTAAGTTTAGCTGTGGTAAAATAGTTGACAATTTGTATCCATCTTTATGCAATACTATTGTAGATTGGAGGTGCCTGATTCTCATCGTCTGATGAGTGTTCATCTAGGTAGTATTTCGAACACCTCAGAGTCTAGAACATTTTCTGACTGTTCATCTGTATTTGAAGTTTAGTAAATGATAAACTTAAGTTTATATATTTGTATGTATTTGTATAGGTCCGTTTTTTTATCATCTGAAATTATAGTAATTCCTTCGAGAGATGTTTGTACTTACCCATTGCTGATCAGGTAGATATTGGTACATTAGTAATGTATGAAATTATGTTAGCTCTCTGTGTTTACAGGAGTATGCAGCTACCTGATCCTGCTAGGTAATTGGCGTTGTATCCTTATGGGACGCCCTCAATTCCTGCAAGACTGCAAGTTTATGTGAACTCTCTGTATTTACAGGAGTATGGGTGGATTAGGATTACCTATCCTGCTACATGTAAGGGTATTGGCGTTGTACCCCTCCAGGGCACACTCACGAAACACACTCAATCCCTTGTAGCAAATTGCTTACCAAAGACTCAAGTTTAAGGTTATCTTTGAACACCATTTTCGGTCGAGTGGTTAGCCCCGCCGATCAATTGAGTCCCCGAGGTGGTAAACAATGTATTTTTGTCTTAATGACCTGTATTATCGTCGAATAGGTAGATAAGAATCTCCTTTACCGGCATATCCGATAGCACGGCCGGCCTCCGGCGTATTTTCTTATTTTCCATTATAGTAATTCTTCAATCCTTCTATTTCTCCAATCTACTATAAAGTGTTTAACTCTATCTTCGATCTCCTGATCTGTCCCTTTTCGTTTTCCCATTGTATTTGATGTAAATATTTTTGTCGCGGAAAAAATGTGTATTTCGTGACGCACAAAAACACAGAATGGCGGAAAAGGAAGGGTTACCAGGTTATGAAAAAAAAAAAACTTTAAAATAGTGTGAAAAGTGACCACAGGATCGCAGTGCTGCATGTGTAAAACACTATGTAATCTCTCGAAAGGAAGGAAAATAATAATAATTATGTGTAAACATAGTCATGTTATCACACGACAAAAAGTGACGTGAAGAATTTTGTCGCGCGTGCATGCTTTTTCTCAGGCTAAACTCAATTTCTGTTTCATTCTTCTTCGTATCGATAAAAGCACGTATCAAATTTAAATGCATGTAAACTTTTATAGGAAAGTGCATGATCGATGAAGAAAAAAATAATTCTGTGTATCTTTGTTACTACGCGCATGCATTCGAGTGTCACGCATTCACTCTCGCTCTGTCTCTTTCTATTCCTTTCCCCAGGAGCGTTAAACACTTGTTGGAAGTCGTATTAGAAGTTTCACTTCAAAAACGATCTGGGCCCCTATTCGGAGATCTGAGATTTTCGTCTCAACTTTTTTCGTCCTTGTTGCTCTCGTTTGAAACGTCATAGGTGTGAGAGTGACCAAGATAAAATCTCATCTCATCTCACGTCTACACGTTTCAAACGAGAGCAACAGGGACGAAAAAAAGTCAGATGAGAATCTCAAATCTCCGAATAGGGTCCCAGGGTCGAACCAACGACCTCCGGCAGGGCTATTCACAATCATTCGGAAACGTTTCCGTTCGGATTCCAAACATGTTAACTTTAAATTATTCGAATAATTTTAATTTTTTTTTTCGAACTTTAATTTAATTTAATGATTTAATTCGAACATTTTCATAAGTTTTTAAACGTGGTTTATTTTTCTGATCAGACTTGTACTCGATTCCCTATTCCAAAATGTATTTAAGTAGACTGAGATTCGAACAATTTGAGTTTGAAATTTGTGAAATCCGATCGAAAACGTTTCCGAATGATTGTGGATAGCACCGCGGATCGGAAAGCGCGTGTATCCCCGTGAAGTCCCGTGTCGAGCAGTGTGCGGGCAGGTGAGGTAGGTACGTACATGGTGTCGACGCGCGCGAGGTGCACGAGGCGCGTGCGGCCCTTGCCGGCGGGCTGCGCGAGGTAGCGCGAGGCGAGCACCACGCCGCGCGCGCCCGCCGCCGCGCCGCCGTGCGCCACCGACGTCTCCGCCACCGCGCACCACCCGCCGCCCCCGCCGCCGCCCCCGCCGCCCCCGCCGCCGCCCTGCTGCCACGACCTGCCGCAACACATCGCGCGTTCGAAACTTGCTCGAGATAACATTGTCATACTGCTGTGTCTATTTTACCTGCAGCAGTTTATCAGCATTTGTTCAAAGGCAAACATGCTCAGTTGCAGCCTTGCAGCGACGTGTTTAATTTCTACACTGGAGTTAAAATTCCTAAGAGGAGTTAGGAGGAGAGGAGTTTCCACACAACGCTACTAACATTCCCTTCAAATGCAGCTAGCCAGGCACACTTCTCTTAGAAGCTTGCTAGCGCTCAAGTGCCCTAGAATCTCGAGAATCCTTTCTGGAGTCCGACAAGGCTTCATTTTGGGACCTCTTTTATATGCTTCGTATCTAAACGATAAAGGCCAATTTCAAGAGCATGCACGGTTTCTCATGTGCGCAGATGACATCAAAATCTACATGAAAATACAAAATGTCGGATGAATCGGATTGTCTGAATCTGCAGGCCGATAGATCTATATATTACGATAGGAATCGCCTAGGTATTAATGCTAGCAAATGCTAGTTTGTTTCATTTTCGCGAAAAAAATGTCCTACAATGTTTGATTACCAAATCAATGGCATCAAAATAGGCAAATTAGATACTATTAGGGATCTTGACGTAATTATGGACTCAAAGCTTCAATATAACTTTGTTGTAAAGTTTGTATTTATGTCAAATAAATAAATGAAATGAATTGATTCTCTGCACATTTGGACTCGGTGGTCGGTAAGCACTACAAAAGTCCCAGCTTTATTTTAAGGATTGGTCGTACATTTCCAGATATTGGCTGTCTAAAGGTCTTATATTATTCGTACTTAAGAATCATTCTGGATTATTGCAACCCGATGTGTGCTCCTCAATACATTATATATATTAATAACTCAAAGAACATTCAAAGCAAATTTATTATACATAGCAAACATTTAAATTTGTGGCTGGGACCAGTCTATACAGGTGCGCACCTCACAGATATAACAGGATTTTTGTAACACCCTGTACAAGCTATACTAACCTCAAAACGCAGTAGTCTCGAGGAGCCAGGTTGATGCTGGACGCGGTGACGTATTGGAACACCTCGGCGTTTGCTCCGAGTTTCTCTGCCACGCGCCACTTTACAAGCGAGTCGTCCCAGATGTGCCGCTCTCGGAGTATCCTGGAGAACAAAACAATGTTTGAAATATATCAAGGTTAGAATTTAATCTAATCAATTTGATTGGTGCGATAGTTTTGAAAACTGTACCTTAATTTTTGATTTACTACTAGATGTAAGTACTATATTATGTTCTAGAAGTACTAATAAAAATTAAAGTCTAGCAATAAGCAAACTAAATTACTACACAGCTCTGTTGACAATATTATGTTATGTATATCGATAACGAAGAAGAGAGACGTACAAGAGACTACAGCGAGACCGCGCAACAATAATTATCACTGCTGCGACTGGTTGCGTTTGTTTGTGACCACGGTGAATTGTGTGCAGCACCTAATTTATGCGGTCCATTTGTAGGTTTTGGTAGGTACCGTTTTTCCCCAATATATGATCAAAGGGTTTTAGTAATTTTTTTTAAATATTTTCATACTTATTAATATTTACAAAATGAGTGATTTTCTCTCCAGTGATTTTTTATCATCAACGTCCACTATATGAATTACTATAAATAAAGGTACATGTCTAAACAAATTACTGTTTTCAAAAACCTCACTAAATCATTTTACGTTACCAGAGAGTGTTTTCTAATTAATGCGGTCCATTTTTAGGTTTTCGTACCGTATTTCCCTTATATATGATCAAAATTATGTATCGATGATAGACTAGTTGCAGAAGGCTCGCCTTAAGCCAGTGGGAGTGGGTTCATACTCAGCCGACGGCACGCACCAATTTGTTCATTGTGTGAATATATGTGCGTATTGTATGTCATCTGCTACATGACTGGAGCCCGGTGTATGGCGACAGGCTCGCCCCCTGTCACGTTTGGGACAGAATATCGTCCGACGAAGAGTGGTTGTTGTACAGCCCCTTCGGGAGAAAGGCGTGACGATATGTTATGTTTTCTGGTTTATAATAATAATAATTCTTTATTTCAGACCACAAGTCCATATTAAGTTAGATAGTAATTGATTAAAAAAAAATTAACAATCCTGCTAATATTATAAACGCGAAAGTTTGTAAGAATGGATAGATGGATGGATGGATGTTTGTTACTCTTTCACGCCAGAACGGCTGAACAGATCTGGATAAAATTTGGCACAGAGATAGGTCTAGAATAGCATATAGATAGCATATAGATAGGTCTAGAATAGCACATAGGATACTTTTTAACTGCGGGTGAAACCGCGGGGCGCAGCTAGTACAAAATAATTAAAAATGTCAACCCGTGTCATGCGGTCCATTATGTATTCATTGTGTATTCAGTATGGTTTTCCTACCGTATTTCCCTTACATATGAGCAAAGTTGAAGAGTGCTAAATTCGTTGAGTGAATGTTCACAAACCTCTGCATGACCTCCTGCGGCGGCGCCTCCACGTCGGTGGTGGCGCGCCACAGCCGCAGCGGGTGTCCGTCGCCCACCTTCTTGCAGCACAGCTCCACGTGCGCCGCCGCGCCCGACACCGACACCCAGCCGCGCGTCCTGGGGGCACGACACGTGCTTAGGAAATACTCAACGATTTTGGCCATAGATGGCGCTAAACTAAAAGACAATGGGCTAATTGGTCCAAAAAAAATTTGTAAAATGTAAGTTTGCCGCAGGTTTGGCATATAGCGCATTCGGTAGATTGTTTTATGCATTTAAAAAAATGTGACACCGGTAAAATTCAACCAACAAAAATCGATTTATTTTATTTTTAAGAATAGTAAAATATGAACATATTATCAGAAATGTTTAACAAAACCTCCGTGGTGACGTCGCGAATCACGATGACGTGACCTGCATGGTGGGTGGATGAATACTATGTGATTGGCTTAAATTTTTCTTTTAATTTTCCTGTCACAAGATTTATTAAATCACAACTACATACAAAATATCTTCAAATCTGTGGGTTCGAATTCAGCGAGATTTATTATGCGAAATAGGTAAGGAAGTAGGTAAGGCACCTACAAATTGGCTATAGTGTCAACCCTGCGGGCGTTTGGACCAACGTCCATTTATTTTTGCTCATTGTCTTTTGTTACGAAATAGCGAGTACGGCGCTTGACAACAACTGTTGGGAAAAATAGATACATGAGTCATCATATGATATTATGTACATAAGGCATCGTGAGTGCGTTTAGGCGACTTAATCCTTTTTAAATTGGCAGACGAAAGATTTTTTGGTCTTGTGACAAGTCTTGTCGGAATCTTGATGTGCTTCGACAGATCAAAGTTGTGATGCCATGTACCTACAGATTGATAATTGTAAGTGAATTGATATAAGCAATTATTTTCCACATAAAGAAACATTACATAATTAGTTCAGTAGGTCAACATACATAATAATTTGGTATTATTAGGGCAAAAAGAATTAATTATTTTATTTGTTTGGAACCTAAATTAGCTGAATTAAATATTTTAGATAAATAATTATAAACCTATAATCTATAATTAGGTTATAGGTTTATCAGGTGTTTTTGACGTGATAAAATCAAGAAAACACCAAGAAAATAAAGATAAGCACATGACACCTAGGTGGGCACAAAACGCTAGGATGGACATGAAGTGAGAAATTGGAAATGTATTCGATGAATGAGGAAAACTTTTTTTACATTAAGATAAACCATGAAAAATAATCTGTTTGAAAAGAGACCTTAATCAATAAAGCCTAAGTACATAATTGATTGGCATTGAACTAGAATTTGTCGTTTTACTGCCTACCCGCAATTTTATCGTTTTATAAGTCATTCACATTTATGTGAGGTCAACTGAGAGTGAATACGTTCTCTATCAATAAAATTCAATCCATTGTTTTCTAGTCCACTGTTGGTCCATATTACGACGACATAGATAAATATTGAAAGCATTTTGTTTAGGAGCCAAATGCGCTATTGGTTTAGTATAACACGGCACTGCGCATTCGTTTATACATTGATTAACAATTTACACCAACAGATGGCGCTAAACTAAATAAAAACTTTACAGCATCGTAAGTTCTGTTAGTGCAATGTTATAACAATAACAAAAACTATAACAATGACTTTGATGAAGCGAAATGGCGTACGCGCTAACACCAAGTCTCACCTTTTGCCCGATCGCCCACAGATTCTAAAAAAGCACGAAAATAGTTAGACGGTGGTACAGATTATAAAAGACGGACAGACCCGTGGCCAGGGAATAACAACCAAAAATTTCTCGGAACAAGGACAATTAAAAAAAAACTTTTTTATTTTTAAGAACATTATAAAGACACAGTACAACAAACAAAGCTTTTTTCTAACGAATGACACCAAAGAAAGCTTATCTACAATCATAGAAAAGTTTAGACGACTTTACTTTCCTTTTGTCTATGGAAACGTCTCGATACCAAAAAGCGCGGTCAAATCCTAACCACGGGTCTAGCTAAAGACAGAATGTTAGTAAATCTATCTACAGAACAAGAGTTAGGAATTAGATTGTATGTCTTAAAAGGTAAAGCTTACTTTTCTTTGGCTTCTTTTAGCAACGCTTTTATGCACGCTTGTTGGAACCCTTTCCAGTCTTGATTGAAGTCAGCGCCTAGCTCTTCCAACGCAACCTGAAATTTAAGAGATTAAACATTAAGAAAACAAGATTAGACAGAAAATCGTCATTTATATTCTCATGAAAAAACCTGGCTTTTAGCTATCATGACATATTATTGTATTACTATAAGGAAAATAGTAATTGAAGAGAGATGCTTCAGGACTTTTCGTGGACAACGGTTTTTTTTATTTTCTCCCCCATTCAGGAGAATTTGGTGTCGCACGTTTTGGGCATTTGCCAGAGTCCAAGTTGATAGATTTTCACAGATGATGGGGTAAGGATAACGATGATGAATCTCTCCCCTTTTCCCGTCTCAGCAAAGTGGTGGATAGTCCAAGGAGGGTCTAAGTGTGCAGAACTGTAAGTAGCGGTACCGGCACAGACTCCTCGAAGTAGTTGAACTTGCAGCGCGCCAGCATGTCGGCCGGCGCCAGGAACAGCTGCGCGTGCTTCTGGATGAGCAGCAGCAGGCACGCGTGCGCGGCGCGGCTCTCGCTGATCTGGCGCTGGTCCGCCACGCTCTCGATCACCATCCTGGAACACCGCGGAGAAGGCTCACTATTAAAGTCCACACGAGATGCTTATATAGTTCGCGTCATGTAAAAAGAACGCTGGAAGAAAGTGGACGAAGTGTGTTTGCGTTTGGGTACACTAGGGCCTGAAAGCCATTTATTTATTTTTGTACCAGTCTTTCGTTCGCGGCTTCGTATATTGGTTATTGATAGGTACCTCATACCATCAAATAGACTGATAAATCGCCTAATGCGTAGTTTGACCGCCAGCTTCTTGTGGTCAACGGAAACGGTGAAAGCCGCGTGGTCAACGAATTTCCAAATAATCTGTCAGCGATTTTTCCTAGTCTTCGCGTGAACCACTCGCCGTCCGCACGTTGACAGCTTACGCAGAGGCGTCCGGAGTTGATGTAATGAGCGCATACCCATACAAGTTCATTTAAAAATAGCTAACCAGACGAGGTAAGGCGGTGCGTGTCGGGTTCTGGGTGGCTCTAATGAGTTAACCTTTAAGAGTGAGAGTGACCAACCAACGCACGCGTTAGAAAACCAACTAAGGCACAAAACACAGACATCTCTGGTGTGTGGTGATGCGGATTTAACTTTAAACAAGTTTAACTTTAACTTTAAATATTTTGACTTTAAAATCTTAACAAAAACCGCAGGTGCAAAACACTCTCGCCGCGTCTCGACAGGCCGAAATTGAAAGCGTGTAAGCTTGCCTGTTGGAGTTCCCTTCCTTGGTGCTGCCGGTGGCGGGCGGCGCGTGGTGCAGGCGCAGCAGCGTGGGTGCGAGGCACACGGCCAGGTTGGACGCCGTCATCTGGTTCACGGCCGAGTGCTCCGCCACCTAGAGAATGAGAAAACATGGGAATTTCACTTTTTTTTTTTATTGACAATAAGTCGGCGTTTGACCACCAACTCGCCTGATGTTAAGCGATGTTGTGGTCCAAGATGGGGCACGACGACCTATAAGGCACTTACTCACTCTAGCCTTGAAGTTTTGTAGAGTGAAGAAGTACAGAAACGACAGTTGAGTGAGGCGCTGCAAGTGCACCACTGCTCAGACCCGTCTTCGGAACGGTTACACCGGACTACATCCCGAAACACGACTAGGTCATTTCACGGCATGGCTTGGTCCGGTGGGTGGTAACTAGCCACGGCCGAAGCCTCCCACCAGAGTTTGCTACCCGGTTAGCACTACCCGGGGACCCACCCACGTATAGGGAATCAGAATAGAGTACACTCCTACGGACGTGGACTATTCCTTCAATTCATTGGATTGAGGACATAAAAGCTGTAGCAGGAAATGAAAAGACAAGGAGATTCGGGCTGAAGGAGGCCTATACCCGAGAAGGGGTTCCGATCAATAAAAATTAAAAAATGAAATTTCGTAATACTAATAAGTAGTGACATTTTATTTTTAAGTTATTTTATTGTTATGTACAAAAAAAAGTAGCTAAAATCAAGTATAGGTTAATTGGAGGACGTGAATTGAAGGTAGTCTTCAAATTCAAATGCAAATATTTATTTCAAATAGGTACATCAGAGTACACTTACGAAATGTCAGAAAACGAAAATTGCTTCTGTTCACTATGAGTACCTGCGCCATATCATTTCCTCTCACTCTGGCAGCAAGTGATGTCAACTGACAGACGGAGAAATAGTTTTTTTTTTAAGGGACAAGTTACAGCGAACAAACTCTAGTGCATGTGGTCGCAAGCCGTTCTGACTGTTGCTAATTACGTAACGCGCCACCTAGCTTCTTTGCTTTAAACTAAAACATAGGGTAGTACCAAATATGATCTAGTTTTAGCAAGCGAAGTTAGAAGGCGTTTTTCATAATTCCTAATTTTGATTGTGGTGGCGACTACAGTTAAAATGAGCAATGCCCTAAAGGAAAATACTTGGTAAGATAGGTTCAGGTAAGCTTGGTATAATAATATACTCCACCAGGTTTAGCGTTCCAAATCATAAATGGTCAAGTGGGCAACTCGCAGTGACGTAAATCGATGCATAAGCCAGACCGAAATAAGTTAATATGTAATAAATTCGAAGGAGGCGACTTTGTTTTTTGGCTCATGCAGGAAGGTAGTACTTCCAATTATTAAAATGAAAACAAAAAGACCCGACTGTAAAATGATGTACCCTATGTCACTTCCACTATCAAGACGATTCAAATGACACCTCACATGTCGAAATACATCAAGCTGCTTAGGCTGCAGCACAGACCTAAGATTTTTTTTTGCTTCGCAAAAGACCAACGAAGCGTGGGACAGAGAAGTCTCCATCGAAATGTAAACTTCACAAGAGAGAAAGAGGTCGCCTACAAATAAAATGTTAGTCAATTTTTCTTTTGTCATTAATGACAGCGCGCCACCTGGGAACACGCGAAAATTCCTATGATTTATATTTTTACTAAAATAATTATAAATAGACTCAAAAGAGAGCAATTGTAACTAAATGCAGTTATGTCATCTTGTGAGTTTAGCAATTGTGATGTGAATCCAAGATGTAACCCACAAAATTTGTCGTTTCATGGGTAAATATGAAAATTCCATTGTGATGTTTTTGTCTAAATTTTGTCTAAAACATAACATAAATTGGTTCCAAAAACCGATTTACCAGCGGTATGTTGTTGTCGTTTCTTCGTAACATCTATATTTCGTAGATGAAAGCAGAATTGGTGATGAAATTCAGCATTAAAATATTAGTTAGTTTATGCTCGATTTTCACTAGAGATGGATAAAAAGATGACGTCATTATTATCGATAGTTTTTATCAAAGTTCATTAGGTAGGCGATGGGTGCAATACATAAACAAAGCATACATTTTTGAATCAATGCCATCAAAAGTAAATTGACATTCTTCCGAGTTTGTACTGAATGAAGAGGCGTAAAACATTTTTGTATTAAATATTAAGTATGTACCTTCAATTTCTGATCATCATTTTTAATTCAATTTACACATTTTGTGTGTCTTACATCCAAGTCTAATTTAATTATATTTAAATAAATTAAATAATTTAAATGTAAATTATAAATAAATGTTCAAAACCAATGAGATAAGTATCATTACTTATCCTAATCCTTAAACGAGTAAATTTGGTCAAGGGTCACAATTCGAAGCGAATTACTAGGATAGTATTATGTTGATCTTATTATTTACTTTTCTTATGTTAATTTAGATACATGGTGACACTGATATCTAACTCTTCCGCCTAGCTTAACACCCGTTTAGTGATTAATATTCATTTTAGCTCAGCAGCGGTGTTATACTTGGAACAAAAAACAACTCAATTGGTATGCGAAAGATTATATTTATCGACAAGCACCCGGTGGACCATTTTTGGTCAATCGATAAATTAATGAGTACTTTTCACAACACTAATTTACTCACGCATGCGCAAATGTTTTTTTGTATCACTATCGAATTGTCACTGTCGATCTTTTACATCCTAGATCTGTGGGCTGCAGGGCGTGCCAAAGAAACCTCATACATACAAAGGAACACTCGAAACACATAACCCTCCTTCTTGCGCAGTCGGGTAAAAATGAATAAAGGCACACTTACATCTGCTAGGAATATAAGTAAGGAATGTAAAGCTTCAAGATGCTCCTCCGGTAACAAGAGCAGGGCACACTGCACCGCGTCCGGCCGGAGCGGCTCGGGCACGTCTGGAAATAAACAACGATAGTATAGCTCATGGTATTATATACTCCGCCAGGTATAGGCCGATTCAAACTTGATGGCGGCTGTGAAGCTAGGCGCGAAACACTGTGCAGTAGCGAAAACGAAGGTATATGCATCAGAGAGGAATAACGCCGCAAAGTCTCGCTTGCGGCGCACTTCACAGCCGTCATTAAGTTTGAATAAGTCTGTATAGCATTCTGAGTCAAACATGGTCACGTGGGCAACACGTAGTGATGTCAATCGATGTTTATGCAAAACTGAATTTTGTCATTTACAAATAGTTCGAAAGACATGATGACGAGTGACGTCATTACGTTACGTGTTGGCTCCCGGAATGTTAGACCATGTTTTTTTAGATCATGGTTTAAGTGATCATTTTTGTTTTTTTTTTTGATTGGCCATCACACAAATTTGTATGATGGCAGCTATGACTGAACTCACGCGTTTAGTCCATAATGTAAAAAGCAAGGCTTAATAAACCGACTTCCCATCATCCATGTAAACAACTTTTTAGATCATTTTAATTTCATGTTGATATTTTAAAAGACGAATTTCGATAAAATGTGTATGAGACGACCTATAAAGTATGATGTATGACAAAATCGATTCATCCAGTCAAAAGTTATGAGGTAACAAACATTAAAAAAAAAACATACAGTCGAATTGAGAACCTTGCTTGGAAGTTGGTTGAAAATAGTTTTAGTTCAGTCTCTATTGACCCTGCCGTTCTTATTCGCCCCGCCGTTCCTATTGACCCCGCCGTTCCTACCGACCCGCCGTTCCCATTGACCCCGTTCGACGGTATCAACTCACGTTGGAATATGGCGATGAAGGTCTCGCTGAGCTTGTTGGTGAGCAGCGCGTCGGGCAGCTCGCGGAAGTACTGCTTGACCAGGTCCGCCACGTCGTGCGCCTGCGCGCCGTCGAAGCTCAGGCTGCAGCGCGCCGCCTCCAGCGTGTTCATGTTCTCGGACGCGAAGGGCGCGGACGCGGCGCCGGCCGCCTCCACCACCGCGCGCAGCTTGGCGATGCGGGACTTCACGCCGGCCTTGCGGAATATGCCCATCTGACGGGTGGAAGGTTACATGATCTTATATACCCATCTGAAGATGATTGATAGCACGATCCAAAAAAACAAGGTCTAGCATTGATTTAGTTGATTGAATCGGGCGTTACTTTGCAGAAGTTCATAACTTCCGCAAAGTAACGTCCCTAGAAACAGTTTTGAAGATCTAGCATTGTTACTTGAACTAATATTGGATTGGTCCGCGAGCGGCTACCAGATAGAATTGACGCGCAGATTCGTCCGCAGATTTATCGCCAGCGTTAAATCCAGCGGATTGGCACGCCTGTGAATGGTGAGCTTGAGTTTGCCATCGGCACTGCACTAGTGTTTGGGGACATTACTATGCCCGCTCGCGTATAAGGGAGAGAGGACGCCGCGGTCAAGCTGGCTCACAATTGGCTACTATCACCTAATATCTGTTAATTACCATAATCGATTATAAATACGTAAAATACTTCCCAATATACTTGACACAGTATCTACTTATTACTTTGAAAAACAAGTCGACGAATGTAGCGACCAACAGCTGTTAGACAAATGAGCTAAATTATAATAACTAATAAAATAATTGGTAAGAATTTTGAAATGAATTACTTCAATTTCGTAGATAGATTTGAAACTGTATTTCTCTGATCATAATCTAGCCGGACCGCACGCGCCATCTACCGGATGCGAAGTGCAACAGTTTTATGACTACAGCGCGTCGCTCCTATTAAAACATGCCTTTCTCGATAGGTGGCGCGTTACCGACCGCTAAAGTAGTGACAATTTCCTTATGCTTTCGGTAGGTAGATATACCCAGTTCTGGATTTGACACATAGATACTTAGTACCTTTACACAATGGAAAGCCTGTTTCAAATTGCATAAGTTTTACCACTGGAGATGCTTTTTTCGTCTAAACGTAACTTAAAGAAAATATACCTACTTAACTTTTGGCCAAGGTATTAATTACTTACTATGAATTTGAAAATTGTACTTTTTAGGAAACTGACCTGATCCAAAGCATTGTTCTTCAGCCAGTTGAGAGCGCACTGTATAGGCTTCGGCAGAGCGTGTCCTGTCCTCTGCAACGACACTGTTAACGGCACGCCGAATACTGTCTTATCTGAAATATAGAGGTAAATGTTAAGATATTGTTACAAGTTTGATTGAAATCTGGTCCTTCGAGCTGAATCGTGGATATACAAAATTTAAGAAATTACTTTATATGACTACGCAGTGACTTTTACTCGGCGGGTGTCGTAGCCAATGGCACTCAGGGATTGTGTACCTTATAGGTACTTAACTAGTAAAATTTATTAAATTGGATTAGTGTTTCCAAAAATTAACCTTTACGTCCTTAAAATATCATTATTTAAAAAAAAAAACTTTTAGTGATAATTTTAATTTTAATTATTTATGATATAATTATGTGCACGACTATGGACTGGTTCCGAAATAAATGATTTTTAATTTAACTTAATTTAATTAAAAAACGATGGCGTGGGCTTTCACTGTCTGCGGATAACTCAAGACCAGCCATCATGGAGATCCTTGGGGAGGCCTTTATCCAGGAGTGGACTTCTTCCAGCTGAGATGATGATGATGACGAGAAGTTAGAAGCCAACTAGTCAAATACTAAGTTAAAATTATTTAGATGTAAATCTTAATGTAATAATTTAATGTAAATTAACACGGGGTTCTTCAAAAGGGCTGTCAATAGAGTCCTTAGAGGTCGGCATCGTATCTGTGATGCCCCTGGTATTACAGGTATCCATAGGCAACGGTGATCGCTTACCATCAGACGATTTTTTGCAATCTATGGCATAAAAAAAATGTAATGAAATGACCTTTATAATCGGGCGTCTTGATCTTCCTAATGAGCTTGGGCAGCTCCCAGTTCCAGCCCGACTTGTGCGAGGGGCAGTACCGCTCCATGCAGGCCGTGAGCCGCAGCAGCGCCAGCTTGCGCAGGATGTGCAGCTGCCCGCACGACAGCGCCGCCATCGGCCGGGACACTGCAACCGGCGCCGCGTCAGTATCCACATACACATTGACTTCCACATCCACATCCACGTCAACACATTCCACATTCACATTAGCATTAACATCGACATCCACATCAACATCCACATTAGCATTAACATTAACATCGACATCCACATCTACATCCATATCGTCATCGACATCAGCATCCACATCGACATTGACATCCACTTCCACATGGACATCCACTTCCACATTGATATCCATTTCCACATTGACATCCACTTCCACATTGACATCCATTTCCACATTGACATCCACTTCCACATTGACATCCACATCCACATCTACATCCACAATGACATCGACATCCACGTAAACATCAACATCAATATCAGAACCAACATTCACATCAACATCTACATCCACATCAACATTGGCTTACCCCGGTATTCACATTACTTTGAGCGCTTTGCACGCACAAGGTGTATAAAATGTATGGCATCCATACTAATATTATAAAATCGAAAGGAGCTCTGTCTGTCTGTATGTTTGTCGGCTTTTCACAGCTAAACTGCCGAACGGATCTTGACGAAATTTGAAAACCAGTTACAGTATAACACGACTAAGGTTATTGTATCCAATTTTCTGAATAAACGCTAACGAAGTCGCGGGTAACAACTAGTATTTGAACTTTAAAAATTGACATGAACTACGTGCTTGCAAAATTTTATTAAGTCCGGATCTATGAATTAAATCAAAATTTTATCGTCGGATTAATATAATCTAGGTGTATATCTAAACATACAAATGTGAATTTGTCCTAGAAGTCTACTAGACTTCGCTTCACTTGGTTTAAAGTTGGAAGGTACTTACAATATAAATCTGAATCTTTCTGATTAGGCTGCGGTTGTAACGTGTTGTTCGCTTTGGGTCCGCCGTTGAGAATGTTCGTCCGAAACGAGTACCATCTTTGGATATTGTTTCTGTAAAAACAATGACAATTTATTTATTTATGAAAAAAGGAAGATTTTTTTTTGCAAAATACTCCTAGCATTATCGATTCAGGCATACCTGAACAGTGCGAATTTTGGGGATGTCATTTTCAAGTAAAATGAAAGCACACAATTATGTATGTGACAGATGTTATCACGCTAATATTATAAAGCCGAAAGTTTGAGAGTTTGTAAGTATGTGTTTGCTACTTCTTCACACTCAAAAAGCTATACCAATTTTGATGAAATTAGGTATGGAGGTAGCTGGGTTAACACATAAGCTAACTTTTATCCCGAAAAGTGAAGTATTCTAGAGGAAATTTAAGACGTGGGTAACATCACCGGGGCGCAGCTAATATATTTATAAAACGGCGTGGTTGATTATAGTAAGCACATCTTAGCTGTAGTGAGCTGGCTCTGAAGTAAGCCCGTGCGTCCTTCCGTTTTGCCTACCTTTCCTAAGGTTAGACAAAAGTCAGCTGTTATCTATTTATCTGTTCAAGTCAGCTTCTCAAGTTAGACAAGTCAGCTGTTATCTATTTATCTGTTCAATTTGGGTTCAACTTACTTTTTACTCTTCATATCAACGCTGTCATCATCATCATCGTTATCCCCGTCGTGCGACCTCGAGCCGGCGGAGTTGGGGCTGTCCTCCATCTCGGAGCTCCTCGACGCTGACTTGTCCCTCTTCAGACTTCTGTCTCGAAACCTGAAACAACAACATCAAGGATCAGATTTCAATTGTCAAGCATCTCGAAAATCTTTATGCTACCTGTTTTAGTCAATATCAGATCATCGTCAACCATTTTCAATCTACTGCTGAGTGTAGGTCTCCTTCATCTTTTGCAGTCCAGAAGTTTTGAAGAAGTTTGCAGTTCATCTTTGTGCCATGATGGTTACGTTTTCCTTTCGACGCTGCGCGCCCATGGATCTTATGCGCGGCGATACCATTAGCGGTCGCACAGCGTCGACAACAGAACGTAAGTAACCATCATGACAACAGATGTCGTGGTAGTCTCCTGTAGCAATCTCATCTATAGCCATCCTACCGCCTTCACAATGTCCGACCACCGAACTGAAGGCCAATCCAGTAATCGCTTTTCGTTCCGCAGAACATCACAAAAAGAAAGAAAACTCATGGGAACGCACCCGTTAAGGCGTCGTTGTCGCTGTAGTATACACATAGCCACTGTTATCTTCACACAAATCATCTCACTACAATGCGACGAGTCTCACTGAATGATCACTGAATGAATGTCAATAAGGGCACTGATAGGCGCTATTGTGACAATTTTCTTAACATTACAAAGAAAATAACACGCCCGCTAAACTTCCACTGTTGTCCACGCCCCTTTAACCCATTAAAAACCTTGTAGGTCCCAACGTTTAAGCTCACAATTCACTTTTTGCAAATCATTCCAACTTAATATATTGTTTTTAAGGACCATGGATCTTGTAGAGTTATCCAAAACAAATGTTCCTATTTGAATTTGAAAACAAAATAAATCTAAATACGAAGCAGCCGTCCCAACATTTAGCATGTCAAATTGGCAATAAGCTGCTCAAGTTCCTATGCTCATTACCGAAGGGTCATTTGGTCTAATGAAGCAGCTTTAGGTAATTAGTCACAACTCACAAGTAATGAGCATTTTGAACTGAGCACTCGTTTGTCGAGTTATGAATGCTCGCAGTGCTGACTTGTTGAACAAACAATTAGTATGGTATACCAGTTTTTAGAGTAATAAAGGTAGTAACATTATTTGGTAAACAAAGTTATTTGATAGTCTCGGTGAATTTCCCAACGTTTTATTTTTTGTTGCAATTTAAAATATGTCATCTGCTCCACAACTGCCCGGTATAGGGCGACAGGCTCGCCCCCTGTCACATTGGAGACTGAATATCGTTCGGCGAACTGTAGGTGTTGTACTACACCTCTGCCAGCCCCTTCGGTGTAAAGGCGTGTCGATATTATGTTATATGTTATGCAATTAAAATATCTACCAATCTTAAATGTAAGATTGCAGACTGACGCTTCCTTTTATAGAGCCTTTGAATCTAAGATGCATCTGAAAGCTTCTGATCCAACCGTTGTTCAATAACGCAAATAGCTGGAATCAATAACATACCATCTGAAACGAGAAGAATTAAAGGTCTATTTTCTATCCTATATTATTTACAAATTAGGTGCCACCTACATTTTTTTTCTATCTTTAGATACAATAATCTGTACTAGATGGCGCTAGTTGCCTAACTTGCAAAGAGTTAGTCAGTAATTCTCAAAGGACGCAATTGCCCCACAGACGCATTTGTATCAGTTGCTCTTAGTATTTTTCACTAAAAATAAAGAACGGAATAAATGCTTAATTGGAATTAGAAAATCTATTCAGAAATGTATCCGTTTGAGAAAAGACGGAATGTTTGATACAATAAATCCTCCTGGCTAAAACTACCCACCTACAATATTAAATAATATTTTTTGATAGCTATTCATCATTGCTTCATTTCCTATATGTATTTTCTTCTCTTTTGTAAAACGAGAAAGACGGTAGTACATTCAAACAACAATTCGTTTTTAAAAAATGGAATAACGGGAAAAATGGCGGGGTGTATATGTAGACAAAAATCTTTAAATTTCTAGACTTTCGATATATTCTTTAATCAAAATAACTACAATTATAAATTTAAAATAAAAAACCCCTGACACCGATTTTCATCAGACATATTTAAGAACACTTCCGACTAATACCAATTCAACAAAAAAAAATCGGTTCATCTGTTTTGGAGCTACAATGCCACAGACACACACATACACTACAATTTGGTAAATTTTCTTGTTTCATATTGTCTGGATCTTGAACGATAAAAGTCGTAGTCGTAGCTTTGTCGCTATTCACCCTACTGTTTTTATTAACCCCGTTTTACGGTACTAAAAATGTAATAAAAAAATGTAATGGAACAGTTCGATGATCTATTGATGAAGTAGTTACTTACTTCTGTCCTTCCTTCCCAAGGTTTAGAGAACTGGTTCTGATGGCCTGCCGCCGGTGTATCGTGTGTCCGGGAGACTTCTGGACCTCCCTCAACACCTCGGGG
Source organism: Peribatodes rhomboidaria (assembly GCA_911728515.1). Classification (NCBI taxonomy): domain Eukaryota; kingdom Metazoa; phylum Arthropoda; class Insecta; order Lepidoptera; family Geometridae; genus Peribatodes; species Peribatodes rhomboidaria. Next base: position 15,265,492 of record OU452184.1, read on the forward strand.
TCTGCTTTCAGTTCTACTGGCGATGGAGGTTCTACGTACACCTGCAATTAGGAAATTTTCTTTGATTAATTAGTTACTAGCTACGCCCCGCGGTTTCTCCTGCGATACCTCAGGAGCAATTATTTTTTTCGGTATGAAAAGTAGCCTATGTCCTTTTCTGTACTCCTCACAACGTGTACGCAAAATTTTGTGATGATCGGTTGAGTAGTTGAGCTGTGAAAGCATAGCAAACAAACTCACATTTGAATTTGTAATATTAGTTAGAGTTAGGATTATTGAATAGGCACCGTAAAAAAATCAATATGAGAATTCAAATTAAACTGTAATGTACGCCAACGCATAATAACGGAGAAAACCGCAAAACCCAGCTATTATTGAATAACATTGTAACAAACACAAAGAAAATTAAAGGAAAACAAAGGATCTTTTCCTCAAACAACTGAACAAGTGGGCACTCTACCAAACCCTTTCAGAGCCATATCTTTTCATCAACAAAAGTAACATTGACATGAACCCAATCAAAACAAATGAAAATCAAATTACCTCCGTCTGATGAGTGTTATGGGTATTATGCTCCTTATAATAATTGTGTCTCCAGCTCGCCGGCTGACATTCCGAGTCGCTCAGCGCGCTCGAGTCTTCATTCTTCACCCCTCTATGGAATATCCTCTTTGCTCTCCCAAGTTTAGATTTGGAACTTTTGTTACTGGACCCCATGCTCCCGTCTGAGGCGTAACTTGAGCTGTCATCCCCAAAAGGAGGATGTAAAACGAAAGAAGGTTCTAATGGAGCTATTGGGGACGGAGGCATCACAGTCATGGGAGAAGGGGGTTGCGTTCTGATACCATGTGCGTGGTCGGGAGAGTTGCGAAGGTTGAAGTCAGGGAAAGGAAACGCTGTAGGCGATGTAGGCGTCATATCTATGTAGCTTAGATCCGCGTATTTGTCCTGACTGACGTCTAGAAAGCCAGGGGATGAGACGATGACTTCGGTGCGGTTCTGACGTTTTCTCCGTCGTGTCTTGAGGGACTCCACTCTTCGGAGGAGGGCTTTGGCGCCGTCTCGGAGGCGTTCGGAGCCCGTTCTTCTAAAACGGGTGCCGGTGTCTTCTTCGTCTTCTTTGTCGCTTGGTAACTGGATCATTGGCTGGCCTGGTACTGTTAATCTGGAACAAGGAAAGTATGAGTCAAGATTTGCTATCATTATATCATTTCCACATTTTGGAAAGCTCTTGAAAATACGAATACTTAGTTGAAATCACACTCTTATGAATAAAATGATGAACGTGATAATATGACCCTAAAAAAAATATGACCCTTGAAAACTGAAAATTGGGTAAAACAGCGTAGCGCAATATAATTTTAGCTCATCAATGTAATTTTACTTCCATACATAATATATAACATTATTTGTTAATACGATAACTTAATTAGGGTTTTCCTTTGAGAAAACGTAAACGTTGTACCGACCCCACATAAGTGGGACAAGGGTAGAAGATGATGGTAAATTCATGTTTTTCCTGTATCAAATTTCCTTCTGTATTTTCATATATACACTCAATTAGAACAAACCTTAATCAAATCCAAAAACAAAGAATACATCTAGATATTTTTATATTTTTTGCCGTTTACAAGTTTTCAAACCGAGAAACTGATTATCCTAATGTACTTTTGCGGTAGTTAATTAACAATTTTCGTTTTGCATTACTTAAAACTTATCCCATAAAGAAGCGCTTCATAATCGTAAAGTTAGCGCAGATCCTTCAAAGTTGGTCATACATTTCAGTGGATGTAAGTTTCTGAGTGCCAAGTTTTAAATTAGACTACAAAATTAGGGAAAGTACACAGCAACTAACTTTTTCGTACGCTCGGTCAAATGATGGAACTAATTTTTTCCAACAAGATGTTGTTCCGTTTTAAGGAAAATACGATGGTAGCGCCCCGACTTTACCGTACAGTTAAATTAGTCGCAATTCTCTGTTAACAGATGTGGTTAGGTAAATATTCCCAAAGAGAAATATTTATTTAAAAGTTTAGACATGACGTCTAATTTCATTTTATCTAATTTTATTGTCTCGTACTAAGTACCAAATTTTTTTTTATTAATGTTTTTTTTTGTTGCAACTAAACGCAATGCACTAGATCGCTATACGGGTACGAACAACCATTTCATTGGTTTCACCTACAATTGAAAACATTCAAATTATTTCTTTGAAGAAATACTTCCGATCAATTTTGACTGCCTCGGTGGCACAGTTGGTAGTGCCTGCCTTCTGAGCTCGGGGGCATGGGTTCGATTCCCACCTAGGGCAAACATTTATATGATGAACATTTGTGTTTTTTGTATGTGTGGATGTTAATATCTAATTCAGTATGTATTTAAAAATAAATAATGTATGTATATCAGTCTCTGACAGCCATAGTACAAGCTTTGCTTAGTTTGAGGTCAGACGACCGTTCGGGAAAAATGTCCCGAATTTATTTTTTAACGTTTTTTAACGCTGTAGCTGTAGCACTATCTAAAACCCGAATCAAGTAAGATTACCACTCACAACTTATCTACAGACCAATGGATAATCAAACACGACCTTATTCGTTTAAAAATGTATCAAAAATTTTTAAAAGAAAGATGCAGTTTACGTCAAGGCTTTCACGCGTCAGATATATTAGATACACTAATTTCAAAACGAAATTCTGAGCCCGCCCACAGTGCTAATGGCATCCAACGTGTTAACATTAAAAACCTTATTACCTACCTCGCTCTAGCTAATCATAGGATCGTCTTACTGTCTCACGTTTTCGAGAATCCTTTTTACCTCATTCCTGATTTACGTTACTCGATACCTCGTCCTCCTTATTTTGTAGATCTTATTTAAACAAAGGAGCAGAATAGTCTCAGTTTTCACGTGTCGCGACTTCCTTTTCTTATTCTTAGTCGTTTTACATATTTATACTTACTCGCATATCTAATTTCAATTATATCATCATATATGTAGAAGAGTATTTATTACCGCGGAACGCTACCAGTGCTTCCGTACCGACAGTAACCGACGTAGGCTGAAGAAACACTCGTAAAACCGATGGCCGACGGGGCAGATAGTTTCTTGAGTGCCGACCACATCGGAAGACGCAGCGTGAGAAGGCCAAGGATTTACGATCTGGTGAGGGTCGCTGGACGCGGGCAGCGCAAGAACAGTCGCTGTGGACATCATTGGGGGAGGCCTTTATTCAGCAGTGGCTATATTTTCTAAGCGCAGATAAAAACCGCTTGCGCCAACCAACTCGCGTCATACGAACAAGCGTGAGGGCACACGATGAACAATGCCTTTAAAAAATGCCGCTTAAAAAATTAGAGGGCAAGCTTAAATTTGATGCCCGATTATGATGTTTGATGCGCACTCACAATTTTTTTTATTTTTTATTTATTTCCGATTTCTGACTTCTGATTTAAAATTAGATACAAATCCCATTGACGAGGTACCGTTTTAAAAAAAATTATCGATGTCAATATTCCTATCAGCTTTCTACTAAAGTTAAAGTAAACAATGACATTCCATACATCGCACGCACGTTGAATGCAACAATGACTATAATTAAGTGGTCTAACGTTTTGTTCTACTTACGAGTACTATTCGGTACTGAGGTAGTGAGCCCTTCACCGATCACGGTGCATTGCCAAACCTTAATGATAGACCTGGGTAAGGGCGTGGCGTCACTGCTAGCGATGGGCGAGAACGGTCATAGGTTTAGCTTTAAAAAGATTGAAATCAACGTAGGAAAAGATATTTAGATTACTTTAGGAGGCTTACTACGAGTTTTGATAGAACGAACGAACGAACGAAAACTTTTTTCGTTTTCGTTTTGTTCCATACATTTAGCCTAGTTCCTTAAGGATTCCGCCAGGGGCGCTTTTATTGATATGTATGGTAAATATTGTACGCTACAAAATTGACGAATGCGATTGGCTAGATCGAATAGAGAATCGGTTACGTTACGTTGCTAAGATTATCACTAGCTAGTAATTCGCTTCGAACGGGACCTCACTTATCTCCATAACATCTCGTCTGATTTAGCTCGTATACGAGCTTAAAAAATCTATTGAGATAAACTTCATACTCGTACATGTCTGCAAAGTTCCATGAAGATCGGATCAAAGATACTCAAGTTGTCGTCGTACAAGCAAATGCCGAAATGCCGAGATGTCCCAGTAAGCTAAGATACTTCGCTTCGCTCGTTAATTATAAATGATCAGCCAAAATATAATGTTGTTCCCAAAAAGGGTCAGTGCTTAAAATTGAGATTTTAGGTTTTACACATGATAAAAAAAAACAAGGTTTTAAATAGCGTTTCGGGAGCTGACACTCAACTACGTCACTTGACATCGCCACAGTCTCTCTCGAACTAGTTTTAAATTATGTACTTATTTCGGTCTTGCTTAAGCATCGATTTACGTCCCTGCGTGTTACCCACGTGGCCTTTTTTGTCTAGGAACGCTTACTTAAAATTGTGATTTTGTGTTTTACCCATTTTTGTGTATGAAAACTCGGTTGAATCTAATGAACTGTCGCTAACAAACGCACCACGGTCCCATGCAACGCATGACTTTGGCCTCGATAGCCCAAATAAAGGGCGGCAGGTTTTTTGGAGCGGAATGCTTTTAGTGCAAGATTAATTGGATTCACGAGAAACTAAGTGGAAACTACGAGTACGTGGAATAGCATGTTGCAACATCAATACTTAGAACTCGCTGGGAATAGTTAAGATGTTACGAGTATAAGCTACACACACATCAGTCCTATCACATATATTTATTATATTATCCTATTTCATATATTTTGGGGGCTGAGCTACCCACGTCCGTAGGAGTGTACTCTATTGTGATTCCCTACACGTGGTCCCCGGGTAGTGCTAACCGGGTAGCAAACTCTGGTGGGAGGCTTCGGCCGAGGCTAGTTACCACCCACCGGACCAAGCCATGCCGTGAAATGACCTAGTCGTGTTTCGGGATGTAGTCCGGTGTAACCGTTCCGAAGACGGGTCTGAGCAGTATATTAGCGCACTTGTAGCGCCTCACTCAACTGCCGTCTTTGTACTTCTTCACTCTGCAAAACTTCAAGGCTAGAGTGAATAAGTATCTTATAGGTCGTCGTGCTCCATCTTAGACCACAGCGTCGCTTAACATCAGGCGAGTTGGTGGTCAAACGCCAACCTTATTATACATTAAAAAAAAAAAAAAAACATTCACGCCAATGAAGGGGGTCCCAAAATTGACGAAAAATGTTAACTAAGTGAATGGAATACATCGTTTTTTATGAAGCTGTGTTTTTTATGTGAAAGAGTGATTTATTGGCCTTATAACAATTTCTGCACCTTGTAAGTAAATTATAAATTGCGTCGTAAAATACAATGACCCTGTATACTCGTATCTACATAACGAAAAGGACCTTTTTTTCAGCAACTCCTAACTGGGTCAAGAGGTTTGATACTTCAGCTAAAACGAAACATCTGTTTCATTTCTCAGAAGTCACTACAGAGTTCTAAAAATATCGTTACCATATTTTTACCCGACCGCGTAAGTAGGAGGCATATGTTTTTCGAGTGTTTGTATGTATATATGTAAGTATGTATGTATGTGTGAGATTTCTTTGGCACGCTCTAAGTGACATAGGGTACAACATTTTGCAGCCGCGTTATTGTTTTTGTTTTAATAATGTTACTTGTTTATTTATTTGCTCAAACGACAGCTGACATGCTGCTACTAATCTGATGGTATTTTCTTATTTTTCAGTTATCTGCTTTTTAAGAAAGTTAGTAGGTATAAAATATGTTTTATTCATTGAGTTGAACTACCATTTGGTCCATCACCATGGGACCATAGTCTTATAGAGCGACAAACAATAAAAGGACAACGAGATTTTGGCACTTTTGCATTTAAAAAGTTTTAGTAATTTGCTGAAACAGATTTTGACACAGGTTGAGGCGACCCAAAAACTCTCACATCATGACTAGCTTTTTAGCTTGGAGCCTAATGCACACCAAGCTAACGAATGCCAAAGAATCGCTGCGTCCCGTTTTGTTTCAATAAATTAAAACGAGACGCAGCATATCGTTGTCCTTCGTTTGCTTTGGTCTGTACGCAGCGTTCCACAAAACTTATAAAGTGGTTAATAAGATAGTCCATAAGGTGCTTGTCACCTATACCAGGGGGCTTACCATGAACTTTTACAAAAACATCATTGCGCAGGAACGTTTTGTTACATTCCTTAATAAGTATTGTTTTGTATCATACCACAAGCATTGAAAACAATAATGTTTTAAAACGTTTTTACTCCTGCTATAGTGATGGGAAAAGAATGTACGATACAAGTGCCTCTACACACTCTGTGGTATTTTTGCGTTACGAACTGTCATTATCAGTGTGAATGTCATCTATCAATCATAAATCCAGTATTTTCGAGTATGGTGTTGCCAGATGTATTTATGTCAATCGTAATTATACGATTTTTGCCGTGTAAAAATCGGACAATCGGGGTCGTACAATAGTACGACCGCATAGCGAAATCGTGCCTACAATATCCTATCGATAAAGGGAAATTACACTTACGGTTTTTACAAGTTGCAAGTAAAAACACTGCGGTTTCTTATTATTTTCTTCCAAGAATTTTTATTTTCCTCACCGACGTACAATCGCTCATAAGAAACATCTGGCGACACTTGGTTGTAATGAACAATGTCGAGTTTTGGCGGGAACCGAAAAGATGGTGTCGTGTTTTTGTATTATTTTCTAAAACTTGTGATTCTTCGAGTGTTAAATTGTAATAATGGTGGATTATTAACGTTTACCGGTTCGTCAACGTGCACGAGTGTGGGCAAATGATACAAACATCGCGAAACGCGATTTTTCGTGTTCTCTACAAAACTTCACTTAAAGTTTCAGTAAAGTATCCATAACTTTACTGGAATGGGAAAAGGGGAGGGATTCATCGTCTTCATCATCATCTCATCATCATCATCCCATCATCTGTTACTGAAGGAAAAAATATTACTAAGAATCCGACTGAAGGACGAGTATCCATGGTCATGAATAAATTAATAAAAAAAAAAAAAAATGAACAATGTCAAATATTTTTTTTTGTTTTGTCCCGTAGGGCAGGCTAGAGGCAACATAGCCATACCACCTAGTCATCCTTATGTTTGTCATAACATTTTTCAATAAATCTCTGATGAAGATGATGATAAGTGAGATAAATCCCACTCCTCTTTCCCTCTTTCAGTAAAGGCGAGTTTTCGTTTTAGAAAATAATACAAAATCATGACACCATCTTTTCGGTTCCCCTCAAAAACGTAAATTAAATCTACATTATTATGATCATTAAGGTAAATTAAAATTCAATTGCTGTATACAATTAAAGTTTGTGAAAAATATTTTGGTGATATCTAGAATTTAATGCTTATAATAACTTGTCACAGCGGCCGCAGAGTCTCAGCGAAGCAGTTCGATATCATGTGAGACTTTTTAAAAACCCACAGTGAAATCGCTGCGGGCTTTAATAGGAGTCTGCAGGCGAAGGCTCATTCTAAGAAGAAACAAGTGCATCGAAAGGAGCGGACTTAGCCAAAAGAAAATATATGTGAAAAAGGGTTAAAATTTATTTTGGAGCCCGTCTGAAGGCGTCCTTCGTAGTATGGAGCTTCTAATATCTGCTTCGAGAAACTCGAAAGTTTCCAAATCATCGGCCATCTTGCTAAATATTACAAATAGAACCTCAGAAACACAGCACAAACTCATAAATAAATAGAAAAAGTTACACGGAGAGCAACTTTTTAACAATCGTTGTAATTTGTATCATTCCTGCTATTTTGACAGCTCGGCAGGAATACTTTAGAGGTCATGGTACGGTTTTTAAACAAATGTTCCTTGGATTGAATGAACGAAATCGAGTGACGTCATCAAAACTGCTAAGCGATATCAAAACGTAGCAGGAATACTTTTAGGGTGGTCATGGTACGAAATTACGAAGTAAGGCTTAATTAATGATGTTTTAAGAGGTTGTGGTAAGCCCCCTGACCTGATATTCAACTATAGAGTACTGCTTTTTCAAGTGCAGTCGGACAGAAACAGTCTCTCGTCTATTTTTGAAGTGAAACTCCTAATGCTTCCAACAAGGTTGCGTTAAGCGTTTAACGCTCCTGGGGAGAGGGAATAGAAAGAGACAAAGCGAGAGTGAATGCGTGACACTCGAACGCATGCGCGTAGTAAGAAAGATACACAAAAGTATCACTTCTTCCGCGCAGAGTGACAGCTCCACGCACTATTTTTCTAATCCACTATAGACAGACAGTCGAATAGCAGCCATGTCAGCCACCTTACGACGCTAACAAGCCAAACAAACGAACAAAAGGTCTTAATTTCATTTCAAGCTGAGATCTATCATCTTCATTACGCCTCCACTAGACAATCGGGATCAGAATCAATCCACTTAAAATTCCTATCGATCAGTACACTGACGAGTGTCGGTTTTGGAGCTGTGTGTTGCCAGGTGGATTTCATATTTTGGTCCATATAATAAATTAATTTACCAAACTGAGTATTCTGATATGTAACTAGTGATATCCCCCGACCTGCCCCCAAATTTCTAAGCGTAATGGCAACAGTCATTTTGTGCTCTGTGACTCGCTCGTATGATACGAGGAGTTGGCACGAGCAGGATGCCACATCATTATCATTACGCTTGGAAAATTATATCCCTGACAAGTTACTGACTGGTATCTGCTAGTTGAGTTTTTATAAACAAAAAGATATTATTTTCTTGCCCTTACAAAAAACGAAACGGCATAGCAACAGAAAATGTGAGCTAAGTCCCGACTACCAATATGTTTCCATCAAATCATAATTTTGAACAGCTGAGTGATTCGAAATTGCGGGCTCAAAACGTTTTATGAAAAATACACCTGTACACAAAGAGCCACGCCAAATATTTCTTTTTCATACAAATTGTTGCTTCATCGAAAAATTAAAACGCTCCGTTAAAACTCTCTCAAGTATTTCACGAATTCCCGCAACCTACGCTCTCAATTTCCATTCCACGCTCTAACTCCTTTGTAGAAAAGTTTCCAGGCGTCCTTAATTCCTAAAACAGTGCGACCATGCCATTTTCGCGCGAACTGACGAAGCGACCATCGCGCGCTCATAGGCGAAGACACGAGTATCGCGCTAACGCCAGTTAGTGAGTTTTGATAGTTAATTAAAAACTATATATAGTTTTCGTTTAGCTCCACACATTTAACCTAGTTCCCTAATGTTCCGCCAGGGGCGCTTTATTGAAATGTATAGAGTCAAAAACGAAAACGAAAAAAGTTTTCGTAACGATCAACACTCATGGTTCGAAACCCTATTCGAAATCAATATGTTTGATTTTATCGCGCTTTCGCTATTTCACGCCAAAGATTGCGTAGTCGCGTTGTATTAGGGCAACGCCTCAGCCTGGCAACACTGCCGTATCAACATCAGTTCGAGTTATTAATAAGACGCTCCGTGTCAAGACACAGGCCTTCTAATGAACGCTTCAAGGGCTCAAAGGGAAGTGCCTTTCGATTGCGTAATTTATAATCAACTAGAGTTTACCCGCGGCTCTGCCCGCGTGGAATCTATTGCATAGCAATTAATTACCTATTATGTAAATCCATTCAGTAGTTTTAGTGGTTAAGTAACAGTTACCTACTAAATTAATAGTACAGTGATGTAAATAATAAAATGTTGAGCAAAAACATAAGTATTCTTGTTTATTGTTTTATTTTCCTTTTTAATGTTAGTTTTGTAAAGACACTTTTCCGTTGAAAAACAGAACCTAGCTGTTCAAACATTTGTTTTGCGTTTTGGCAATCTTGTATGATCGATAAATGTTTGTCGGTTATACATTGAATTATTATAGCCTTTGCTTTTGAGTCATCTAATTTTAGTTTTTGTTCATGCTGGATATCTTTATTTTCGTATTCTAATATCTGTAAAACCTGTTTTTCTTCTAGTAAGGATTTTACTCTAAACTTCCAGTTAGAATAATTTTCGCCTTTTAGTATTGGCAAAATATTGACGTTTGTGTACATTTTACTTTTGAGATATTATTTTCTCACCTTTATCCTTTAAAATGGCCCATAACCTTATGTTGGAGCAAGGTTTCCAATAATATCTGCTTTATAAGCACGACACGTTATTTAACAGGCTTTATTTAATATTATACAGAATTACAGACATTAGCCATTAATAGAATTTTCACACTGACACTGCTGGATTGACACTGTTTAAAAAAGAACTTCCTCAATAAGATAGTTTCTACGAAACTATCCAATGAGGTAGTATTCTCTTCAATTTGAACTTGCGATTTTATCTTGCTTATTATACAAAAATTACACATCCAAAACCATAAATATTAAGTTTGTCGCTACTCCCGAGGTCAAGGAATCGAATTACATGCAAATTCCCGAAAAACAGGTAGTTGTTTGGGAGAAACATGTAAAGGAAGTTTTGTAGAGCGCCATCTCACTCCATCTTGCGTTTTTATCTCGTTCTGGTTTTTCACTTTTATTATATAGATCTTTAGTAAGGTTTATTTGTTATTTTTTATCGTTCAAAGGTAGATGTTTGTGATGACTTCGCTTATGGCTTCCGGTTGAAACTTGAAAACTTAATAAAGAATGTTTTTAAGCTAGTGATTCTTAAAAGTTTCTAAAATTTCATTTTAGGTAAGTATACCCACTTAGGCCGGAGAAGAACCCAGTTAAATTCTTAAACGTGGGGTTGATTAACTCAAATTTAAAATGTTACAAATTTTGTGTTAACTTAAAGTTAGTTTAGTTAACTCTTGGTGGCGCAAGAGGATTTATCAGTTTAACCCCTGATGAGCAGTTAACACCGAGTTAAAAAGATAGCCCGAGCTTCAGCAAGTGGTTTGTTTAACAAATCACTCAAATCATAACATTTTTTTTTTACTAACCTACCTGACAGAGGTTGTCCGCAGAGAAGTAATCCCAGTTAAGAAAAACAAGGAAAATTAACGGGAAAAGTTGAACAATACAAGCTGTTGTCACAGTCTGTTTGTACGGAAATCAAGTTTTCCTTTCAAATATTGATACCAATATCTTGTTCAGAGGCCGTGGTAAACAAAACTACACTCGGACGGCTCTTTATCAATTTCATATTTTTATAGGCCTGAAGCTCTAATGGCTGGGGCAGACTAGCGACTTTCAGCATCGGGGATCGGCGATTCAGTTGCTGTTCGGAAGCTCACTTACCTACCAATAACCGTTTTAAGAAGCCAAATACCAAACCAAACGTACCTACCTACTACTAACATAGGTATATTCGTGCGCGAGTGTATGCTTACGCAAACACGATATTACTTTCTTCCTGCGTTCCTTTTACGTGACGCGAAGTATATTACCTTCATAAGTATGGTACCTTCGTTACTTTTTAGAACTTTGTAGCAGCGACTGAACTACCTATTTATTTTTTATACGGCGATCAAACGCAGCTAGTCGCCAAAACGCAATTCATTGATGCAGACGCAAAAGCTCCGATCGCCGATACTAAAAGTCGCTAGTCTGCCCGAGCCCCAATGACCGACGGGTCCGTATAAGGCGAAGTATTTGGACAACATTGTGGAGCAGTTAACGTCTATCATATTTAATAGCCAGTCTTATAGTCTGATTGTTTAATGGCATTCGATGGGAGTCCGATTGTCGGTTGTTTATTGACCGGCTTGATGCTGCAGGGTATTAGAGCATTGCGCAATGTGAATGACATGAAATAAAGTAACTAAAATGGCAATAGAACCCAATTTGGTACTTTAATACATAATATTTATTCCGAACTAGTCAGCACGTATTATTGTGAAAACAACAGTATAACAACAGTAGGTATAAAAAGCCTGTCATGATTTAGTTGAACGAAACGTAGAAACGTACCTTTAGGCCCAGAAAAATTGAATTTGCGTAATGTTGAATTCATATAAGATTGAAAACATCAAAATGTTGAATCCTAAAATGGTGATCTGTCAAAAAAGTTAGACGCTTAGTTCGCGCTTCGCGTTCGCACGGTCATGTATTGGTTATTTTTAAGTAAAGAGGTTCTTACAAGTCAGGTTCGACGTCAGTGTAATGCCCGTCCGCGTCCACCAGCCCCACCCGGATGGTGGGCAGGGTCTCGTCTTCATCATCCTCCACCTCTCCTCTCGCCTCCCGCGCCTCTCGTTCTGCCAGCGCTTTGGCTGCTATAACCTGTGGACGGAACTAGAGTTTAATACGGGCCCTGAGTACCGGTCACATACGGAGAGTCACGGTCTGGATTCTTGGATTGAAGACCAAATCCATCCGGCCAAATTTCACGTGTGTATAAAATATAAAATCCAAAACTTGTGTAACGAAACACCTTTTAGAAGGAACGACAGAATAGAAGAGATAGAGATAAATAAAAGAGAGGCGAGTGGCACCTGTAATCTTCTCTGCGCTTGTGGCGTTATTTCTACAACTCTGGACCATCTTCGCGACTTCCTCTCGTATTGCCATTTGTCGCTCAGCGCACATTGCTCGTCATCAGAATCGTTCTATGGACAAAAAAAAATTATGAAATTCCACAAAGTGAAACAAACCTTATTTTATATGAGTTGGTTTAGAAATAAAGTCGACATAATCTGGCTTGTTAATTGTGTTTTTGCATTTTTTTTTCTGTATTTTTTAAAATCGGACGCCAAGACACGGCTTGGGTGGCTCTCAGTGATCTATAAGAGAAGTGGTGTTTTTTTATGATGATTTCATGACATGGGTACTATGTCCTTCAGTCGTTATAATGAATCTCTTCTTATATACGACGATGGTGATGAGGGAGAGGATGATGATAAATTGATGAATGCTACCTGGGTACCTATTACCAACATATTAACTAGAAATAACCTTAAACGGTTTGTGGCAAAAAGCCAAGTTTCCACCTTTTTTTAGTTAAGTTTTTGTCTGTATTCTGTGTGTTTTTTGCCATAAATAAATTATTGTCTATTGTCTATTGTCTATTAAAATATTATCATCTTAAGTTTTTCCGCACATATTTTCCTTTATTCTCATCAGGCAGTATTACAAAGTCGCTACAAGCCCCAAGAGATTTTGAAACAATTAAGTAGATCGGCGGAACTCCCACGAGTGCGATTTGGTAGCATTTAGTAGATGTAATTTAAATTAAACTTCGAGTAAGACGATATTTTTATACTCGTTACTAGCGAATCGCCCTGGCTTCGCCCGGTACCTATAAGGCTGCATTTGCACCAGAGATGTGCAAGGATGCGTAGCGAGGGATGTTTTTTAAGAAATAAGAACCAATAGAATCGTTTCATTTATGTGATGAAACGATTCTATTGTTTCTTAACAAACACATCCTTCGCTACGCGTCCTCGTACATCTCTGGTTGAAAAGCAGCCTAAACCTTTCATGAAAAATGATTGTGAAAAGTGCTTCAAAAATCCGTTTTGCTTAGGTGGAGTTAGCGGATATCCAGACAGACAGACGCGTAAAGCGATTTTTTTTTTATACTATGTAGAGAGTAGAAGTGCATTACTAAATTACGATGTAAGGTAAGTAATCTGTTTAAAAAAATTGCAAGCCATTTCTTAACATAATAGTTTCCGGTTACACTGTGAGATATTTACCTAAGCAAGTTCCATGACAGTGTCATATTTTGGTACCATTGAGCTGATCTGATGATGATGAGATGATAAGAACACAATTTAAAAGCTTTTTTAAACCATTTTTACATTAAAATTTATTTAGTTCTTGTAATTATTCCCCTATTTAATATCCAATTGATATGCGAAGAGTGTGCCTAAGTGCTTTCTGTTGACTTAACAGAGGTTACATTAAAACTCAATTTCAATATGCCTTTAAAGACGTATTACGTTTGAATTTAATTCACTCCGACTGAAGGTGAGAACGATGTAGTCTAAGAGCCAATGATAAGTGTCATTACTGGTTGTAGTCCCAAATAGACGGATTGTTTTTTTTTTGTGTTGGGTAAAATGGGTTAATTGAAAAGGTAGTTTCATTGGCATTTTAGTTGCGTGTGATGAAAGTCGGTGAAGTTATTATGATCTCGATTGATCGGTGTTTTTAATGTAGGTATTTTTCGAAATATCAATTATAGGTTGGGACAGAATCAGGAGACCACTCATCCTGGAGTGGCGTAAGTACCAGAAGGGAGACCTATGCTCAGCAGTGGGCAGTTCCAGGCATATAATGATGAATATGATGAGCTACACCTACAAGAACCATAATAACTGGTCAAGTGCGAGTCAGACTCGCGCACGGAGGGTTCCGTACCAAAAACTATTTAAAAAAAACATGTATGTTGTATGGGAGCCCCCTTAAATATTTATTTTTACTGATTTTTAGTATTTTTTATTTTAGCAGCAACACGAATACATCATCTGTGAACATTTCAATTGTCTAATTATCACGGTTCGTGAGATACAGCCTGGTGACAGACGGACCGACAGCGGACGGACAGCGGAGCATTAGTAGTAGGGCCCCGTTTTACCCTTTGGGTTGAAAGGTCTAAATCAATCAACAATCAACACATTCTCACGCCTTTCCCCCGTAGGGGCTGGCAGAGGTGTAATACAACACCCACACTTCGCCGGACTATATTCAGTCCCAAATGTGACAGCGGGCGAGCCTGGCTCCATACACTGGGCTCCAATCATGTAGCAGATGACATACAACAATCAATCAACATTCAACAAATAAAAAAAAAAACGTTCTAACGTAACAAAATCTGCCACCATCTCCCAGCCTGTCATCTTGTTCAAAATGTTCGTGGATTCGGCTTTAAGTCTTAATTGAAATGGTTTGTCATGGAATGAAGTAATTTGTTTCGGATTAAGTGGTAAATCAGAGGCACCTGCGGCTTTACAGACAAATTGTTTGATTGGAAGCACTCGGCATCTAGCGTAGTTTGCTTAATGGAAGGTTACGTGCTGGTAGAGATGGTTATTGAATTTCGGACGTACTTTTCGTAATGGGCTTTCAGGATTTTAATGTAATTTCGGGTAAACAACGCACATGTTACGCAGCAGTATTAAAATATTTTTTTCATGGCGATAAAAATAGTGTTTTTGTTTTGATTTTGTCAGAAACTATTCTACTTACTGTTCGAGATATCTTAACTGGGTCTAAAACTTGAGTCGGTGGCATTGTAGCTCTCAAATGGACTAACCGATTTCAGGATTGGTTTTTTTTAAAGGTAATCCCATCAAGTTTAGGTATTCGTTATGACTGTCGATGGATAAAAAAAACTTAAGTGTTCAGTAAGAGTTTATCTACCTATCTATATTGATCCTACTGAACGAATACAACAAAGAAAATAGTGACCTACAAATATCCAGAGAAATATAGATAGTTAAATAATATCAAAAACAAACTTTCATCCCCTATTCTCTGAACTCCCAAAACAAATTGTGAAACATGAAAACCGTTATTCAATTTGGACAGCCGTTCAAACCATCCGGTCCAATTTTACTTCAGCCTTCGATGAATTTAAATCGACGTTGTTATTGTAATAAATCGATTCAACATTATTTACCCGCAGGAAATTTATCGGAAACTCGAGTAAAATTGTTGAAAATGGCTTTTATGTTCAAAAGCCGATGTTAAGCATCGAAATGGCTAACTTTTTGATTTCAGTCGACTTATTTTGTAAATTAAAGTACTTAATCATAAAATAAGTTAGCTCCATATTTTTCCTACTGAGAAAAATCTTAATATATATAAATCTCGTTTCACAATGTTTGTTCTCAATGAACTCCTAAACCACATAACCGATTATAATAAAATTCGCACACCATGTGCAGTTCGATCCAACTTGAGAGATAGGATAGTTTAAATCTCAAATTATAGTCGCAATTTTAATTTATTGCTAATTAAACGCGAACGAAGTCGCGGGGTGACAGCTAGTATGAATATAATAATCATTGGACATGAAACCTCGCGCTCCAAATTCGGCCTGTCAAATTGTGTCAAAATGACTTTGACACAATTTGACGCTCTTAGAAGATGAAAAAAAAACAAGGTTTCCGCAAACAAAACAAGCATTCCGGGAGCAAACACATAATGACGTCACTCGTCATCACCATTCGTCTCTTTCGAACTAATTGTTAATGGCTTAATTCGGTCTTGCTTAAGCATAGATGACGTCACTATGTGTTTCCCACGTGACCGTAATGCTATACCTGGCGGAGTATATTATAATACCATGTAAGATCCTAAGATCAAAGTAGATTAATGATATCAACAGACCAGTACAAAATCTACGATCTATATTATATTATGTAAGAGAGGTAACAGTTAGTATGTATAAAGTAATCTTTGAAACTACTGGTCCGATTTAAAATATTTTTCCACTATTAAAGCTACCCAAAATCACCGAGCGCTTATGCAATGAAACGTGAATGAAATGAGCAATCCTAATCCTAACTCATATTATAAATGCGAAAGTGAGATTGTTCGTTTGTTTGTTTGTTACGCTCTCACGCCACAATTTTGAAAAAAAATTTCATACACATTGTCAGTTACAAAAGGTACCCTTCATCCCGATTCCAGCGGCACCGCGGGTGAAACAGCGGAGCGCAGCTGGAGCGCACAATAAAAAGTATAGGTATAACGTCAAAGTAGGTCGCGTGTTTTAAAACAGTAGATATTGCAACACAAACTGAGTTCTACAAATCCCATTATAAAGTTCCAAACAATGTCCTTCAGGGAAATCACAATGGTTGACAACCTTCAGCTCACGTTTGATAATGACATCTATCAGTCAGTACACGTTATACCTACAAGGTTCAAACAATAACATGAATTATACTTAGAGGAAGTGAATACATAACGACTACATTAACAAAACCCCCTTTAGCATTAAACGTTGTATAAGCTTCAGAATAGTCATAGAGATTTATTGTCTATTCTGATCGATTTATAAAAAAAATAAAGGAAGAAAAACAAAACACTGTATGACTATTCCAAGGCTATCTATAGTTTATTGCTAAGAGGGTGTTTGGGAGACACTAGCTGCGTTTCGCAGTTTCACCCGTTATCATGCAAAAATAATAGTCTTAACTAGCTAGTAGTTCGACGTAGCATAACCCCTTAATTTCTCGTCCGATTTCGCTCCTATTCGAACTTAGAAATTGTATTTGCATGAACTACTTGTCTGTAAGATTTTATGAAGATCGGATCAACGATACTCAAGCTATCGTCAAACGAATAAATGTCGAGAGGTCCCAGTAAGCTCCGAAGCCTCATTTCGCTCGGTCAAATACGAGTAGAAACCGCTAATAATTGAGAAATGAAAAGCCTGTGTTAATCCAAGGTTACCTTTGAAGGTTCAAGGGCAAGGTTGAATTACCTTACACCAAATTTCATCCAAATCCCTTAAGCCGCTTCAGCGTGAATAACACACACACATACCTACATACATACACACTCCTAACTCCGTCATCCATCAACATCTTTCGTATGCTACTTATCACACTTTGAATATTATAAATGCGAAAATGTGGATGGATGTTTGTTACAAGGATAGATTATAGTCTGGAACTGCACATAGGCTACTTTCTAGGTATAGTCTTACGTAGGTACTACGGGTTCCAGTGAAACACAAGGCAGCTCTACTCTCGCCTGAGTTTTGGCCAAAAGGCTAGTGTTCCGGCGCTACTGGGAGGCCGTCAGGGAGCAAAAGCCCAGAAGATTTAGTTAATTTTCCTATGGATGTTATTTATATGTATGTTAGTCTGTAAGGTATTTATTGTCTATGGGCCTCTGTAACTTGCATTGTATGCAAGTTATATTGCCTGTAATAAATGGATTATTATTATTATTCCAATTAATATTATTTTATATTATTTTATTGACATTTAATTCTTACTTTAATTTTGAGATCAACTGTTTTTTGTTATTTAATTTGTTCCTTTAATTGTGTATATTAATTTAATTTGTACAATTTTGAAATTTTAATTTTATTATTTTGACGAGCATAGTGCCATCACTCTGACATTTGTACGCCTATCCGGCACAACATGCTTGAGCCTTTTTGTGTCAATATTCCAACATCTTTTATTTTTTTTTTTTTTTTTTTAATGTAAAATAGGTCGGCGTTTGACCACCAACTCGCCTGATGTTAAGCGACGTTGTGGTCTAAGATGGAGCACGACGACCTATAGGGTACTTATTCACTCTAGCATTGAAGTTTTGTAGTGTGAAGAAGTACAAAGACGGCAGTTGAGTGAGGAGCTACAAGCGCGCTACTGCTCAGACCCGTCTTCAGAACGGTTACACCGGACTACATCCCGAAACACGACTAGGTCATTTCACGGCATGGCTTGGTCCGGTGGGTGGTAACTATATATATGGTTATATGACCATGTTGTATGCAAATAAATATTCTTTATCTTTATCCAATATATTTATTTTATTTCTTAATTTTTAAGTTTTTTACAATAATATATTTGAATATAAAAAACAAATATTATAAAAACTTAAAAACTAGGGTGCCGCCGGCAGCGGGCGTTGCCCAAGCAACCGGTGGTTAGGGCTGCAGAGTGAGGAACCTCCTGACAATACGGTACGTGTCTAGGATCACTGCCGACTGTATCTGGCCCTTGATCCAACCGTCTAACGAGAGCCTCTTGAGATGTTGGTCGAGGCTCTTCGCTATGAGACCGTTTACCGTGACGACTATCGGGACAATGATCGTCGAGTCAACATCCCACATGGCGGTTACCTCGTGAGCCAAGTCAAGTATATACTTGCTGAGTTTGTCCTTCTCGGCCTTCACGAGGTTCTCGTCATGTGGGATGGTGATGTCGACGAGCACTGCCCGGCGCTGGGACCGGTCGACCAGCGCGATATCAGGCTTATTGGCAACAATAGTCCTGTCCGTGATGATAGAGCGGTCCCATTATTATTATTATTATCCCATTATTATTATTGTAATTATGAACGGGAATAGGGCGCAGCTAGTTTCTAATATTAGTATGATATCAAAAAGCTTTGTGAATAACCTCCTTTCAGCGTCGCCGTTATCGGTTAACCAACAACCCCCATACTGATGTATGATGTATGAATTGTACAGCCTCAGAATAGTTATGTATTATATTAATATTATAGTTATGCAGTGTTTTGTCTTGCTCGATCGAGTCAAAAATGTAAGAGAAAGAAAAGGACAAAACACAGTAACAGGGCCTAAAGGCGCTAATAATAATACAAAATCCCGTCACCCATGTTTACAATTTGTAGACTTTTGTCGATATTTTAAAAACTGCTTGACTAATTTCGATAAAACTTATATGAGACCGCCTCTAAAGTATGATATACCAAACCAACAAAATAATCATTAAAATAGATTCATAGGTGGCGCAGTAATAGCGTAACATACATACAAAAAACAAATAGTCGAATTGTCCACCTCCTCCTTTTTGGGAGTCGGTTAAATAAAGTCCAGTTGCAATCGCTTCCAAGTGGTTCAGTTTCAAAAATCACTAGCGCTCGAACGCTAGCTCCCGATTGGTCGAGTTGACAACAATGATCACGTGACATTGTTAAAGTTCGTATTTCGTCCAATCAGCAGCTGACTTTTGAGCCTTAGTGATTCTAGACTAGACTAGAAACGGAATCGCGTGGAAGCGGTTGCAACTTGATGTCCTGTGTTCTGTTCACGTCTCCACGTCCAGGATGTAAGCCAACTCAAAGAATAGCCATTTATTTTACCTTTCATTAATCACTCGAGTAATCTCCCTGACATGATACCAAAGCATATCAAATAAAGAATAAACTGAAATCTGCCTTGTCATATTCTCGGTTCAAAAACTTCAATAGACGTAAATTAATAAGCAATTTAAAAATATTTATGATAGGTATGATTGATGGAATAGGTTTAACGTCCGGCACAGAATAAATAATAGTGCATCCGGATAGATATATCCTCTCCGTCCTAATTGTCTAGAAGAAATCGCTCTTAGTGATAAGACCGCCAGTTGTTAAACTATGATAGTAAACTATAGTATCAACATAACATATCGTCACGCCTTTCCCCCGCGGGGCTGGCAGAGATGTAACACAACACCCACACTTCGCCGGACGATATTCAGTCCCAAATGTGACAGGGGGCGAGCCTGTCGCCATACACCGGGCTCCAATCATGTAGCAGATGACATACAATACGCACATATGCTCACACAATGAACAAATTGGTGCGTACCTTCGGCTGGGTTCTAACCTGCTCCCTCTGGCTTGAGAGGCGGGCCTTCTCTCAACTAGGCTGCCATCGCTATAGTATTATGTATATTAAGCCCCGGTCTACCTGTATTTTCCTTAAATAATAATAATTAAGATACTTACCAGTTAACAAAAGTCTCGGTCCCCGGAGTCCGTGGAGTGTAATTTATCAAATTAAAAAAAAAAAACTATAGGTAGTATAGCGAGACTGTTGTGAGTGTTAGAGCGTGTACGTTTATACTTTTGCAATTTCTAATGTGAACAATCGGTAAGTTCCAGATGGGTGGTTGGGGCATTTGAACCGAGCGCGACCGTTATTCGGATGTTACTTTAAATTGTAGGTACCTGTTTTTTGGCATATGTCAATAAGCGTCAAGCCATGTCAGAGGCTTTTAGGTGGCCTAAACGCTTTGACACCATGGCTTGCCACTCGGCCTAAACGAATTTATTAAATGATTCAGGTAATTGATTGCTCGTTTTGTGTACCGGTTGATTTTTTTTAACGTCTCGATAATAATATTATGGCGTGCTGAGTACGTGAAATAGAAGCTAAACACGACAATATTTGCTTAGTAGTGAGCGCGGGGCGCAGGCGGGTAAGTGTTGCAAAAGCGGCCCGTGCTTTGGAAATTATATCAAAAAGGCCGACCACATGTGTGGGGCGAGTACCTAGCTATCGTCCGGCTTCAAGGAATAGGATCGCGCTAAAAATTCACTGAATATTCCGCACATTTAGTAAAGTGCGTATGATATGAACTTCGATTTTTTTAAATCGGTTTATGTTTAATTTATGTTTTCTTTAATAAAAATAAAATTCTTTGTCATTGGCTTTTACTCTATGAATGTATTTATCTATTAAGTTTAGATTTTTCGAGACGGTAAAGGAAATCAACCGGAACACCTGTACATCTGTAGTGTTCGAATTATACCACCAATTTGGTAAGATGATAGACGGAAATCGAAAGATCACAATCTTCGTATACTCGTTAACACAAGTGATTTATCGTTTTTAACAACTAAAACGCTGTAAAGTGATATTTAACTACCGGTGACAGGTGAGTGAGTGACGTGATGACAAATACTAATATTGTAGAGAGGTTAATATTATTAAAGAATTAATTTCGGTGTAAACTAAATAAATTGTGAATAATCCTAATCCTAACAAAGAGTTTTGAAACGTAAACCTAGTACAGGTAGGTTAACGTTTCAAAACTCTTTGTTACATTACTAAGTATTGTCTTTTAAATGTAAACTGTTGGTATTTCTACTTAAATAAATAAATAATAATAGGTTAAGTTTGTATGTTTGTATGTAGGGGGTAATGTCTGGAATCTAATGGTTCGATTTTTAAAATTCCTTCACTACCAAAAGGCTTCTACCAGACAAACGCGGCCTGCAGTAGCGGCCAATGCAAAAGTCTATTGGCCGCCACCGCAGGCCGCGTCTGGAGGCCCCTGAAGCTACATGATTGAATCCTATAGTGAATAGAATAGACTATACAACGTAAGCGAAGCCGTGGGCAGATGAGTTAGGATTAGTAACAAATAAAGTTTCGTCTAGATTAAGCAAACTGTGTGCGGATGACTGTCCGCTGATTGACTCTGGGTCGCGTATTGGGTAACTCAATGTTGAGCAGGCGACGAACTGTAACAAACGAAATACGCAGTAGCCGCTCGTCATCGTCAAATGCCGCAAACTAAGTACGCACATACTCCGTACGCGCTATTCGGATACTCAATGTACACTCATATTTTAAAAAGAAAGATTTGTATTTTTGTGTGTTTGTTACAAATTAACTCTTTAGATCGCTTTGAGCGATAAGGCCGCCCATTAAAAACGTAGTTAAGCCTTATTTAAGTACTTTTTTTTTGTTTTTTTTTATTTTGTTTTTAATAAAGAGTTGTTGTATTGTATTGTAACTCAAAAACTACTGGTCCGATTTCAAAAGTTCTTTTACCAGAAAGCTGATTCTTCTTGAGTGACATAGGCTATAAAACGTGAGCAAAGCCGCGGGCAAAACAGCTAGTCTAAAATATATAGAGTGGAGAACTGTAGGCAAATAATCCGCCGCTTACAGTTTGCTTAGTTAGGACGAAGCCTTAAAGAGTTAGCGAGTTTACGCTAGACTGTATACTACTGTACAATAATTGTACTCTGTGTTACAAGACTCACTGGCTTTGTTGTTATGTGGCATTGAATTTAATGTCAACACTTGTCAATTGTCAACAACGCCGATCAATAGGCGGCGGTTAAGTAACCTATAAGAGGCTACCACAAGCCTGAAGGAGTTAAATGCCCATCAAAAGTGTGGCTATGGCACCTTGGAAAAGTGTCTTAGGTATCCATCTTCCAACCCCCAACTAATGAAAATGTCGAATAATAATGAGAGTGATATGTCATGCGCTCCGTCTAACCCCCGGCGCTCGCAGGTACCCGGGCCTGCAAGTGTGAAATTTGTTACCGAAGACTACACAGAGGTAGGCGACCAGGCTTCTGTGTCAGTGAATACGTCTGGCAGCAATAATAAAAAATTTGTACAACAAGCGTTCCACCCGAGCATGTTTAAAATATCAAGACCTAGATCTGCATCCGTTGGAACTATCCCTGCGCACATAACTACCGAAAAGGAACCCGACGTGGAGATCAATCTTCCTACTGACACTGAACATACGGAATGGCAGGAAGTAAATCACCGCAAAAGAATGAGAAGTAGCCCCGAAGCAACAATCAGAAATCAGAAGACCAAACCAAACTATTGGCTAGCAACTCCAATAGCAACCTCTAATAGCTTTTCTGAACTTGAGAAATCAGACCAACAGAGACCCTCAGAACTGGAAACCCAAGTGACAACCAAGCCCCCCCCATTCTTCATCGATAATGTTAGTAACATCCAACCTCTCACAGACATGTTAGAAAGAGTGGCACATGGGGACTATGAAATTAAAATTCTCCAAGGTGAGCGTGTAAAAATACAAGCTAAAGCCCACGAAGCATACTCTACTATATACAAAGAATTAGAAAGCAGAGATACCGAGTTTTATACCTATAAAGCAAAACAGGAGAGGAGCTTTAGAGTTGTATTAAAACGCATCCACCCTTCAACCAACATTGACTCACTGAAGCAGGCACTAGAAGACCTTGGCCAGAAACCCACTAACATCTGGAATATAAAAAATAGCAAAACAAAACAACCATTACCACTGTTCTTCATAGATCTCCAACCTAATCCTAATAACAAGGATATCTACAACATAAAATCACTCCTTAACTGTCGTATAGATATTGAACCGCCGAAGCCCAAGCGCACTATTCCCCAGTGCTCGAACTGTCAACAGTACGGACACACACAAAACTTTTGTCACAGACAGCCCAAATGTGTTAAATGTGCAGGATCTCATCATACATCTAACTGTCCAAGGAAGGAACGTTCTGACAAAGTGAAATGTATACTCTGTGAAGGAAATCATCCAGCCAATTATAAGGGCTGTATTGTTTACAAAGAGTTGCAAAAGATAAAATACCCAACACTTAGACTCAAAAAACAGCAACCAACCAAACCAGAATATTCACAACAGTATACAACAAACGAAAATGTAAGCCAGTCAAAATATGCCAAAGATACAGAAAAATCTTATGCAGCAGCCGCAAAAAGTGCGCCAAAACCACATTTGTGTAATGATAATAACTCAAATATTGAACAGAATACATCTGACGCCCTCCGAACCCTTAACACAACAATGCAAGCTCTCATGAACCAAATGCTAAAAATGACTCAAATGTTAGTAGATCTCATGACAAGATTGCCATTACATTCACTGCCCTAAAACTATGCATATGGAATGCTAATGGGCTGTCCAACCACTCGAATGAGTTAAAAACTTTTCTTAAAATCAATAAAATTGACATTATGCTAATATCCGAAACTCACTTTACATGTAAGAGCTCTTTCAAAATTCCCGACTATAAGTTATACCATACCATGCATCCAGATGGAAAAGCACATGGAGGGTCAGCTATCCTTATCAAAGCTAATATTAAACACTACCAATCGCAGCCATATTGTAAGGACTACATCCAGGCAACCAACATAGTAGTATACGATTGGATAAGTGACATCACCGTGTCAGCACTATACTGCCCTCCAAGACATACCATTAAAGAAAGTCAGTTTAGCGACTACTTTGATAATCTAGGTCATCGCTTTATAGCCGCAGGCGACTACAACACGAAACATACCTTTTGGGGCTCCAGACTCGTCTCGCCCAGGGGCCGAGAACTCTTCAAATGTGTTCAAACAAAAAGTATGCATGTCATCTCTACTGGACAACCAACATACTGGCCCTCAGACAGGAAAAAAATACCAGATGTTATTGACTTCTGTATCTCCAAAGGAATAGCAAAAACCAACATATCATGCAATAGTTGCTGGGACTTATCATCAGACCACTCACCCATAGTTGTCGATATCCAAACTAAGATACAAGAGACCATAAAAAAGTGTATTCTGCATAATAAGAAAACTAACTGGTGCCTTTTCCGATACCTATTAGATGAAGCATTTCAAGTATCCATCCCACTCAAAACAGAAAATGACATTACAAATGCTGTTGAATTCTTAAATATCAACATACAAAATGCCGCATGGAACTCGACCCCATTAGACCAATACAAAGCTGCTGACCTATCCGTCGCCCCGAACATATTGGATTTAATTAAGGAAAAAAGAGCGACCAGAAAACTATGGCAACAAAATAGATGTCCTGATACAAAAAAAAGATTTAACCACAAAGTACGAGAACTAAAACAAGCTTTGGAACGAAATCGTAATGCAAGCTTTCAGGCATACTTGGAAGGTCTTGACGCAACCGCAGCTACAGAATACTCCCTTTGGAAAGCGACCAAAAAAATTAAAAGGCCTATAGTAACATGTCCTCCACTTAGAAAATATGACAATGGCTGGGCACGTAGCGACCAAGAAAAAGCGCACACCTTTGCCGAACATCTAGCTAAGGTTTTTCAACCTCACCCTTATGAAGGCCCATCCGAACATGAAAAAGCAGTTATCGAATTCCTTGATACGCCTGACCTAGATGATGTCGAGCCTGAGATCTTCACTAAAAGAGAAGTAGAAAGAATTATCCAAAAAGCAAACCCTAAGAAAGCCCCTGGATATGACCTCGTTACCAACAAAGTGCTACAGGAACTACCGGATTCTGGGATAACACTACTCACAGCAATTTATAATGCCATTACAAAACTAAAATTCATCCCACCACAATGGAAAGTTGCACAAATAATTATGCTGTTAAAACCAGACAAACAACCGGATGAACCGAAATCATACAGGCCGATCAGCTTACTACCCATACCCGCAAAAATATATGAATCTTTAATATCGCTTCGACTCGCACCATTGATAGAACAGCTAAAATTGATTCCCAGCCACCAATTTGGATTTCGTCGTAAGCACGCCACCACTGAACAGGTTCACAGGCTTATAAGAGAAATTGATTTATCATTTGAAACGAAAAAGTACTGTGCTAGTGCTTTCTTGGACATATCACAGGCGTTTGATAGGGTCTGGCATGAAGGCCTCTTATTTAAAATAAAATCTCTGCTGCCTGCCTACATGTACAAAATCCTGAAATCATTTATAGAAAACAGACATTTCCTTGTCCAGAACGGGGCTGCGCTCTCACGCCTTTGCCCTATCAACGCAGGAGTCCCACAAGGTAGCGTGCTAGGCCCTACGTTATATCTCATCTACACATCTGACCTACCAACTTCAGAATGTATTACCACCGGTACTTTTGCCGACGACACCGCGATCTTAGCAACTCACCAGGACCCAATTGAGGCAGCGGAACTTCTACAATGCGGGCTTGATGAAATATCAACTTGGTTAAAGAAGTGGAGAATCAAGGCTAATGAAACAAAATCTGTTACCTTTACGCTAAGAAGAGGAACCTGCCCACCAGTCAAACTCAACAACCTGGAAGTTCCACAATCAGATCACGTCAGATACTTAGGTTTACACCTTGACAAGCGACTCACCTGGCAAAAACATTTGTTCACAAAAAGGAAACAATTAGGATTACAACTACGTAAGTTGTATTGGCTTATTGGTCGCCGTTCACAACTGTCGCTAAGCAGCAAGCTCCTTCTATACAAGGCGATACTTAAACCGATTTGGACTTACGGAATACAACTCTGGGGAACTGCCGCTCATTCCAACATCGAAATCATACAAAGATTTCAAAACAAGATGCTGAGGATAATAACTGACGCCCCTTGGTTCGTCACCAATAAACAACTTCACCACGACCTGCACATGACCACCGTGAAACAGGAAATTATCCACCATACAAAAGCATATAAGGCTCGAATCGGAAACCATCCAAACAGCTTGGCTAATGTCCTGATGATGGATAATCAAACTACCCGCAGATTGAAACGGAAGATGCCCCAAGACACAATTATAGACCAATGATGTAAAGTAGGCTGCGACATAGGTCGCATGCCGAGCATGACAGTCACCAACCAACCCAACCCACTGTTAAATGTCCCAGTGGTGACAGATCGCAGTGAAATAGGAGATAAAAAAAAAAAAAAAAAAAAAAAAAAACACTTGTCGACCTAGCAAGCGCTAGCGAGCGAAGCATCTATGCTTCAACTTCGAGAAATAAGATGTCGTATATCCAAATTCTGTCTGGATCTCTGTCTTCCTCTACATTTCTTAACCGATTCTCTTAAAGTATTGTGGTTTAATTTTGATTAAGTTTGAAAAATACCAAATACTGATTTGGCAAAAAAAACGGTATAATCGTCAAACCTGCTCACAATTTCACGAGAATCGGTTGAGGATTGCGAAGAACACAGAACAAGAGAACAGACGTCGTCCGCCAGGTCTACAGCTCAGAGAGCCACTAGTAACAATTGGTTAAATATGCTTGAGGTTTAAGTAGCGGTACAAATATAAATATGGAAAAACAACCGAGTCAGTGTATCGTAAGTTTTTTTTTTTTTTGTGGTAAGTGTGCCCGACTGTACAATGTAAATTACTCGACACGATATTGTTATAATTTGAAAATTGTGTGGCGCGGTATCGCGAATACTGAGCCACGCAATTTTAGCTTTATTTCTCAAGGTCTCAAGGTCGAAAACTTAAATAATAAATATAGTGACAGCTGTGAGTTACACGAAACAATGTTCTGTACTGATAAAAGCAAAAAATAAGATGGAAGAATATTGCTTGTAATACGAAATTGAAAAACGTATTTACTTTAGTAAATAACTTTGAAAATGTTTTTAAACATGTACCTAACACATTTGGAATAAAATGATCTACTGTAGGAATGTTCTTGGCATAACAGAACATAAATTCGTCACGCCTTTTCCCTCAAAGAAGCTTGCAGAGGTGTACATCACCTACACTTCACCGCACGATGTTCAGTCCCAAATGTGACGGGAGGCGAGCTTGCTGCCATACACCGGGCTCCAGCTATGTTTCAGATAACATATATGTATTATGTTCACACAATGAACAAATTGGAGGTGCCGTCGTCGGCTGGGATCGAACCCACTCCCTCTGGCTTGAGGCAAGCCCTCTCGGGCTAGGCTATTATCATATTCTTGGCAGAAAACAAGAAAAGATGGTACGATAAAAGAAAGCATTATCGGGTTTACTTAAAAACCTGAAAAAAATGTGATTTAATCACTTTCAGCTTCATGTACTTACGTTATCATTCTTTTTCAATACAAAAATTATACCTTTCCTCTGCCACTTGAAATGCGTTATTTAACTGTAGGCAAGTATACAATAATGTCCTATCTGGCTGTATCTGAAACGAGTGCAAATGTTACGATCTAAGATCGCTGAGGTCAAACCAATTACATTTATGAGGAGCAAAGAGCGAGATAGCGAGACCTTCGCACGTGTCTAACAATGATGATGACGGTCTAAAAATAGACAGGTGTTTGGTCAGAGAACAGGTGACCCCACACAGATACCGTGCTAAGATTACAAGATGATTATTTGTTTTGTACGCAGTAGTACGCACCAAATTCTAAGAAAAGAGCATTGCGAGACAAAGCACTTCCATTGACTATTTAAAAGTTACGCGTAGATAAATGAAATGCCTTTGATAAATGAAATGCCCAGATGGACTACAAAAACATAGCACGGGCCAAAAAAAATTACAGCCAACTGTTAGGTTCTAAATTAACAAAATTTATGACGCAACCCTAGTAAAAGACTTACCTGTCACGCGCCCTAATATGAGAAAGTTGGCCTGTCACTTTTAGTTCATAAAAACAGTACGGACCTCTCTCTAGACGTATAACTATCAATCATATAATAACATATAGACTAGTAGCAGTTCACTTTGAACGGCGACTTCGCAAATCTTCACAACCTGACGTCCGTGGCATGTGTGTCCCTCATTTAGCTTAAACATTAATATTAAACATTATATTTAGTCAAACTACATGGTTACGCAAATTATCGTTAGACGAACAAATGCCGAGTTTTGCTCGGTCATAAAGTAAGTTCGTATAAACCGAGTGGCTAGCCCTGGCGTCAGTCTTTAAGCTACTCAAATAATGACGTGGCTTGGCGAATAATCAACCAATGAAAGAGAATTGTTGTGTTTTCCACTTAAATAATAATAATTAAGGTACTTAACAAAAGTCACGGTCCCTGGAGTCCGTGGAGTATAAACTTTTGGATAATAAAAAATGTGAATTATTTATCTTAAAAAAGGTATCTTCATATTATAGGTAAATAAGTTTATTGGTTCGGAATCTGTAAAGGTTAATCTGTGGTCAAAGATAATACAAGGCTAGCAAATACCATGAACGCTATGATAATTGGAATTCTTGGTTGTTTTTTTGGTAGAACTATGTTTTTACTTACATTGAGCGAACATTTCCTCGATTACGAAAACTCTCATAACGGAAGTACTTTGGAATTAATTTCATTTCATTTAGAGTTCTGGCATTGTTTACATGTTTACTCAGCATTTTGCTCAGAGAAAAACATGTTTTTATAATAGGTAAACAATTAAGTTTAAGATAAGGAAGCTAATATGAGAAGACCGCTCAAAATCATGGTAAAGAGGACTGGGTAATAATTTTAGTAGACTTTTTTACTCGACTGCGCAAGAAGGGTGGTTATGTTTTTCGAATGTATGTATGTATGTATGTATGTATGTATGTATGAGGTTTCTTTGGCACGCCCTACAGCCTAAACAGCTTGATGGATTTCGACATGTGAGGTGTCATTTGAATCGTCTTGATAGTGGAAGTGCCATAGGACACAACATTTTAGTTGTAATTAACTACATTTTGCAGCCGGGTTTTTATGATATGCCTTTTAATAATTAATGATACTTGTTTATCTAATTCTTTATTTGCATTATGCTTTCGTTCAAAATTTAAATTTCTCACAATAAACGAAACGAATCATCATTAAAAAGATTATTTACCAATACGTTATCTCCCTTTAGCTTTTGCAATTTGTAGTTATTGAGCTATGGTTAAGCTGTATAATTCTGGGGTATGCAAATTCGCATTATCTACGAGTATCTGCCTACGCGTTCCCTTTGTTTCGTAACACTACGAAAGTACCATGGATTATGTACGAAAGGTTTATGTTACCCTGGTACTAGTAAACTAGTTGTAGCTGTGTTTTGGGGTTTTTTTAGTTTTTTAGGGTTCCGTACGGAATATACTAATAGGACTCCTTATGGTGAGTTTGAAGTGTGGAGATTATGGAGAGAGTTCCGTGGCGGAGATTTTATGTATGTCTGTCAGTTATGGCCGATTCTTCAAAGGAATTATAAAATCTAGCGACTTAAAAATTGGCACAGATCTAGATAACATTACTTTTTGGCCAACAATGTTTTGTACAAAAAGCTGAAGTAAGTAGTAATCAGAAATCAGAAACGTGTATTGTTTACGTTTAATAGTTACGCGATGAAAGCCTACATAGTTCGAAGAAGGCTCGCCTCTCAACCCAAACTGTGCGGGTTCGATCCCAGCCGAAGGTACGCGCCTATTTGTTCATTTATAAACAAAAATAATTATGCTACACACATGTTATTTATGTCATCATCAGCTGCTAAATAACTTGCGCCTGGTGTATGTCGACAGGCTGACCGCCTGTCACATTTGGGACAACAATTGTTTTTTTGGCGAAGTGTTTGTGTTGTAATATACTTCTGTCAATCCCTTCGGGGTAAAAGACATGATGATACAGGTTATTGGTAAAGCGATCACCGAAAAACTTTTTTTATACGTCCCGACCTACGAGTATGTATCAACCGACAGCGCCACCAATTGACTATGCGTGATTTCTTTAAAGATATTGACCATGATGACCACTTGCACTGCGAATATAAGAATTGGGAAAGTTACTGCGAAATATTTGCTTATGGGGAACATAAATGGGGGATGGCTACAGGTTCGTTCAAGAAAATTTAGCTAGGAGCTTGCTAGCTGTAGTTTAAACTAGTTAACCAAGGACTTTATCAGTCCTTATATTCAGTGCAAGTGGACATAAGTCTACCCAATGTACGTTCACCTTTAGACCGCGTGGCACAGATTATAAAGCATTGTAGGAGCTCGCTCGCGCTTGAAATTGGCCAGTAATTGAAATATCGTACAATGTGCTGTTGTATTCAGATTATACACGGATCTGCATCACAATGGGGAACTATTACGAAATTAACTGCAAATTATTTAGTAATAATAGCTGTTTACGAATTTTACTCGGAGAATGGTCCAATAGGATGTAATAGCATGATTACTAAAACATTACTCTATGTGAATACGGAGTTTTCTTTGAGTATTAGTATAGGTAATAAAACTGTTTCCAGCGGTGAAGGAAACAAAATATCGTGACGAAACCGACATGTCTTAGAAGAAATTAAACCGAAAGACTAAACATCTTTACAAGACTATGTGATTTAAACCCAGCCGACGCCCGACGGCGCGCAACAATTTGTTCATTGTGTGAACATATGTGTGCATTGAACGTCATCTGCTACATGACTGGAGCCCGGTGTATGGCAACAGGCTCGCCCTCTGTCACATTTGGGACTGAATATCGTCCGGAAAAGTGTGGGCATTGTATTACACTTCTGCCAGCCCTCTCGGGGGAAAGGCCTGACGATATGTTATGTTATGTGACATCCGCCAACCCGTGCTGAGCCAGCGTGGCGGGTAACGCTAATCACGTTGACGACGTAGGGTAGGTCGGTATCTCTGCAATGTGACGTGAAAAGACTGTGTTGATGATGATGATGACATACAAAAGCCGAGTTGTCCCAAAGATCTTTGATTCGCTCCTTCAATCCACAGTCCATACTAACATTTTAAAATCGAAAATAAATAAAAGTAAATAAAACTGTCTGTCTGTACTGCCTGTAACTTTCCACGGCTGAACAGACCTTGATAAGATTTGATAATTAGTGACAGTATATCACGAGGAAAGTGTTTGGATGCTATTATCTGAATAAACGCAAACGAAGTCGCGAGTAACAGCTCGTAGACAATAAACATAAGTATTATGACATAACATACCGTCACTATAGGTATTATAACTTTCATTTAAATAGAATGTAACATGCATAGTCAACTTCCCTCGACCCTTGGAGCCTTCATCATCCCGCTCCAACTCCTCAAAGCACAGCAAGTTACCTAAAAGGGCTCAACGCAATCTTGGTGTACAGTTCTTGTTTGTGTTGCTATTGCTCGCGTGTTTGTCTTTTAATCCAACTCAACTGACACTTGGTAGCTCTTATGATGTTTAACTATCGTCTTGGGATGATTATTAAAGTTATCTGAAATTGCAAAATATTGTAGCTTATTTACCTATGCTTTTTTTGCAATAAAAACTTTTTATTTTTTTAAATTTTCTACTGCGATGGCTTTTTTTCCGTATTTTTCATGGAAAAAAATATAAGATTGTTGTTAAAAGTATAATGTTCACGATCATGAACGCAAAAACACATTTCAAAATTTGATTCCACAGGAAGGTAATTATTTCACGAGATTTTTATTTCTTTTGTAAAACTACGAGTACGAGTAAGTAGGTAGTATTTGCAGTGAAATTGATGGATGCAAAAACATTTATAAAGTTTGGGAGTTTAATTGTTTCAACTATAAACTATATTTCAAATAAGTAAATCGGCATAGCTATAAGATAGGAATGTTTTGCTTGGAAGAAATCGCTGTTACAACAAGGCGGCTAATTCTAATGTTAGCAACACATACAAAAGAATGCAGTCTATGGTTTGCTGTGTGACGTTTTGCGAGCGAACTGTCAGAGGAATGTATTGAATGAATGAATGAATGAATGTAGCGTAAGGAATGAAGGAGTAGCGCCTGAGTCGCCCGCCCCGTCCAACCGGCACTTCTCGCTGGAGCACGGAAGAGGACGGACCTAGTAGTGTTTTTCTTGGGTGTCTTTCTGTAGTATTGATCTTGGTGTCCATTAGATTCATAGTGGAATTACCTACATATTGTACATGGTTTGGATTATTAGAAGTATTAGTTGTTTACATTTACATTAAGGTGGTTTTGAATACCGTCTCTTCAGAAATAGTTTACATCAGAAGTGGGATGTAGTTTTCTCGCGCCATAAAAGAAATATAAATACATCGATAAAGGTACCAAGGCAAAAGATACCGGAATTATTTTTAGCAAATCGTGTAATGTTATTATGTCTGGCAACTAACTTCATTAGATTAGCAGTACTAGATGAAACGACAAGCTTGTATGAAAAGCCTCATGGAAGTAGAAGAAGCGAAAGATATATGCCAGGATCGTAGCAAGTGGAGAGAAGTGGTATCTGCCTACCCATATGGGAAACAGGCGTGACTATATGTATGTAGATGACCTGAAAGACGGCTATAGGCACTCACCAGAATAGAAGTAGTGAGTTGAAGCAGTGACTTCCTAAGACTAAAGGAATGATCTGGACCAGGCACTACTTCGGATTAAGGGAGTGAGCTAAAATAGCTGAACAGTAAGTGAATTAGTAGCTGATAGATGACCTGAAAGGTTGCTATAGGCACTCGCCAGAATAGTGGTAGTTAGCTGAAGCAGTGACTTCCTAAGACTAAAGGAATGATCTGGACCAGGCACTACTTCGGATTAAGGGAGTGAGCTAAAATAGCAGTCGTATAGGGAATTTCTAAGCCTAAATATATCAGCTTTGGATTAGATGGTCAGTACTATTATAAAAAAAAAAGATACATTGCAGAACTATTGAGAAACCTACAGACCTTTTTTTCGGTGTTATGATTGATGATGAAGTGAATGAATAAGATAACTAGTTACAAAGTGGTAGAAATTTCCAAGTCTAAAGGAATCAAATGATGAAAAGGTTGCAACAGAAGTTCTATCTATTTAGGACATCATGAGTCATGATAGGCCGAGCTTAAAGATTTTAACAGCCTTTGAAATCATGTGTGTGTTGACAGATACGTAATTCATGTGCAGAGTTGGAACCAATATAAGAAGCGTGCCTGAGGGCATGCACGGCGCAGGAGGGCCGTGTTAGCAACACATACAAAAGAATGCAGTCTATGGTTTGCTGTGTGACGTTTTGCGAGCGAACTGTCAGAGGAATGTATTGAATGAATGAATGAATGAATGTAGCGTAAGGAATGAAGGAGTAGCGCCTGAGTCGCCCGCCCCGTCCAACCGGCACTTCTCGCTGGAGCACGGAAGAGGACGGACCTAGTAGTGTTTTTCTTGGGTGTCTTTCTGTGGTATTGATCTTGGTGTCCATTAGATTCATAGTGGAATTACCTACATATTGTACATGGTTTGGATTATTAGAAGTATTAGTTGTTTACATTTATATTAAGGTGGTTTTGAATACCGTCTCTTCAGAAATAGTTTACACTAACTGCACTCTTTCAAATGTACTTGGTACTT
This sequence comes from Peribatodes rhomboidaria, assembly GCA_911728515.1. Classification (NCBI taxonomy): domain Eukaryota; kingdom Metazoa; phylum Arthropoda; class Insecta; order Lepidoptera; family Geometridae; genus Peribatodes; species Peribatodes rhomboidaria. The sequence goes on from OU452184.1 coordinate 15,299,736, forward strand.
GCCTAATTGTTATCGTTTTCTCGTTACTTTCAAATACTTCCCGGTGTAATTGAAGTTTATCTAAGTATCTATCTAAAACAGAAATTCCGACTGTAACTTTTATCACACTTTCTAAAAGTGTGTAATTTCCATAGGAAAACGTTAACGACTGGTCTCGAGGTCTGTTTAATTACTCCAATGCAATTAACCAGTGTAATTAGATAATAATACTTGGTGTATGGAGGAAAGATTTGTTTTCCGGGAAAAACGTAATGTTTACGCAAGATTTTGTAGTTTTATTAGTTGATAGGCTTGCGTTTGGCCGCCATTCGCCTGATATACGATGAAATACGCTTGCCTATAAGAAACAGAATTACTTGAGACTTAAAGACACCCACCCCTAATATACGAGCCAATTCCACTTCAGTATTTCTTGACACAAGAAATATGAGCGAAACTTAGTAACGAATCACGAAACTTTGTGACCATTAATATTAGGAAACGGGGAGTTGTTTTAACAAAGAAAACCTTATTGCAGAGGTTTTTTTTTTATGCAAGCGAGTGATGATAGCCTAGCCGGAGAAGGCCCGCCTCTCAAGCCAGAGGGAGCGGGTTGGAACCCAGCCGACGGCACGCACCAATGTGTGACGGCATGTTAATTGTGCTCTAACTCCTCCGAAACCACTCAATGCATTTTGATGCGTTTTTCGATTACAGATAATTTTTCACGAAACATTTAAGGTACCGTGCGAAGCCGAGGCGGGTAGCTTGTATTAACTAAATGTATCTTCAATAATTTATCTAAATGAATTATCCTTTTAAATCAAAATAAGTTAATCAACTTTCTCTCGATTTTGATTTATAACAGTCTGATTGGTTAGGTATTGAACAATAAACAAGTTTTGCAAAATTAAAGTTTTCTTCAAAGGCAATTTTAGATTGTAAAACGTTTAAGGATTTTAATGAAAAGCTCTAAATTGGCTTTGATTAGAATTAATAATGCAAAGTCTGTTTTTTTTATTTGAGTCCGAAAGAATAATTATTTAAAGGTGAGACAAATAACAGTGATAACATTTCATCGTAACATATCGTTTTCGCGTATCAATGCTACGGCTCACGAGCCGATAAGGTCGTCGCGAGCACGCGAACTTGTCGGCTTTTCGCGAACCTTTTGAAGCGCGTTTGTTACGAGGGTCGAGGTAGTCGATACGGCTACCTCGAAGTTCGGTTAAGTCAGCCGCCGCGCGCCGCCTCAAAATGCAAAGAAATGATGATACAATGTTTGTAACACGTTTGCATCCACGTTGTTTCGATCTTTTAAATTGTAACATTTTAGTGCTTACAGTGTGGCAATAAACGATTCTAATTTCTGATTTTAGACTGCAATGGCTGAACGGATTTGTGAGAAAATGAAAATGGAGATAGATAGATAGATACATAAATATAAAAAAATAAAACATGTTGCATAGCCTTCGATCAATCATAACGGATTAATTACGAAGAAATTGCAATGTAAATCATAACATAGGGGAACATAACATTCGTTAAGCCTTCCCCGAAGAGGCTGGCAGATATGTATTACAACACCCACCCTTCTCCAAGCGATATTCAGACCCAAATGTGATAGAGGCGAGCCTGTCACAGCCAAGGGATGTGTATGAAAATCATAAACGATTAAATTGACGAGCTTGTACTGTTTTGATCGTAATACATAGTAATACTTTCGTGAGAGGAATAGGTATGATCTGTCAAATCTGTCTGTGTTAGGTCTTAAAGGCCTAACACAGACACAAGCTTCACCACACATTTAACTGTGCGTACTTAACTGAGGCCTGCGTGTACTTAACTGAGGCGTGTGGTAACGAAACGATATTTTCGACTTGTGTAGGCAAGTTGAAAATCGCGCAGGCCATGCCGTGGAATTGGTGTGGTGTACAGTTTTACCAACCACACGCGCGGGTTTTCAAGCCTGGCCTGCGCAGTTAAAAATGCGGTGAAGCTTGTTCGTGTGGTAACCCTAACATGGTTTGTGGTGCTCACCGATCGCTTCTGATGGTGATGGTGCTCCAGCTTCATGTTGGCGCATCTGTTGAGCGCCGTGAGCCGGCGGAACAGCGACTGCAGCGAGTCCTCGTCCAGGAACGGGTGGTCGTTCTGGACGCCGGATACGTCGATCGGGAACTGCAGGTCTGGAACAATTGAGAATAAACCTTAATCACTGTTGCCGACACAGTAAATGTAAGAGTAAGTACGTACTCCTTAATAGACTCAAGTAAAACTTAGATGTGTTTCGAGGTTTTGTTAGGTAGGTTTGTTAGGTAGGTAACCTAAAGTGCTCGAAAGTTGTGAATAAATTCATGCAATTTTTCACTACTAAAGAGGAGTCGAAGCCACCAGAGTTACTGTTGAAAATCCACTACGTTGGCAACACTATTTAATATACTACATAATTATTATCCTCAACCTTATCACGATCTATCGAATATAGATCACTCTCAGCGATAAGAAGTTTCGTGCTTATCTCTAATGTTTTTCTGTGTTTATTTTCCTTATTTCTTATTTTGACGGTCAATAAATCGTTACTTAAAGTTTTTTTATTTGTATTTATTTTTTAAATAAACATCCAAGTATTCTCATAATCATTAAGCTTAGTTTTAAATTTTTTTACGGTGTCCAATTAATGTACTTACGCGCACGCGCTCTTTTTACAGTAAGACGCAAAACACACTACACCGGATACCCCTCCGGTATGCGGTGATGCGGATTTGAACTTTGACTGTAAAATCTCGATTTGTATAAAAAACCGCAGGGTGTACACACTGACACCGCGTCTCCGTGCGGATGCGAATTTCGAAGCTCCGCACACCGCAGCGGGAAACGGCAGCAGTGTAGTATCCACGTAAGTAAATACTATGTATTTCTACAGTGGTACTAACCTTAGGTAAAGTTTAAGCCAATTTTCTTAGACTTCACTTAAAATCACTGCTTTTATTTCTATTCGTAAAACCCCAAAAAAAATTCTTTACTTACCACAAAAAAAAAAAAAACAAACAGAAACCGTTAAATGAAAAACTTTAGTCATTAGAAAAACAGTCCCTTTTATATTTCAACCTTTGTTTAAACAGTTTAACTTTTTGTTTTGTTTTTGTCGTGAAGAATAAAAAAGAAACTATCTAGTAACACAATCACACCACACATGGAGTTAAAAAACACTGAAAGGCAAATCTGATAACTCTAATAATGATAAGATACGTCCTCGCCGAATCGCGATAACGTTACCACTAAATGTAAATAGGTAAACTCGCGTAAATTGATTGTTCACGAATGTTTACATTGATTCATTCAGTGTCATAACGTCATCGCAGAAGCAGACAAACTTATCTGTTTATTGGCCAAATGATGGAACTAAAATCTTGTATGAGAAGATGTCAGTTTTATACGGAATTTGTGGTAGTGGCTCCGTCATTCAAAGCTAATAGGTAGTAGGTAGATATTCGTAACGCAACATACAAAGTTTCTGTATGCTTATGTCCTTGTATTGAATGAATTGAATGGGTATTGAGTCATTTCAAAGCCAACAAATGGTAAAATGTTAAAGAAAATCTTGAGTTTTCTTACATTTTCATTTTATTAGTACTTGTTTGTTGTTTGAGAAAAGTGTGCATACATAAACGTAAATGAAATACTACAGACTGAAACTGAGCTCACGTCAGTATCCGCGGCTAGAGCACCCAAAATACTGCCTTTATATGACCACTTGGAGAAGATACAGAGTTAAATTCTTAATCATAGGTTAAAAATGTTATAAATGTCACTCTAACATTGTAATAACTCAAGGTTAGCTTCTAACTCTTGGTTAGCGCAAGACTTATGAGTTTAACCTCTGATGAACATTTAACTCCAAGAAAAACACATAACACAAGCTTAAAACCAAGTGGCCCTTAGTTGTTTTAAAATCTAAATAATATGCTTAGCATATTGAAGGTTGCCTATAGATTGAGCATAGATGGACCATAGAAATCACACGTCCAAGGTCCACAGGGAAAGAGGAATGTTGGAAGATCTGTAAGACGGTAGGCTGTTGATATCAATCAGGTGCCAGGAAACGACTGGAAAAATACAGGCAAGGACAGGGAATTGTGGAAAAGCTGGAGGAGGCCTTAACCCAAAAAGGAGTCCATATTTCAACAAAAAAATACTAAGTAAATTTGATAATAACATTTGTAATGTAACTTAGAAATATGAAATAAAATGGCTTTTATTGAAGTTTGCCCAAATTTAAACAAAAGATTTTGTTTTTTACAAATCCCTTTAACTTGTAAACCAGAGCAGAGAGTACCTCAAACATAATAAAACCGTCCGAAATTTCGGATTCACGAATTTTCCCAAGAAAATAAACACACCTTTCAACCTTAAGGTGCGTACCCACCGGATGTGTGCGAGGAAGATCCGCGGTGCGCGAGGAAAAAATCCACTAATAGGGTCACTTCACTGTGTACAATCCTTACAGATAGGTAAAAGTTTTATAGATAGCTGTGTACTGTGTAGTATTTTTTTTCCTTTAAAAACATTGTTTAACTATTTCGCGGCAACGTTTATTAGTAGGAGGGAATGTGTTTTAGAAGAGTATAGTAATACTTATTTTACGCGTCAAAAAAAAAAGCTTGCTGAAGTCTTTTTCTCCATACAAAATAATTAGATACAAAATAATTAGTCATGTAATTTTGTACGGGAACTCGAAATGCATTTCCAATTATGCAAAGGGCTATAAAAATTGTTTATTTTTACGGATAAAGCAAAACCTTTGTAGCATTACATTCTTCTGAAACGTACACAGCGAAACGACCCTAGTTGATCTTTCCTCTCGCACCGCTCATGTCCCTCGCTGTGGTCATCTCCGGTGAGTACTCAGCCTTTCAAAGGGATGAGGCCGTAATCCGCGGTGGGTTGGCTTAGTCCAATCGGGCCAGAGTCAGGAGGTTAACCTGATAGTTTAAAGGTTGTGCTGTGGTGTGCTATGCGAAAGTTGCTGTATTCTGCCTTGTGCACCTGAGTGATATCACCTCGGTGCACTGAATGGATTTTTATACCGACGAAGCGGCGGAGGTTTGCAAGTCAACGCGTATATTTTTTTTATAATTTTGTGGATTCATTTTACTCTGAAATTTGTGCAACTGGGTGATATCCAGGTGCTATGTTACCACGTAATTGCCACCCTTGTTCACCCAAACAAGGGCAATTTTGGATATAGGGTCAACTGCGGAAAATACGTCTATGGGGCAATTGCGTCTTTCGAGAATTACTGGTTTGTCAGTAATTCTCGAAAGACGAATTATTGAACTACGCCATCTAGAGACAAACGCTGAAAGCAATTTTGTTTCATACTATGTAGAGAAGAAGTAGGTTAGGTTTGTATTTTTATTTTTCTATTATTCGAACTAGTTTCGTCATTCCGTGTAACCTTTCGAAACTTTCCTGAATATTATTCTGCTATAAATGGCACTCCGGACTCAAAGGAGCGAGCGTCCAAAACGGGAGGAAACGTCACTCGTTCGTGAATGAACGCATCGCCGCGACCCGAAAGACTAAGTACTTGTAGTTGAAGTACTAAGACTTGTCGTAAGACTAGTCTTACGACATCAAAAGCTTCTGATCTCACTCTCCGAGCTGGGAAATTGAACAGACAGCTTTGATAGAGAAGAAATAATAAGAAAAATACTAAAATAAAGGCTCTGTGAGCTGACCTCGCGGCTGACGTCTGTCCTCTACTTCTACTCTTACTCTCTACTCCTCTCTGTAATTTTGTCAGCAGGTGCGATAACTATAAAATCATATCTCCGCCATTAAAAAAAAACTGCCTCGACCAAAAAAAAATCTACATAAATAATAATCGAACATACTCACAAAATTTCAAGAGAATCGGTGAAGAAATGCTACCTATAGAGGAAGACAGACATCGGACATACGAAAGCATTTTTGTTGAAGCTAAAGCATAGACGCTTCTCTCGCTGATCCTTGCTTGGTCGATGAAAGAAAACATCCAGAACCGAATAGGCACAGGACCGAAACAGATGGTAGGTGCAATAGTTAAAAGAGTTGCCTATTTTCAGCGACATCTACGAGAATATTTATCAAAAAAGGATAAGGATGATTATAATGAGAAAATAATCAGAATTTAGTTACATAACCGTGATATCTCTTTTTCACGAAACGCTTTGGTTCCTCATTTCTCATAAGGACCGCTAGTGTGGAATACTCTGCCAGAGTGTGTGTTCCCTGACACTTATAATCTGGGTGTCTTCAAGTCTCGAGTGAATCGGTTTCTTCTAGGCAAGCGTGCTCCATCGTAGGCTGCATCACTGCTTATCATCAGGCATGTTGGCGGCCAAACGCAAGCCTATTAAATAATAAAAAAAAAAAAAAAAACTCTAATCACAAATCGATTTTGTAAAAAACGCTAGTGTGGAGGATAGTGTCTAACATTTTTATTCCAACTGACTCTATTATAGTACACATACATTTATTTGCTAAATTTTTTAACGCCACTCCAAGACAGTGATTTTTAACTGATGTTCAATCAGAAACCGAACTCATTATTTCCGCTCTATGGGAGCTTTTATCTACTCAGCCGAAGTATATATGAACGTAGGTTTGAGTCAGGTGGGTAGATAATAAAGATAAGGTATGACAGTATACTTATCTTAACAGTGACGTCACTAACGGAACCACGGCAGGTAACATTAACAGCTTTGCATTTTATGATGCCCTGGTAGCAAGATTTTGGGATTCAGGGCGTACAGTTTGATAAAACTATAAAGATTTTTAATAATTATGCAAATACATTGCTTTTTTATAGGTAGTTTATAATATATTATGCATTGTTTTGAAGCGGTGATACCAGCTCTACATGTATAATTTTGTATAATTTCTACCCACAATCTACATAATATATAATCTATAATCTATATAATTATATATATATATAAATAATAATCTATATAATCCACATAATTCTACATCTTGGATGAAATGTCTTCATTTTCCATTGCTTATACAGAAAGTTATGGTCTTTTATGATTTTTACACGATTGCCTAAGAAGGAGGGATATGTTTTTCGATTGTATGTATGTATGAGGTTTCTTTGGCACGCCTTGCAGCCTTAACAGTTTAATGGATTTCGACATGTGAGGTGTCATTTGAATCCTCTTGATAGTGGAAGTGTCATACGGTACAACATTTTGCAGTTGGGTTTTTTTGTTTTTCTTTTATAAAGTTACTTTTACACTTTAAACTCGTGGCTCTGAGAGCTGTAGAACTCGCGGCCGGCGTCTGTCTTCCTCCACAGGTCGCATTCCTCAACTCAAAATCACCTCAACTCAATATTGCGAAGATTTGATTTTTGTTTTAAAATCAAATCTCCGCCAGTTTGAAAAGCTTCCAAAAACGGCCTCAAGAAAAGAAAGTATGTATAATTATCGATCCTACTCACAAAAATTCAAGAAAATCGGTTAGGAAAGGCGACCTGCAGACGAAGACAGATATTCGGACAGAAATTCGGACATTCGAAAGCATTTTTGTCGAAGCTGAAGTGGAGAAGCTTCGCTCGGTCAGTGCGCTGCCTGCCACATTTAGGACTGAATATCATCCGGCAAAGTGTGGGTGTTGCAATACACCCAGCCCTTTCGGGGGCAAGACGTGACGACATGTAAACCATGTCAAAGGGCTTCAAGCGGTCTCAAACCTCTGACACCAGGGCTGGCCACTCGGCCTCTACGCGTTTACTTTTCATCAAACGATCTATCGGCTTACGGAAAATTGTATTATTGAGCTTTCCTCGGTCAAGATTCAAGAATGCCTGAATAAGGAAAAACCTTAAGGTTTTTTTTAGTTGAATTGGAAAAACTTTCTTCTTTGTCTTCAAAGGGGAAGTGAGAGGTTTTCAAAAGAAAGAACAAAGAAATACAAGTCTTTAGGTTTTTAAAAATAAAAACCTAAAGACTTGTATTTCTTTGTTCTTTAGGATATAAAAATATCCTATTTTTGTATGAAGAGCTTTTAGTAAGCTGTGAGTTTTTTTTTATAGCATTGCATTTTTATGTCTTTTTAGTTTTAGCCGTTTAGTAGAAAAAATTAAAAGGACACAAAGAAATAATCTTTCTGTTATTAATGAAGTATTTTATTATGTTATTTGTCTGTCATCCTTTTAAATAGATTATTTTAACTAGCGATGATAGTCTAGTTGAAAGAAGGCTCGCCTCTCAAGCCAGAGCGTGCGGGTTAGTTCCCAGCCAACACTGCACGACAATTTGCTCATTTGTGAACATATTTGCGTTTCATGTCATCTGATAAATAATTGGAGCCCAGTGTATGGCGATAGGCTTGCCCCCTGTTACATTTGGGACTGAATATCGTCCGGTAAAGTGAGGGTGTTGTGATAAACCTCTGCCTGCCCCTGCGTGACTGTATAAAAATTGCCGCCATAAAATTTAGTGAACTTCGGAAAAAGGCCGATATTATCCTTAAGACACGACATTTCTTCAATGTACTCGTAGGCTGCGGATAACAAAAACTTCATTTATCGGCAATTGTGTACTCACTGTAGTATAATTGTTAAAATTGTTGAACAAGCTTTTATAAATGTTATTAAGAAAAATGTTATCACTAATGCTATTTTAATAGAGAATACTTTATCGAAGGTAAGAAGCTATGCAGGATGAGCAGTAGTGGCATCTAAACTGTACGAATTATTTTCATTATTTCACATTTTATAATTTCAATAATTATTTCTTCACTTAGTTTTTTAAATTAAGTAAGTAATGTTTTATTTCGTCAAGACATTTTGCAGCTTTTTAAAATTTGACAAGCATTATCCGCTACAATTTCTAATTGTATTTTAATAACTATTTCAAAATGGGACCTACCAACTGTTTGTAATAACCTATGGTCCAAATAAATAATTTAAATTAAATTAAATTGAAAATATGTTTCTTATGCGTTATTTTCGTAGTCTTTTATTCTTTTAACTTTGAAGATTTTCGCATTAATTAAAGTATTTGAAAACAGTGCGAACTTTATATACTTATCCCTAAACCATCCCACATTTACACATAAGCGCCAAATCCAAAGAAAATCCGAGAAAGAGAAGTATGAAAACTAACTTTGTAATCCCAGATTAACTTAAAACAAAACTTTCCAAAATTTTATTTCCGCCATGCTTACGAAAATTTCCTTGGAAGCGAGGGTAGTTCGCATTTCGCAAGTAAGGCAGTAAAGAATTATACAGCAACCAGAAACGATACGACAATAAAAAGGACATTAAATTAGAAAAGGTATAAAATAGGCCAGTTACGACTACGGTAAAACTAGGGCGCTTGTTTATGTCACAGTATTGTGGTTGACAACTTCCGGTCAGGAGGCACTTCGCCGGAAGTTGGCGCTGGGTGGTGTGTCGCAGTCGAGCACAGGCTGTCGAACGTGTAGGACGTTTCAGGCCGCAACAGTTACTTTTATCTTGACATTTCAATTTCCAAGTTTGTTGCCGGAGAGAAAATATAAACAATTAACATAGCTTTATTTTTAAATATTAAACACTAGCTGTTTTGCCCCTGACTTCGCTCACGTTTTATAGCTTATGCCAATCAGGAATAATGTAGCTAAATAATGGTGGAAGAATTTTTGAAATCGGACCAGTAGTTTTTGAGTTAATTCGTTACAAACAAAACATTCCTCTTTATAATATTAGCAAGTATAGATACGAGTAAAATAATGTACATATATAGTACTTTCTTGAGTATTATGATATTTTATTGATTTCAAATTTCATTATGAAGGCGATGATGATAATTCATTTAAGTAGCTTTCGCTGGCTTATTCTAGTTTAACTGAAATTATTTACTCCTAGACTAGGTCCTGTTCCCATTTTAAGGTCTCAAAAGTTTTTACTGAAAACATTATTGGCATGCCTCCTTACTAATAATCGTTGCATAGCCTCTGAGTAGTTATACAGTGTTTTGTCTTTTTCGATCGAGTTTAAAAATACAAAAGGCAGAAAAAGACAATACACTGTATAACTATTTTGACATTTCGAGGCTATACAACGTATATTAGTAAGAAAGGTGGTCTCTAGTCTCTACCTTATATGAAACTAGCACAAATGAAGCACACCACTTCTGAGCAACACTTTATAATCCATAACACTGTCAGTGAAACAATTGGTTACCCTCCTCAAAGTGTTTTTTCACCTAGTACAGAACACACAATTTATATGGCGACACTATGTGTCAAGTTGACAGTTTATCCAGCACTGACAGGGGTAGGCTATTGTAGTATTTTGACACGTAGTCACATTCGAGATGACGGTTTTAGGCTGATGGTACACGGGAGGGTTTGCTTAGCGTCGTAGTGTGCTTAGCGTCTAGCTTTGAAGGTGACTAGCTGATTGATCAAAGAAGAAAAACGTGGTGTCGATCGCGCAGTAGTTCATGTGTACGACTTCTTTACATAGTATACAATAAACTCGCTTTACGGGTCTGTCCCTGTTTCTGTCAGTACATCCGCTAACTCCTTTTAAACCACGCAACGGATTTTGATTGGGTTTTCACCATCAGTTACATTTTTTTTTTTACTAAAAGCGTATATTACAGAAGGGTACCGTGCGAAGCCGGGTCGGGTCGCTAGTTACTTAAGACTATGAAAAGGTAAAATGTGTATCGGTAAGTTTGGATGTAGAATAATGTCCTGAGTTAAATAGTTAAAGGTATAAAAAAGAATTGTGTTCAAAAGCTAGACACAAAATGGAACTACGGAACAAGTACAAAGCCATGAGCGGATGCGCTAGTAACTACTAATTTCTAAGACTTATAGACACGAGCGGATGTGCTAGTAGCTAGTAGATAAAATAGACAAAATAAAAACAATTTTCTAAGACCGAGTAGTCAAGTAATCTGCTAGGCTCTGGACGCGAACAGACCCTCAGTACAGCCTTTATAATCTGAATGCTGAAACTCAGGTGAAACATAAATAAAATATGATGGAAATTTCTGTTAAGATCCCTGTCTCATGGCGCATTAATATTTGATGATCATAATGCGCCTTGGGAATTATTCAGTGAGAAAAAGCCGCTCTTGAGTTGGTATCAAAATCTTTATGCAAATAAAATAAAGTGATGGCATGTAAATACGTATTTAATCGACCGAGCGAGCTAGCGTCTATGCTTCAGCTTTGCAAAAATGCTTTCGTACGTCCGATTTCTGCCCGGATTCCTGTCCGGATGTTTGTCTTCGTCTACAAGTCTTTTTATTTTAAAAAAAAACATCTCCGCAATTTTGAAAAAAATACAAAAAAATTACTAGGCAAAAAAAAAAATGTGTATGATTATCGAACCTCAAAAACAAACAAAAACAAAATTACATTACATATTCGGCTCACAAAATTTCACGAGATTCGCTTTAGGAGTGCGAGCTGTAGGGGAAGACAAATGTCAACCACTAGTATTAAATGTCAACAGTTTAAAACAATTTTGAAGCTATATTTATAGCGTAAACCTTTTTTGTGTAACAGAATGTTTGGAAAATTTAGATTACGGTTTGCAAAGTTTATATTTTTTTTCTAATTGTTAAAGTCAAAAAAGTCGTTGCACTGGTTACACATTCCGCGACTTCATAATTTTTTTAGAGTATTTTTATTTCAATAAAACATGTTTATAGTCATAAATATGAGCCGACCCTAATTCGCGCGTGACGCGGAGTATTTGCAGAATAATTGTGCTAATACTGACCTACTTCTGGTGTTACCTGTACAGTAGTAAAGGTTAGCAGTTACTAAGGTAATGCAGTTTTACATGTCGAGTGAATTGGTTTCTTCTAGGCAAGCGTGCAACATCGTAGGTCGCATCATTAAGCCAAAATGTCATATAGAACGAGATAAGCATATGTACTTACATAAGTTTACTTATATAATTACAGTACCTGGATGACCGAGCTTTGCTCGGTATTTTATTTTTTTTAATTGTGTTTTTTGGAAAATAAACAATTGATTTTAGTCTAACCTCAAAGCAAACACTCATTGACTTCGTGTTACTTAACAACGCCATCTGCTGTTGTGTCGTTAAAGCAATTAGTTGCTCACAAAAAATAGTATTATTATTCGCCAATAGATGTCAGGAAGAGTCATATTTTTCAGTTGAGACTACTCAAACGCCTCCTTTTTGTTATTTTTCTTATATATAATATATATATGTATATAATTGGAATCTCGGAATCGGCTCCAACGATTTTCATACAATTTAGTATATAGGGGGTTTCGGGGGCGATAAATCGATCTAGCTAGGAATCATTTTTAGAAAATGTCATTTTATTCGTGTTTTATCGATAATCAACTTTAACATAAACTTGGAAGAAAAATAACAAAAAGGAGGCGTTTGAGTAGTCTCAACTGAAAAATATGACTCTTCCTGACATCTATTGGCGAATAATAATACTATTTTTTGTGTCGTATCGTATATATATATATATATATATATATATATATATATATATATTTACTTTATATAGTATGATACAAGAATTGCTCATTTAAAGATATAAGATAAATACAACCGATACACATTTTTCTTCTTTAGAGAAATAAACGACACAAGTGCTGTGTTTTACATTAATTGCAGTACATACGATACAATACAACACAAAATTCTCTTTATTGACACCAAATACAACATAAATCTAAACGAACACTCAAAAATATAGGCGCAATGGGCGGTCTTATCGCTTGAGAACGATCTCTTCCACACAACCTTTACATTATTATTTTTTACATAAGCTCCATGGGCATACCCAGGCATTTTTGGGCGTGGAGCAGAAGTAAATAATTTTCTTAGGGGGTGGGGAAGAAGTAAATATACCTACTTTTTTTAACTTGAAAACCCTACATTCTGCGCTTTGAGTTAGGGTGGGGCAGATGCCCCAGATTTCCCCAATCTGGGTAGGACCATGATAAGCTCCCTTTTAATTGTTAAGCCATGTCAGAGTCCTTCAGACAGCCTAGAAACTCTGACATCAGAGCTAGCCATTCGGCCTATACGAACTTGCTTGCTTACTGTTATCTCCTAGCTGGAATATTCAATTCAAATCCTCGACTCCTTGTGTAAATGTATTTAACTGTCAAATATAGTTACATCGTGTAACAAGCCTGGATGACGTACGCGTTTCATTCAGCACGCCATCGCGCCGGGGATATGATGTATTGTTTCCAACATGTGCTCGTTCCACAATAGGTAACTTGATTTAGAAATAAGAGTGTTTGTTAGAAACTGATGAATGGTTGTTAGTTGTTCTAAAAATAAGAAAAATTGAAATCTTTTGATTAGATTTTTGTCCTCTCTTGTAAGAACCTGTCTGTTTTAGAATGGGGGTAAATAAATAAAATTATAAATGAACAAAAATTTTAAAGCACTTGCACAATCGGTCGTCTGACCGAGTTGGGAAAGATTAATAGGTTAATGGGAAAGATTTATCCACTACTTTGGTTAGTTAGATAAACTCTTACTGATCACACCTGAAATTACGAGCTAAAGGATAATTACGCTTAAAAAATACTGAAATAACTGGCGGACTTATCGCTAAAAGTGGTGAATTAATAGGGTAGAAGGGAGAGAGAATTGGGAGAAGCTTTTGTCATCTATTTAAGTATGTGACCTAACAAAGAAAACGCATAACATTGTAACTTTTATAAAAAAAAAAAAACAATTTCAACCGAATTTAGGTTCCATACTCCATGTAAGCTTCAGTGGATATCAAAAAAACCTAATGATCCTAAAATCTACAAGCAAAAAAAGTAATCCCTTTTCATTTTATTAAATCCCAACTAATTTCACCAAGTTAATCAGGTCACCAAAAGCAAATATAACAAAAACAGGCTCTCTGCACGTTTAAGCTCACCGATTTAGTAGAAAGGCGGGCGCAGTGGGCCGTTCTCTCTCGGTTGGATGCCCTTTGCTAATTATAAACCTCCCTTGTGTTGCCAGACGCTGTCCTATGGGAGCGTTATTGGATTTACTGCATGGAAACGAACGGAAGTCATACGTAGGTATGTCGGTATTGTACGGTTTGCCAGCTTCGAACTTGGGAACTCCGACGGAAGTGCTCCAAAATTGATAGAAAATGAAGTTCGGATATCAGGTGCAGTGGCGTATTCGGAAGTCAATTTAGCTCGTTTTAAAAATATTCTACGCTGGTGTTTCTAATGCAAACAGTTTTGATACCATTTTGTGGTTTAGGTAGGCATGAGACTGATACAGAACCGGAAAATGTGGCGCGCTGAAAACTCCTTAGCAGAGAGTGGAAAGTGGTTAATTATGGTTATTAAAATTTATTGTAAACTGGCTATTACCAGCGACTTCGTTCCCGCTTATTTTCAAAAAATAGTATCCGAAAACCTTACTCGTGATTTTACTATAACTATTATTAAATTTCACCAAGTTCCGATCAGCTGTTTAGCCGCGAAAGATCTACAAACAGACAGGCAGTTACACAGAATTACTTTCGATTTTATAATATTAGCATAGATTTGTTACGTATACATCATTTTAATCACATAAGTAATTGAGCTGCATATCTACTTCTAACAAGTTTTGTTGACCATTACGCATACGAGTAAAAGGTTTATGTTCAGCAACGTAATTCCTACACTATTAGCATTATTTTATCACTTACCACTTTCATTAAAAGGCTATAGGTGCGACAGAGCCAGACACAATGTTTTAATCCCTATTGAATCAGCTTAATGCATGTTCTACAAAGTAAAGCCGTTTTCATTTTAATGATTTGTTCGAGAAATCTTAATCATGGGTAGTATTGTGTACCCTCAGCACAGAAGTATAGGAAAACAAACCTTATAGCATAGTTTTCTAAGTCTTAAATTGTTGTAAACGTTATCCTCAATTGCACAAAGCTTGCGGGGAAAGTTTTCCCATAAACCTCGACAGAAATCGTTTTAGCGATGGGTCCTAGAGGATATTTCTATACGGAAGATATCTATTTAGTTGACCACCAAAAACACGGTTCGTCATCAAATTGGTTTGTTGGATCTCATTGTATTTTCTATCCAATTTGCAACAGGTCGTTCTGAAAAATTCTTTGAACTGATTGATGGTTGCATCGCAGCTTTATCATCGCATACGTGGATGAGCTTTCAGGCGGTGGCGGCTAGCGTCACCGCCTGAACACCGAGTAACTACGACATGGGGTTCTTCAAAAGGGCCGTTAATAGAGTCTTTAAGGGTCGGCAACGAATCTGTGCTGCCCCTGGTATTACAGGTATCCATAGGCTACGATGATCGCTTACCATCAGGCGGCCCGTATAAAATATGGCATAAAAAAATGTGGAAAAAGGAAAAGATTCATGCCATGCAGTGGGCTGAATGTAATGCCAATGATGATAATGATGATAAGAAAACACTGACTGATTCGCTAAAAAGAAAATGGGAGTATAAAAAATCAAATATCAAAATAACCAAAATTTTACAAGACCAGCCTTGCACTTTTTCAGAAAAGATAGATGAATTTATATCTCATAAAAGCTGGACACACTTTGATGTGCGTTAAATATATCCGATGTGCAATAAATGTTTACCTCTCCAAGCAGAACAAAGTTGCATCTGAGAAAATAATATTGTTACCAGGAAAATCCAAGTTTCTGTTACAAGGAAAATCTGTTACTTCAGCGTATAAATATTTTAGCTTCAGAATATTTGACACGGAATTCTCGACACTTCAGCTCTAGTAGGGCGGAATACATTATTCATTTTTGTTCTTTATTTATGTAGCTCGAAGCAAAAAAAAAACAAAGACAATGAGACAAAAAATGCTATGAAAATTTGAGATAGAAAATTTTACAAAGTTTGTACTTGATTCAATGCATATTTTATTGTTTGTGAAATCCATGATCTAGCATTCCGGGATTATACCTAAACACAATTTACGTTGATAATCGTAAGAGTGTTAACGTAAAAATGTGGAAAAATTATAATAATATGAAATGAATAAATATGGTCGTATGAATGAGAAGGGAAAGAATTCTGAGATGACGATTGATAGAGGTGACAAGTAACATTATTAAAAGAAAAACAGAAAACCCGCTACAAAATCCAGTACCCTATGTCACTTCCACTATCAAGACGATCCAATGACACCTCACATGTCGATGAGTCAATGAGTCCATCAAGCTGTTTAGGTTGTAGGGCGTGCATGCCAAAGGAACCTCAAACACACAACCCACATACATACATACATACACTCGAAAAACATAACCCATTCGGGTTAAAAAAGGAAACTTACTTACTGTTCCGACCCTAACTAAATGGATTTAAGGTAAGAAGATGGTGTTGGTAATCGTAAGAATCTGAGATTTGTGAGAGTACCTTTTTAATTTAACAAAAGGTCATTTCTCTCATCTGTCGCTTAATTAAATACGTAGTGGATCCTCAAGTTACCTCATCATAACCCGTTTTTCGTTTTGTATTTTCAATAAAATAAAATTCCTTTTTTCGGTGTAGCCAGTCACCCCTTTTTTCAGCGTAATTTGTTGAATTCCGAATAAGGTAAGATAAAAGAATAAAGATCTTGATTTTAAAATTGAAAGGATTTTCTTTCTATTTTTTTGCGTAAAAATTGTAGCAAATAAGATTTGTGAGAAAACAATAGAATTAATGAAACTCGTAAATGAACCCACGTGTTTGCAAATATTCAACAAAGAAATAGGGTCAACTGGGGCTAATGCGTCTGTGGGGCAATTGCGTCTTTCGAGAATTTTTGACAAACGCTTAATAAATTAAGCAACTAACGCCACCTTGTACAGATTATTGCAACTAAAGATAAAAAAATATGTAAGTGGCGCCTAATTTGGTCGAAAAACGCAATTGCCTCACAGACGCATTTGCCCCAGTTAACCCTACAGTTTCGTGTTTTCTAGAGGTTAAAAACATCTCAAAATGTGAGATTCCTTTTCGATATTTCGTAAGTCGGGTATTTTGTAAAAGGCTTTTAAAGTTCAAAAGTATCTATTGAACATTTCTTTTATCGTTGTTACATATGTGTTTTTATGAACCAGAAAGAGATTCCGTGTTTAAAGGTATTTCTGCATACGTGTTCCCACTGAACGCTAATTCTGAATGAATAGATGTAAAAGCCTAAATGCCACATTTTTTTTTTTTTTTTTTTTTTTTATGTAGAATAGGTCGGCGTTTGACCACCAACTCGCCTGATGTTAAGCGACGTTGTGGTCCAAGATGAAGCACGACGACCCATAAGGCACTCATTCACTCTAGCCTTGAAATTTACTAGAGTGAAGAAGTACAAAGACGGCAGCTGAGCGAGGCGCTACAAGTGCGCTACTGCTCAGACCCGTCTTCGGAACGGTTACACCGGACTACATCCCGAAATACGACTAGGTCATTTCACGGCATGGCTTGGACCGGTGGGTGGTAACTAGCCACGGCCGAAGCCTCCCACCAGAGTAAAAACACATACTCATATTCCTAAGCATCTTTTCATCTCAGAAAACTAAAACTTCCTCTAGCACAGCGGATTGACCGCAACACCGCTAGTTACTAGTATTTTTCATCCGCGACTTTTCAGAACATTTCCAACAAAACCAACGGTCGAACAAAACGAAAGACCTACGCAAAAACAAAAGCCACAAAACAAAAGCACAGTAAGCAAAAAGTAAGCCAACCACGAGTGGCTCGCCGGCTTTACGTCCCATTTATAAACGCGATTTGTCCACAAATAGCGAAACATGGAGAGGCCTGGACAAAGGGTCGCGTGCACTGAGCCGTCCAGTCGATCAGCAATAGCGTACGTGCTGTACTTACTAACTTACTGTTGGATTTGACGCTTTATGTTATGGAGGTAGAAGCCAAATAAGTTTTACTTCATTACTTCATGATCAGAATGTTTCATGTCACGTCCTCAGATCAACCTAGATGAAAAGATGGAACACTGCGTTATATCTCGCTGAAGCCACTTCTTTTTAAACGTGTGCGCGTGGTAATGTTGCCATGAAAAACATTTACAATTGCACGAAAACTAATATTAATCCCTAAGCTCTACGTTAGCCATTTCCGTTCCAATATACAACCTTAGTAGATTAATATTCGAAAACTGCACATACGAGTATTTGTAAGAGTTTAATGTTACGTCTTTTTCAAAATTGACTTCTAAAAAAATGCACAGTTTTTAAAAAGAAAATCAAAATGTAGTCCTGGCCACACTTTTATAATGCACTATGTATGTTTATGTACACGAAATTATACCATAACCACATAATGTCGAGGTATGAATGACCAAGCGAGTAGCGTAGTTTTTTTGCGTCTATGTGAGCGTGTTGTGTACATATACGACAGTAGCATAGTTTTTGATGGTTTTTGGCTTCACCTAAATCATACGCCGTGCTCATCTTATTCTCTAGGTTGATCTGAGGTCACATCACGAACATGACATGCCACTACGAGTGCATGTCATGTTCCATGCGCGCTCGTACCATAGTTGGACTACGATGTTAAGTAACAGACGACGCGGCCAGTCTACTGTTCTTCTTTTGCCATAGGTGGCAAACAAAAGCTAACGGGCCGTCTGATGGTAAGCGATCACCGACGCATACCTGTAATATCAGGGGCGTCACAGATATACGTCCATTGACAACCCTTTTGAAGAATCCCATGTTGTTCTTTATTATTATGCTAATACTGATCTTTTGAAACTGAAAAAAATGAGTACTCAGATGGGTGGCCGTGACCGCGGGTACCCATAACAACTGTGCACTTCGGGAGATCGCAGGCCAATTTGTCATTACGAATAAGACTAATCGTAACGACAATGGCCATCGCATCTAATCTCGCTCGCATCAACTGCTTGCGTCGTACGAGCGAGTGTGAGGACACACGATGACCATTGCCATTACGCTTAAAAAATTAGAAGGCTGGTAGATTGTCCTGCAATAACTATATACTAAGCGAAGTTATTGACCATCGTGCAGCCAGGGGTCTCCCAGACAGACGCGGCCTGCGATGGCGGCCAATGGCCGCGTCTGTCTGGGACACGTCTAAAAACTCTGACACAAGACCCCTATTCTTACGCCTGGAACATTTTCTGGTCATTCGTCTCCCTCATTTAAACAGTCATAAGAATGACAGTTACCAAGACAATATAAGGGGGCCTGAGCTGTCAAAATCATATGATAACGCATGATCTAAAAAAACAAGGTCTGGCATTCAGCAAACACGTAGTGACGTCATCTTCATCCATCTCTTTCGAACTTGTTGTAAATGACTTATTTCGGTCTTATCATCGATGGACGTCACTAAATGTTGCTAAATGCTATACCTGGCGAAGTATTTTATTATACCATGCGACAACGTAAAACGTACCAGCGAAAGTAATCCCATGCAACAGAAAATGAAAACAAATGAAAATAGACACAACTAGCAATGAAATCGGATCACGATCGAAAGTGGAGTGTGGCGCAGTGAAAATAGTAAAAGAGTGCCCGTCGGCTGTTCGTCGCTAATCGAATGCACGGCCGGCTGAGCACGGCCCTTTGTCCCGATTTTATATTACACTAGCCATTTTTAAGCTTAAGGCACGTGTACATCAAATACGGGCTGTTTTTTTAGTAAAAAGTTGCATGTATTCTAAGCTAGTGCACGTAAGCCCGGGCTTAGCCTTCTGACAAAGCCAATCTAAGTCGGATTTGCTGTGATGAAGGAGTCGAGTAGGAGAGGTTTTTGGTTATTATAATATCATGTCTATTAGAATTGCAGGTTGTTTCACGGATTTTCGGGTTTTATTTATATCATAGTTAACTCAAATATACTTCGGTCAAAAATACTATTTTTGTCCAATAATCACCCAATTTTATGAATGGTCTGAGCATCAGCCAGCCACTTTAAATGTTGTATCAGACACTTCAGCTGAATATCATTGAGCAAGCTTGCTTAGTTTTAGTTGAACGGCGCCGTTTAAATGGCTAGTCTGTTAGTTGAACGGCTGGTTAAGCAAGTTGGCTGCGACAGATATATAATATTACTGTAGCTATAGTAATCTGACTGAAAATTAGAGCCTTATATTCTTATCATGTCTTATCTATCAGATAATAATAACAATACATCTGATACTCCACATTATCTCTAATTTTGCAAAGCCCTGTCCTATTGCAAATTATTACACTGATACCACTGATAACACTCAGCTGTGGTCTTGCCCTAATAACTGTCGGAAGTGACGTCATCATTCTTTGAAAGTTAATGCGCGAAAAGTGTGACGTCATTTCCTCATCGTAGGTTTTTTTTTAAAGGCGTTTTTCTCGGTTTTTTCGTTGTTCTGTAAAAGGCTTTTTCTTGTCTGTAACTTGTACAGAGTGTTTCCTCTTTTTATTGTTTGGTGAAAATATTTGATGGACAAATGTAAGCGATACTGGTAATATTTGGGGAATTTTTTTTTTGGTAGCTTCGCTTCGAAATTTTTCTTGTGACGTAAGGAAGTATATCATATTTCTGTGAGGCCTCTTATAGTGGTATGGAGCTAAAGTTTAATCAATTTTGAATAGCGTTTTTTTTTTGTTAAAAGTAATATGTTTAGGTTATTATCATGAAACTCATTAACATAAAAAGCAAAGTTTAAAACCGCCTCCTCATCCTGTAATTCGTCATCCTTGTTAATCTATAGACTTAATGGTATTTTTAAAAACTGCTTGACTGATTTCGATAAAATGTATAGTATGATCTAACAAACAAAAAAAGACTTCACAATTGGCGCAGTAACCATAACATAAAACATAACGTCGAATTGAGAACCTCCTCCTTTTTGGCAGTCGGTTAAAAAGAAAAGCAACCGAAGCAAACTTTTTTGTTTTGCTATCATTTTTGTTATGGATCAATGTAGGGTTCAGTAATTTTATTTATATACTTATCGTTTGAATAAATTAACATTATTGTTTAAAGTTCTTTTTCCTAAGCTAAATATCATTAAGCAACGAGAGGTAAGCGCTTAGGAAGGCTATTCTTACAAGTCTAGATATTTTTTTGTCATTGTCTCTCTCGTTTTAAACGTCATAGGAGTAAGAGTGACCTAAAACAACTTGCACTTCAAGAATAGGAACCAGATTGTCTCCTGTCATTACTCCCACTCATGCATATTGTTTATTACACCGTTAATTAACATCAACAACCACAAACTACTCAACATTAGTGAACGTAAGTGTTCACGTCAAAACTAGTTGAGTCCTTTGACCGCTCTGACCACAACAATGGCGACCGACATTAATTTGTGCAGTTAACCTAAACCACCACTGAACTAAGTTAGCGGCAAGTAAAGTTAATGTTAAGGAAATTATTTAAGACTGGTTTGGAGCTAGAATTGTCTACACATCAACACTAGTCTACATCTTTCTTAAAGATTTCGCTTTTAGTGATAAGGCCGCCAGTTGCTACACTGCAGATTAAATTATTTGTTATTTTTGGAGTGAACAAAAAAGTGTTTATCTATCTATTTATTTACAATTATTGGTACTAATCACACTTATATTATGATTACGAAAGTTTGTTACACAATCGCGCCGGAATGGCTGAACATATCTGGTTAAAATTTGACACAGAGATAGATATTCCAGAATATAATCTATTTGCCAAATTTTATCCAGATTTGTTTAGTTTTCTGCTGTGATTGAGTACAAAACATCCATCCATCCAAACTTTCGCATTTATAATATCAAAGTGTGAAAAAGCTGGGCTAGTTTAAAAGTACAAAAATACTTAGGTCCGTATGCTAAAACAAAGCTCAGACATAAATCTCGATTTAAAGCTTTTTTTTAAAAACCATTTATAAAACGAGACATTACTGAGCACGTTTTAGCATACGGCCCTTAGTCTTACTAATTGAAAAAACACTCGTCCTATTTTAAAAAAGAGTTACAGCAACTAGACTCTGCCCATGGTTAAATCCTCAACATTAGGCCATTTTATAACATAATTTAATTACTCAAAATCAATGAATACTTACTTCCTTCTCAATAAGCAAAAATTCTCAAGTAGCATTGAACAACTCGTAAACTCGACTCAAAGTCGAAATAAACTTACCTTTATTTTGACATCTCAATTAAAGTCAAATAAGTAAGTGAGCGGCAAAGTGGAGTCGACGGGAAGTTACACGAGCAAGTTAGTGAGGAGGGCTCGGTACGATTTAGAGAGGTTCGACGCGGAACCCTTAAAGTAATTATGAATAGGTACCGTTAAGTTTAATAAACTGTGGTTCAGTGTCTCACAATTCTTTTTTTTCTAGTAACCTGTGGGGCTATTCCTACGCGTGAGATGAGATGAGATTTTATCTTGGTCACTGTCACACCCATGACGTTTCAAACAAGAGCAACAAAGACGAAAAAAGGTGAGATGAAAATGTCAAATCTTCGAATAGGGCCCCTGGACAGTTTCCGAGTTGGACATAATACGTGCTGGATGCATTGAGTGTTGGACGGAATGCGTTTTGGACGGATTGCATATTGGACGGTTCGCGTCTTGGACGGATCGCGATAATGATTTAGGAATTGGACGGATTGCGTGTTGGACGGACTGCGTCTAAACGGTCGAGACGTATTAGCGTAACGTTTAAACGCGTTATGATGAATGTAATGCGCCTTAGGGTGAGGATGTTTCGACTAAGAATTTATCATTTGCGAAAGAAAAAATTGACATTCTGTGAAATCATACATTTTGGGATTTTAACATAATGAGAATTCAACTTTCTGGTCCGGAAGACTAAAAAAACATTTAACATTTTAGGAATCAACATGCTGGCAAACTAAACTTTTTGCGAACGCAACACTGAGAATTCAACTTTCTGGTCCGGACGGCACGGATTGGATAGCACCTACTTAGTTGGAATAAAAGAGAAATTTACAAATGTTAAATGATATTAACAAGAATATCATCACTACACTAAACTTTTTTCTAATAGCTTAAAACTTTACTTCTTTATTAATTTATTTATGTATTTGTAAATGCCTTACATAGTATTGTCTATATCAAATAGTATGCCATTAAATTAAAAAGACATGGTTCAACAACTTGTTGCGGTAATCGCTTACCATCAAGCGGCCTGTCAGCATGCTTATGTGGGATTCATGCCTTAAAAACCCTAAGCATGAAACACAACAAGAAAAATTAAATATACTAGGTACCTACGAGTATTGTTTTTTTTTTTTCAGATAAGCTGAATGTTATAGTGTATTTTGTAACAGATGCAGGATTGTCTCAAAAATATGTTAAACCATCGTTTAGGTCGACCCTGAAGTCGTTTACATTTTAGGACACTTCAGTCTGTAAATAAAATAAAATAAATAAACAATATTTAGTTACACAAAGGAAATGAGAAAACTAACGAATTCCGAACTACAACTCAAGACGAAGCTTATTCAAACATAATTCAACTCAATTATATCAAAAGCAATTAACCGCACATCAAATCGGAATATTCGGAATCAAATTAAGCCACGCTTGAGAGCATACCAACAATGAAGACGTAACCTTGTTTTGTAAATGAAAAGCCATCGTAGCGTCTCTTCTTGTGTTGTAAGCCGTCAGTTGTATAAACGTATTGCCTGCAACGAGATTCGACGTCACACCAGCAGGGCTATTCACAACCATTCGGAAACGTTTCCGTTCGGGTTTCAAAAATTTTAAACCTAAATTATTCGAATCTCAGTCTTAATTCATAAGTTTTTAAACGTGATTAATTCTTCCGATCGGATTTATACTCGATTCCCTATTCCAAAATGTATGAAAGTAGACTGAGATTCGAACAATTTGAGTTTGAAATTTCTGGGATCCGATCGGAAACGCTTCCGAATGATTGTGAATAGCACCGCAGAAGGCTTATTCTTACAAGTCGAAATATTTTAGGGTTTCGTACCTCAAAAGGAAAAAACGGAACCCTTATAGGATCACTTTGTTGTCCGTCTGTCTGTCTGTCAAGACCCTTTTTCTCAAGAACGCATGGAGGTATCAAGCTGAAATTCATATCAAATACTCAAGTCAACTGTCCCTTGGAGCTGTGATAAAATCAAACTTCTAAGCAATCAAAAGATACAGCCGTTTATACTGCAAATCGTAGACACTCGTAAGGGAATCAAAACCAGGGTAAACTCAGAATCTTGAAATTTGGTACGAAGCATACAAACATACATTTTTAGTTACTTCATATTATAAAAATATTAAAAAAAAAATAGATATCAGGACGATTATCATGAAACTCAAACTGAGTTGAGCAGGACATGTCGCTAGGCAGAGGGATGGCAGGTGGATTGAAGCTTTGACGGCTTGACTGCCTCGGTGGCTCAGTTGGTAGTGAACCTGCCTGCTGAGCTTGGGGGCATGGGTTCGATTCCCACCTAGGGCAAACATTTATGAGGTGAAAAATTCTGTTTGTTCTATGTCTGGATGTAAATATCTATTTATGTGTGCATTTAAAAATATGTGTGTAAATATATCAGTCTCTGGCAGCCACAGTACAAGCTTTGCTTAGTTTGGGGTCAGGCGACCGTGTGTGAAAAATGACCCGAATTTATTTATTTATATACTCGTATTTGCGGTTGGCGCGCAAACGAGGCTTCGGCCGACCACCAGCTCGTTACGTCGACTATATAGTAAATATTGGCACAAGGCCGGGATGAGCAGCGTATTAAGCAGGGATGCCCATGCCATGATCAAAAAAACCAAGGTCTACCATTCAGAAAACACATAATGACGTCATCGTCATCTGTCTCTTTCAAACTTGTTGTAAATGACTAATTTCGGTCTTGCTTAAGCATCGGTTGACGTCACTATTTGTTTCTGAATGCTATACCTGGCGGAGTATACTATTATCCCATGGCCTATGCTTAGAGGCTCTGCGCTATCTGCGCTTGTCTAACGCCCGGCCATTCACATTCACAATATTCATGAAAAAGTCATCAAGTCACGAAATCACAAATTTGGAATTTTTCTAACTTCATCAAATTTTTCTAATGTTCATGAAAAAATCCAGGTATTGTTTTTTTTAAATTAGTTTGCTAGTACGTTCTTTTGAAATGTATGTCAAACTAGCTACGCCCTACGCCGTAGGGCGCGGTAACACCGTAGGGCCTACAGTGTTACCCGCTGTGTTTAAAAGTTACATAGTAAGTGTTATTCCAGACTACAATCTATCTCTGTGCCAAATTTCACCTAGATCCCTTCGGCTGTTCTGGCGTGATTGAGTAACAAGCATCAAAATTTTCGCTAATATTAATTTGATTAAGACCCGCATGCATAAAACGACTATGTTTTATTTATTTAAAACTGGTTTTACCTTATGTACATAAAAACAGTTTTTAATCGAGATTCATGACTGGTCGCGTTTAGCATACGAGCCTTAAACTTACAAGCTACGATTTGGATTCGCTAAAGGTCTGAGCCTTCCCTCCTCATAAGAGCTATTTATATAAAAATGTCTGCAGCTGATAGCTAATTAAGACCACCACGCATCATAGCCACATGGACGAACGGCATCATCAAAGCGAGCCAACTGAAGTGAATAATCCTCGCCGACCTTGGTCTCGTGCATAATAAACTAATTGTTGGCTCTGTGCATCCACGAGCCATTGGAGGCATCCATGAGCAATTGGAGGCAGCTGGTGGGTTGGTGGGTCACTGCGCGCTGTGTGCGGAGTATGGCGTGTGGTGTGGGCCATAAGATTAGCGAGATTTGGTTTTTGCGAAAACCCATTTACATACATTTTGCTATTTGATCCCAGCCAAAATTTAGGTTAAGATAATCTTGATTTAATGTACCTGATGTAATGTAATTTTTAATTTTAATTTAAATAATTTTGTTTTAATGTTTCATTGTATATCTATTATTTTTATATTTTGTTAGTGATTTTTTTTTACATTTTAACTATTATTATTTTAGATTATTTTATTCTAATGCAACTGATGTTATGTATATGGACTTGGATTCTGAATTAAAAAAAATTGGTTGCCTGTAAAGTCGGTATATACGGGCGAAAGTTTTACGTGACAACGACTTTTTATGTCTGTCTCTCTCGCTCTTAGGCGGGCTAACCATGCCCGAGTGGAAGGGACGCGTGCCTCTCACTCGCTCTCATTGTGAGCGCATAACGTGAGCGGAGCGTAACGCAGTTTCTTGAAGTGTCACCCGGCAAATTATAAGACGTTGTCACGTCAAAAATTGAATTGAATTTAATAATAAGCTGCCCTAACATAAACATGATGTTCTTTGGAAAATCGCTTTTAAAGATGTGACAATAAACGCAATTTTACAAAAAATATGATATTGAATTAATGTTACACGTTAATTAGTAAGGTAGCGATTTGTCAAGCCAGTACCAGACTACTGCCGCGAACGCCCGCTGTTCCTAATGGTCAAAATAATAATAACATTCAATAGGAACACTTCCGTGGGTGTTCGTAGCTACAATATGGTACGGGCTTATGGAAAACTCTTTTTTGCAAGTACATTTTGCTTTTCACTTCTGTTATTTTCTTCCACATTTTCTAGTTAAGTCACACTTCATAGAAAAAATACCCGTCTGTGTTATTGCTACGTATTCTACAAATACATCAATACGTTTAGCTAGCTCAATTTAGCAATTTAGCGCTCTGAATAGATCCTACTATTATGCTAAAAATGTAGCTAACTGGTGCTAACTTTAAAACCTCTATCGCCTCCTATTCAAGCCCAGCACAGTTCCCTGGAATCGGCCAAGGTCAGCCCGCACATGCTTGGCTATACAAATAAACTATGAAACTGTTGATCGATGGACTTACACCCACATTTACTTAGGACGGTCGAAATTGATCCATGAATATGTATGATGCGTTGACCGGACTGCGACACGGGTTACAATGGACGTGGAGTAAAGAGGTACTACTGTCTTATGTCTTATTCTTGACCGACTACGCAAAAGAGGGCCATTGTTTTTGTGTGTTTACATGTATGTTTTTTTTAATGTGACCTCATACCGCACAGATTTGAAGATTTTAGATTATGTCGTTTCATTTTAAATTAGAAAATAGGTGAATGAAAAATTAATTAACTATTAATAACAATAAACATAAACGCTTACTAATAAACGTTGTATAGCTTTGGAATAGTTATACAGCGTTTTTAAACTCCAACGCATATCGACAGGGTGTATAAGTTTGAAGTGTCTGTGTGTGTTTGTGTGTGTGTCTGTATGTGGTATCGTAGTTCCCGAACGGATGAGCTGATTTTGATTTTGTATTTTATTGTTACAAAGGTGAATAAGTTGGGAGTGTTCTTAGTTACGAGTATGTTTAATGAAAATCGGGTTCGAGGGTTTTTAAAATTTTAATTTTTACTTGTGTCTTATTCGATCGAGCTAAAAATTTAAAAGAAAGAAAAATACGCTTGTATCAACGAAGAAAAACGCTTTCTAACTATTCCGAGTCTCTGACCTAGACACCATATAACATCTAGTGATTTTGTAAACCAATACTGATTTTTTTTCCACTTATGAGTGTCAAATTCTACGCGAGTTACTTTTGTACAGAAAACGGCGAACGAAGCCGCTAGCTCAAGCTACTTTAGTGTAAAATATAGCCTGTGTTGCACTATACGTGGACGTGCCGGTAGAATTTGGAATCACTCGTGCTTGAACATTGTTTGAATTGAAGTTGGTATGCATTGGGTGAAATGGATTATGTTCTGAGGAGAATCCGAAATTGTGTAAAATTCAAATCTTGGGCCCACTAGGAGATGACACGGAGGTATAATTACTTAAAGTTAAAATGTCATACAAATATGTAGGTATGTCACTCTAAGGGCCACTTACACAAGCTCGGGATATCTTCCTAACTCGGAGTTAGCTGCTCATCAGAGGTTAATTTGATGAATCATCTTGCAAGAGTTAGCTTACTGGTGTGTACGTATATTTTATATTTTAATTTTTGAACCCCATGTTCGCTAAAATTTAAAGCGAAATCATTTATCAGCCTAGAATATTAGTCACAAACAAGGCAATTATTTATTGAGCCGCCTGTTATTGACATTTCATTTATTGAATAGATGTCAAAAAGCGTTGATTAAAACCGTCTTGTTTCTGATCTTTGATCTGACTCTCTTGTGCATAACGCTCTACTCTATTTTAAGATCTATTTTAAGCTTTATATTTATGCCTATGCCATTAATAACTCATCCTATTTGATTAATTGATTTCTATTTTAAGGTTTGATTCATCGCAACTTACCAAATGTTTTTTACCCGACTGCGCAAGAAGGAGGGTTTTGTTTTTCAAGTGTCTCTATGTATGTATGTGTGTTTGTATGAGGTTTCTTTGGCACGCCCTACAGCCTAAACAGCTTGATGGATTTCGACATGTGAGGTGTCATTTGAATCGTCTTGTAATGGAAGTGACATAGGTTACAATATTTTGCAGTCTGGGTTTAAATAATATTACTGGTATTTCAATTTTTAATCATTAGGTTAATCCGTTAGTCGGTCATTGATGATGTACTAAAAACCTGTATAAGGCCAAAAGTATTCAAAAATGTCTAATCAACAAAATTAGGTTAATTAATATTCCAATTAAACTACTTTTGGTAACATTTTTATTTCGGTCCACGTTAGTCATTTCGTCTTTAATGACATGAGATCATTTGTACCTAAGTTCCTATAAACAGTAGTTTAGTGCACTAGTAACCTACATTTTTGACGTTCATAAGTGTATCTTTCATACCTAAATTGAATAAAAACATTTTGACTTTGACTTTGACATTACAAGTTTTCTTCCCAGTAGAAAATCCAGGGGGGCTATTCCTGCGCGTGAGATGAGATTTTATCTTGGTCACTCTCACACCTATGACGTTTCAAACTAGAGCAACAAGGACGAAAAAAGGTGAGATGAGAATCTCAAATCTCCGAATAGGGTCCCAGAGAGTATTCTGAATCTAATAATGTATTAATTTGCACGTCTGACGGTTGTTCATGGATGTAGGGTCGACTGGGGCAAATACGTCTGTGGGGCAATTGCGTCTTTCGAGAATTGTTGACAAACTCTTCACAAATTAGGCAACTAACGTCATTTGTACAGATTATTTCAACTAAAGATTTAAAAAAATTTAGGTTGCGCCTAATTTGTGAAGGGTTTGTCAGTAATTCTCGAAAGACGTAATTGCTCCACAGCCGCTTGCCCTAGTTGACCCTACGTAAAATTTAAGACCATGTATCGTTAACATGTAAATAAAGATTTGACTTTAACTTTAGAGGCAGACCAAATGCAAGGTGAGATAATTTGCTAAAAGATAAACATAATATCGCCACGCCTTTCCCCAAAGAGGCTGGCAGAGGTATAAGATCCACGCTTCACCAGACGATATTTATTACAAAATGTGACAGAGGGTGAACCTGTCGCCATACACCGGGCTTAAGTTTTATAGCTTAAGGCATAAAATACGCACATTAATTTTCACAAAAAACATCTTGGCTGGAATCGAACCTGCTGGCTTGAGAGGAGAGACTTCTTTTAACTAGGCTATCATAACTGTTTCAAAGATATGTAGATAGATAGATAGATTAACACCAGAAATAACAAAACAAACGAACAGAAAAACTTAAACTGTAATATAACAACTGGCGGCCTTATCACTAAGAGCGATCTCTTCCAGGCTTCTTCAAAGTTAGAAGAAATCTTTTTTAGAGTTCAAAGAAATGACAGTGTTAGTTAAAAATTAAAAAAAAAAAACATGTGTGAATCCATAATTTTCAATTCTCGCTCTACATTTCAATATTTTCAAAGTAAGTAAAGTTAATTCAGCCAGAAATATAAAATCAGCGTTTCATCTCGATTCGTTTGAATCAGTTCATTAGGGTTGCTAGGGATGGGACAATTTCGTTACAGAACGTTGAAAAATATTTCTGCAATTTAAATTTTGAATTGCCTTTTGATGTGAGTGAGTAAATGTTTTGTGAAGACTTTGTTAGGGTCAGAAGGATTTTTATAAAACAGAAAGAAAAGGTATTGTTCGAGATAGTACAAGTGCTTATTACCTGTCTTGTTATTGATTGGTAATTTTAAGTTAAAATGAATGGTTAATTTCGATTGGTTGGTTTAAATTGATTTCGTGAACAAATGGTAATTTAAACTTTTTAAAGGCTGAACCAATTTTGATTAAATTTGTAAAAGGAGTAAACACTACTCCTACAACTATTTATATTTTATAGCGGGACGTAATTACCATAATTTTATTGTCTTATTATTACCTTATTTAAAATAAGAAAATAAAAAACACTCACAGCACGCAAAAAGTATTTCCACATTGTATACATAAACAAAAGTCACTCGTTTCTCTGTCTGTATATCCTCTAACTCCTCTTAACCTACGCAACAGATTTTGATGCGATTTTCACCATCAGTTAGATATTTTTTCTCGGAAGGTTTATAGGTACCGTGCAAAGCCGGGGCGGGTGGGTAGTTAAGTTACAAAAGAATTAAGGTAAGCTGGAGTGAAATTCGAATGAATTTTTTAAATCAAATAATAATATATGGAGAAAAGCTTAAAAAATTTAATTCCCGTCATCCAAGTAAACAATTTATAGACTTTTGATGATATTTTAAAAATTGCTTGACCGATTTCGATAAAATGTATATGGGACTACCTCTATAGTATGATATGATCTACCAAAAAATAATCATTAAAATCCATTCGTAATTGGCGGAGTAATCGCGTAATGTACAAAAAAAACAGTCTCTTTTTTGGAAGTCGGTTAAAAAGACCATAACAACTGTATGTCTAATAAAACTAAGCCACAGGGTGATGCTAAAACTAAATTGACACAAAATACGACTATTTCGCAAGCTCTTAAGTCTTTAACCACCCTGTATAAGCCCCATAAAAAGTCACTTGGGAGTTTATTCCCTACTTTGCAGCCTTAAGGCGCATACTTACGTGTATAATGCTAGTTTTATGGAAGACATGAAAGTTGGTTTCCGAGTTTTCCGACATTTGCAAGCTTACATTGTAATATCGTACAAAATAGTTACAAGAAAAAAAAATGAATGTCGCCATTTAACTTGATTTATGTACCTAATGTAATGTTGTTTGACTGCCTCAGCTTGGGGGAGTGGGTTCAATTCCCACCTAGGGCAAACATTCATGTGATGAACATTTTTGTTTATTCTATATCTGGGTGTTAATATCTATTTAAGAGTGAATTTAAAAATACTATTATATGTATGTATATATCAGTCTCTGGCAGCCAGTACAAGCTTTGCTTAGTTTGGGATCTGGCGACCGTATGTAAAAATGTCCCGAATTTATTTATTTATTCTAACTACTATTAATTACCTATCTACTTCTTAATTAATCTACCGACGTCAAAATTAAAAGTGTTTGTCATCGTCACCCTACCGCTAAAACCTTCGCGGTGTGTGGGGTGAAGTTTGACAGCTCATAATGATTAGTAGGTTTTCAAAAATTAAAGGCTAAATATTCTTATGTACATTGAAATTAAAAAATATTTATATCATGAAAAAAGCATTCGTTTGTGATCAATTTTAGGCTACACCCGTTAGGTAAGTATCCATTTCGTAAATCCTGGAATGAAAGGAGAATGTTTACCAAACGCAACTTTTAAATAGGTAAGTTCATACTTCGTTTGAGAGGTTTACCAAATGGATACTTATCAAACAGGATGTAGCCAGGCATTTTTATCAATAGTGCTCACTACAATCATCTAAAATGAATGCACCAACTGAGAAAAAAAGTTAAAAATCATATTTTAAAAAATGACCCAAAAATTAATGCACAGTGGTTTTTTATCACAAAAAGAGCTCACAAGACTAACATCAAAATTGACTCACCAACTAACAAACCACTACTCGAATCACAAAAAGGAACTGCAGCACTTTTTTTTGTCCCGCTAAAAACAAAACCACAAATAAAGAACTGCACATTGCAACACACTGTCACAGACTGACACTGACAGCCCAAATCTACCTGAACTAATCGAGAAAAAATGTTTTGATGGATATTTCAAAAACTGTCAAGCATTCCGACCCCCTGTCGCCTTGTGATCATTTAAATCACTTCAAACTATTACCAGCACCTAAACTTCGGACCTATTTTCTGTTAAATACAGTTTAAATTCGAATAAAACGTGTTTTTCGTAGCAACATTGCATCTCTCACGTTTTAGAACTGCAGAAAATTTTTACGATTCGAATCCTTATTGGGTTATGTTAGGGTAACATTTGCGTTGTTTTTGTAAGGTATTTAGTGGTTTAGAGAAATGTTTACCTGTGTCACAGATAAGGCTAATCGGTTATGTTTTGTTTGGCCGCCTCCTTAGTTACAAGCATTGTGGGCGCACAATGGCGTGAATTCTGCAGTAGTAATCACTAAACTAAATCATTTTTTTTTTCCTTTTTTATTGTGTTTATTTTTAGTACTTTCAATAATGAATATATCGTATTTACATTAAACAATCTGAAAAATAAAAGCCAAACTACAAAAACTAATGTGGTCTTGACAAAAGGATTTTTAAATTTTCAGTTCGTTTTTTAATTACGGCGTGGTATCATTACGGTCACAAAGTTTAGGGACACTGTGTCCGAAATGAAATTTTTTTAATTTATTCATTGAACCAGACGTGGTCGAACTAATCTATTCAATCATGAGTTATTCCCGCGTAACTAAACCTAGCCCAAAATGATGAAAATAAAAAAAAAATTCTGCGTCTCTATTCATTTCATTAATATTTATTTTTTCATAAAACGCAAGCATTTTAGATCAGTTTTAAATTTAGTCCAAAAATTGTACAATAGAGTCGACGTCACTTTCGCTGGAGTCCTTTTAAATTCGTTTGAGCAAAAACTGGATTATGTCATTTGAAACCGATAAAGCCTATTAACATTTTAGAGAGGTTTTGGGGCATTCCTCCGTTCGGCGACAAAAACTGCTCTAAAAAAAGGACAAGAATTTGCGGCATCTATTTGAGAGAATCGTTTGCATTCTTTTTTGACGATCGATGCTAATTGCCAACGGATTTTTACTACTTTTGGAACATACATATTGTCACGCTTTTGCTGCGAGGGGGCTGGCATCTGGAGGTGTAATACAACGCCCATACTTCGCCGGATGATATTCAGTCCAAAATTAGACAGGGGGCGAGCCTGTCGCCATACACCGGGCTCCAGTCATGTAGCAGATGACATACAATACGCAGATAATTGTTCACACAATGAACAAATTGGTGCGTGCCGTCGGCTGAGTTTAAACCCGCTCCCTCTGGCTTGAGAGACGGGCCTTCTCCAGCTAGGCTATCACTGTTATTTTAACATGAAAAACTAACATTTTCTTTCTTCTCAAGCGAAATATAATAACCGTGGCTTATGTCATAAGTTTCAATAAAACGAAAATAGTAAAATAAAATATTCAATTTATTCAAATTTAAAAGTTGATAAAAACTATCGGTATGAAATGCGACTACTGTTACCCTATTCTGGCTGTCAATTGCCATGCTATCTCAGTCACTGTCCATCTCGTAAGAAAAGTAATGGGAGTGAGAAGGACAGAATTAATACCGCACGCGCCAGAATCGAGCTTCTAAACTCTTAAACCCACAACGGGATTTAGTATCAAATTTTATGTGCCATTGCTATTATGTAAAATGTAAATATCGACCATTGGGCACAGTAAATATTATTGTAATTTTATTGGCCTCAAATATTTACTGTAGGTATATTTCTGTCAAATTATATTGGCGTTAGTTTTAAATCTTGGTTAGAAATGTGAACGCTTTATTGCGGTGGCATTTATTGGCTAGTTAAGGAGCAGACGGCGAGCCGCTAGCTCCCTCGCACACTTATTTGCTACCGTTTGTAGGTTTATGGCCACTAGGACTAAATATCGTCACGCCTTTCCCCGATGGGGCTGGCAGAGGAGTAATACAACACCCACACTTCGACGGACGATATTCAGTCCCAAATGTGACAGGGGGCGGTCGCCATACACTGGGCTCCAGTCATGTAGCAGATGACATACAATACGCACGGCTGGGTTTGAACCTAAATATAAGAATTGCCTAAATCCTTGTTTAACTTGATCCTTAAACTATACCTTAGGACAATTTGAATTTTTGAATATAAATAAGCCGATAAACGAATATTTCTTTAGAAGTAGTTCAAAGCTAGTTATGCAAGGACTTAGGCAAATCTTATAATTATTAGTGCAAGTGGCCATCAAAATCGCTGAAGATTGTTTAAGAAAAATTGCAATCGGTTAAGTTATTGAGAATAAATTTACTAAGGAGCAGCAAAACATGATTTTGATTAAAACAAATTTGCGTACAAACTTAACAGAAAGGAGATTTTATGTTTGCCTATTTTTTTGTATGACGTAGGAGACGTCATGGGATGAGTAATTAACAACCCCAAAAAATATGTAGATCAAAATGAAAATTAGTATTGATTGCTTAAACATGTATAGTTAGTTCTAATGTAAGTAATTGTATTTTTCTCTCATTTCCTAAACTAATTGTCATTTTTTTAGGCTGTGTTCTTAAAAAATATTGAAAAGTGCCAACAAGACAACGGCTTGACGTCTGATCCTTAAATTAAGATATTTGTAACTGAGAGTACTTGGGATTTGCTATGTCAATATTAATATTTATGTCAGCCATAATACCATAAATAGCCATATTACTGCTCCATACATTATTAAAACATTATTATAATAGGTATCTACTGATATTGATAATCCGTGCTGTGGTGTTATTAAGGCGAGCCTGGCCAGAAAACGTCTAGCAAGAATCAACTTTCCTCCAAGATAAACCATGGTTTTTACTGTGTAAAAAAATATATGTTATTCTTAAGCATGTTTTTAAGTGGAATCATAAATCTGATACATGTAATGAATAACTTCACTCGATAGAAAAAAAATCCAAAGTCACCTCTATTTGGTATTTTAAACTCGATTTGCGACTTAATTTTTACAAATCATATTGCTTTTTTATTTTTTTTACGAATTACAATGCAATAAAAAAATGGAATCATAAATAAAAATGTTAAAAAGTTAACATGGTAATTTTATATGATTTTTTTATCACGAATTCATGGTAAAAAGTCACGTTTGCGTGACCGCCAGTCCGCCCGCAGACCCCGTCGACGCCGGACGTGTGCCAAATTTTTGTGATCTCCGCAGTGCCGCACACACCAACACCAACCAAGCATTTAGTTTTGCTATAATG
This sequence comes from Peribatodes rhomboidaria, assembly GCA_911728515.1. Classification (NCBI taxonomy): domain Eukaryota; kingdom Metazoa; phylum Arthropoda; class Insecta; order Lepidoptera; family Geometridae; genus Peribatodes; species Peribatodes rhomboidaria. The sequence continues at coordinate 15,335,005 of OU452184.1, forward strand.
GGTAACAAACATAATAAACGAAAAAAATGCTCAAGTCTGGCTTTTAGAAAATCGTACGAGTCAAGGAGCAAACGTCGGTAAGTAGATAAACTTCTACTAGATTAAATTGGTAATCATTGTTTTTATTTACTAGAATCGACATTTCTTGCATTGCTTTTTGTAGTCAGATGATGTATCAACAAATCTATTAGTACCTACTTATATTCGTTTTAGTGTTTTCAAATATCATACTCATCATCATAGATACTTTTTTGTCTCGTTACGTGTATTCACGATGTAAATACCCGGCCTAGTGGTATACCTACTAGTGATATTTATGTAGTTATACCTACCTACAGTTACAGTTTTTTTTTGCAGAAGACTACTACGTAACAAACTCCAGTGACTTTGGAATTGACGAAACGTAAGTACCTACCTACCTTTTGTACCACGCAGGGAGGCGGGTGTTCTGCGAAGTTTTGACTATGTTGGTCACCATTTATTATTTCACCCAGACAACTTGTGAGATACGGATACGGAGCGACGTTCATACTTTCATTTTTCCTGAGCATTCTAAACTGCACAACGAGTAAATACCCGCCCTAGTGGCATACCAGTGATATTTATATAGTTATACCTACTTACACGAATACCTATCTTACAGTTTTGTTTTTTTTTTTCAGAAGAGTACTACAACTAAATGTAATAAACTCCGATGACATTGGAATTGACGAAACGTAAGTACTTACCTACCTTTTGTAACATGCAGGGCGGCGGATCTTCGCTAAGTTTTAACTATACAGGATGTTAGGTAAGATACGGGACGACGTTCATACTTTCATTTTTACTGAGCAATCTGAACTGCACAACGATTAAATACCCGGCCTAGTGGTATATCTAGTAGTGATATTTACGTAGTTATACTTACCTACATGAATACTTATCTTCGTTTTTTTTTTTTGCAGAAGAGTACTTCAAGAGAATGTAATAAACTCTGATGACATTGCAATTGACGAAACGTAAGTACCTACCTTCTTTTTGTAACATGCAAGGTGGCGGATCTTCGCTAAGTTTTGACTGTACTGTATGTATGTAAATTATATAGGGTGTTAGGTGAGATAGGGGACGTCGTTCATACTTTCATTTTTGACTGAACAATCTGTACTACACGAGTGTTTGGTAGCGTTTGAGTTATAGCCGTATGATTTGAACACATCTAGGCCTGATTAGTACTGCAACGTGATTTTGGCTGTTTTGAAGAAAACTCGTAAAGTTGTATATTCGTTTTTAACGATTAGCGAAAATCGAGCATTTCGGTAAATCTTGTAAGTACGGCTTTTATAAACCTACGACTGGTATGGATGTGTTCGTCGTTGCCTTTGAAATTCGAAACTGCCGGTTGTAAGAAGCGATAGCGGGGACAGGCGAAGCTATGTATATACGTCACAAAGATGGCCGCCGACCGTTGTAGATTATTGCTTATATCTCGAGTTCTATCTCACCAAATCAGTTGTTTGAGGTGTCATTTGAAAGCTCATTTATTTATAATGTAGTTGTTATATAATTATGTACATACATATCAACAAGCTTGAACGACAGCTTCCGTGCGCGAGTCCGACTCGAACTTGGTCGGTTTTTTAGAATTTTTATATTTTGAACTTTTGGACATCATACTTATAAATATTTATTTTTATTTTGTTTTAGGCACATGGATGACATTGACCCTGTTTCACTCAGCGTGGTCATCATCCTGCGTCAGTCATGGTTTGGTGGGGGGTATCCTATCACGGCGTCACAAAGCTTAGTTTTTGTGAAAAGGGGGTTAAAACTTCTGCCAAAGTGTATCAAGAGACCGTCTTATATGGTGTTGTACAACCCCTTAGCAATACACTTTTTAAAAATCTACCGTGGAGTTTCCAACTAGACTCTGCACATGGTCACAAGGCGCGAACTACCCAAGCCTGGCTGGAAGCCAATGTTCCGGACTTTATAAGGGCTGAAGACTGGCCCTCCTCTAGCCCAGATCAAAACCCCCTGGACTACAAATTATGGTCAGGTTTAGAGGGCATGGCCTGCTCTAAACGACACGCCGACATAGAGTCACTTAAGAAATCTTTGAAGCAAGCAGTGGCTAAATTTCCCATGGAAACAGTCCGTACATCCATAGATTCTTGGCCAGACCGACTAAAGGCCTCTATCAAGGCCAAATGTGGTAATTTTAAATAAAATAATAGTTATATTTTTGTTAAGACTTCAATACATATGTAAATATAACTTTTATTAACATTACATTACTGTATAAAAAAATAAATGCATTTTCATTTGTAACAGAACTTATGGCTAGACATGCATACATATCGTCACGCTTTTCCCCGAAGGGGCTGGCAGAGGTGTAATACAACACTCACATTTCGCCGGACGATATTCAGTCTTCTTCGGCGCGCGCGGCTTTCTTTGTCGGTCGCGATAGACACGCGCTTGTGTGCGTAATAGACATAAACACATTTAGGGTGCGTTTTCACTGTTTTCACAAGTTAAAATGTACTGTCTTTACCTTTACAATTTCAATTTTATTTCTTTACCTGCTAAAAATGTAGCTAACTTTTTAGGATTCCGTACTGTCATGTATTAAACAGATCTACAATATCTTGAAGCTGTAAAAATCGAGCTTCTAAATTATTGCATTAAAAAGGCAAAAGCAGAACACCGCAGAGTGTAACTCTAGGGTGTGTTGGAGTCCCACACACTGCCCGACTCCCTCCGAGATTGTGAGAGATGCTAATGCATTTTCTCTACATAAGACTACTCTGTAAGAAGCGTGATGTGATATGTCCCTGGTATTTAAGGTATCCATAGGCAACGGTGAACACTTACCATCAGGCAACCTGTTAGTTTGTTTGCCAATTATGGCACAAAAAAATTTAGTGTGGCAGTTACCCGGGCCCATCGCCTCGCCGCGCCACCGCACGTAACACCTTGCTTCCACATTTTATCAACGATTTCAATTAGGTAACCTAATGTGATTAGTCTAAACGCACCTTAATTTGCGGGACCGCTTCCGAAATCCGACTTCCGACCCAGTAGGGCTATTCACAACCATTCGGAAGCGTTTCCGTTCGGATTTCAAAAATTGTAAACCTAAATTATTCGAATTTCAGTCTATATTCATAAGTTTTTAGACGTGATTAATTCTTCAGATCGGATTGATACTTGATTTCCTATTCCAAAATGTATATAAGGAGACTGAGATTCGAACAATTTGAGTTTGAAATTTGTGGGATCCGATCGGAAACGTTTCCGAATGATTGTGAATAGCACCGCAGAAGGCGAATGAAAACACAGACTAGGTAAGTGATTTTGTAAGATCGGGAGTGCGAGTTTGAGCCCTATCTCACACATCTGCGATTAGGTAAAGCATTTTAAACCGATTGATTGAATTCAACCTACCTATTACCTACCTACCTAGTAGATAATAACTTCTACTGATTTGAATCACGCGTCGCACACCGCGCGCCGCGCGGTGCGTCGTCGCACTTTCGGTAGGTACTGGCGCCGACCATTGACCCCCGCGATATAAACGCGTTACATTGCTGGTTTGCAAATTTCTAAAAGTTTAAAATAACAGTTATATGGCTAATAGTTAGTGGTTTCGGGTTGTGTATAGATAGTATAATAACGGCGTTTCGGCTTCGAGAACGGTCTCCTTACACCCTGTATATCCGGTATAAGTTTACTCGATTCTTTCATAATTATTGTTCAAAATTATATCTGAATCGTGTAGTTTTTTAACTTTGTAACATTTAACAAACCATACAATATTATTAGTACGCACCTAATGGTAAGGTAATTAAAATTGTTATTACCATTGTTATACAATATACCCAAAAATAATGAAATTTACTATGTTGTATTATTTAATGAATACCGGTAGTTACACAATCATTCCAACACCCTGTATAAATATTTGTCCTAATAAGGATAACAAGTTGCCTATGTGTCAATCCAGGGCATAAGCTAACTCCGTTCTAAATATGATCCTCATCCGTCTAGCCGTTTAGGTGTGAATAAGTGAAATACGAGTAAGTACCTAACTTCCACACACAATCGCAATCTTTTGTATTTATGAGTGTGAAGTGTGATAAAATGGAAATATGACACTACCGGTAAAATGAAACTAATGCCACGACTGCTCACACATCAAAAATACAACAACTCGTGGACATGAGATTGGTTGTACCTATATTGGCTTGAACGGCATTTTTTAGATTTTTTTTTGTTTGGCATCAAATAAAAAATGTTCATAAAATGGATTAGTACAATGACGGACGGATTATTTTATCGATTTCCTAAAAATGGGTGTTTAGGTACTCGATACCATAACGTGACTGACGGGTGAAAGACGTGCGCGCGGCGCATCGCACACAACTTTTGTGTCGCGTGAATGAATACGTCGCGCTCCCAAAAAGTGCGGCCTGAGGTAGAGTAAAATACCTAAAGTTCTGGGAAAGCCTCGCCTTAATTTAAAAAAAAAATGTTTTTTTTTTCAATCAAAATGCGCATGTAGCTATTGATTTTGTCCCTAGTGTCTACTGATTTTATAATTATTATTTACTAGCTGTTAGCCCGACTTCGTTCACGTGTCTTTATTAAGTAGTTTCCAAAAACCTTCCTCGAAAAACACTGCAACTAATTATCAAATATCATTAAGATCCGTTCAGCCGTTTAGCCATGAAAAGCCTACAAACAGACAGACACACAGAGTTACTCGTACTTTCGATTTCATAGTATTAGGTATTGAACTATTGATTATCCTTCAAGAATACAATGCCATAATAAAATTGATAGAATGTGTTAAAACAAAAAAATATACTTTTATTAACTTGACCCAAATGATAGCAAAAAAAAGCAAATGTTTGTCTGAAATATAATATCTATATTAAATATAATCTTTTCTACAAATTTTTATCACTTAGGCGTATCAATTGGCGATAGTTAATCCTCTAAAAGGTTTAAAAAATATTTGAGAACGTAAGGTTTTTATCACAATCTTTAAAGATAACGCGGAAATGTCTAAAAGCACACATTTAGGTTTGTATCTAAGTAAATAATACAACTATCTTATCAAAGCAAGCAAGCTCGTATAGGCTGAGCGGCTAACCCTGTTATCAGAGTTTCTAGGCCTCCCGATGGCCTCTGACATGGCTTGACGATTGTTGTCATAGAACAAACAACCGAGGCATACGATTTAACATGTCATTCGAGCCACGGTAGCGCTCAGTTATAAATGCCAACCACGTTCACCCATCCTAGGACTGACCGTGTCGTCCGTTGCTTAGAATCGGAGATCGGCTACGAACACTAGTCAAGCTACGCTGTGAACGCAACTATCTCATTTGAAGAGAAAACGTTTAACGTTGTTCTATCAAGAATTAAAGTGTGTTTTTTCTTTGTTATGAAGTAGCTTCACCCCGCGGTTTCGCCCGCGGTCCCACAGGAATCGTCAATTTTCCGGGATAATAAGTAACCTATGTCCTTTTCTGGACCCCTGTCAACGTGCATGCAAAATTTCGTGAGATCGGTTGCGTAGTAAAGGCGTAAAAGCATGGCAAATAAACAAACCCTTCAGGCCCAGAAAGTTGAATTTGCCAAAATGTTTATTTTTTATAAGGTTGAAAACATCAAAACGTTGAATCCTAAAATGTTGAAATAACAAAATTTTGAATATGCCAAAATGTTGAATTTTCAGTATGTTGAACTGGCAACATTTTAACGAACAAACTCACTTTCGCATTTAATATTTGTAAGGATTGTTATTTATTTCCTAAATGCACTAATTTTATAGAGATAGCTTACGAATATTTATCTCTGCTTCAAAAGACATTTAAAATTTCGCGTAAAGTGGTACAAAATAATTATGGACATTCACTTTAGGGAAAAAGATAATTATTGCCAAATTCTCAAAACTTAAGACATTACAAGGAAACGATTAAACGCAATTTATTGAAATCTATAAACATTTTGTCGATAAAACTGATGCTTTTTTGTATTAAAATCGATAATTAAAGCAATATGGGTTTATTGGAGGTAGTTAAGATGCAACACCTGACAGAAATATTGACAAGAACTAAATTAAATTTATACAAACGAGCCCCATCATTGCCATTGTGGAGCATCCGTGGACCGTCAGGGATATCACGGTCTTTCTTGCCGCCAAAGCGCTGGCCGCCAGTCCCGACACGCCTCTCTGAACGATGTCATTCGGAGGGCTCTTACCACCGTCAACGTGCCGGCCATACTTGAGCCGAACGGTATCGCACGCGACGATGGTAAGAGACCTGACGGAATGACATTGATTCCCTGGAGTCATGGTAGGCCACTGGTGTGGGATGCCACATGCGTCGACACACTGGCGGCATCCCATGTATCATCTACCTCCAGGACGGTGGGAGCGGCGGCAACATCGGCGGAAACCCACAAGAGGCGGAAATATGAATCCCTCGGTGATGGATACATATTTCTGCCTTTTGGGGTAGAAACTTTGGGCCATTGGGGTCCAAGCGCATGGTTGCTCTTCAATGAGCTGTCAAAGCGTCTGATAGAGAGAACAAACGACCAAAGGGCTGGTGCTTACCTCGGTCAGCGAATTAGCATTGCTATTCAGCGAGGTAACGTTGCCAGCCTTTTGGGTACTTTACCCGCGGATACTGACTTGAGCTCTGTTTATTATTTGTAATTTGTTATTTTTGTTTGGTTTATTTTTTGCTGCAGTAGTTAATTATAATATAATAAAATTAAATTTTACTTTGTTGTTTTAATTTTAGGCTTTTGAAAATGTTGATATTTTGTAACATAACATATAGTCACGCCTTTCCCCCAACCAGCTTATACACGACGAAGAAAATGAAAAAAAAAGTGGGTTATTCCTGTTTACCTCCTCTTTCCTTTAGTGAGATCATGCCATATAGGTTTTTGTAGTGAAACTTCTAATGCGACTTCTATAAAGGTTGCGTTAAACGTTTAACGCTCTTGGGGAGGCGGAATAGAAAGAGGCAGAGGAGGAGGGGGCTAGCAGAGGTGTACAACACCCACATTTCGCCGGACAATATTCAGTCCCAAATGTGACGGGGGCTCCTGTCATGTAGCAGATGACATTAAATACGCACATATGTTCACACAATGAACAAATTGGTGCGCGCCTTCGGCTGGGTCCGAACCCGCTCCCTCTGGCTTGAGAGGCGAGTCTTCTCCGACAAGGCTATCGCTTATCAATAATAATAATAATAATAATAAAATTTATTTATTTGAATTAAAAATATTACAGCAAATGTTATTGTTATCTAATTTTAGTTTTATGCATGCAAAGATAATAAAAATATATTTAAGTATGTTTATCGCATGTAGTTTTTGTATAATTCGAAAACCTGGCTTACGCATACTAATCTCAAAGGCGAAAGTGAGTTTGTTCGTTTGTTTCTTTCTTTGTTTGTTTGTTACGCTTTCACGCCTCAACTACTCAACCGATCTCCATGTGTAAACTATTTCTGAAGGGACGGTATTCAAAACCACCTTAATGCAAATGTGAACAACTAATACTTCTAATAATCCAAACCATGTACAATATGTAGGTAATTCCAATATGAATCTAATGGACACCAAGATCAATACTACAGAAAGACACCCAAGAAAAACACTACGAGGTCCGTCCTCTTCCGTGCTGCAGCGAGAAGTGCCGGTTGGACGGGGCGGGCGACTCAGGCGCTACTCCTTCATTCCATATGCTACATTCATTCATTCAATACATTCCTTTGACAGTTCGCTCGCAAAACGTCACACAGCAGACCATAGACTGCATTCTTTTGTATGTGTTGCTAACACGGCCCTCCTGCGCCGTGCATGCCCTCAGGCACGCTTCTTTTATGGGTTCCAACTCTGCACATGAATTACGTATCTGTCAACACACACATGATTTCAAAGGCTGTTAAAATCTTTAAGCTCGGCCTATCATGACTCATGATGTCCTAAATAGATAGAAATTCTGTTGCAACCTTTTCGTCATTTGATTCCTTTAGACTTGGAAATTTCTACCACTTTGTAACTAGTTATCTCATTCAATAACTTCATTATCAATCATAACACCGAAAGAAAGGTCTTTTAGGTTTCTCAATAGTTCTGCAATGTATCTTTTTTTTATAATAGTACTGACCATCTAAACCAAAGCTGATATATATATAAGCTTAGAAATTCCCTGTACGAATGCTATTTTAGCTCACTCCCTTAATCCGAAGTAGTGCCTGGTCCAGATCATTCCTTTAGTCTTAGGAAGTCACTGCTTCAGCTCACTACCACTATTCTGGCGAGTGCCTATAGCAACCTTTCAGGTCATGTATCAGCTACTAATTCACTTACTGTTCAGCTATCTTAGCTCACTCCCTTAATCCGAAGTAGTGCCTGGTCCAGATCATTCCTTTAGTCTTAGGAAGTCACTGCTTCAACTCACTACTTCTATTCTGGCGAGTGCCTATAGCCGTCTTTCAGGTTATCTACATACATATAGTCACGCCTGTTTCCCATAGGGGTAGGCAGATACCATTTCTCTCCACTTGCTACGATTCTGGCATACATCTTTCGCTTCTTCTACTTCCATGAGTCTTTTCATACACGCTCGTCGTTTCATCTAGTACTGCTAATCTAATTAAGTTAGTTGCCAGACATACCTAATAACATTACACGATTTGCTAAAAATAATTCCGGTATCTTTTGTTTTGATACCTTTATCGATGTATTTCTATTTCTTTTATGGCGCGAGAAAACTACATCTCACTTCTGATGTAAACTATTTCTGAAGGGACGGTATTCAAAACCACCTTAATGCAAATGTGAACAACTAATACTTCTAATAATCCAAACCATGTACAATATGTAGGTAATTCCAATATGAATCTAATGGACACCAAGATCAATACTACAGAAAGACACCCAAGAAAAACACTACGAGGTCCGTCCTCTTCCGTGCTGCAGCGAGAAGTGCCGGTTGGACGGGGCGGGCGACTCAGGCGCTACTCCTTCATTCCATATGCTACATTCATTCATTCAATACATTCCTTTGACAGGTCGCTCGCAAAACGTCACACAGCAGACCATAGACTGCATTCTTTTGTATGTGTTGCTAACACATGTAATTTTGTATACACGTTGTTAAAGATACAGAAAAGTACATACTCATTATCCCGAAAAAAAAAGGAAGATTCTGTGTGTCTGCAGGTGAAACCGCGGAGCTAGTTAAAAATAAAATGTTAAAATCATAGAAATCAAGTAACCTTTGAAACCAGAACAAGATAAATTAAAAATTAAAAAAAAGCGCGACAAGCTAGGAACACTTCCGACAAATTCGCCTTTCAAACAAAACAAAACAAAATCAAAATCAGTTAATCCGTTCGGGAGCTACGATGCCTCAGGCAGATATAGATACCTACTCGTACCTTAACTTAGAGTACCCCTCTGATTGCGTATTGTCAACAATTCAGAGCCTATTTTGTTCGTTATACGAGAACACTTGTATTTGATAAAACCCTACACTCAAACGGTAAACAATCATTAGTATTCCCGTAAATTCAATATTTTAAACTGATAATTACCTATTCATCTATCTGTTAAGAATCCTTTCGTCCAAAAAACGACTTTATTTTAATGATTTAATTCCAAACCTATCCTAAATGATCCCTTTCAAACACGCCCATTGAAGGAGCGTTCAATCATGCCAGTGAATGGATTCGTTGGGCGATCTAATGGAATGTTGGCTGTCATAGAAAGTGAATGCTTTAGTCCTTTACCGCTTGTTAAACATAATTTAGTTTATATTGTCGTCTGGAACGTAAGAATACTATTGATATGATATTATGTCGGGCTATTTTTTGTCATTTGAACATTTGAGTTTCAAAATTTAAAAATTCAAAATTCAAAATTGTTTATTTCGAAATAGTACATTATTTTTTAATTCGGCACTAACCAACAAACTGTGTTTGTTCTATGTCTAGGTGTTAATATCTATTTAAGTATGTATTTAAAAATGTATACATGTATGTATGTATATCAGTCTCTGGCAGCCATAGTACAAGCTTTGCTTAGTTTGGGGTCAGGCGACCGTGTGTGACAATGTCCCGAATTTTATTATTATTCTAAGATATTTATTTTTCTTTTTAATTTATTTTAATAAGAAATAAATTAATATTCTTTATTATTATTATTTACTGTCATTGATTAAGAATTTGGATAGATTTCAAAGAAAGTGTTATTAACAGCTTTGATTGTTTTTTTTTTGTATATTTGCAAGATACGGAATTACGTTGCTCCATCGGCCGTCTCGCTTATTCTTGTACTATGTATTATTTTTTCTCTGTCTCTCTGCCTTTTCTATCATAGATACAGGGTTATTTTGATTGGCCAAAAACGTCTTTAGGCAAGTTTCCATATCATACATTTCATCATACATCATACAGCTTTATTTCCATGGTTGAATTGATTTAAAAATCATTGACTTTTGTGGTTTTAGTTGTATTATTGTTATATACGTAGTTATATTAAGAGTAAAATAGGGACTACACTGTTTTTAAAGAATATCATGATGGCATATCCACAATAATATGACATCAAAACATGTAAGAATAGCGGTCAATTGAAAGGATCATCTCAACAGATCAACTTCGTTACTATCTTTACAATGTAAAGGATGTGTCATAGCAGAGACCAGCTAGTTCCTGGTAAAATAAAAATATGACAAAAAATACTTACAATTCTTCATAAACAAATAAGTACAAGTAAGTATGAAATTTAGTGTAATGACATGTCTAAACTGCGTAATCTATGCTGAGGTAAGTCTGTTCTATCTTTGACACATCACTTTAGTTGTCGTTGCTTTAGTCCCCTGCTAGGCAATAAGCTAAAAAAATATAAGTACATAGTATTTTTTTTAATCCGGGTCTTTACAAGTTCTAATCGTTCTTTACACAATTAAATAGTTAGCGATTCTATCTCTATATTTACACGTTTGAATTAAAAAAATGTTACGCATCAATAAAAAAATGGTAAGAAAAAAGGTTAGTATTTGTCGATATTATGATCTATGACCTCATTTTTACTAATCTGTAAATTTATGAGAAACCTCTTTTTACTCTGCTGAAAGAAGAAAACCATTCCCGCCATATCACACACGTACTAAAGACTACAGTAAATCGTCCCAGGCCCCGATATTTCATTCAAATGTATGTAACGTCGGTTAATCCCAAGCGCTGTCCCACAAAGAGTATGTGGGACACAGAAGACAGCGCGAGCATGATTAATTGATTGTTGGGACAGGTCGCGGCTGTTCCGGGAGCGTGGCCTTAATATGAGATCCCGGTTTCTTGGAGGTTATTTTTTTAGCGCTTTTTATGGAGTAGGTTTGAAACGCTTTTTATGTTTTTTTTTTTAATATTTTGGTTAGAAATTATTTCGTGATTTACCTACTCGTGGCACGACTGCCTGACAACAGTAGATAACAACCAGTAGTACTACCTAGTCATTTGTTAAGGTTAATAATTTATAGATGTTAATAGTTGTAAGGTTAAGAAGTTTGATGGTAGTTTCATTAGAGTATTTTAAAGTTTGCATAATTATAGGCATGTGTCAGTACGTGTAGCGATAAGAGTATTGGTACAAACTGATTAGTTTTTCAATACTTTGTGTTCTTCAAATGTAAATTTTTTACGAAAAAAAAAAACAGAGTCCAGAGTTTTTCAGTATTTGTACAGAGACTATTATTCAGACCTTTTTTTTTAATCGACCAGGTATAGTATATAGGTATGCCTTTGAATACTGACTCTGTTATTGGGAAGCGACGACGTGATCGAAGGTGTGACACGCTTGCCTAGGAGATACCTATTCTCTTCTCATTTGTACACCCCTGGATGGTATTGAGGTCTTTCAAATGATATCTACTAAGTAGCTGGATGGTAAAGTCTCCTTACCTTCGTACATCTGCGCATATTGAGGAAAGCCGGCAGCTCTCAGCCATTTACAAGCCTCTGCTGCTTCGATTTCTGAAATAAAGAAAAAAATTATGTTTAAAAGTTATTATTATAAGAAACTAGCTGCGCCCCGCGGGTTCATCCGCGGTCCCACAGGAACCGTTTATTTTCGGGATAAAATATACCCTAAGTCCTTTTCTGTACCCCAGACAAAATTTCAACGATTGGTGGAGTAGTTGAGACGTGAAAGCGTTACAAACAAACAAACAAACTCACTTTCGCATTTTTTTTTTAATCTGACTTTTTTTTTCGAGGGTTTAGTCGCTGTGCGATTATACATTTATAATATTAGTTAGGACGAGTTTTCACGCAAGTTTCTTTACTGCGGCTAAGAATGAGAATCTATGTTTTTATGTAAGGTTTTTATTACTTTATTCACATTTTACGTAGTTATCGTTTAATTATAAGAACACCATGTTCAAAATTTGGAACAACATTTGAATATTTTTTTATTTTACCGTGTAAATTTATAACTAACCTATGTAAGTATGTGGTGTGTACCTATCTGATACACTTGTAAATTATTTAGAAAATTAGTAAAGGTACTGAATTAAAAAATCCAGTTGTAATCGTAACTAAAATCAGAGTATCCGACTCAATAATACGCGAGTATTTCTATATTATTAAAACAGAACAAAACAGGTATTTTTACTAAAAAATAATTTAAAAATAAATATTTCCTATCAAGTCTAAGATATCAACACCATCACAGCATGTCGCCTTTTAATTTCATCAATAGCTATTTCTCTCCCAATATAATTCGAATTAAGCCAATAAAAACTAAATATCTATAAAATAACGTCAATGTTCATGAATTTTATCTTTGGCAACATCAATATAAAGAAAAACAGCTTTCCAAAACTATCAGAGCTATAAATGACGTAACGAGATGTAAAATCGGACCTATTGACCAATGAATCCAATGAAATATAACTACGAACCAATAGCGGAATGGTGCAGTCTATTAAAAACCTATCGATAACTGTTTACGTCTCATAGAAAGCAAATAAACTTGAATTCGAATTTGAAAGCTAAATTTTTTTAAGCTAAATAGGTTAAACACATAGTTAAAATAACAAAATAGGTTACATATACGAAAAGGTTTGAAACCTAACCTAACAGACATAACTTTACAGGTTCAGTTAAAAATCTGGGAGCACGGGAGTACCTCCGCCAAGTCAAGCTCGACTAGACTTATGCAATGCAATATTGCAATATTGTAGGACTGCCTCGGTGGCTCAGTCGGTAGTGAACCTGCCTTCTGCGTTAGGGGGCGTGGGTTCGATTCCCACCTAGGGCAAACATTCATGTGATGAACATTTGTGTTTATTCTATGTCTGGGTGTTAATTATCTATTTAAGTATGTGTTTAAAAATACCTATATGTATATCAGTCCCTTTCCGGCATAGTACAAGCTTTGCTTAGTTTGGGGTCAGACGACCATGTGTGCAAGTGTCCCGAATATGACTTATTTAGTATATTATTATTATTATATACAATGTAGGTTTAATGTGAAATACCCCGATTGATTATTAACGACCTAACGAATCTTCTGTTTACGTCAACATTTCCGTATAAATTATTGCCATATCCTAGTTTTAACGTCATCTGCTACGTAACTGGAGCCCCCTGTCACATTCGGGACTGAATATCGTCCGGTGAAGTGTGGGTGTTATACACCTATGCCAGCCCCTTCGGGGGAAAGGCGTGACGATATGTTATCCTAGCAGGGTCATTTGATTACGCTTACTTACTGTTTTACATGTTTATAAGACCTGCATGATTACATAATGAATATAAGTAACTCAAATTGACATAAAAATCGGAGTTTAAAACGTCTTTTATTAAAATGGCAAATGCGTCAGTCACAAAAAGCCAAAACAAAAAAAAACGTTTTTAATCTACAAAAATCTACTCTAAAAATTACGAAAAAGTTACAATAATTAATCTGGTCTACGTACACTAGCCCAACAGGTCCATATTAACATGTTTAAGTTATTTATCAACGTGATAACTTACAAGCGGTATTAGGTTACAACACGATGTTAAAATGTTGCTTCGCTGACTTCTGAACTTAGTTTTAAATGTTTGAACGTAGATAAGTAGAGTAGGTGTATTACATTTATTTATTGTTGGTAGATAAACGGAAGTGTAAACATTGAATCATGCTAAGAAAACCAGTTAATATTATTAAAGTCAAAGTCAAAATGTTTTTATTCAATTTAGGTATCAAAGATACACTTATGAACGTCAAAGTTATTTAAATAGACTCGACCGCCTTGTTGCACTATAACTTGTACTATAATTATCTACATTATACAGGGTTACTTGGAACGGTGGAAGCTAAGCTGAAAAGAGCTATGTTTATTTAATTATTTAAAAAAAAAACTAGTCTAAAATAACGAACTGTTTCATACAGTTTTTTAATGCGAATAAGTCCATCATGGCTTTGTAAGTGACAAAGTGGTCCAAGATGAAGCAAAAACATACATCAAATTGCTTAATTAAATAAACTGTTCCTAGTACGCGAAATTTATATTTCTGACACTAATTTTACAGCTAAATTGATATATTTGCTGTGGACAGCAATCAAGGCCTATAAAGCAGTCTTAGTGCCTCAAAAGGAATAGACGGATATAAGCTGCGTCAATAAAGAAATAAATCGAACGAAACAGTGCAAAGTAACGCGCGCCCTTACCATGAGTTGTGATGGTTACGAAAACTTGACGTGACAACGTCTAATAAATCGATGAACGCCGGCTGCACGCACGAAAAAGGATGACTCATTGTCCCGTTACGCTCGGTCGATAGGAGCGAAAGCGCTACACGAGCGAGCGAAAGACACGATCGGCTTTCGCTGCATCTATCTCTCTTCCACTCGATTCTCATATGCGTTCGCGAAGAAGATTTCATCAATGTTTTGTTATGACGTTGTCACGTTAAACTATCGTCAGCAAACTGACTTTACAGACAACCAATTTTATTTCGTTTGGCTCCACACTTTTCAATAAAGCGCATCTGGCGGAAATGTTAAGGAACTAGGCTAAATATATAGTGCCAAATGAAAACGATAAAAGTTTTCGTTAACTCTCAAAACTCGCGGTAAACCCCCTGGTTCAATTAATGTAAAGGATTCTTGCTATTTGACCTAGCCAAGCGAGATCTCTGAGTATATTGTGACATCTTCACATTTGTTTGTCCGACTATAACGAGTATCGTTGAATTGATTTTCATTAAATTTTGTAGGCAAGTACTTCATGCAAATACACTTTTTAAGTTCCAAATATTTCATATTATACTCGTATATATAATATTCCAAATATGATGAGCGAAATTGGAAAAGGCGTTATGGTGATATTAGAGCAGTGAGGTCTCCGTACGAGGCAAACTACTAGTACACAATTTGAATCGAGGGAAAGTCATGACAGAAAATAAAATACTAATGAATTATGTATTTTAGATTTTCGAAATGTAACATGAGGAGTGTTTAGTGAAAGCATTTTATTGGAAATTTTCATTCATTTATTTCATTTTAATTTCTAATTTAAAGTCACAAATGCTAGTTTCTTTGAAAATAGAGCACAACACAGCAGTGGGTAAGAAACGTGTAAAAATAACACTAAAAATCGGAATGTCACACTTTAACCGAATTATTGGGTTTATTGTAGTTTTATCTAATAGAGGCATCTAATAAAATGTATGAATGTATGTCAGTTCCGTCATCAAATTTTATAGCAATAAAATTTTATCAGTCCTAAAATCAAAACAATGTTTTAAAGCGCATTTTGAGGAGTCATCAAAAATAGGTAAAACATTAAAAATGCAAATTTCACTTGTAATAAAATGTTAATTTAGTGATGGTTTTATGGGATAATTCTTGGTCAAAAATGAATATTTCACATAGCTATACTTACTACTACTTCCAATTTTTTACAAGTTTTTATTCAACTTGCCGTTTTAGTGAGTGTACTGTATGTGTGGGTCAAATCTTGGAAACTACCACCTACATCTACAAATTCTACGGAAATGCAATACAACACTTTGTATTAGTAGGATAAAGAAGGATACAGTCATACATACAAACATACATAATAATATAAACGTTAAACTGTGCCAGTAGTCACACTAACATAAATTATTGTTTTGTTGTAAGTATAGTTGTATTGCTATGAATAAACGTATTTTCTTTCTTTTCTGTCTATCTTTAGTCTCTCAAACCTTAATATTTTAATGAAACTCACGTTCTTTCAACTATCCACAATACAAAGTCTCGCATCATGATTTCCATTTCTCCTACCTACTTCTTTTGAGAGCTCGCTCCTAATTAGCTAAGCATACAAAATGGCGTGCTTGTTATCTGTCGAGCTAATTGTCTTGAGTAATTATCTGGTCTGTGGACAAAGAGTTCGGGACTGACCGTTAGGGCTACACAGACGCGCCGGAAAATGACGGGAAAACGCGTAGAATTAGTCATTTTGATAGACTGGACGTAATAAGACATTAAACGTTTAAATAAACTAGACATACTAGGACACTTTCAGACGTTTTCAGCCAGAACAATTCGTTGTATTCGTTTGTTATCTCCTTCGTTTGTTTGCTACGCTTTTACGCCTTAAATACTTAAGCGCGCATCAAGCAATGTTGCAAAGTGTTGTCAAGGGTACCTTTTGACCGCGCTTAACACCGCGGGACGCAACTAGTGAAACATACATTTATTTATTTTAAATAAAATTCCATAAAACTGAAATACTTATTGGAATTAAAATTTTATTTTATTTTGAATTTGAAATTACGAAAACGAAATCCAATGTTTGAACATACATACATATATGTATGTACATATCGTCCCGCCTTTCTCCCGAGGGGGCTGGCAGAAGTGTACAACATCCAAACAAGGCGGTCGAGTCTATTAAAAATAACTATTAAAAAAGTTCATAAAGACGTTCTTTTTTGACGTTCATAAGTGTATCTTTGATACCCAAATTGAATAAAAACATTTTGACTTTGAACATCCACACTTCGCAGGACGATATTCAGTCCCAAATGTGACAGGGGGCGAGCCTGTCGCCATACACCGGGTTCCAGTCATGTAGCAAATGACATACAATAAGCACATATTTTCACACAATGAACAAATTGGTACGTGCCTTCGACTGGGTCCGAACCCGCTCCCTCTGGCGTAGCGGCGGGCCTTCTCCGGCTCGGCTATCAACGTTTGAAAAGCAGCGATTTTTAACCGCTCGTCTGCCGCGCCGCCTGACCGCGTCCGCTCTATTCACTATTGTTTACTAATATAGTTAGTGAATGTTTTCATCGACATTTTCACAGACAGACCTAATTGTTCTTTCACATACACTCATAGAGGCTAATATGGATACGCCGTGCGAATTGTATTGAGTAGGTATGGCTAGCGAAAAGAACTGTGTAATAAACTTTGTAAGAACTAGCGGTCTGTGAGCTGTTGACCTCGCGGCAGACGACTGTCCTCCTCTACGGGGCGCATTTCTTTACCGATTCTCGTGAAATTTTGTGAGTAGGAATATTGTCAATATTTATATAGATTTTTTTGTTAACTCAGTTTTAGAATTTTTTTTGGAAAGAGAAAATCATGTCTAAGGAGATCTAATATTGTTTACCTAAGTCTAGCCAGCTAGCTATATACTCGTAGCTATAGCTTAGCTGTGCTAAGCCTTCTCTAAGCAAACTCCTGGATACGTCACTGAACAATAATTTTCTCACCTTTACTCACCTGAGTAAATGACTTTAACTCTAACCTATATAAATAACAAGTAACGTTATTAAAAGAAAACCAAAAAAACTCGGTACAATTTGTTGTACCCTATGTCAATTCCCTTATCAAGACGATTCAAATGACACCTCACATGTCGCAATACATCAAGCTGTTTAGGTTGTAGGACGCGCCAATAAAACGCATACATACATACATACACTCAAAAACATTACCCTCCTTGCGCAGCCGGGTAAAAACAACAAATAAAAAAACATGCACGTGTTTTATTTTGTTTTCAAACACAGATTAATTTAATCAATTCTTATCTTTACCGTAGCAGTAAAACCTTTTTTTAATTCAACGCTTGTAAGTACATTAAAAACGAAGAATTAACGCGTTTACCGAATGCAGAACGAATTTAGACAACGCAGTTTATCAATCATTTTGATGAAGTGGAAAAAATTATGACAGCCATTGGATTTGGTAATATCACGAAACTATATATGTATAGGTAGGTTCGTAGACACAAGGTGAAAAGTTAACCGGCATAGCTAAGTCAAACGACCTTACAAGACATACTTACTGGTATGAAAAATTCTAAAATTTTAATATTAGGAAAAAAATTAACCTAACTAAAACAATTTGCGGTTTGCAATCGAAAAATGTTGATACCGTTACGTCGTAATTAGAGTCATTAATGGATACTTAAGCCATCACTAAGTTAAGATTTCCTATGGAAATGTAGCCTAAGGGCTAAAACGACGCTCAGTCATGAATCTCAATTAAAATTGGTTTTACTTCTATGTGTGGTAAATCCAGTTTTAAATCGAGATTCACGACTGAACATCGTTTTAGCATGCGGCCCTTAGTGATGGTATTAGTGAGTGAGTCGCGTTAAACTCTGCATTTGACAAATATGCAAACGACCTGAAGAATCGAAAGTATCAATGACATTTACTATGAGACCATTTTTTAATAACAATATACCACTTCCAAAAGCTACTTTACACTTTTTATCATGTACGAGTATATACTTACTGTATACCTAAGTATAAAGGTTGGTACCTAAAAACATGAACTTTACAAAAAAGCAACAAAATAAACACAACCTACACATAATCTCTTAAACTTTAAACTCTATACAAATTAAAACAAACCTGAACAATTCCATAACCAAAAAAAAAAAACATTTAAAAATACCTGTTATCTGGTCAGCATTCAAATTAGGAACACTCATTATAACACACTATTGGCACACTCAAGCACTGAACGCGGGTAAACTCTTGCGCATCATAACAACCACTGATTCACTGTTAACGAAAATCACCGATTCACTTTAACGTAAACTCGATCACATTAGCATGCTATTTGTTAAATAACTTAAGGGGGCGTTAAAGGTCAAAAATGCAATAAAAGCCAAGGTTGCTAATCATGATCAAATACAATGACGTAAATGCACTTTTATGACTTAATGAAAGGATGCTGTTTAATTGTAGATCAATAAACTTTTATGGCAGATCAAAAAGTTATTTGCTAAACTAAATATGTCGACAGACTAGCAGTCTTACTAATAAACGTTGGATAGCCTCGAAATAGTTATACAGTGCCTTGACTTTTTCTTTCTTTTAAATTTTTAGGCTCGATTGAAAATAACCAAAACGCTGCATAACTACATATCGTCATGCCTTTCCCCCGAGGGGGCTGGGAGAAGTGTAATACAACACCCACACTTTGCCGGACGATATTCAGTCCTAAATGTGACAGGGGGCGAGCCTGTCGCCATACACCGGACTCTAATCATGTAGCAGATGACATACAATACGCACCTATGCTCACACAATAAACAAGAGGCTTGAGAGGCGGGCCTTCTCCCAATTAGGCTGCATAACTATTCTGAGACTATACCACGTTTATTAATAGGGAGTAACTGGGTATAATGATTTTTTTACTGAATAATATTTAGGATATGCATTGTAATAAAGTAGAATAAAACATTCGTTGAAATAAAAAAAACAATGCAGAAGCTCTAAATCGTTTGGCTTTGGTCTTTTATCCTACCGTTTTACCAATTTTTAACTAACTTCAAAAAAAGGAAATGGTTCTAAGTAGGTCTGTATGCATACTTTTATCATCGTAAGTAGCGTAAGCGATTTTACTAGCAACAATTAGATTTCCTAGAGATACTTTGGTACGCGATCAATAATTCTGATGTGCCATTAATTATTCCAAGTAATAAAATGACTTAAAATGTTTTCAAGTTTTTGTGATACAATAAAACTAACCCATATTTTGTTCATACCCAATATGAACACAACCAACACTTAAACAATTTTATAGCCGTCAATATAAGTACATAAATTCAAGTTAATTGAGTACTTTCCAAACCAGAAAAAGCAGAGCATAAAATTAATTGACCGACTGTACGCGCCCTTAAATAACAGTTTTCTAACATTTACGTAATAACCTGTTACAGAAAAGTCAAGAATCTATCGCTTTATTGGTTAACACTTGTTATTTTATGCATAAAAACGCTATTTTCATTCAAATTTCGGTAACGGTACAGATGTTAGGTTGTAAAACTATCGATAACTTATTTTAACACTGCCCACACTAAGATTTTAAATTAAAAAAAGGTTAAGGTTCTACGTTTAAAATTTTAAACTGGCCAGTGAGAGTTTAAAAGATAAAATTACGTTTCATGTCATTGCAAAAAAGAATCGATTATGGAAATAGCACAAAACGTACGGGGCCAAATTCCCCGAACGGAGAAAAAAAAGATCAAAATTAATTCACGATTGGCGGAGTAATTGCGTAACAAGCATACAAACAAAAACATACAGTCTAATTGAGAACCTCCTCTTTTTTTGGAAGTTGATTAAAAGTTATATGTATTTGATAAAAATGTTCGCACGTTAAAATTAGGTCTAAAATATTGTTAATTTAATTTTACTGTTTTCACTAACAAAATGCAATCACATCACACAAACACACTTTTCATTGCTCATTCATTAGTTGACAATCCACTGCACACTTCATAAAGGTTCACTCACAATTAAACAAAACGAAAATTCAATAAATCTGTGGTAAACCGAACATAAACCATTCTACTTGAATTCTTGTTTGAATTTTGTAAAGAGTCCACGATTAACTAAATATTTGAATTTTGTTGATTCTGTCTATGGTACGATGTCCACAGAATGTAAGAAACAAATAAGTGAGCCTAGAGCCGGCCAAGAGCGAGATTAGGCTGTTATCAGTTCTTATCGCGCTCGTTTACCGTCCTTTAATCGCCGGACGCGTCACCGATAGCGAGCGCAGTGATTGAAGAAAACATTCGTTACAGATGTGGTAATTTTACATAACATATCGTCACGCCTTTCCCCCGAGAGGACTGACAGAGGTGTAATACAAAACCCACACTTCGCCGGACGATATTCAGTGCCAAATGTGACAGGAGGCGAGCCTGTCGCCATGCACCGAGCTCCAGTCATGTAGCAGATGACATACAATACGCACATATGTTTACACAATGAACAAATTGGTGCGTGCCGTCGGCTGGGTTTGAACCCGCACCCTTTGGCTTGAGAGGCTTCCTCCAACTAGGCTATCATCGCTTACAAGTGATAAGTTTCCATATGAAGTTTAAACCAAAGGACAATAAGATAATATTAAAAGAAAACCTTAATAAAAAACCGACTTTTCATCCTGTCGTTATGTGTATAAACAATTTTTTGAATTTTGTTGATATTTCAAAAAATACTTGACCGATTTTGATAAAATTTATATGGGACTACCTCTCAAGTATGATCTAAATGTATAAAAATATAAAAAAAGAATAATTAAAATCGATCCATAATTGGCGGATTCATCGCGTAACATACATAGAACAAAAAAAAAACAGGCGAATTGAGAATCTCTTTTTTTTTAAGTCGGTTAAAACTAGTAAAATAGAGTATTGTTGTTAACTCTATACAAGTTTAGTGAAGCTGTCTAAGAGGTTTCGTACCTCTACGTCGTAGCACCAATGACTTTAAAAATTAAGGAAAATATTTGGACTTCCGTTATCAGGGCTGTCATTCACACACTAACAGTTATCACACAGTTACATAACTGTGTTAGTGTGCGTGCACACAATATAGTAAACAAGTTAGAGTGTGACTATTATTTTATGGCGTTGACATTGACATTAATGTCGTTGTGTGAAGAAGGCTTTTAAATTTAAATTTGATAATGATGGAAGGACTTGAATACTATCGCGAAACCACCCTGCAACTTTCCTTGTATATTTCCATACATTTCCAATAGTTTCTGTTAAAATGTTTAAAATGACATTCGTAGTTAAATAATACAAAAATACATAAAACCGAGCTATTTAAATAATCTTAAGGAGCCATCGCTGGATTAATAAGCTTGATAATAAGCAAAGCTTGTACTATGGCGACCAGAGACTGAAATACATACATTTATAATTTTAAATACTTATTTATATAGATAATTAACATCCAGAAATAGAAGAAACACAAATGATTATCACATGAATGTTTGCCCTAGGTGGTAAAATTTGGTTTAAATTGATACATATTTCAGTTCTTATAGTAACAGACTTCCAAAAAAGTGAAGGTTCTCAGTTGGACTGTGTGTGTGTGTTTTTTTTTTGTATGTACGAGTATGTTACGCAATTCCTCCGCCAATAATTATGAATCGATTTTAATGATTCATCTTTTGGTTGGTAGATCATACTTCAGAGGTAGTCCGATATACATTTGATCGATAACGGTCAAGCAGTTTTTAAATATCTACAAAAGTCAAAAAATTGTTCACATGGATGACGGGAAGTCGGTTTTTAAGCTTTACTTTTTATATTATAACTTTCGTATTCTTCCGTGATATTTGCTCTGATGTGTATAACAACGGATCAGACCTAAGCTCTTCCATTTCAATCCTACTCGTATACCACCTAAACATTTACCTATACTTACTCTAAAAGCTAAAAAGCTTTTTTACTTCCACTTATTTCCTTTCATAATCATTTAGCAACAAAACACCCATTTCTAGGCAACGCAGCGATTGCAACCGATATCTTAGCAGTTGTAAACGTACTTATCCTCCACATCTTAAGGAGGAGACTGACCGGTAACATTGTGTTGTAACGTTATGTGTTCGCGTATCAATTCAACGTTCCAAGCCGCGAGGTTGTCAGCTTTTTCGCGACCACTTTGAAACGCGCTCGCTGCGATCGAGGCTCGCATCGTCTAGGTGCGCTGACAGGCTCGCGTGCGTGCAGTGAACGGCTCCGCTCATTAGATTGATACGGCGAACTGTTACGGCACAACTATACGCGTACTTGTTACGTTACAAGGTTCGGCCTCAGTCAGTCTCCACCTTCACCTATATCTAAATGAATATTCTCTGGTTTGTACTAGACTGTTAAGCTCATGTACCAAGTAATTTAGGCCCTATTTACATAATGATATTAGGTCATAACATGACTATGAGGGAATTTAAATCTATTTTCGAGCTAAGTTTTAAATGTAGCATGCATTTTGTAGTGGTACCACTTACCACCTATTTCCTAAGATAAGGAAATACAAATTGAAAATTATTTTAAAGTAAAACCGAAGTATGTTTTGACTTTGGTATTCAACTATTGCATTTTGCTCTGTATATTGAGTTTTTTTTTAATGGAGACCACTCCGAACTCGAAACCGCCTATTGCATTATGAATTAGGGCAAAAACAAAAGATCAAATATCATACAGAACCCTAAAAGATGCGGTATGTTATCCAGATGGCATAGTTTATTCCTTAAGTATATTTTTAGATTTAAGGGTGAGAACTAACCTAGGGATTAAATTGTGGTACTTTCGCTATCCTGGTTTTAAGACACTATATGCTACAGATCACTAAATTATGCTACAAATAGAACAAGTAAATCCAACTTTGCTTACTCTGCGCCAGGCACTCACCCCGTTCCACGCGCCCCTGTCCTACAGATTTGATCAACAGTTTTATTGCTCGCTAGCTATTTATATGCCTGCGTCTGTCTTTCCACCTAAATACAATCCGGAGATGTTTAGGAGTCAAGTGAATAGGTATCTCCTAGGCAAGCGTGTTACACCTTCATCACGTCGACGCTTCCCGTCAGGCGAGTCAGTGGTCAAACGCATGCCTAGACTGTTGTAAAAAAATACTAGGTATAAATAGTAGGTATAGTATTATTAAAAAAATACTAGGTATAGTTATAATGATTACTATTCTCTTAAGTAAACATACCGGCTTAGTCACTTAAGATAAACCCATAACGAAACAACTGTTCACAAATGTGACTTAACATAAAATCGATAAAAACGCATTTATCGATACGACCTTCAGAGAACAATCGGTAATCGTACCAATGCATTCATAACAACTCGAGCGTAAACGACTCGAGATAATGCAGTAGTAAACCGTATCGATTCTTTGTATCGATGTATCGATGTGAGTCAGCTCTACCTGTATTGCTTAGTCATTTTAGTGTACACAACAAATATTCTGTGAAATAGACGTAATGGGTGGATCCGGTATCTCGAAATAACTTTCCTTTAGTTCCGATTTTGTGAATTCCTCATGATTCATGGTTTTGCAAGGGAGATCTGTTTTTTGTCAAGTTTTTGACTTTCCTCTAATTTTAAGTGTTTATTATTTTAGTGCCCTGATTAGTGAACTTCTGATAGGGTCTTACAAATACGAAGCGTATATCATAAAAACATGACATAGCATAACATAAAATATCGTCACGCCTTTCCTCGAGGGGGCTGGCAGAGGTGTAATACAACACCCACACTTCACCGGACGATATTCAGTCTCAAATGTGACTGGGGGCGAGCCCGTCGCCATACACCGGGCTCCAGTCATGTAGCAGATGACATACAATACGCACATATGTATGTTCACACGATGAACAAATTGGTGCGTGTCGTCGGCTGGGTTCGAACCTGCTCCCCCTGGCTTGAGAGGCGGGCCTTCTCCAACTAGGCTATCATCGCTTCAAAAACCAATGAACATAAAAAATATTGCATTAATAAGTCTGTTTTTGATTTATTATGGAAATTGACGTGGTTAGCACGTTCACATTATGATTTTATGATACGGGAATTACTCATGTGCGATTAGGTCGGTCATTTCGATTATATATGTGTAGGTACATATATCCTTTCAAACAAAAAACTAATTTACAAAATCAGTTCATAACGGAGTTATGCGGTAACAAATAAACAAGTTTTAATTGAAAATTTAAAAAAAAACCGACACCGATTTTCGTCAAACAAATGTAGATAGCTCAGAGCTCTCCCGACTAATTTTATCTTTCAAAAAAAAAATCGGATCATGCGACGGAGGTTAAAAATACAAACGAATTGATAACCTCCTCCTTTTTGAAGTCGGTTAATAAGCGACCAATTGTTTTCATTCAAGACGCATTCAGATTTAGTAACAAGTATCCCAATGAGACTTTGATACGTTTCGTAATGCAAAACCGTTGCGTCTTATCAAAAACACGCAACCAGTAATAATTGACAAATTCGAAGATAAACCTTTATCTTAATATTCTTATTGACTGGCCTTTATCATTACAAGAGTTTAATGCTTTTGAAGATGTCCGACGAAATATCATACAAATTGTGTATTATGTATGTGTGAGCATTAAGAGTACTTCATGATACAAATCTTGCGGTCAAAGGTCATCTTGAAATCATTATCTTTAATGTTATTTCTCCCGAGTTTCTATTTTTTTGACGTATTGTACTTTGCTAATTTTAAACTTTATTTATTTTTATTTAATTTATTTACTATTTACTTTATTTATTATTTTTATTGTACTTTGCTAATTTTAATTTTTGGGGGCTGAGCTACCCACGTCCGTAGGAGTGTACTCCATTCTGATTCCCTACACGTGGTCCCCGGGTAGTGCTAACCGGGTAGCAAACTCTGGTGGGAGGCTTCGGCCGTGGCTAGTTACCACCCACCGGACCAAGCCATGCCGTGAAATGACCTAGTCGTGTTTCGGGATGTAGTCCGGTGTAACCGTTCCGAAGACGGGTCTGAGCAGTAGCGCGCTTGTAGCGCCTCACTCAACTGCCGTCTTTGTACTTCTTCATTCTACAAAACTTCAAGGCTAGAGTGAATAAGTACCCTATAGGTCGTCGTGCTCCATCTTAGACCACAACGTCGCTTAACATCAGGCGAGTTGGTGGTCAAACGCCGACCTATTTTACATAAAAAAAAAAAAACAGTTTTATAACATATCGCCAAGCCTTTTTCCCGAGGCGGCTGGCAGAGGTGTAATAGAACGCCCACACTTCGCTGGACGATATTCGGTCCCAAATGTGACAGGGGGCGAGCCTGTCGCCATACACCGGGCTCCAGTCATGTAGCAGATGACATACAATACGCACATACTCGTATGTTTCAAATTGATGCGTGCCGGCTGGTTTTGAACCCGCTCCCTCAGGCTTGAGAGGCGGGCCTTCTCCAACTAGGCTATCGTCGATTTAATCCTAAATAGTTTTGTCCTAATCCTAACTAATTTTATGAATCCAAAGTGTGTTTGTTTATTTGTTTGTTGCGCTGTTACTACTCGAACGATTATCATAAAATTTTGCGTACACATTGTCAAGGAAACAGAAAAGGATACAGGGTACTTTTTATCCTACAAAAAATAACGGTTTCTGTAGGACTGTAGGTGAAACCACGGGGCGCATCTAGTCAACTATAAGAATTTGAAAGTTTTTCTAATTGGATGTTTGTTAGTCAATCTCGCAAAAAGGCTAAACGGATTTGGATGAAATCTGTTGCGGAGATAGTTCATACTCGGGATTATTAGATGGGCTACTTATTATTCCGAAATAATAATGGTTCTAGGGCATCTAGAAAACTACGTAACAAGTTATTATTATTTATGAAACGTGAAGTTATTATTTATCAGATTCTGCCTATTTTTCACAAGTTAATAAAATATCATTTTATTTTTTTACTTAACACCTTTGATGTTGAGTGATGTTAAGGTCAACCTAATTTAAATTTGGAATTTTATTTACAACCCAAGTGAATCCACAGGAAAAATCTAGCATTTTCCTTAAACTAATTTATACATAGCTGCAGTCTTTTATATTTCTCAGAATCGTGTAAGCCAGCGGAAAAATATGTTTCTCTATATGGAAATTCACATGACTTTATTATTCTTGTGAGAGGTAAATTAAATGCTGATTAATTTTTTATGAATAGTATCTATCAGTTTAAGTATCGTGAGGAAACCGACATGCCCTAGAATTGATGATTTAAAGGCATCCAGCAACCCGCACTGAGCCAGCGTGGTGGATTACGGTTCCGGCCAACGCTCAAAGTAGGGTAGGTCGGTGTCCTTGCAGTGGGACGTAAAAAGACTGTAATGAAATTATGTGTTACAAGCTGCGCCCCGCGGTTTCACCCGCGGTTAAAAAGTATCCTATGCGCTATTCTAGACTATAAAATCTATCTCTGTGCCAAATTTCATCCAGATCTGTTCAGCCGTTCTAGCGTGAAAGAGTAACAAACATCCATCCATCCATCCATTCTTACAAACTTTCGCGTTTATAATATTAGTAGGATTTTAAAGATTTCGATTTGGTGTACCTAGTATTGGACAGGCATGGATTAACAAAATTGATTAAAAAGCTACTGTCACAGCGTGTTGTTACCGATCACCGATGTTAAGTGACGGACGACACGGTCAGTCCTGGGATGGGTGACCGCGGGTGGCATTTACAACTGAGCGCTACCGTGGTTCGGATGACACGTTAAATTGTAGGCCCCGGTTGTTTGTTCTATAACAACAACCGTCAAGTCATGTCAGAGGCCTTCAGACGGCCTAGAAACTCTGACATCAGTTCTAGCCACTCGGCCCATAATTATAAACATGCTTGCTCGCTTTACTTACTAAGTAACCCATTACTCATATCAAGTAATAATCACATTCACAAACTTAAAAGAAAGTTTTTCAAAATTACTTTCAGCGATCAAATAAAATTATTTAAAAAAAAAATACTGTCTCGTACCAGATAATCGCTAAAACGTTTTAATTACTCTCCAAAAGAAAGTACATTGTCGCATTAAGCTATATCACATTTCCTTTGTAGCGCTCAAAGAGACTCTAAAACACTTAAAGCGACAAAGTGCTCCGCCTGTTCATTAAAAATGTAACAAAGTGTGGGGCCGCGACGATAAGCCGTTGACGTAAAAATCGTTATAACATGAAGTTTGGGAGAGCATTAAGACCGCCGACTTACATGGCACGAACAAGGTATTAAGAGTTTAAATGATAATCCTCCAATTTAAAACTGAGGCTGACGTAATCTTGTAAGCTAAATCGGGCGTGGAGCTAATGAGGAGATGCGCGGTTAGGGAAAATTGTGGGACTTCTAAACTCTTTCCTACTCTAAAATTCAGTCAACAGTCAAATTGAATCATCAAAATACATCTTCGTCACGTTTTCCCCCGAGGGGGCTAGCTGAGGTGTAATACAACACCCAGACTTCGCCGGACGATATTCAGTTCGAAATGTGGAGGAGCTAAAAAAAGAGAGGGCGAGCATGTCGCTCTACACCGGGTCCAGTTATGCAGCAGATGACATAATTAATACGCACAATGTTTACACAATGAACAAATTGGTGCGTGCCGTTGGCTGGGATCGAACCCGCTTTCTCTGGCTTGAGGGGCGGGCCTTCTCCGACTAGGCTATCATCGCTTCAAATCATCAAAATAATCGCGAAAAAATCCAATTAAATAGCTCAACTAGTTGAATTTTGAGTTGAAGTAAGTGGAATAGGCGACTCATTTTGCTTATAAATTAAACCTCTAGTATTGCTTCTAGCAACAATGCAATAATATTGTAGCAGTAACACGGGCAAGCCAACAATTTTTTTTTGAAGCTCAAATCGCTTCTCTTTTGCACCATGCTCAGTGCGTTCATCCACTTTGCTTCTCGCGCCTGTAACGCGATTACCACTCGGTGGGCCGGAAGACTGCACTGACCCATTTGCATAATCGCGATGACTCAAACATCTTGCTTCTCATTACGTGCAATCAGCAACGATAGGCATGTTTGCAAATGATGCCGCTGACTGTCCAGCGGGCCTATTCATAAGGCCTCGTTTCATCCTGCAAGAAAACTTCCGACCGAAATGTCCGACAGTCTATCTGACAGCAACTTGCAAGTGTAAACTCTGTAGTAAATGACTAATGCGATTTTTTCATCCCACTAGCCGCCATCGCCTGAAAGCTCATCCACATACTATCGATCGGTGGATATCGCACACTGTGCGTTTGAAGCGAAATTTTTTGCTACACACCTGCAATCTGTGCAATGAGCTTCCCATCCTGCGGTATTTCTGAATAACTACAGCATTGGCTTTTTCAAAAGAGCTGTCAATAGAGTCTTTAAAGGTCGGCAACGTATCTGTGTTGCCCCTAGTATTACAGGTTTCCATAGGCAACGGTGATCGCTTACCATCAGGCGGCCCGTTAGCTTATTTGCCACCTATGGTATAAAAAAAGGAAGTGTAGCACGCGCCAAATAACTAATAATTAAAATTTTAACCAGATTTGAAAATTGTACCATACATTGAAAATAGGTTTATTATTGTGTAGTCTATTTGTGTGAGCTAAAATATCTTCTAGTATTCACTAGGACCTAAAATAGAAGTGCTTTTCAATTCTCAACTTAGTATGAGACGCTGGAACCCAATATAAACGTTTCAGAGAAAACACTAAACATGTCTAGACATCGTATTTGGCGTTGAGTAGCCTGTGGAGTTAAGATGTCTAGCTCAGATCCTCGACGACCATTTTGATAGAAGGGGATTGGCTTAGGACGGTATTTTCTATTTCTACTTTATTTTCTTGCTATTTTGTTAGTGCTAGGATTAGTTTGAAACTTCATCGGGAAATTCGGGTGAATTCTGCGATTATTGTAAAGTATAAGGTGAGTTGGTGGTCAAATATACATATGTTTATAGACAAACCTTCGATCATACATAAGGGAGAAACGGTACGCGAAACCTAAAAATGGACCGCATAAATTAGGTGCTGCACACAATTCATTGTAGTGACAAACAAACGCAACCAGTCGTGACAGTGATAATTAGTGTTGTTTCGTTCTCGCTATAGTCTCTTGTACGTGTCTCTATCTTTGTTATTGATACACGTAACATAATACTGTCAGCGGAGCTGTGTAGTGTGAGTTTGCTTGTTATATTGGGTCCACGCGCTGTGTACTAGAAATTAGACTCGTGTCGCTTCTTCCTTATATTATTTCGAAGAGACAGACCTATTTTTCTCCGTTTGTATCTTTAGGCTAGAGATGTCAGAGCTACTAGGCTACCCGAGATTTCTATTTACAATTTTAATAAGTTCAGTATAAAACAGTTAAATTAAATGCGAAAGTGACCTTGTTTGTTTGTTAGTTGTTACTCTTTCACCCCTGTACTACTAAACCGATCGTCATGTAATCTTGCATACACATTGTCAAGGATACAGAAAAGGCTATAGGGTACTTTTTATACCCCAGGTAATACCACGAGACGTAGCTACTGTACCATTTTTGGTGTACAATAAAGTTATCTTTATTGATCCACTTCGTACCTTTGTAGAAATCACATTTTGTAAGTCCCTTACCCGTAAATTTAGTTCACAAACCCTGTCCCATCCCAATAAAACTAAAAGATTAAAAAGAAAAAGATTCTTCATACAAATGCATGGGCTCTCATCGGGGGCTCGCCAGGGGTAATAAACCATGGGTTCCGTGACATCTTTACGGCTTTTACTAGTTGAGAGCCCTATTTTATGTGTGTTTAAAATTCTAATGTGTGGAGATGAAATGTTTAGAGTCTTAAGTGATGGTGTGGTGTCGAGTCGAGGCAAGGGTTCTAGCACTGGCTGATAGGGTTTGTTGAAAGTTGAGTGAGTTGGTTGTTATTTTAACCGACTTCCAAAAAGGTGGAGTTTCTACTATGTTTCTTTTATGTTAGTGCAAAAAAGCGTCTTAAAAGTTTTTGCCTTGAATTTAACTTTGATTCCCCATATTTCGAGGGTAACAAAATCGTAGTCCAACTAGGAGTTCGTAACAAATCACACATGACGGACACGGTCAATGTCCGGATGGGTGACCACCGCCGCGGGCGGCGTTTACAGCTGAACGCTACCGTGCGCGTGAGAGCAATGACAGACAGTAAAACTTTTTAACATAAAATAAAAACTTTTTAACAGAAGATGAAACCGCCGAAAAACTGAAAGGTAAAGACTCAAAATTACTGAGGTATGCCTACATTAGTTTAAGAACTTAGTTGTTCATTATTTTTTGCTTTTCAGTTGTTCGGCGGTTTAATTTTTTGTTAAAAAGTTTTTATTTTATGATTTTTTGTGGGTAAGCATATAAAATACACTGACCGGTCTAAACTCAGCATTAAAATCTGTGAGTGTAAATCCCCCCTGTTTTCCCAACCTTAGGGTAGGTTTTTTTTCCAAATTGATATGAGACTAACTTAGAGGTCCCTATCCAAAAAAAAAATCGTCGGTTAAAAATTGTAGGCCTAGGCAATTTACCTCTGAAGCCATGATTAAACTGAATTTTCAAGCCATGTTAGATGCCTTAGGCCGCCTCAAAACTGAAACCAGGGCCCTCCACTCGGCCTAAACGAGCTTACTTTCCTTAATAGAGACGCCCGCTAAAAGAAAGTGTCATATACTTACTAGCCAAAGTTACGATTACAAACCCAGCGATTTTAGCATATTTATCGAATTACTTTTAATCAAGTTCGATGCAGGCACAGTGGGCGGATCGTTACAATGTTAGCGAAAACAAAACTTAAACTAAGACATAAATTCTATTTTAAATAACGAAGAAAGTGACAGCTACGCCGTGCACAGCGTCCGGCGGATTTTATAGACAACTAGTTGAGTCTCGTGGGTTTGCTTTTGGTTTTCGTGTTTTTCCGTGTTGTGTCGAAGCGTTTTGCAGACTAGTTAGTGACTTTTTTTACTTTATTTATTTATTTCTCATTACACCTATTCTTACAGGATAATAAAAATAGAGTAGTCAACATTACATTAGGTACTACCAAAACAATAAAAAATAGTTTTCAAAGTTAAGATTTACATTAAATTTAGTATATATATTCCATTTGTCCAAATAAATAATGTCAATTTTTAATTATTAATATAAAGAAAGAAAGAAAGAAAGAAATTTATTTTGAAACCATACAATTAACAATATAACGACAAATAAAAGCAATTAAACAAAATAACAAACAGATACTAATAGATACTAATATATATAACAAACAACAATAATAAATTAAAATTATGTATGTGTTTCAAAAAAGGCTCCACCTCAGCATAAGCTGTTTAATCAACAGCGCTGGTCTTCCGGTGGAGCCTTCAGTTAAATCACGGACGCACCTACTAATGGCGTCGATACGCAACCTATTAAAATAATACAATTTTTTTTTTTTTTCTAATATAAAATGTGATAAAACTTTGGGTTTTTATAAAAATATAGGTACTATCAAAAAAACACTAAATATAAATATTCAACTATTACAAGACGAGGCATTTCATTCATGGGGCATGGGCATTCGAGACAGGGGACACAAGGTAGGCTATTTATTTATTGCTCATTTTAAATGGCACTAGTGTCATGTTTTAAATTTTGCTGCTGCTTTTGATGGTTATGTAAAAATAATTTTAACCTTTGTCTAAAATATTGTAAACTTTGCAGGTTCCTAATCGGCGGCGGTATGTTATTCCAACATCTGGTAGCAGCATATCGAAAACTACCCCTGAAAGCGGCTGAGCAGTGCCGTGGTGTAGCGAGCGGTGGCGCACATTGCCGGGACCTATGGGATTTTGTTCCGCGCCTCCAAGTCAGCCTTTCAAACAAGTACAGGGGGGTTTCATGTTTAAGTACGCCGAAAAGTAAACATGCAAGGTGCAGTTTACGTCTATGTGTCATCTTAAGTACAGTATTTTTATTAAGGTATGGAGTTACATGAGCCCTTGGCGGAATGTTAAAACAAAAGCGTGCGCACGCGTTTTGCACTCTTTGAATAAGCTTCTGGGTCTTGACTAAAAGACGTGGACCAAATACTATGTCCATATAATTCAACTTTGACAGAACAAGCGACTCCACCAGTTTAATACGCAAGTCTTCTTTTAAATATGGCCGCATTTTGTATAAAATTTTTAACTTATAGAAACAATTTTGCATAGAATTAGCTACATGCTTCTCAAACCGAAGGTCGCAATCCATTTGTAAACCCAGGTTGCGAGCAACGTACACGCGTTCAATTGGTTTCTCCATAAGTGTTACATTAATCGTTGGTTTGAAGATAGAAAGCTGGTGTTTATTGCCAAAAACGAGATATGTAGTTTTAATAGGGTTCAGAAGAAGAGAATTATTTTTAGACCACTTTACTATGCTACGAAGATCTTCGTTTAGCTTGATTATAGCATTATCAATTTGCGATGGCCTACACGAGATATATACCTGGGTGTCATCTGCATAAAAATGGAATTTGCAATGCCTGATATGCCTTTTTATATCTGCGGAATACAGAGTGAATAATACAGGACCTAGTATAGATCCTTGAGGCACACCCCTTGTTACCGCAGCTCGATCAGACAGTAAAGAGGATCCATCGTTATGATTGATTCTAACGTATTGGTATCGATCACTCAAGTAGCTATTAAACCATAGTAAAGCCTCTCTGTCGAAACCGTAGTAACTTAGCTTAGATAACAGCAGATCAATATTAATCGAGTCAAACGCCCTAGAAAAATCAAGCAGAACCAGTACTGTACACATACCTTCGTCCTGAGCACAAAGGATATTGTCGGTAACATCAAGCATGGCCGTTACAGTGCTCCGACCTTTCCTAAAACCAGATTGCATTTCAGGAAGAATATGATTCTTTTCAAGATACTCTGTCAACTGCATGCCTACAACTTTTTCCATAACTTTCGATAAACAAGGTAAGATGCTAATAGGCCTCAGATCCTTTAAGCTTGCTGGATTTGATGTTTTAGGCAGGGGACGGACGATGGCAATTTTCCAAATGTCAGGACAAGTAGAAGTAGAGATGGATTTATTTATTAATGTTTGAATTAGATCTAATGTGTGAGGAAACGTTTGAAGTAGCATGCTTAAGTTGATCATATCATAGCCTTCCGCGTTAGATTTTAAACGAAATATAATTTTAGTCAATCTATCTGTGCTTACCGGTTCCAGGTGAAAGACAGCGTCACTGTGCTTATGGAATTCAAAGTAGGTCAGCTGAGATATACTGACACCTGTTATACCGGGTATGTTCAAAAAGTGGGCATTCAATACATTAGGGTTATCAAATTGAGGAGGAAGTTCATCGTTTTTCTTTGGTAATAACGTGTTCTTAATATTTTTCCATAATAATTGTGGGTTTTGTATTTTACTATTAATATTATTTTTAAAATAAGCCGATTTTTCATGAAATAATGCTTTGTTTACTTCACATTTTAAAGATTTATAGTACTCCTTTTTTACAAGAGATTTCGATTTATGGTAGTCTGCTGCTGCATCATCCCTTAATCTCATCATAAGCTTAACCGTGTCAGTGATCCATGGGTATGAGCGGTCTTTGATTTGAATAGTGTGTAGTGGTGCATGTAGATCAAATAATGTAACGACGCTGTGATTTAGAACGTTAACAATATCGTTAACGTTGCCAAGCGCCGATATTTGATCCCATTTTGCATTTTGCACATCGGTTTCAAAGTGATCCTTGCAAATACTTGTAAGTGGCCGGAAGGTAACCTTATATGGAATCGTCTTTACGCGCTTAACGTTAAATTCACAAGTTACTAGGCAGTGACCAGTAATAGACCCTACGTGATCTAAAGTAATTTTTTTAGGACTCAAATCGGTACAAATTAAATCTATTAGTGTTTTACTCGTGTCTGTAAAGTGAGTGGGATCGGTAATAAGTTGATTGAGTTTGAAGTATGACAGAAATGTCATTAATTTTGCGGTGCTAGCATTATATTTATTCAATAAATTTATATTAAAATCTCCCAGTAAAATCAAATTGTCATAATTGGTGATCGAGCTAATGGAGTCGGTTATAGCGTCCAAAAACAAATCCACATCCAACCACGGCGGCCGATATGCCGTACCAATCACTATTTTCTTTCCATTAAGGCTCATAGTAAGCCACATTTGTTCAATAGACCTATGTGATGGGTCTACGGGGTGACGCCAGGTGCGAACGGTTATATTACGTTTTATATAGAACCCAACTCCACCGCCACGTGAACGCACGTCCGTCGGGCGCGGAATGTGACGCAATCGATAGCCCGCCGGCGCAGGGGCACGGCCCTCCTCGCCCGCTCTCAGCCAGGTCTCGTTAATTGCAAGAACATCAATTTCATTACCAGTGAGAGAGGCTACGAAATTGTCATGGTTGGTGCCGAGGGAACCTGCATTGTACAAACCTATCTTTAAAAGTTTATTAACCATTCTGTTTTTTTATAAATACAGCTATGACCTGAACGTGAAAAGAAAAAAATAAAAATAAAAAATAACAATAAAACACAACAACATACATTGATAAAAACAGTAAATTATAACTAAACCGAACTAAACAATAATATTTATTTATAGCAATAAGTAGCCGTATTTGTATTTTAACCTTTCGAATGCGTATATTATTATATGAGTATGCACTGGAAATATAATTCTTTAACTTATAATAATTTAAGCCTATTATTTTATAATAATTTAAACCTATTAACATATAATAATTTAAGCCCAAAGTATATAAACTTAAACAATAAAAGTTTTTTCTTAAAATGTCCCAATTGTTTAATTTATAACCCGCCTCAAATTTATTCAGTCTTAAAAACACGTATAATATCGGCCTGAGTGCGGATCTGGTGAACCTGAAGACCGTCGCCCCGTCGCACGTAGATACGGCCTCGTTTCGTCCACGAGTATCGCCACTGCTGTTTCCTACATTCCTCGCGGACCTGATAGAACAGCTGTCGATTGACTCGCGTCAGCCGCTCGTTGATATAGACCCGGCGCGGCGGCCCTGTCAAGCCGATGTCTCCCGTGGTGAAATTACGACGGACGCGAGCAGCACGCAGGAACTCATCCCGCAACTGGCGGCGCGCGAACCGTACCACGACTCGACGCGCGCGTCCTTCCTCTTGAGCGCTAGAGGCACCCGACCTTAACACGCCAGCCCGCTCCGCAAAAACAATGTCACGCTCCTCTACTGTTGTCCCGAGCTTAGCAGCCAGGACAGCAACACTGTGATGAACGTTTTCCCCCTTTTCCTCCGGTAGATGACCTATTTCAAGGTCAGATAAAAAGGCGTCTTGGTCGCGTTCATTTAATTCGAGCTGCAACTGTGCCACAGCCTGCTGTAACTCAGAAACCTGGGGGTCAGTGGTTGCTACAGGCTCCCTTCGCTCAACCGCTTCGAGTCTTTTCTCGAAGCCGTCCATCCGCTTTCCCATCCCGGCTATAGATGCTCGAAACTCCTCGCGAAAATCGCGCAGTTCAGTCATAAGTGACTCTATTGTCAGGGGAGGAAGAGATGGAGACGAGAGGCTCACTTCCGGTTGAAACGCTCCGGCGGCGACTGTCTCGGTGATCGGCGGCGCAGCAACTCCACAGACATTCTTTACCGGCGTGCAGCTATTGTCGCTCTTTCTGTGCTTCTTTTTACACTCTGGGCAAACCCAATCTTTGGCCACAGTCATGTTATCAGGCATTGCGACACACGCCTTATGAAAAAGGCAAGGGCATGACGCACAAGCGGCGGCACCTGACGACGACAGAAACTTTCCGCAAGCCGAACACTTAGTCATCACAAAAACTCTGAGATCTATGTTAGTGTGGTGGTACACGCTTTTCACGCTATATTATGGCTCTTTACATAAATCAATAAAATTATTTCGTAATGTTTTTTTTTTTTTTTTTTGAAGAGGGTACTTCTACCCACCCAAAAAATAACAGTCAGCTGTGATCACTTTATTGAAATGTTATTGTTTGATATCACGCAATTCCGAATGAGCCAGTGAATGCAAACACTCATTTATACTCGTCAGGCACAGGAGCACACAATCACAACACCGCTATGGACAATAGAACAGTTTACAATTTTTTAAGCGCTTATTACCGCGTACGTGAACCGATCGTAAGCCGTCCGTGACTCAACCCTCTAATAACCTATAATATCATTATAGTATGTATGTATGAATGTATGAGGTTTCTTTAGCACGCCCTACAACCTTAACAGCTTGAAGGATTTTTGACATGTGAGGTGTCACTTGAATCGCCTTGATAGTGGAGTGGCATAGGGTACAACATTTTGCAGCCGAGTTTTTTGGTTTTCTTTCAATAATGTTACTTGCTTTAATTTTTATTAGTAGTAATTAGTCAGACAAGCAAATATAGTAGCACAATGATGCTATGATAACCTTACGGTGTTTTCCTTTACTAACATCTCATACTTTAATAACAGCTCATTGCTGGGATTTGAATCCACAAAATATAAAATATGATCGTACTTACCAGCCACTTAGCTGTCATATAAACCTATTGCTAATCAACAGAAATAAGAATCACGAGAGTGAAGTAAAGGCACAAAAAAAAGACAACCGTACTTATTTATTTACTTAACTGAACCTATTTTTAAAAAGCTGACCAACAAACAGACAGACTTACTGTCGGATTAATATTAGTGATTCATAGAAGATGGTCACCTCTTTATGGGCCATTTCAACGTCTCGTAGTCACGTCCACACGTTGGCCAAATATGGCCAATGTTTTGTTATTGGAAAATGCCATATTTGGCCTGGGCGCGAATTAGAAATGATTGCAGTGTAATTATCGTACGTTTAAATTTAATTTGTTTTAGAAAACTAGTGAAAGCTTTGTTTAATAGTTTGGAAACTAAGACAAGTTTGAGTGAAAATTTCTCCTTTCAAAGTAATTAACAGAAACTGTCATTTACTTACTTAGCTAAATATATTTGGATTAATATTAATATTCGGGACATTTTTCATACACGGTCGTCTGACCCCGAACAAACTAAGCAAAGCATGTACTATGGCTGCCAGAGACTGATACACACATACTATTCTTAAATATATGCCAGACATAGAACAAACACAGATGTTTATCACATAAATGTTTCCTCTAGGTTGGAATCGAACCACGCCCACAAGCTCAGAAGGCAGGTCCACTACCAACTGAGCCACCGAGGTAGTCTAATTGAATTGAATTTAACTCCATTTATAACAATTTTTAAGTATATAACGCTGTTTTTACCCAAAACTTAATAATTGATAATTGATAATCATTTCTTTATTTTAATACTCAAAATTACTTCCTCACTTCTCATTCACAACGACCTACTGACAAAAAGTATCACTTCCTCAAAATTAAATTAAAAAGTGGGTGAAACTCAAAGCGTTCCGATGCTGAAAAAATCGTTCTTATTACGATATTGATGTCGTCAATTTACTCGTTTATTCAATTAATAAGAACCAAATTTGGTCACAAATTCGCGGTCACCCCGAGTTTTTTGTTGGTCGTAATATGGCCAGTGCGGAATATGGACGTTCGACATTTGGGCCAACACCGTGCTTTCGCTTCTCAGAAAATATTGCCTTAACATTTTAATATGGTGTCTGGAAATGTGCGCGGGATATTTATTATTTAAAGCGAATTTCTTAATTCTCTGAACGGCTGCTTAGGCGATGAATTATTGAATATTAGCGGGAAGGTGGCCGTAAGTCTTGATTTTCTCGGATGAATATCGAGTTACGGAAGACCTTCACGCTACGCTATACAGGGTTGAATACTACTTTAAAATACATGGAAATTACTCACGTATATTTCATCTGATACTTACTTACGTATAGTTTAGATTACATCCTGTGTAATTTTTCAAAGGGTTTTTATAATAAAAAAGTCATGTTTAAGGCTGAAAACCCATCCTACACTAAATACTTTTCTATGAAACAGCTGGTTTTTCTTCAAATTTGGACCTATTTATAGATTACTTATAAATATTGTTCATAAAAATAGTAAGTAACAACGACGTCCTTTCAGGGTTTCGGCTTAGTATTTACGACTGTTCCACAACCCTGTATAAATAATAATTATGGTCAATCTGACTGCTTAATGCATTTTTCGAGAATCCTGTAAAATCTGGTGAAATTCAAAACATTCTAAAAGTACATAATACTAATTTGTTTAGTCCTTAGCCCTCTCTTACTAAAAAAAACTTTGTCTAGCCTCCGAAGAGTTATGTAAATATAGTGTTTTGTTTTTATCAATCTAGTTCAAAATTTAAAAGAAAATAAAAGACTGTGTAACTATTCCGAGGCTATATAGGTACAACGTTTATTAGTAAGAAGGAACATCTGTAAAACTAATTTCCGTAAATTAATAATCATCGTTTAGTTTTCCAAATTGCTTCCCACCTCCAACGAAGTTAGTTAATTAAATAGGAAAATGTTTTGTAACCATTAAAGGCTCGTATCATTTGCATATTTATTATCATCAAAGTTTGAATTAACTCTATCAATCTCGTAATAAGTTCCAAATTAGTTTGAACCACTTCATTCGGCTGAATAATCCGATAAGAATGTATTTAATCGAATTAACTATGCATATTTTAACTCTAAATGTCTTCATTCTATTTCACTAATTAGTAAAAAACGATAACTTTTCTAATTAATACCGTATTTTAATATTCATAAAGACCATATTTCAGTTCAAAGGGTGATTTGTTTCTTAAATTATGTCTCAATTTCTGAGACGTATTTTTTTATTTGTTGAAAAGTATCTTATTCTTGATAAGGCTAGAGCGTTTTATTAGCTAAAGATAAGGCTTATCATAAAGCCATTTTTGACTCTAATGAAGCTATATTTATCGGTTTTGATTTTAGTAACAGGAAGAGAGTGATAAAATTTATTTAATTAAGTAAATTACCGTAAATTATGATACCGAGCAGATGTTTCTACATTTTGACTTTCCAGAAGGCATTCCATAATAAATAGATATTAACACCCAGACATAGAACCAACACAAATGTTCATCACATGAATGTTTGTCCTAAGTGGGCATGGAATCCACACCCTCTAGCTCAGAAGGCAGGTTCATACCAACCGAGCCATCGAGGCAGAGTCAGTGCGCTTTGTTCCATGATCCCATGGTATGATAATACACTCCGCCAGTAGCGTTCAGAAACACGTAGCTACGTCAAGCAAGACCGAAACAAGTCATTTACAACAAGTTCGAAAGAGACGGATGACGATGACGTCATAATGTGTTTGCTGAATGCTAGACCTTGTTTTTTTATCATGTCATAGCCGATCCTTTGAACCGTTGACGTTGCATTAGCCTTAAAAACAGACGTTTCAAAACCGTAGTAGAACTATGGCACCATATCCTAAATCCGCATTTGAAAATTCTACTTCAAGATGTCAGCTGTAGAGTGTGAACATTAATTTCGTTAGGATCAAGCAAGTAAGTGGTAGCATAAAATATACATTTCAAAACTGCAAGCCCTGTCCATTGTTATGGTAAATCCATTATGAAATCGCACATCTGTTGTGTATTAGCATCTGCCTACATGACTTCCTACGGACGGTGCTAACACTGCTGCTAATGTATGCCTAGCCGAGCTTATCTGGGCGCTGATGGCTTTTACAGCTTTATAGCAAGCAAGTTCGTACAGGCCGAGTGGCTAGCCCTGATGTCAGCACCCTTACCATGAGTTTTGATCGTTACGTAAACTTTTTTCGTTTTCGTATGGCTCCATGCATTTCGACCAAGCGCCCCTGGCGATAACGGAACTAGGCATACGAAAAAAGTTTTCGGTAACTCTCAAAACTCGCGGTAAGCCCCCAGACCTTTTAGGCCGCCCGAAGGCCTCTGGCATGGTTTGACTATTGTTGCTAAAGAACACAGGTACATATAAAACATCCAGAGCATAAGTTTAACATGTCATCCGAGCCACGGTAGCGCTCAGATATAAATGCCACCCCCGATCACAATTTTTGTAGATTCTTGGTATAATTTCTTGCGATTCGAGATATTGATTGTGGAACAAAACTGTACTTACTTTTTATGGAAAAATTTAACGCAATAATTAAAGAAGCTTATCTAGGTTTCTAAAAAGAATTAAAGTGACATTGCTGGAACTTAAGAAAAGCTTTACGAAGCATGCAGGAGAACTGTTAATAAAAATTTTTGGTTTTTGTTTTATAATTGTAAAAATTATAAGTACCTTTAAAAATGTTAACCAGCCAAGATGGTTTAATTTAGCTTTGGTATATTTTAGTTCTTTGTTATTTGTATGTCATCTGCTACATGACTGGAGCCCGATGTATGGCGCGGCGACAGGCTCGCCCCCTGTCACATTTGAGACTGAATATCGTCCGACAAAGTGTGGGTGTTGTATTACACCTCTGCCAGCCCCCGCGGGGGAAAGGCGTGACCACATATGTTATGTTATATTTTAGTTCACAAAAAAAATTGCATGGCGATTTTTAAACAGTTCATTGTAACTTTTGCATATTTATATAAACTTACAGTGTTTTGTCTTTTTCAATTATGTTAAAAGTTGAAGAAAGAAAATTACGAAACACTTTATTGTTCCGATTTCCGATTCTACTCGTATAACATATTTTATTAAGGGGGTTTGAAGCCACACGAGTTTGACACTATTGTCAGTTCTTTAGACTTAAAGTTTACCTAGCGCATTCTAACGGCAAAAAACACTATTCGCATGAGAGAATGTTCATTCTTATCACTGGTCAAAGACGATCAACTAACTTCTCTTTCCCTGTCATCCTAATCCTAACTAATATTATAAATGCGAAAGTGAGTTTGTTCGTTTGTTTGTTTGTAACACTTTCACGTCTCAACTACTCAACCAATTGAAATTTTACATACATGTTGTCTTTTGTTTTTTTTGATGGGAAATCATCAGATGACTTCTCCC
Organism: Peribatodes rhomboidaria; assembly: GCA_911728515.1. NCBI lineage: Eukaryota > Metazoa > Arthropoda > Insecta > Lepidoptera > Geometridae > Peribatodes > Peribatodes rhomboidaria. The sequence goes on from OU452184.1 coordinate 15,376,848, forward strand.
GCTCTGGGCTGAGCGGGAGGGCATGTCAGACTTTTACTGACTAAAACCCACCCGTGTTCCTTCCATTGCCTGTGTGCCAGGGCCCCGATATCCCTTTCAAACAACTTTCACCCCTGCGTTTCGCCTCCTCGCGCCACTCCCAGAGATGCGCAAGGACTTTTGCCTCCAGATCCCTCGGCGGCAGTCCGGCAAGGAGGCTCGCCGCCTCACGGGAGACCGTGCGGTAACCCCGTACCAGCCTAATGGCCATGACCCTTTGATACGAGTTCAACCGCTGGGCTGGTCGCAGCCTCATGGAACATGTTGTCTGGGGTACAGAAAAGGACATAAGGAGTACTTTTTATCCCGAAAAATAAGCGGTTCCTGTGGGACCGTGGGTGAAACCGCGGGGCGCAGCTAGTTAACACATAAACGGCCATGGCAGTTAAACTTATAGGACTTAAACACTATGATGACTAACACAACTGCTTAGAATATTGAAAGCTAATTTACAAGCGGCGTGTCAAGGAAAATTCAAATTATCGACAGCAATAGGCAGGTAATTATCGATAATGTACGGTTTATTGGGAATTGACTTATGTGGGCACCGAGAACAAACTTTGGAGTAGGGTGTGATGGAAACACTTCAAAAGACTTGTCAGCTGCAAAAAGTTATAGAAGATGGTTCAAACATTAATTTAATTTTTGTTGTTAGGTAATTGTTCTCATTCAAATATGAATATGAATAAGAATCATTTATTGCAATATGGCAATCTTTATAATGAGATATTTGACATTTTTTGTTTGTTAAATTGTCCACCACCCATTACGAGTATATTAAAATACCGTACCTAAATACCTACTTTAAACTATTTTCATCGTACGCGGAATAAAAAAAACTTAAGGTGGCGACAAGTGGATATGTCACACCATATAGGTTTTAATCCCGTTTAGTTTCTAATTTCATTGTGACAAAAAAAAAACAGATACTAATTACTTATTTAGTTTTTAACTCGATATTTCATACTATTTAAAACATTTTTTATAGTGCTTATTACCTTTTAAGAGTTTTGGAAAGAAGGTTTATTCTTGTACACCAAGAATGTTAACAACTCTATAAAATTCGTAACATTATTTTTCTTATAAAAAAAATGATATCTGAAATGAAATGAATTTATTACATGTACTAGTATTCGTTTCGTAACATCTCCGCTGTGGACACCTCTAGAGTGGTTAATACCAAGTTAACAAACATCAAAAACTTAAGCAAACACTCGTGGTCAAGACGAGTGACATCATCTTTAGGAAGCTACTCCTGTAATAGCCAAGCTCTAACAGCTAAGGCAAAAATCTTTTGGCTTATTTTTTTTGCCTGGTAAAAATAAAATATTGGTAAAAGTAATTAGAATTCCATTTGCTTATTAGTTTTACTTAAATGTATTAATAAGAAAAACCGGCCAAATGCGAGTCGGACTCGCGCACGAATGTTTCAGTATATATACCATTATCTATAAAAACGGCAAAAAAAAAGTTTAAACTGAACCCTATTACTAAGACTCCTCTGTCCATCCGTTTGTCTATATGTCCGTCTGACACCAGGCTGTATCTCATGAAACTTGATTGTTAGACAGTTGAAATTTTCACAGATGATGTATTTCTGTTGCCGCTATAACAACAAATACTAAAAAATATAATAAAATAAGTATTTAAGGGGGCTCCCATACAACAGGCTTGATTTTTTGTCGTTTTCATAGATAATGGTACGGAACCCTTAATGCGCGAGTCCGACTCGCACTTAGCCGGTTTTATTTTTTACTAGCTGCGCCCCGCGGTTGTACCCGCGGTCTCGCAGGAACCATGTGTTTTTGGTATAAAAAGTACCCGTGTCCTGTTCCGTACCCCCGACAACGTGAATGCAAAATTTTAAGATGATCGGATGAATAGTTGAGACGTTAAAAAAGCGTTACAAACAAAGGAACAAACTCACTTTTGCATTTATAATATTAGTTAGGATTAACCGCTTTACAAGAACAATTTCCCATCGCTAGGTACTTACATAATATTAGGTACGTCTCTAACTTGTCTCTTTAAAGTCTAAACGAAAAATAAATATACGTTCAGTTGTTTACATATTACAGCAATGCACTTACAAAACGGCGAGCGAATCTCAGCGGTGTTTGCTCGGAGCATTCTTCATGGGATTATGTGGCAAGATAGTTACTTTTGAGTGATATTTTTAGAACAAGAACTTTTCGGATGTGAATCGAGATAGCAGATAAGTGTGTTTGTTTTGTTAGATAATAATGTGATGACGAACGTGGGTTTAAATGTTTTTATTTTACTCGTGATGCAAGTATGAAGTACCTATCTGTGACTGAGGTATAATTTACTGTGTAGACTCGGAACCATTCTGCTGTTTTTTTTCCTTTTTATTTTTAAAAACGACTGCGTGTTATGAGTTTCTATTGTCTCTGTGTGTGTGTGGTGTGTGTGTGTGTGTGTGTGTGTGTGTGTGTGTGTGTACGAAACTCTGTCTGTGGCATCATAGTTCCCGAATGGATGAACTGATTTTGATTTTTTTTTGTTTGAAAGGTGAATTATTAGTCGAAAGTGTTCTTAGCCGACGGCACGCACCAATTTGTGAACATATGTGCGTATTGTCATCTGCTACATGACTGGAGCCCGGTGTATGGCGACAGGCTCGTTCCCTGTCACATTTGGGACTGAATATCGTTCGGCGAAGTGTGGGTGTTGCATTACACCTCTGCCAGCCACCTCGGGGGAAAGGCGTGACGATATGTATGTATGTATAAATATTAATGCGAAAGATAACAATACAATTATTATTGCATTAAAATTATGTCCGAGACATAAATTAATTGGCCAAGCAAAGTGAAGGTCTCAGAATACATTTCTAAAGCCACAGCGCATTGATTGATTGTCCAATGTCCATGCCATGGAAGAGACAATAGAAAATTCTAGCTATCAAATTATAAGTCAAATCGAATCAGAATTATTCGATATCATTACAAAATTGATGACCGTGCCGTATCAACACTAAAAGCAGTTATGATGACAATAAAAGGGAATAATTTCGATTCCCACTATTGTGTAGGATTTCCCACGGAAGTGCATTAGAAATGATGTATCGTGGAGCTGTATCAATGCTGGAAGTAATTGCGTGTCTATTGCTACTGGTTCTGTTGCTTAGATAGTAGAGTTATTAAATTAGTGGCTCTGTTCTGAATCGGTTAAGAAATGTGACTTGTAGAGGAAGACAAAGACCCGGACGGAGATCCGCTCGCTCGCTCACCAAAACAAAAGGAAATATAGAAAAATACAAAGAAGAAAGGCCAACGGTTTTACAGATTTTTTCGATTTATCTGTTTAGTGAATTTTCTCAAAAGTTTACTGCTTTCGACAATAACAAATTAGGCTTTCAAAAGCGTTTAGTACACGCAATGATGCAATCCTTGCACAGCCCGGTTGCACCACAAAATCAACCGATTACCTTAAGAATATTTTCCCTCATTGAAAATATATTTCAAATTCTAAATTTGAGAAGAAAAACTTCTCATAATGGTGTGGCTACATTAGCGGCGTTCGGCGATAATTCGGGCTATCACGACAAGTGTAGCCGGTTAGTTCGTCACTCGGCGATGTATCGGGTGAATTAGCCTCCGTCAACTCCTCAGAAAGGCGACGAGTTGACCGCTAATGTAGACAAGAACATCGCCAATAACTGATAACGAAGACTGAAGCGCGACAACGTGACACGAATTTTCGCGCAGCGTGTGGCCGCAGCACTATTCGATCGATTGTTTATTTCTTTTCATTTATTGACCAATAAATACAAAGCCGACGCCAAAGGCGTATGACTATGGCCTGCTTATGCGCTCTCAGTGGTTCTAAAACAATAATTGCATCCACAAAACAATAGGCGGCAAGCGGTCAGCGCCGTTATTTGTCAACAAAGCCCACGATTAGTCAAATCCGTCAGATAACTGAGATAAAACTGACGCCTGACCACCGGGCTTGACAGTGGAGATGGATGCAGTGGGGTATCTTGGACGTTTATCATAAATGCTTCACACAAACGCAGTTTGGACAAATGGCTACGCGATCTCGAAGCTGTAGCTGTGATGTAGCTGCCAAAAAGATGAATATTTTTATGGGAATTACATGCAAAGATAAGCACAGAAGATAATACTTGTGTACCTGTCACAAATATTTGAAATGTATAAAATACAGAAACAGGAAGGTAAAATTTATTCAAAACGAATAAAAACAAAATGCGAAAGAAGCTTTGCCTCTCGAAACCTTCTCAAGATAGAATCTCGATCTTGTTAAAAAAATAAAGTGAAAGAGTTTGCCAAGTAAGAAAAATATCTCTGTGTAGACAATAAATCAGTACATTGTGCGACAAACATAAGCCTTTAAAAACACCTTTTAATAAGTTTTTTAATAAAAGCTTGTTTTAAAAAATATTTTTTAAAACAAGCTTTTATTGCGTTAAAAGAGTATTTTTCGAGCTACTCTCAGCAAGCCTTTTCAATTAATACCCTTACTGTAGGAGTGCATTAAAAATAACTTGTCCGCCATTGTGGGTGCTCCGTCATGTTGCGGATTTAGAGTGATGCCACATAACTAAAAATGCATTGCAATCCAAACTAAACGAGTATACAAAATTTCAACTCAATCGGTTGAAGATATCTGCCTCAAAATTGAGTTGCAAGATTCCACCCGAACGAACATAGTTACATAGTGACATACATACATACATTGCAAGTTAAATAAAAGCTTTTAAAAACAAGGCCTTCACTACTTCTCCACAGGCAAGCAGTGAACTGTACTGAAAACATTTAATCGTAACGTATCGTGTTTACGTATCGTGTATGCGTAACAGCTTGGCAGTCACGGAGAATCTCGATTCGCAACGATGATGAGGCTCCTGACTCGAAGCTCGCAGCGAGCGCGCTTCAAATTAAAGAGTCCGTGAACAAGTAACATTATTAAAGGAAAAAACAAAAAACCGTCTGCATAATGTTGTACTCTATGTCACTTATATACGTCTATCAAGACGATTCCAATGACTTCAGGCTTCAAGCTGTTTAGGCTGTAAGGCGTGCCAAAGAACCTCAGAAATACATACTCGTACATGGAACCTCAAAAATACATACCCTCGAAAAACATAACTTTTCTTCTTGCGCAGTCGGGTAAAAAGGCGATAGGTTTGCATGCTCGCGGCGAGAGTTTCGGCTCGTTGCACTGTTACAGTCAAACAATACGCGTACTCGTTACATTACGAGGTACGGCTCCAATCAGTCTCCGCCTGAAAGTTTCATTACCCTTATACACAATCTACTACAGACAGGTACTTGACACGTATTGGTTCTCCTCTGGCAACCCCAAAGCAATTTATCACAGTAAAGAGATTGGCAAGTCTTTGATTTTATTAACCCGCTTTTGACACGTCAGGGGGAAGATTCGGAATTCGTTCGGTGCCGTATATTACATAATAAATATTATACTTACCCTGAATGGCTTTGATCTTTATTCAAAGGGGAAGTGCGTGGTTGGTAAGAGAGTTGGAGTCTTTAGAATGTGTGGAGGCAATTATGTGCTAAATTTGTATTTTGCCTTCGTAAATTAGTGATCGATCCGTTGTGCTTTGTATACCTAAGTACTTAAAGGTTTATTGAATTGAATAGTATATATAAAGTATATAACCAGTTCTGTGATAGCAGTTGACTATAGCCTGAATAACCGACTTAATCGTACGGGAGCAATTCCCGTATTTTAAAATCTTAAGGTTTATTGAAATGTATTTTTCAATCAAATAAAATGTGGCTTTCTGGTTCAGCACGGTTTGATAATTAAAATAATATCTAAGCCAAAATCAAAGCAGTATCTAAAAACGAAATTTTAAATGCATACCTACTTGTTGGACCCGCAAAGTTTTAACCCACCAAAAAAGACACCTCATAATTTCCTTCCCTTACCTCATTTATGAGTGGTCGGTACAGTATGTCCCTTTTCTCTGTTACATTACCCTGTTTATCATCACAGTCCGTAATCGCCCACTGCTGAGCAGACCTCTTCTCTCGTACGCCACTCATCCCGGTCCTGTGCCAATCTTGTCCAGCACCTCTAGCATGCGAGCGCGACAAAATTCTTCTGTCATTTTTGTCGTGTGAGAACGTGACAAGGCTATCTGTAAACATACGTCTGTCTCGATAAAAAGAATCGACTTAAGGCGAGCCTGGCCAGAAAACGTCTATCAAGAATCAACTTTCCTCTAAGATAAACCATGGTTTTTATTGTGTAAAAAAAAATATGTTATTCTTAAGCATGTTTTTAAGTGGAATCATAAATCTGATACATGTAATGAATAACTTCACTCGATAGAAAAAAAATCCAAAGTCACCTCTATTTGATATTTTAAACACGATTTGCGACTTCATTTTTACAAATCATATTGCTTTTTTAATTTTTTTTACGAATTACAACGCAATAAAAAAGTGGAATCATTAATAAAAATGTTAAAAAGTTAATATGATAATTTTATATGATTTTTTTATCATGAATTCATGGTAAAAAGGCGCGTTTACGTGACCGCCAGTCCGGTCGCAGACCCCGTCGACGCCGGACGTGTGCCAAATTTTTGTGTCTCCGCAGTGCCGGAGTGCAATGGGTAACAAACACAATAAAAGAAAAAAATGCTCAAGTCTGGCTTTTAGAAAATCGTACCTACGAGTCAAGGAGCAAACGTCGGTAAGTAGATAAAGTTCTACTAGACTAAGTTGGTAATCATTGTTTTTATTTACTAGAATCGACATTTCTTGCATTGCTTTTTGTAGTCAGATGATGAACAACAAATCGATGAGTACCTACTTATATTCGTTTTAGTGCTTTCAAATATCATACTCATCGTCATAGACACTTTTTTGCCTCGTTACGTATATTCAGGATGTAAATACCCGGCCTAGTGATATACCTACTAGTGATATTTATGTAGTTATACCTACCTACAGTTACAGTTTTTTTTTGCAGAAGACAACTACGTAACAAACTCCAATGACTTTGGAATTGACGAAACGTAAGTACCTACCTACCTTTTGTACCACGCAGGGAGGCGGGTGTTCTGCGAAGTTTTGACTATGTCGGTCACCATTTATTATTTCACCCAGACAACTTGTGAGATACGGATACGGAGCGACGTTCATACTTTCATTTTTCCTGAGCATTCTAAACTGCACAACGAGTAAATACCCGCCCTAGTGGCATACCAGTGATATTTATATTTATATAGTTATACCTACTTACACGAATACCTATGTTACAGTTTTGTTTTTTTTTTTTCAGAAGAGTACTACAACCAAATTTAATAAACTCCGATGACATTGGAATTGACGAAACGTAAGTACCTACCTCCCTTTTGTAACATGCAGGGCTGCGGATCTTCGCTAAGTTTTGACTATATAGGTATGTAGGATGTTAGGTGAGATACGGGACGACGTTCATACTTTCATTTTTACTGAGCAATCTGAACTGCACAACGAGTAAATACCCGACCTAGTGGCATACCAGTGATATTTATATTTATATAGTTATACCTACTTACACGAATACCTATCTTACAGTTTTGTTTTTTTTTTTCAGAAGAGTACTACAACTAAATGTAATAAAATCCGATGACATTGGAATTGACGAAACGTAAGTACCTACCTACCTTTTGTAACATGCAGGGCGGCGGATCTTCGCTAAGTTTTAACTATACAGGATGTTAGGTAAGATACGGGACGACGTTCATACTTTCATTTTTACTGAGCAATCTGAACTGCACAACGAGTACCCGGCCTAGTGGTATATCTAGTAGTGATATTTACGTAGTTATACTTACCTACATGAATACTTATCTTCGTTTTTTTTTTTTGCAGAAGAGTACTTCAAGAGAATGTAATAAACTCTGATGACATTGCAATTGACGAAACGTAAGTACCTACCTTCTTTTTGTAACATGCAAGGTGGCGGATCTTCGCTGAGTTTTGACTGTACTGTATGTATGTAAATTATATAGGGTGTTAGGTGAGATAGGGGACGTCGTTTATACTTTCATTTTTGACTGAACAATCTGTACTACACGAGTGTTTGGTAGCGTTTGAGTTATAGCCGTATGATTTGAATACATCTAGGCCTGATTAGTACTGCAACGTGATTTTGGCTGTTTTGAAGAAAACTCGTAAAGTTGTATATTCGTTTTTAACGATTAGCGAAAATCGAGCATTTCGGTAAATCTTGTAAGTACGGCTTTTATAAACCTACGACTGGTATGGATGTGTTCGTCGTTGCCTTTGAAATTCGAAACTGCCGGTTGTAAGAAGCGATAGCGGGGACAGGCGAAGCTATGTATATACGTCACAAAGATGGCCGCCGACCGTTGTAGATTATTGCTTATATCTCGAGTTCTATCTCATCAAATCAGTTGTTTGAGGTGTCATTTGAAAGCTCATTTATTTATAATGTAGTTGTTATATAATTATGTACATACATATCAACAAGCTTGAACGACAGCTTCCGTGCGCGAGTCCGACTCGAACTTGGTCGGTTTTTTAGAATTTTTATATTTTGAACTTTTGGACATCATACTTATAAATATTTATTTTTATTTTGTTTTAGGCACGTGGATGACATTGACCCTGTTTCACTCAGCGTGGTCATCATCCTGCGTCAGTCATGGTTTGGTGGGGGGTATCCTATCACGGCGTCACAAAGCTTAGTTTTTGTGAAAAGGGGGTTAAAACTTCTGCCAAAGTGTATCAAGAGACCGTCTTATATGGTGTTGTACAACCCCTTAGCAATACACTTTTTAAAAATCTACCGTGGAGTTTCCAACTAGACTCTGCACATGGTCACAAGGCGCGAACTACCCAAGCCTGGCTGGAAGCCAATGTTCCGGACTTTATAAGGGCTGAAGACTGGCCCTCCTCTAGCCCAGGTCAAAACCCCCTGGACTACAAATTATGGTCAGGTTTAGAGGGCATGGCCTGCTCTAAACGACACGCCGACATAGAGTCACTTAAGAAATCTTTGAAGCAAGCAGTGGCTAAATTTCCCATGGAAACAGTCCGTAAATCCATAGATTCTTGGCCAGACCGACTAAAGGCCTCTATCAAGGCCAAATGTGGTAATTTTGAATAAAATAATAGTTATATTTTTGTTAAGACTTCAATACATAATATGTAAATATAATATAACTTTTATTAACATTACATTACTGTATAAAAAAATAAATGCATTTTCATTTGTAACAGAACTTATGGCTAGACATGCATACATATCGTCACGCTTTTCCCCGAGGGGGCTGGCAGAGGTGTAATACAACACCCACATTTCGCCGGACGATATTCAGTCCCAAATGTGACAGGGGGCGAGCCTGTCGCCATACACCGGGCTCCAGTTATGTAGCAGATGACACACAATACGCACATATGTTCACACAATGAACAAATTGGTGCGTGCCGTCGGCTGGGTTCGAACCCAGCAGAGCAAAATTGCCACTCCCAACTAGGCTGCCATCGATTCTACAACTATATCACAGAACAAATAATAATACTACGTACCTATAGCTCAATTGCATATATAAATGTAAATATTGTGAATGTATATTTTTGTATTGGATGTTTTGTTAGTACTAGCAGAATGTCCGCCACTTCGTACCCAGGGTATGTATACCTATATATCCGGTATGAGTTTACTCGATTCTTTCATAATTATTGTTCAAAATTATATCTGAATCGTGTAGTTTTTTAACTTTGTAACATTTAACAAACCATACAATATTATTAGTACGCACCTAATGGTAAAGTAAGGTAATTAAAATTCCCCAAAAATAATGAAATTTACTATGTTGTATTATTTAATGAATACCGGTAGTTACACAATCATTCCAACACCCTGTATAAATATTTGTCCTAATAAGGATAACAAGTAGCCAATGTGTCAATCCAGGGCATAAGCTAACTCCGTTCCAAATATGATCCTCATCCGTCTAGCCGTTTAGGTGTGAATAAGTGAAATACGAGTAAGTACCTAACTTCCACACACAATCGCAATCTTTTGTATTTATGAGTGTGAAGTGTGATAAAATGGAAATATGACACTACCGGTAAAATGAAACTAATGCCACGACTGCTCACACATCAAAAATACAACAACTCGTGGACATGAGATTGGTTGTACCTATATTGGCTTGAACGGCATTTTTTAGATTTTTTTTTGTTTGGCATCAAATAAAAAATGTTCATAAAATGGATGAGTACAATGACGGACGGATTATTTTATCGATTTCCTAAAAATGGGTGTTTAGGTACTCGATACCATAACGTGACTGACGGGTGAAAGACGTGCGCGCGGCGCATCGCACACAACTTTTGTGTCGCGTGAATGAATACGTCGCGCTCCCAAAAAGTGCGGCCTGAGGTAGAGTAAAATACCTAAAGTTCTGGGAAAGCCTCGCCTTAACGTAGTCGCATTTCGTATGCTATGCCTGCAGGTTCGATATTACTCAACGTATTTATTTTCAATCCTATTTAGCTCACGAAGTTCATCTGTCATCAACTACCTTTATACTCATATCGATAGGTATAATACACTCATCTTCATTATCCGTTTTGTACTGTGGTCATTTTCTCTTCACATAATATTTCTAGGCAACTATAGACGCGCACTACAAAAGCTATTGCAAAAAAGATGTCAAAATCGAAATGTACCGAGCCATCGCCCACGCATACCGAAATGTATCATTACAATACATTATACAACGACATTGCATAAAAACGCAATGGAACCAATAGCTTTTATACATTATTCATAGCAAAATTGTATGCGTATCCATTGTATTCATATTAGCCGCGAACTTTCGCCAATTATACTCCCACAAATTTATATCGACAGACGAATTTAAAGGATCAGATCCTATACATTCAAATTTGATCTCTAAAGCTTAGTAAGTAAGGTAAAGGAAATTTTGGAGCATGAAGTGTGACGCGCAGAATGTAATGTGGTTGTTAGTATGTAAGTGCTTTCACAAGCAAACCCTGGGTATGGCAGTAGTGGGTGTGGTGGCAGCTTATGATGAAACTGTTACTCAAAAAGATTTAGAAAATAACTTAAACGCATAAAGGAGTTTACGCCTCTAAATCTTCGAAGTATTAGACATTTAGGTATTTCAAAATAACATCTCCTTTTCTTTATTCAACTTATAAAGTTACTCGCGTCAATGAGAGACAAAAAGAACCGTATTTAATTAACGCTAAATGTCACGAAAACTATCGTCATTCTGAACACGTACAACTCCACAAAAACTAGTTCCCCCATCATAAACTTTAAACAACTATCTGCTAAGTAAAATGCTAAATTGCTATTTAATTTATCGAATTTGTACCTCAAATAAAAACTTAAACACCGCTAACAGCGCCAATTAGACCAAAGAGGTTGTTATTATTGCTTTTAATTGTATAAAAAGTTGAAAACCGCTTTGAACCGGTTTTAAAAGTCAAAACACTGAGCTGTCAATGCGTCCCGCGTCGGGTTTTTACCGCGTCGCATTGCAGTGTCGTCGTCGCAACTATGTCGCCCGTCTGGAAAAACCTTTATTTGATTCAAGTTATAGTCGCAGAGCTATAACTACTTCGAGTTACTGAAACTATAGTTAACGAGCCTTGCTTACTTTGTGTTATGTTGTAAATATGGAAATTGCCGATAATAAATTGTGAACAAAAACACATTCCTACTTATTAATTTTCTTTCAACACATGAAAAAAATTATCATGCACCCAATATTTAAAAATATTTTTGTACGAAAAGTTGTAAACAAGTACTTTGTACTCTTTGTATTTACGTTCAGGCTGACAACGTCCAGTGTCCTAGAATGTCTAGTTTGCCAAAACTTCCAATTCTTAGAACCTACTTGATTTGATTATAAGACTATATAACACAACAATGCCAGCTGCGGTTCGTTAGCAGTAGCCAAAGATCTGAAAAGCCGAAGTGGCATGTCATGGAAAAGGCCTACTTACGTCCAGCCGAGGATACATAATATACATAAGCTACTGTGTAAGTTTACAAAGCCCACATCAATGGCTAATAAATTAACAAACAAAAACTGAAACTTATCTCCTCCCATCAATACAACATTCAGTACATCGAAATCTTTCCGAAGGAGCATTGAATTGAATACGGCCGTAGCTTAAAAGGCAATCCACGATTCTTCCTCGAAAAAAAGGCAAATTGATTCAAATTATTTACTTTATTCGCAGTATGGACTATCCAACGTTTCGAAGAACTGCTAGGGCAAAGCAGAATGTTGAAAATTTCGTGAGCAACTTCACGAAACTTTTTTTGTGTTGCAGAAATTGTTATTTTTGAATTTTTGACTAGACCAAGGATCGGTGCTACTGGGTGCTATTCCGAGGGTAGAAATAGAAGTAAACGAAGACTTAAAACAGAATTAGACTTGAAAGATTACAGAAAATAAAGTGAAGATTGTGGTGATGGTTTACGTTTTTTTTTAAACTTTACGCCACTTAGGTCTAGCAAATTACGGAAAATGATTTATACATTTTATTTAGAAACACTTTTATATAGAAGTTTGCCAGCTCTAGTGGGAGGAATCAACAAGACTTCATAAGAATACCATCTAATCTAGTAGAGCAAAGTCGCCTACAAAATTTTCAACATTTCATTAAGACCTACCTAGAGGTACACTCGGTGGGGCAAAGTGGAAGTACCCCAAATTATGTCTTCCTTTACTGCTTTCATTTATATTGTGAAGAGTACTTGAATGGAGTCCCAAAAAACACACTCCGGCTTTCCCGTTTTGAACGTTTAAGTATGTGAATGAAAAATACATTAAACATTTTCCATGGGCATGAATTCAACAAAAAAACCTACATTGTCTTTAAACGGTTCTTGATTTTGAATGGGAAGGTTCTGAGATGAATGGTGTTTTGGTTTGGCTTCCGGGCTCTTGCACGTTACGTAGGAGTTGAAAAAGTGAGCTCGTATAGGCCGAGTGGATGGACTTGGTGTCAAGAGTCTAAGCCGCCTAGAGGCCTCTGTCATGGCTTACCAGATTGTTGAAGGTCTAGATGTGCGTTTCAGAATAGAACAAAATAGTACATTAGCGTCATTAAATATAAGAGTATAAAATCTTTTTGCTTGACAACTGTAGCAGACTTTTTTTTTAATCAAACGCCAAAAGATATTTTGACTTCTATAACTCTGTAATCACTGATCCCATTGTTTATGCTAAACGCATAACTTTATATGCCACAGCGTAGGTAGTGTATCTAAATATAGTAGTATTTGCAAGCTGTAGTTTTACGTTAAAATTTCTATGAAAAATGTACCTATCACTTCCTGTACATACGTTCAAAAATGTTACATTATTGCTCAGGTCAAGGTTAGGAAATAGTTAATGAAACTGTCAATAAACTAATCATCATCATGTCAGCTCGGAATTCGTCTACTGCTGGAAAAGGGCCTCCACCTAAGATCTTCACAACGACCGGTCTTGCGATGCTCGCATCCAGTGGCTTTAATAAAATTATTTAATTATTACTTACACTTACACAATAGATTAAGAGAAAATACTTTAAAGTGAGTTTTCGCATCAGTATAGATATTTCGTATACCCAACTGGAATTAATTCCATAATACCTATTGACATTTAAGTTAACAGGTTTTTGAAAATACAGGCTCATGACTTACAAACTTTTTTCAACCACCGATTGAATTTCAACAATGGCAATTCCAACTGCAGTTCAAGTATGTCATTGAATAATGTATTGCCAGTCGCAAAAACCTTGCCCATTTATACGGGTACATTTCGTTTATTTTCGCCACTTCAATTGGAATTCGAAGTTGGTTGTTTCGAATTAATTATTTTTTAGCTTTGTGGTATATTTAACGGGTATCCTGGAAGTAGGGTTACCGTGTTGAAATGCAAAGAAAATTTATATAATTTTCGGCATAAAAAGTAGCCTAAAATATGTTTAAGGTACCTCTGTTTCTCATATAAAGTCCCAGTAACAAAATTACATACACAATCAACCTAAGTCTTACACAATAATAAATTTAAAAATCTTGAAAACCCCGACACCGAGTTTCATCAAAAGCTAAGAACACTCCCGACTAATTCACATTTCAAACAAAAAAAAAACAAAATCAAAATCGGTTCAACCGTTCAGGAGCTACGATGCCACACACACCCACTCATACACGCACACACATATACACGTCAAACTTATAACACCCCGTCGTTTTTAACACACACCCAACACACTTATAACCTTTCGCATGCATTAATGTCAGTGTATTTGTTTAATTTTTAATTACAATTTACAATTACCTCTAGTGCAAAACTTAAATTGACGTTTCAAATCGATTAAATAAACAAATTTGTGTACCGAATTAAATTTACCGACTTTGTCGATTTGAAACGTCAGTTTAAATGTCCGTGCTCGCACCCCTAGTATGATATTAATTACTCACAAAACTTCAAGCAATTATCCATATAAAGCACTAGTACAAAACATACGAAACGACATCGACCATCCAAAAATGGACTCCTTAGATGGAGTAAGAAACTATTTTTATCGACTCCATACATTACTATGAGTAAGTACCTACCTAACCTATTTTCGTCCATTTAAAAGCCATTATGCGGTTTTACTATTAAAAATTAATTGTAAATGCATGTACCCACGTGTGAGCACATTGTAGTCTTTGTTCACAGGTTTTTAGTACTCCTTCCATAAATGGGGAACTAAAAATACTTGGAAGGTTCCAAAAGGAGCAGGACAATGTTTCGAATTGTTCATTACAAGGCTGTCTGCATCGTAGGTGATGACTAAGTGAGTACTTGTTTTATAGAGTGATCTTTTTCTATTTTTACCCGATTGCCAAAAGGGTTATGTTTTTGCGCGTATCTTGTAAGTATTTTTGTAAATTTCTTTATTATCACAGATCATTCAAACTGCTGATGGATTTCGACAGTTAAGGTGTCGTTATAATTATTCGTCTTTGAAATCTAAGTGTCCTCAAATATTTAGGGGTGGAGTTGAATTTTTTTTTTCAGACACACTATTTGCATGCTTTATTTTACTTCTAACGATCTTTTGTACTTTGTCCGTCTCAAAATTTGCAAACCATTTTCAACCATTGGATACCAGCGCCACAAGCACGCAAAAATTTTCTTGTCACGCGAGAACGAGACAAGGCTATGTGTAAACATACGTCTGTCTCGATAAAAAGTGTTGACTTTACTAATATCGCGTTGAGTATGCTAGGCTTGCAGATCAGACTGAGCTGAAATTTGGCTAACTTTTATAAGTTCGGTGACAATACAATATTATGGTAGCATCGAGCTGATTTAACGATGATGGGGTTTTAACAACATAATTTTAAAAGCTTCGTTTTTGTTATTTAATGCATTTTTTTACCCTATGATAAAAGTAAACATAAGCACAGTAAATCAGTATATAGAGAACAAGACAGACACAAAAGATTTAATTAGTACGAGCGACTTCAAAAAGAATATCTTTTGTTATCTCTTAAAACCGTAGTGAGTTTTGATCCTATTTTAATATTTTTACTAAACTTAATAGAGTAAGATGGGTGTATTCTTGCATGAATAAGGATTTGAATAACTTGAATATTTATTGTAGTAATCCTCTTAAAGCAGACGACAGTAAAGGGTAGCTTTATGGTAAAAAACTCTGTTTTATAGGATGCTCTTAAAAATTGTAGTAAATATAATGGTTTTAAGTACTTAACAGAAAGTGTTGAGTAAGATTTTTATTTTAAGGCTATTGTGGATTATTGTCTTTATGAGTACTTACAAATATTTAAAAGGGAAAGTTGAAAAATATTTTAAAACAAAATTTTCTTACTTCTTGGTGATTTTCCTATTTATGGTAACAGCGCCCCACAGTTTTATCTATAGCTAAAAAGTACCCCATATCCTTTTCTGTACCAGTTTGTCCTCTTATGATGGCGTGTATGCAAAATTTCATGTTAATGTGTTGAGAAGTTAAGGCGTAAAAGCGTAACTAACAAACAAACAAGCAAACACACTCTCTGTTTTATAATATTAAGTTAGTTAGTTAGTTAGTTAGGCGTCTGAAAGCCGCCTACATAACTGCTATCACAAAAACTGGTAAAATGTGGGTAGATTCATTTCAAATAAAACGTACTCTATAAAACTTTCGGCCACAAAAGTCCTAAATCCAACTCCATAAGCAATCTTTATTATATTTAAAAGGATTTTGATGAAGAGCTTTAAAATAAAGACCAAACTAACATATTTATACAAGTGGCCAAATTATGGAACTTGAAATTTTCTACGGATAGCTGTCAGTTTTGTTTGGAACATACGATTGTGGCGCCCCCATTCAACTTTATAGAGTAACACTATGAGCAGTGAGTTTATGAAAGCCATTTGTCGGCAGGTAAACCGATTGTGGTAGCTGAGCTGATAGGGTGAAATATTTTAATCTGATAACCTATGAGAATGGACCGTATAACCGGTATAATATTTTATTTAAAACTTTTTTTACCATTCGAAAATATCCGAGGGGACTACTTTTAAGTAAAGTTGTTGTACCTACTGAAGATTTTATTTTTAGTTTTGTGAAGATTGGGTCT
This sequence comes from Peribatodes rhomboidaria, assembly GCA_911728515.1. Taxonomy (NCBI): domain Eukaryota; kingdom Metazoa; phylum Arthropoda; class Insecta; order Lepidoptera; family Geometridae; genus Peribatodes; species Peribatodes rhomboidaria. The sequence continues at coordinate 15,393,537 of OU452184.1, forward strand.
TTCACTCGAAGATTGTCTTGATTATGTTACAAAATGTCCGTTTATTTCTTGAATGTCCAAGAAAGCTATAATAGCCTAGCCGGAGAAGATCCGCCTCTTAAGTCAAAGGGAGAGGGTTCAGACACAGCCGAAGGTACGTACCAATTTGTTCGTTGTGTGAACATATATGCGTATTGTATGTCATCTGCTACATGACTGGACCCTGGTATATGGCGACAGGCTCGCCCCCTGTCACATTAGGGACTTAATACCGTCCGGCGGTGTGGGTGTTGCACACCTCTGCCAGCCCCCTCGGGGGAAAGGCGTGACGATATATGTTATTTCTTGAATGTCAAGTCAAAAACTACCAAGAAGAAAGATAATTTATCTTTTTACATTCATCGCATCTTCGCACTTTCATAATCATTTAGATAGAAATTAAAAATTTAACTACAGTGAGTATAATCTGAACTCTAATAATAATGTTATTTTTACCACATAACTCTGAAAATCATATTTTTTACTGAAATATTAGTCAAAATAAAATTTTATACAACAAAGATTTTCATTAATTTTTCATTAAACTTAATGTACCGTTATTTTCATATTTCAGTCCTCATCCATTTATGACTCAAAAGCTTATTTCAAAGATTTATAGTGGAAAGATATTTGGGTTTTATGAAGTAAAACGAAAAAGGTAAGTATCGAAGGGGCTCAAGTGAAATATTAAGCTGGGGACTATCTACGACGATTTTTATAAATGCTAGAATTATTGGTTGAACAAAATAATACCTCGGATTAAAAGCGGTTATCCTTCAGTTTATTTTGTGATACGAGACCACCACATATGGAATTAGACAATTAACTTTTTTCCCAGCACATAAAGATGAAATGCTGCTACTGGACATAAAGCTAGTCCCCTGACTAAATAAACGTTATATAGACTTTAAATACTTGTACTTTTTTTGTCTTCTCCTCTCTTTCAATTTTTTCACTCGATCGATAAAGACAAAGCACTGTGTAACTATTCCGTGGCTATACACCGTTTATTAGTAAGGGGACTAGCCTCTAGCGTCTTTCTAGCCATAGCTCCCTTGGTTCTCTCCCGTCTTTTGCAGAGTGCATTAAGTTAATTACCGAAGCAGGACAATGTTTTTCATGTGTGTAGAGCCTAAAAAAAATATTTTTGATTGCCAGGTATCGATAGATACGTCTTTATTTTTCAGAGTGTAGTAGACTAGACTCTATTTTTCATTCAGGTTTGTTTTGTTTGTTTTTCTTGTATTAATAACACCTGTCTGATCACTAAAAGATTACCTTGTGTGATCTATCCAGACGCCCGTCTTGAGTTCAAACTAACTGAAGGTAATAAATAGTAGATTGTTATACAAGAGGCTAAAATGACCCATTATATACGAGATAGTTTTAGAGTAAATAGAAACCGAGTTATACTTAATGGGTTTTTATCCCCGTGTGTTATACTCTTCTTTTCACTTCTATTGCGAAAAAATAAAACAATCCAATCAGGTATGAAAAAAAATTACGGTCTCCTATTAAATTTGTAATTAGAAAAAAAAAAGATTTCGCGCCAAAATATTTTTTATTATTTCTTCTGTAGTCGCAACACAATAAGCTCATTCAACCGAAGAGGACGACTTTTTTAGGTCCATATTACGAATAGAAAAAAAAAAATTCCCTAGACCGAAAGATGCTATTTGATCTTCGCTCTGGTACGCTATAATAACGGGTTTTTTGAGCAAGAGAAGTGAAAAATGATGTTTAGTATGCATGTCTTTAATTGATGTAAAATATAAAGTAGCATCCAGTGTAGGCGTACAAGTCCCATTCATAACGATATCTGTCCAAAGTCAATCTAAACTACTACTTTACTTAAGAAAAAAAACATTGAAATTGGCTTTACAAAGCAATGCCATTCAAAATGACCGTAAGATATCAAATTTTAATTGAATTAGTGTTAAATCTATGCTGTGGGGGCTGAGCTACCCACGTCCGTAGGAGTATACTCTATTCTGATTCCCTACACGTGGTCCCCGGGTAGTGCTAACCGGGTAGCAAACTCTGGTGGGAGGCTTCGGCCGTGGCTAGTTACCACCCACCGGACCAAGCCATGCCGTGAAATGACCTAGTCGTGTTTCGGGATGTAGTCCGGTGTAACCGTTCCGAAGACGGGTCTGAGAGGTAGCGCACTTGCAGCGCCTCACTCAACTGCCGTCTTTGTACTTCTTCACTCTACAAAACTTAAAGGCTAGAGTGAATAAGTACCTTATAGGTCGTCGTGCTCCATCTTAGACCACAACGTCGCTTAACATCAGGCGAGTTGGTGGTCAAACGCCGACCTATTCTACATAAAAAAAAAAAAAAAAAAAAAAAAATGCAAAGTGTTACTGTGATGTGTTTCGTAATGGTTGTAACGTTAGTTTTTATTTTGAGCTTTACGTAAGTCTAATAAATGGGTTTAGTCTTGTTAGGTTAACTTATACCAAAGTTATAAGATGCACTATTGTACTGCCTATATCGCTGTCTAAGAAATATACAGGGCTATCAGGAAAGGGTGTACCTACTTAGTCGAAAGGCGGTCATTGTACATGAGTACAATAATGATGACATTATGAAAATTATTTTTACCATGTAGCCAACCATCAAATTACGAGAAAAAACAGCTGTTCCTTACATTTTGTCTGCTCACCACGAGTTTTGATCGTTACGAAAACTTTTTTCGTTTTCGCTTGGCTCCATACATATTAAGAGTGAATAGGCACCTCATGGGCAAGCGTGTTCCATCTTAGACCGCATCGTCACTTTCTATCAGGTGTGTTGTGGTCAAACGAGGGTCCATTCAATCATAAAAAAAAAAATGTTAATAAAGCGCCCCTGGCGGAAACGTTAAGGAACTAGGCCAAATGTATGGAACCAAAATAAAACGAAAAATTTTTCGTTAACTATCAAAAGTTAACACGCTGTAAGCCCCTGATTTTTCTCGCGATATCAGCATTGGCTCCATAGTAAAAGTCGTTCGTAACTGGTTAGTACAATAATCTCTTTTAGCTTATCCTAAAACCTATCCCTGAAAACCCAGTATCATTTAATTAGGTAGGTATAACCAATGCCTATTCACCTCGAAGAGACCTAGCGATTCCATATCTCCTGGACCGCTTAGGCTTATATTCGGACTTAACTATACTATTTGCATGAACTACTTGCCTGCAAAATTGTAGAAGATCGCATCAACGATGCTCAAGTTTTCGTCGGACAATGAAAAGCTGAGATCTCCCAGTAGATTCTCCTCGCTTCCTTCGGTCAATAAGTTGAAAAGTGACTTAATGAAAATACTTGGTTTGTGCCAGTCGATGCTGGTGATGAAGCCAAAGTGTACCCCATACCTGGAACAAAACAGTTGGGATGAATATTTTCACTAAATTACTATTTTTATTTTATTTGAATTGGTTCCGTAAGAGACTATATAGGCTATGATATTTGTAGGCAACAACTTAAATTAAATACATATAATTTGAACCTATAGTCCAATTATGACCGTGCACTTAGACCTTCTAACCAACCAACGGTCTAAGACCGTACACAACTAAAAAATATACTAAATCAATAGACTAGATAGATACATAAAACTTACAGAATTTCGTAGCTTTAGGTACTTGAATAAAGAACATATTTTTATAAAATGGAAAGTAGATTTATTTCCTGTCATATTTTCTTGTCTGTAAAAACTTATTCCTTCACAAGGAACATTTTTGGATACAATTTTCTCAATAAACACTTATACACTTATACACACTTTGTTTACATAAAGTCGCGGGTAACAGGTGGTTTTTGGATACAATTTTCTCAATAAACACTTATTGAGAAAATTGTATCCAAAAACCACCTGTTACCCGCGACTTTATGTAAACAAAGTCGCGGGTAACAGCTAGTAATACATAAAGCATTAGTATCTATGTCGCAGTCAGCTTGCTTAATCAGCCGTTCAATTAACAGCCTAGCCATTTTCCTAAATAGCGCCATTCAACTAGCTTCCTGAATGATATTCAGCCGTTGAGTCAAATACAAAATGTAATAAACCGACTGACTGATATGCTCAGGCCATTCATACAATAGGGTGATGATTTGCCAAAATAACAATTTTTAAACCGAAGAAATGTGTTGTGAAATATGATTAAAATACATAGAATCCGAAAATCCGTGAAACGAACCGCATTGCTGAAAAACATGAAATTATAATAACCAATAAGAATAATAATAAGGTTAAATCTGACTTGGATTTGTTAGGTTAGAAAGCTAAGGCAGGAGCTTCGCTTCGCTTCCGCCTTAACCTTCTTGGTTGTTTTTTTAATCTATACTTCATCTTCGTCTTACTTCACTCCAAGTAAACCCATTATATTTAGCCTATACACCTACACAATCTCAACGATACTAATAATAACCTCGATTCATTTACAAATCAACCGCAGCTGCCAGCTCAAATATTAAAATAACTAAAAAAAAACTCAACCAAACTGAGTGAAAAAAGTTAATTGAAAAGGGTTACGAAACCATTACAAAAGTAAATTAAATAAGGGTTGTAACCGTTTACGAACTCTTGAATGCCACCATTAACTATTGAATAGGACAAAAACACAATGGCGCGTCCGTCTGTCCGTAACACAATAACTTAATAATCAGGCTATAATGGTTTTAAAAATATCTTATGGGAGGTGAATGTTTTTTAACCCTTTTGTGGTTTATTCTGTACTAAAATTAACAAACAAACGAACGTGGAGGCGGTGGTTGTATTAATTTTTTTTAGTATAAAATAAGGTTGTATACAGTACAATCTGAGCTCGTCATCAATTTTGTCTCTATACGGCATAGTGTATTTAGCCAATGTCTAGGTTTATAATATTTTGAATAATATTATATCGAAAGCAGTAGTTAAATATAGTATTGTTTATATTTTACTTAATTTAATTTCACAAAAAGAAGCGTGAATGTCACTCACCTTGTCGAGCCCTATTGTTATAATGGTACAGCCCAACTAAATTTGAACGTTGTCAAAGTCAATGTCAATAGTACGTGTACTTACTATTAATCAGCTAGAATTACAAATTTACTTCAAAATTAAGAAATATTACACATTTACGTAGCGATCCTTAAAAATTGCCTATACATATACTAAAAAAAAGCAGACAAACGGACATAGAACTAACTCTTTTTTTCAAGTCGATTAAAAATATTTAATACAATCGTGAAAGGCTGGGTGGCAAATTAACATTTCTTTTGAAAAACCGTGAGCAAACATTACTTATCTCTTTTCAATTTATTTAAAAGATAAATCTTCGTAATTGGATATACCTTACTTGTAATTGATACAGTTTTAAATGCACCTTTGTTTACTTAGTAAAAAGTGAGTCGTTAAGAGTGAGAACACGTCCTGCATCGCGAGTTCCGTATGAATAATAAGCTTTTTTTATTTATTCTATTATAGGTTTGCACCTGGCCACCTCGCCTGATGCAACGCTGCAGCTTACGATGGAACACGTTTGCCTAGGAGGAACCGAACCTCTCGAGATTTGAAGAGATCCAGATTATAACTATCAGGGAACACTCACTCGGGCTCGAGCATTCCAGTCCACTCTAGCGGTTTTGATCACAATACATCACACTTCACACTAATGATATAATGGCGAAAATTTGTGAGTGTGTAAGAAGATAAATAAACAATAAAATAATTATATTAAAGACATTTTTCACACACGGTCGCCTGATCCTAAACAAAGCAGAGCTTGTACTATGGCTCCCAGAGACTGATAAACATACATATATATATTTAAATACACACTTAAACAGATAGTACCTGGATGGCCGAGCTTTACTCGGTTTTTTTTTTTTTAATTGTGTTTTTTGGAAAATAAACAATTGATTTTAGTCTAACCTCAAAGCAAACACTCATTGACTTCGTGTTACTTAACAACGCCATCTGCTGTTGTGTCGTTAAAGCAATTAGTTGCTCACAAAAAATAGTATTATTATTCGCCAATAGATGTCAGGAAGAGTCATACTTTTCAGTTGAGACTACTCACACGCCTCCTTTTTGTTATTTTTCTTCCAAGTTTATGTTTAAGTTGATTATCGATAAAACACGAATAAAATGACATTTTCTAAAAATGATTCCTAGCTAGATCGATTTATCGCCCCCGAAACCCCCTATATACTAAATTGTATGAAAATCGTTGGAGCCGATTCCGAGATTCCAATTATATATATATATATATATACATATATACAAGAATTGCTCATTTAAAGTTATAAGATAAAGTTATAAGATTAACACCCATACATAGAACAAACACCAATATTTATCAGATTAATGTTTGACCTAGGTGGGAATCGAACCACCGCCTCCAAGCTCAGAAGGCAGGTTCACTACCAACTGAGCCGCCGAGGCAGTCAGATATGAATTGTTTGTTATTTCTTCACGCTCAAACGGGTGGACGGATTTTGATGAAATTTAGTATGGAGTTAGCTTATACCCTGGATTGACACTATCTACTGTTTATTCGCGGGTAAATCTGCGCGTCGTAAATAGCTACGAGTAGTTATATATTCCAGGTCTTTATTTTTTTTCATTTTGTTTTCGAGGTTTCGTGGTGTGTGCAGTCGAGAACTAAAATATTTTTTTTATTTGACTTGGGGCGTCAAAGCTTTTGTCTATATTGAGACACGAAGGTCGGGATATCTTTTGTTAGAGTGTTTAAAACACTTTTTTGATGGAAATCACGGAACCCTAAAATCAAAAACGGTCAATGTTTTTATAGAGGCCTACAGTGATGGATTTATGTGATCTTCGGTTGATTTATGCGATAGTTGCAGTCAGGTGTTCTTGTAATTATATTTATCTTTTTATTAGAGGGCTTAGAAAGGCGTTGAATTTTTATTTAGTGGGTTTTGGTTTCATTGGGTCACTAGCGTTTTAGTTTAGGGAAAAAGTTAGTAGGTGTTTTATTTTCTTCCTTTTTTATTATTAAAAAATTACACTTCACGGACTCCCGTGAATTTTGTTAGGTATCTTACTCATTTTTTTAATTTATCGACATTTTAAATGTAATTTTCTGTTTATTCGGTTTGCCCAAAAGAATTAAGTTTGATAATTTAGGTACTTTTGCTTACTTAATTCCTATTTGTGAAAGTATTTATTTAATCATCGAATACTTACATATTTAATTTATATCAAATCTTAGAAATTTATTTTAATAAGTAAGTATAGAACTCACTGAACAAAAAAACAAAACATTGTAGGTTCTAACAACATTTTATTTAGACAAAGAGCCAAAGAGTTAATTTACACTGAATCCGATAGAACCGAACCCTCGTCAAATGTTTTACCGACTCTATACAACCTCGTCGCAATAAATTATTATCAAATTTTCATCGCTTTTGAGAAATTTCAGACTAAGTTAAGAGAGCCATGAACATCAACTAATTTAATTCCTACTAGCTGATAGTTGATGAGGCGCACAATAATCAAAAGCGCAAAAGAGCAAAGGGTCGCAAATTGTCAAAAGTGCAAAAAGAGCATACAACAGGCAAAAAATCCAAAGCTAATAAAAACTGAAGATACAAAAACCCAAAAATCAAATTACCGACTAATTTTGAAAAATATAATTGTGATTGAAATTGTAAGTATGTACTTGAAAACATAATTTTGTGTTTACCATATTTATGTGTTAATAAAACTCGTTACGATCAAATGTTAGTCCCTTTGGCTGAAGTCAGTGTATCTTAAAAAAAAGTTAACTGCGCGAGCGAGATGGCGGCGTCAAACTCTGGCCCTCAAGGAGTAGCGGATCCAGGAATTGGATTTGAGGGTCATGACAAAGCTAAAGCATTAGTAAGGTATATACGACAGTACTGTTTGACTGCCTTAGTGGCTCATTAGGTAGTGAACCTGCCTTCTGAACATAGGGGCGTGGATTCGATTCCCACTTAGGGCAAACATTCATGTGATGAACATTTGTGTTTGGTCTATGTCTGAGTGTTAATATCTATATATCAGTCTCTGGCACCCATAGTACAAGCTTTGCTTAGTTTGGGGTCAGACCGTGTGTGCAAAAATGTCCCGAATATATATTATAATTTATTTATTTACTAAAAAGCTGACAATTTAGACTGTTGAGGAGTATGGAAATTAGACACTTTGAAGGCGGGGAGGGGATCTTGACCTATAATACGGATATGTTTGTCTCTTTCTCGCGTGATAAAAATGGCGGAAAGACATTTTTTCTCCGGTCCGTGTCAGCCTTGCTGGCCTTAAGTACCTACTCTCGTTGGGGGATACCAAGCAGCTCATGTATAGGCGGACCCTCGTCAAATTGCTTATTAATTGCTTTCACATGAACTTTCGTAAATTGACCTCTGCTGCATGAAACATCAGAAACATGTGTCCGGAGTTGGGGAGTGCTCTCCTGGAAATGACACCTTTATTTATGAAAACGTTCGTTCCGTGGTTTTAACCTTTGTCAGTACAGGCCCTCGATCCTACTAAGTGATTGTTTTTAAATTGTTAATGAATTGTCTACTTTTGACACTTCTGGCATACAAGAAGTGTCATTTTGAGGAAATTTTATTACACTTGGTTAGCAGAATTAGGGGGAACCAAAGTCCTCTATTCTACTAAGCAATTGTTTTAGTAGGTAGGTAGGTAGGTTTAAAAGTAGACAATTCTGTACGCAAAATTTTGTCTTACACGCAAAGTTTGTGGTTTTATTTATTTTCATATACTTACTTAATGTGATCAATTATAAACTAGCGGGTTGTAATTTTTGAGATCCTCATTAACCTTAATTAAAAAAATATGAACTTTAGTGCAAAGTTCCGAGTAGGCACTTTTTCTTAAATTTTTGCATTAAATTTTAAATTTACCTTGAACTCGAATAATACATTCTGTCGTCGGATGAGAGGTAAGCCGTTATACAACTAAAAATGTAAGTATACTTATTATTAGAAACAAAACCCTCCTTTTTGCGCAGTCGGGTAAAAAAGAGAAAATACTCGAAATCTAAAATTATTTTATCACCACTATCAAACCCAACTCAAAGTTTGGAAACATACGGTCAAAGATGTCTATATTTTTAAATAACTAATTTTAAAACGATGATTGATTTCTAATAAGGATTTTATCAAAATTTAAGCCATTTATTGGAGATCTCATTAAGATCTCATCTAATTTATGTTAAATACGTGACCCCTCTTCGTAGTGTCAAAAGCTTTTATCAGCCTATATGGGATTATGATATGATATAGGGAGACACATACGGTGATGCTGATTGGACAGCTTTTTAACCGACATTAAAAAGGGAGAAGGTTATTTATGTGAACGTATTTTTTTTGTGTTTACTTTTTTCGATACTGTGCTGATTGTGAATCGATTTTTTTCTGAAACAGATGTTATCTCAAAGGTGAGGCCTATTTCAAAGTTAAAAAAATATGTATAGAATACACTACTCGTAATACTATAAAGAGGAAAGATTTGTATTTTTGTATGTTTGTAACGAATAAACTTAAAACTTACTGGTCCGATTTCAAAAATTCATTCACCATTAGAAAGTTACTTTATCCCTCAGTAACATAGCTATGAAACGCGAGTGAGGCCGCGGGAAAAAGAGCTAGTACCTAATAGTCTGAGAGTGACGTGAGCAACCGTTGGTTCTCAGATTTGAAATAGGTTTTTTTTAAAGCTGAGTAGCGCTTCATTAAAGAGTGATGTTTAGCGTAGGTTTCAAATTAATTTTATATTTATAAACAAAAACTATAATAATATTTTGGAAGTAACCGGTTTGAATTGTCACCAAGTTACCCTATCTTCAACCTTGCATCAAAATCAGCCCAGTCTTAGAGAAATTATTATCTTTTAGTTCGTCACTATCTGGCTGTTACACCTGAACGATTTGGTTGAAAGATGTGCTAGACCCGTGAAGATAAGGGAAATTATAAAATAGCGGTTGGAAATCACAGAGCTTAACACGCTCAATGCCGACAAGATTTTGACAATGGTTTTGAAATGCCGCTTATACTCGTAACACGCGTTGGTCAGCTTAATCACTCTGAACGCACCGACACTGTTACCAACATTTTATGTACCTACGGTGCGGTGTTGGTGGCATTAAAAGTGTTAACTGACCTTATCGACCAAGCGAGCATGAGCGAGCGAAGCGTCTTTGTGTCAGCTTTGGCAATAATGCTTTCGTATGTCTGTCCAGCTGTCTTTGCCTTCTGGTTGCATTTCTCAACTCAATTTTCTAGTGAAATTTTGTAAATAGGATCGATATTTATGCAGATTTTTTACATCAGTTTATGTTTTTTTTTTTCAAAAAGTCGGATATAATTATGGTTTTTACGATTTTGCGAGGTCTTTAGTTCTCATAGGTTACAACAGGTTTATTACACTTTGGACCCTTTAATCACCTGAGGTTTTTTATCCAAATTTTTTTTGAGCCGATTTCGCCTGGGGGGCTATTTCTACGAGATGAGATGAACTTCTATCTTAGAAACTCTCACACCTATGACGTTTCAAACAAGAGCAACAAGGAAGAAAAAAGGTGAGATGAAAATGTCAAATCTCTAAATAGGGCCCCTGGTATACGACAATATTGTCTGTATTAAACGGGAACAATATTTGTCGAAAAAAATCGTCTCGGGTGCTGTAAGGGTTAAATTCGGGTGACAGAAGTTTTTTAATCGCCCCTACTGTGTGTATCAACAAACCGTATTCGTGACCGTTTAAGACCACGTTATTTAGGGCAATCGAGATAAATACGGTTTTAAGAAGTGCACCGACAAATTAACAAGTGATAGCGGAACGTAACTTAACTTTCAGCTTTATTGACTTAGCACTGAGCTTACATTCAATTGTAAAATATTCTAGGTATAAAGAAGATTCCCAGCAGCATAAATTACGTTATCTTTGAGTAAGGCACTTTCGTTTAAGATTAATCGATGGTTTGTGCCTTTACTTTATTGTGTGTGTGTAGTGCAATGCAGTTAGCTTACTCACGTTTGGTTCATTGATTGGTTTTTTATTTTTTATGTACAATAGGTCGGTGCTTGACCACCAACTCGCCTGATGTTCAGCGACGTTGTGGTCTAAGATGGAGCACGACGACCTAGAAGGTATTCACTCTAGCCTTGAAGGTTGTAGTTAGTTCGTTGTGGTCTTACTGGCTTACTCTTTTTCGCAAGGCTAAATATTTTCTCGTGATTTACCGTCCGTCTGTTTATTTCATATTCTGTGTTTTCCTATTAAATTTGAAATTATTATCTTGTTTGGCCCAAATCTTTGAAGGTAGATTTTTTTTAATAACCTAATAGGCTCGCGTTTGTCCGCCAACATGCCTGATGATAAGCAATGATGCGGCCTACGATGGAGCACGCTTGCCTAGAAGAAACCGATTCACTCGAGACTTGAAAACACCCAGATTATAAGTGTCAGGGAACACACTCTAGCGGTCCGTATAAGAAATGAGGAACCAAAACGTTTTGTGCGTGTTAACCATTTAACCATTTCCCGGGTATAAATTAAGCTGGAACTTTGAATACGCATTTGGTTTAGAAGACAATGCAATAATTTGATACCATGGAGCTGTTCTGATGATGCAGTCGGAAGGTAGCCATAAGAACTCCGCCACGAATCATGTGAGTCCCGCCGTGTTTGGGTCCGTTACATTCTCGATCAGTATTTTGGTGACACGTGATGGGGTAAAGGTCTGATGATGAAGCCAGAAGCTAGTGGTAGCACGATTACTCTGGTTTTATTATTAAACCTTTAAACATGTTTATGTCTGTAAATAAACCAGAGTCCTGTTGATTACTTTGGAAACGACAATGACAAACTTCAACAATGACTTTGCTTTGACAAAGACAGTAAATACATGTAAAGGTAACCATTCACCATCCTGCCTTGCAGTCTGCCGTGCAGGACTGCCGCTTCATGCTGGATGGTGAATGTTGTCGCAGCCTGCATCGCGTCCGGCAACGACGTGCAGGATGCTAATCAGAATGGTGTGTGAGCAACATCCTGCTTCGCAGTCCTGCACGGCGGACTGCAAGGCAGGGTGGAGAATGATTACCTTAAACGGGTTCATATCTTCATATGGGTTCATACAAAGAGATTAATCTCTTAAAGAGTGAAAGCTTGTTTTTAAAAACCTTTTTTAACTAAAACTTATTTTTAATCAAGTGTAAATTTTACCGCATTTCCACTCACCGTTCAACAACTATGATTACAGCACCGATGTAACTAAACTATCAGATATCGACGCCTCGAGCGTTCCCACACTTGTTGTCTTACCTGTAATCGTTTTAATTAGAGGTCAATAAACGAATAAAGAACACGAATGAATAAGAAATTAATTTATTCATTAATGTCGTATGGATTGTTGTGTTTGAATTTCCGGTCGTATAAAGTAGGTTTCATTAAAAAGGAGTGGATTTTTCCGTGGGTGTTTGCGTTGTAGTTAGAAATACAATAGATTTACCTTTACCTTTAAAAAGCGATGATAACCTAGCCGGAGAAGGCCCGACTCTTAAGCCAGAGGAACGGGTTCGGACCCAGCCGAAGGCACGCACATATGTCTTCTGCTACATGATTGGAGCGCGATGTATGGCGACAGGCTCGCCCCCTGTCACATTTAGGACTGAATATCGTCTGGCGAAGTGTTGGTGTTGTACACCTCTGCCAGCCCCCTCGGGGGCGTGACTGACGATATATGTTACCTTTACCTGGGTCTTTCTTTAGAGGTTAGCCAGATTCAAGGTGGCGTGAAGGAGACCTAAAGAGTTGTCTAACACTTTGTTAATAGGATTTTCTCTATCGTCCTATGTTGGAGTTTACAGCGTCATCAGATCAGTCAAAAGTAAACGGCAAAAAACGCTCATTTTTCGTCTTGCCTACGCAAATCTAAGAAGATAGTATCGTTGCCTGGCGGCTCAGTCAAGTACGCACAGTTAAAAGTGTGGTGAAGCTTGTGCGTGTGGTGCTTGTGTCTATTACTCTTCATAATTCTAGTGTAGAACGAAGTAAAAGATCTATTTTGGAGTTTTGGCGGAAACCGAAAAGATGGTGTCGTGATTTTGTATTATTTTCTAAAACTTGGGATTCTTCGAGTGTTAAAGTGCAATAATGGTGGATTATTAACGTTTACCGGTTCGTCAACGAGCACGAGTGTGGGCAAATGATACAAACATTGCGAAACGCAACTTTTCGTGTTCTCTACAAAACTTCACTTTTAGTTTCAGTAAAGTATTCAGAACTTTACTGGAATGGGGAAAGGGTATCATTATCTTCATCATCACCTCATTATAATCATCCCTTCATCTGTGAAAACGAATTACTAGTACTTGACACTGGCAAATGCACATGACGTGCACCGCCAAATTCCCCGTAGTGTTTTGGCTTTTTCGATCAAATGAAAAATGTAAAAGAAAGAAAACGACAAAACACTGTATAAATTCCAATGCTATACCTAAAGAGTTTATTAGTAAGAAGGATTGTCTTCCGAAAATATCAACACATTTTGTTTGCAGCTCAGCTGGGTTGTTCGAGGGCGCTATTAATTTTCATTTTCTATGCTAATTGTTTCACGTCAAAATCGTACGCTGAGGGCGGGCGGAGCCTCTGAGCCCTTTATTTATGCTCAAAATTGGGTAAAATATGGCCTGTAGTTTGGCGTTATGCTAATTTATAAAGTCTACTTTAATGAAGAATGTTTTAAATTATGTATGTATGAAGATTGCATAAAATTAGAGTGTTAGAGACTATTCTGTCGAGGGAATAACCACGGGCTGAAGCTAGTAGTCAAAGAGTAGTGCCCAGACATCACAAACATTAATGTCTATTCAAAATGCGACAGTTTACTATTTGATTGGATCTGGGGGCCTACCATGACATCTTATTCATATTCATTTATTTCGTAAGTATTATTTACATGTCAAGGTATTATAATATGTATAGTAATATTAGTACTATTAGGTAAACATTAAATAGTACGGTAATAATAATAATATAGTGAGTCATTGTACATTTGTACACTATCCCTGTTATTTACAATTCAAGGAACTCTTTGAAACTGTAGAACGTCTGATCGACAAGCCAACGCTTAAAGCGATTTTTAAAGAGTTGCTGGTTGGGAGCGGCAACGACGTCACTTGGTAGACGTCTTATTGTCATGACGACGGTTACGTACGTTTTTTTTCGACGCTGCGCGACCATGGACCTTATTGCGTAGTAATATGATTCGCAGTCGCTCAGCGTAGACAACAAAACGTAACTGTCATGGCAATAAGATTTCTTGGTAGGCCCCCAGTACAGTTATGTATGCTTGTTACTTCTTGTTGTTATCTAGTTTACATTTAGCTGGAATCCGAGGTATGGCGACAAGCTTGCCCCCTGTCACATTTGGGACTGAATATCGTAAGGTGAAGTGTGTATTGTAATACACCGCTGCCAGCCGTTTCGGGGAAAGTCGTGACGTTATGTCATATCTTTTTCACGCCGAAACGGCTTAACGGATTTGAGTAAATTTGGGATGAATTTAGTTTACATTTTGTATTAGCACACAAGCTGCTTTTTAGCCGAGAGAAATTGTCAGTTGTACAGTATAGCGTGGAAAACCGCAGAACGCAGCTAGTCAAAGTTACAGCCGACTTTTCGTTCATAACTCCACACGATGTTTCCCTGTGGCAATAAAAAATAATCTTTGCTTCTCATGCCGCTGCCACACATTGGTCATATTTGCACCAATCTAGATCTTGGGGCCAAGACACCAATGTGTGTATTGCAGTTATTGGAGACAAAGTTGATGTTAAAGCCTATATATGTGTGTCAACATTGGCTTTTGGTAACTGGTGGGTGGAGAACTGGTAGGTATATAAGAGAGAAATTGATAGCTATAGCCCTGACATATGTTGGGAGAAAATTGGCCTAATTGCCATTTCAATTTTAAGCCAAGCTTGGAGCCAAAAGTGAAACCAACGTAAGGCTGCGACAATAACGTTAGGAACTGTAACTTAACATTTAACATTAGGCAAGTGCCACACCCCATCAAGCGGTCTAATGGTTGCGTAGATTGAAATAAAGTTTTAATTTAGTATAATGTTAGGGACAAGGGTCTAATGAAGGGATGGGGATGGAAAATGACAGTGACAGGTGAGAATGAGAGTGGCAAGTGACAGAATTGAATTAACAAGTTAATTATATTCCTGACCCTAATGCTTTCGTAACAAAATAAAATGTAGAGCATTTTTTGGCTGATCTGAAGGGGATTTTGGTTTTTGGCGTGATTGGATGATTTTGCGGCTAGGCCAATTCTTGTTTACTGTTTTTAGGGTTCCGTTGAACACTGTGGAATCTAATAAAACTTTGGTAGTTTTGTTCCATGTCTGTACGTCGCTGTGTGTAGCAGACGTCCAGTGAGTTCCATCCTTTACCCAACTTCAGTAAGCCAGCTGATTCATTTCCCAAATTGCATCGCTTCCTGTCCACATTACACAAGGGTCTAACTAAACCAAACTCTATCCAAAAACAAAATAAACTTGCTGTTCGTTCACCTTCACAACACAAAACCAACCAAATTTAAGCTCTGTACTGTTCTCACAAGAGCTAATCTAATTCATGGTGGTAACCTGACCGTATTGTTACGTTGGTTCTACTTTCGGGAATTACACACACAGTTTGTAGCTCGTCAACACTTCGTAACCCTTTTTCGGTTCCATTTTTAACCTTACCTCGTTTGCATAAGGATTGGTTAGGTCGGTTTGAGCTACAAAACCGAAAGTTGATGTTTGTTTTGCTCCTAACTCTGACACGGTCGGCTTTGGTCTAAAGCCTTTGATGTAAGGACGGTGCTGCAAACAGAAGCTGTGTTACTGTTACCACCGTTGCCAACATGGTGATAAATGTACACACATATGTCGCAGCCTGGGAAACGACTGCGAAAGATTTGGAAGGACAGGCGTATAACCAAGAAAACAATGGTTCGTCTAATGAAGTGTTTCGTTTTTCCAATATTTCTCTACGGGGCCAAAACTTGGTCTCTGAAGCTGCAGGATCGCCGAAAAATCGATGCACTGGAGATGTGGTGCTGGAGGCGGCTGTTAAAAATTCCGTGGACACCTTTCCGCACCAACAACTCTATCCTCAAAGAGCTTCATATACAAGATAGACTATCGTCGACTGTGCAGATGCGAATACTGAAGTTCTTTGAGCATATCTCCAGAAGCGTGAACACGATTGAAAGGCTGGTAGTACAGCGCCCAGTAAAAGGCAAGCGATGCCCTGGTCGGTCACCAACTCGTTGGACCGACTTGATTAAAAAGGCCACGCAGACCACCATGGTGCAGTGTGCTCGCAATGCAGCCAACCGCCGGATATGGAGAGGCATTGCGAGAAGACCGGCAGCCCTGGGGCGGGACGAAGACAGCAAGAAGCCTTGTACCATTTACACAACCACGACCACTCTGCCAAGAGTGCACGACTAAGAAAAGAGATGTCGCAGCCAACTTGCTTAATCAGCCGTTCAATGAACAGCCTAGCCATTTTAAAAGGCGCCGTTCAACTAGCTTCCTGAATGATATCCAGCCGTAGAGTCTAATACAACAAGGGTGATACTCAGGCCACTCATACAATAGGGTGATTATATTACAAAAATACTATTTTTGACCGAAGAAATGTGTTTTGAATTAACATATCGTCACGCCTTTCCCCCACCTTTATCCACACTTCGCCGGACGATGTTCAAGTCTCAAATGTGACAGGGGGCGAGCCTGTCGCCATACACCGGGCACCAGTCATGTAGCAGATGACGTACAATAAGTAATAATTATAAAACTTGCTGTAATGTTTCGAAATAATGTATAAAGTGAACACTCGCATGACTATACCCTCAACGAACATCTTAATTCGAGTCTAGGGGTAAGCTGAAAATCAGCCTTGCATAAACTGATCTATGTAGTTTTACGCAGCTCAGTGCTGAGCTTACTCCCTTTGCCACTGTAGTTATCTGCCTATTGTATCTAATTACTTCTGTTGTGTTTTTTTTACTTTGTAAATAAATATATTTTTCATTTGATTTTTCATTTCATTACAATACGCACATATGTTCACACAATTAACAATTGGTGCGTGCCGTTGGCTGGGTTTGAACCCGCTCCCTCTGGCTTGAGAGGCAGGCATTCTCCAACTAGAACTTTACAGCATTTTTTTATGATTATGAAGAAGAAAATTTCCTTTCAATATCGACTTACGTTTTAAAGTTGAAGTATCAAAATTGAAAGTTGAATAGCTTAAATTTCAAACAATTTGGGCTCTGACCTCTTTAATTTTAAACTTCTGATTTGGAAACTTAGATCCGGCCCAATTTTCTTATTCTTAGAAATACTTTGGTCAACTTCTTTGAAATTAGTTTAAATTTTTGGCTAAACTGGTTAAATTTCATAGAACCTAAGTAAAAAGTTATTGAAAGGCTTAATTATAAGTATTTATTTACTTCCGTACTCGTGTTAGTTAAGGAGCCCACGATTAAAATACCTAATACATAAGTCTAGTTTTTTTTTTGCATAAATTTATTCCTTTTTTCGAAGTGCAAATCTATGGATATGTTTTAAACAAATCGTTTTAAACGATTAAAAGCAGTACTAATTAGTCTTCGAAAATTACTTTTTACTTTGTTTGCAGTTCCTCACTAAGTAAAGCTATCAAAGTGTTTTAGTATCTACTGAAAAAGATCACTTAAGTATTTGACTGACTGTTAACACATTGACACCTCCGTCTACGATGCTGTGCAGGTCGCCGTCAATCGGATATACATATTCCTTTCTAATACCAATTGCATTTGTTTCGCAGCAGACGGCGCAACATCGTGTCCTAATGCAGCGCGACCACGCGATTGTCGCGCGAACTGGCGATGCGACCATCGCGGGCTTGTAGGCGAAGATGCGAGCATCGCGCGAACACCTGTTCCAGCTGTCTTCATACAAATGGTCGGAACGCGAATCATACCTACGCGTCTAGAAGTTCGTTACACACTCGATACTCAATTAAGTCGCAGAATTGTCGCAAATGCGCCGTAGTGACGACGAACGGGTTTGTAATTAGTAAACGGGCGATTTAACGTATCACGTACAACCTTAGCGTGTTTACGTACCGCGTGGCCACGCGGGGCTGTAGGTATTTATTTCGAGAACAGAGCCGATACTGCATAGCTGCATAAATACCATTACTGTTCCTGTTCGGAATCAATATGTTTGATTTTATCGCGCATCCGCCAGTTCGCGCGACGATCGCATGGTCGCGTTGCATTAGGACAACGCCTGAAAGAGAAGATTGAAGATTGATTGAAGATTGCCAGGAGAGAGGAGCAGCACAAACCTTAAGCTTTAGTTAGCAGTAATAAAGCTCAATAGTTACTAAGGGTAACTTTTGAAAACTATTAGTTCAGCTTTTGACTGCCTGTTACACACGATAACAACTCGAAATATGTAAGTGTCGCCACATACAGACATCTCGCCACCTGTCTCATCTGTCAACAGGAAGCTTTCCGAGAGTAATTACACAGAGCGGATATTACCATTCAGGCTCAGCCATCCATCATAGATTTGCATTGAAAGGCTACGCTGAGTCACGGCTGAAGGGTGACCTCCCTTGCCTCCGCGTGGAAAAAAATACGATTTATCTTTAATATGATGGGTTGGTTTAGAATGTTTAGATGAATGTGATAAATGAGGTATTGTGTGGTTTTTGGGAGCAAGGGTGACCAAAAAACATCTCGTGCGTCAAGAATAGGGACCAGCTACTGATCTAATGAAAACCCCGAGTCTACTTGTAACTCTTCGCTCGTATCTGCCATTATTTATGAATGAACTCAGCATAGCCTTGTTTAGCAATGCGAGCATTAGTTTCTAGACAATAACCCGTGGGCGCATTCAAGGGTCACGATCTGGTAGGCCGGAACCTGCTGGTAGACTTTATTACTAGAGGAAGAAAAGAAAGTAGAACAAGTAATATCATTAAAACGAAAACAAAAACCCGGCAGCAAAATGTTGTACCCTATGTCACTTCCACTGTCAAGACGATTCAAATGACGCCTCGCATGTCGAAATCCATCAAGCTGTTTAGGCGTGCCAAAGAAACCTCATACAAACATACACACACTCTAAAAACATAACTCTCCTTCTTGAGCAGTCGGGTAAAAAAAAAGAGGTAGAAAATAGTTTTTTTTTCAACCAATCGAAGCTTTCGTTTCGTTTTGGTAGAATTTTAATATATTCGTTAGTTACTTCTTTTCTTTTATTATTATTAAAATTGCCGTAAAATTACTTACTTATCACATTTGGCGTCAGAGTAATGATTCATTATAGTACTTACAAAATATAAAGTTCTTGAGCCAGTAATTATAACTTGACGCAAACGTTTAATGCCTGGGAAACATTTTTTTCCGTAATTAATAGGCAAAATTATCGAAATACTATTATACATGATATGTATATATATTATAATACGAATATTATTATTATCGAAATATCTCGCTTCAATTTCTATAAAATGATTTCAGCACAGGACAGCAATGTTTGATTTTATTCAAATTATTTGATTTCATTCGTTTTGTGTTTTAATTTAATCTTGACATGATTTTGAAAATCGAAATAAATTATTTGATTTGAACATTCTCAAGTAAATATATTTTTCCCTCCGCTCCCAAACTACAAAGCATTGCATTACACTTATGGAGGTGTTTTGTAACAATTTAATTTATGGTTGCGATTTCCACCGATGCATTTTGGTGTTGAAATTATGTTGTTTGGATTTCTCTGAGTGAGGAATTAACTCTGAACTATTGTTAGTGTGCTGATTGTACCTATGTATGTACTAACTGAATTGTTGTGTAAAGTGTCGGTTTAGTACCATCTCCGTTTATTATTGAGTTCATGGACTAAAGAGCAAGCAAGTTCGTAAAAGCCAAGTGGCTAGCCCCGATGTCAGAGTTTCTAGGCCGCCCGAAGGCCTCTGACATGGCTTGACGATTGTTGTCATAGAACAAACAACTGGGGCCTACAATTTAACGTGTCATCCGAGCCACGGTAGCGCTCAGTTGTAAATGCCACCCGCGGTCACCCATCCTAGGGCTGACCGTGTAGTCCTAGGGCGGGTGACATGTTAAGAACGGGCTAAGAAATCCATGGTTGTTTTGAATCCAAAGACAATCAAACTAGAGTCTCTGTATAGAAATAGAACGAACACTGGATAGAAAAAGAACGAAAAAAATTTATAAAAATTTATGAATAGTTATTTAACTTTAACAATGCAATGGTAAGGACAATTTCGATTGGATTGCCAAAAATCCTAAATACTGATATTAGGGCCTAGCCTATTAAGAGGGCCGCGACGTACTGATATTTCCATACAAACGCACTACTGCAATTTCTTGAAAACCGTTTGTCAGATTATGATGAAATTTAGCATGTACAATTAAATTAACAATATCTTCGCCCCTATGTTCTTGGTTTTTTTTAAAAACGTTCTCAAGCTAAAATACAGGTATGAAAAATATCCGCATTTTTAAGGGGTCACTTTTGACTGATTTATTCAATAGATAGACAAAGCAAATCATGAATTCCATTACATAGGGAGGTTGTCTACATCATTAGCTGTTAAATAAATTCATAATACAAGGGAAATTCTTAGTTACTTAAGAATGATTATGGTAGTGCAAAAGTGGAAAAAAAAAATGAAATTGCACTTTGTCACTCTGTAGGTAAGTTTAGAAGCTCGTCAGGTATCATTACTCGCTCTCTTCAATCGTCTTCTTCTTCTAGACGAAATGGCGATAGAATACCTCAAGCCAATGCGAAGTTAGTCTAGGTCGCCTAGGTCGAAATTAGTTAGGTCGCCGGACTCTTAAGCTTTGAATTTACTTTTGTCACTTTTTGAATTCATGAAAATACTTTTTTTTTTTTCAAAAGAACATTACAAGTTTAACGTGAGTAGATATTTGTGTACTTAGCGGATGTAGAATTTGAGATAAATTAAGATAATTAATTAAAATAAATCAGTGGGATGAGGTAAGAATACAGATTTCAGGATGATTCAGCAGATTCAGAGCCATTTCCACGTTTATTTAAAGCCAAGTCGCACTGTGCATATTAGCTTTCGAGTCTCACGTACGAAACGGACTGAAAGCAAAACTCGTTTGCGTTTGAAAAATTTCATTACGGAATCGTGAACGTGACGTCACCTGCGGGAAAGAGACGTTTTGCTTCTGTTTTCAAAGGGTTTGATAGAATAAGGGTTAGGTTAGGGTAGGATATTTTAGGAGTGCTTTACGACGACGCAATGAAAAGTGCTTTACAAAGACGCAATGAAAGTGCCATACAAAAAACATTCCATAGAAATAAGTGTTTTTAATTTAAAAAACTTAAAAAAAACCATATGACAAATTGAATTATTAATTCTATAATCTTAACTATTTTAACTTAATTTTGTGACTTTTTAATTATGTATGCGGGTTTAATTTCCTGAATAAATGAATTTTATTATTATTGTAATCACACATTTACTTTGTTACATTTTTGGTTCAGTTTTTCACTCTACAACTTCTGTCCAAATAAAAAAAACAACAAGTTTTACAATATTCAGTAAATACGAATTAAATAACAATATTAGCTGGCCCAGCCTGAATTAATTTTTCCATTTACTCGTACTTAGCGGCTAAAGTTAAATAATATTTCAAGTAAGTAGGTATCTCGAGTACATTTAAGGGTTTTACACAAAGGACCCTAATTTGTAGAGTGGTTCTAAATTTTCTGTAGAAATTGGTCACATTAGCTTAACCAAAAAATCATGTCAAGTGTATGTTTGAATGCAGCGTAGGTTCCGAACATATTTTGAATTTTCCGATCACAGGCATTGTCAATCCCCAGCTGCACTCTCGATTGCTAGTTTTAGGGATTTTCTCATGTGCTACAAGTTGTTTGGAAAAAGCTCGTAAAAACACGTTCCGTACCGTACAAGTTTCAGTCAGACAGAATATTACCTAACTAGTTTCACCCCGAAGTGATACATTTCCGTGTTGTAGTGTAATCCGTAATTTTCAAATTTTCTTACACATTTTCTTTCTGGCGTATTTAATTGTATGTCTCTTAGTTAACGTCTTCGTAATGTTCAGGTTTGCATTTCATCTAACATTAATATTAATGCTAATGCTATGTGGCCTAAACAGATGCCTTGTTTTTGTACTTTGGTACTTTTGGTTCATCGAAATTGGTTTAGGCAAATAGTAAGTTTTAAAATGACAAATTAGAAAGTTAATTAAATTAAGGAAGATTAGACATTTATGATATTTGTCTGATTAATGTGGTGATTAATATTTAGGTTGTGTTGTTGTAAAACCCACTACTAACGATTTGTTATTTTCTCGGAGACGGAACCCAAAAATGTCACCCAAAAGCCGAGCCAATTTGGAAGTGGTTGTCAAAATATTCTGTTTTTCTCTAATTCGGTAATGGATGTTCTTGTTTACTCGGGTTTCTCGGGGTTTATTATATTTTCGAATAAAGCCTTATTTTTGTTTTTTTGACGTATTTTGTTGTTTACGAGATAATGATGTTGGCTTTGGTGACGCTCTGATTGCGGTTAAGTAATTTCTAGACGATATAGAGATATATTTTTATGGTTTCATTTGGTAGCTCTAGCAAGCTTCTTTTAAAAAACGTAGTACGAATTCGTTAGCGAAATGAATGAAAAATTTGTTAAACTAAAACTTTGTTTAACTTGACAAACAGACAAATTTGTTAACAGAGTAAGATAGTTGCAATAGTTACAATCTTATTAATAAACGCTGTAAAACCACAGTACAGTAAGCACAGTGATTTGTCATTTTCGATCGAGTCAAAATGTAAAAGAAAGAGAAAGACTTAACACTATAGAACTATTACGAGGCTGCATAACATTTTTGAACCATAAGTTCACAAAACGGGCCGGTACATAAACGCATCCGCTCAATTTAAACAGTATTTTAGTAATTTAAGATAATGTACGACCTTCTTGATGTGAACACTGCATGCATTAAATTAGAGTACTTTCTACTGGGTAAAAGTAAAATAGATTTTATGCTATACAAATTAACTTATTTCTCAACAGATTAAAAATAGTAGTAGTGCGAAATATATCTAAATCTTTACAAATATTGTTGTATGTAGCCAACATTCGATACATAGTTGAATGTTGGCAATAATTGGTTCTATGATTTGGGAGGCTGAACGTTTTCCGATTGACAAGACGGCTGCTCGGGCGTGAGATCTGAAAATTGCATTTTGCTAGTACATACTCGTATGTATGTCTGGGATGTCGACTTTAACAGTTATTATTTTGTGCAAGAACACGATATCTTTTTCGTCTGTGTGCGAGGGTATATCAATATTAAAGTGAGCAAGTCTAGTAGTAGTTATGTATTTTTATTTTTAGGTTCACTGTTTTAGGTATTGTACAAACTGTTATTAGTTTATAGTTATTAGTCTATAGTCTAGATTATAGTATAATTCTGTTGGTGAACTAAATAAATAAAAAAGTCTAGATTTGTAGGACGTAGGGAGTTAATATCTTAGTTATTGTCTTATCTTAACATCTTATGCTCAATTTCCAATCCTGTTTCTAAATTTTATAATCGACATAAACTCACGTACTTATATCCGCAAGTTGATTGATTGATACGCATCTCCTAACATCATGATACATCCGTCCGTCTGTTTCCTCGTCTCATGTGTAATGCATGCCGCGGTGCAGTGCAACGGTCGTAATGTTGCCATCAGAGAAAGAGCACAGTAATGCATCCGATACGAACCCAGACCGAGATTTCTCGGATAATGGCTTCATGAAAAAATGAGGAGTAACTCGTTATTGTAGACTAGTAGCTGTTACCCGCGAGTTCGATCGTATTTATCCAGAAAATAGTTAGATAAACCTTCCTCGTGATAAACTGTAAGAAGTTATCAAATTTCATCAATCGTTTAGCTGTAAAAGCCCACAAACAGTCAGACAGACAGAATTACTTTCGATTATTTATTATTAGTATGAAAGTATGAACAAACTAAAGATTGCCTGAAAATTTCGTCAAAATCGCTTCAGCCGTTTTGAAGTCTGTTAGAAGTTTCAAGTTAACTGAAGAGTGCGATAGTTCGTCTTCAAACTGTGATTTTTAACCCCCGATGAAAAAAACGATGGGGTGTTATAAGTTTGACGTGTCTTTGTGTGTGTGTGTTTATAGAGAACCAAAATCATGTCTTGCTCCTGACGTCATTTTTATCGGCACAAATTTCATCCGTATTTTCCCGGATACGAATCGGTTCAAAGCGCGTACAAACACCTTACTTGGCTTCAAAATTACCCGGATTTAGGTTAAAAGCGGATACGATGTAAATGGGCACGTTTTCTACTCAGAGCGAACCGAATACTTCGTGGTTACGACCGACGAGAACCAATCAAACGGAGTTTTAATTACTTACTCGCTTCTAAAATTTGACGTATGTCTTTTACCTTGGTGTGTTGATGGAGTGCTAATGAACCGTTGATACAGCTCGTTCTATTTAACCGACTTCCAAAAAGGAGGAGGTTCTCAATTTTGATTGTATGTTTTGCTAATTTGTCCTAATTCCAAAGAAAAGGGTTTCCACTTGAATCCTAGTCCTAACTTTCTATCTGAATCTTAAGTAATATTATAAATATGAATGTGAGATTAAATGTGAAATAATAAAACAATACAATTTCAAAATTAATAAATAAAAATGTATTTGTTGCCTAAAACTATAAAAAAAATTAGAACAACAACAATTTTTGTTTGGCAATTGGGATATTCTCAGCGATGTACTGCGGAGGCTGGCCTTCGTACGCAGAGCTAGTTTTCTAAATATCCCAATGCTCGAACTGAGATACTGAGTAAGTATACTTACTAGTAATACTCGACTAACATCTCAGTGTTGTCTTTCTTCTCATGTTTTTCAAAAAATTAAAATAGTAGTTAACATTAGCTATCTTACTTAGTTGATTTATATAAATTGTATGCCTATGAGTAGATAATGCTAATATCTAATTACATACTTATAATTTTATAGTAAGTATAAACCAATGATATGAGGTAAAACTATAAATACCTTTATTGTGCAGTTGCAGGGAATACATACACTATCTATAAGAATCAGGATCAGTTGCAGGTACCATTGAGTTACGTTTTAAACTTAGATGCGGCAATAACGCGCTGCGCACACACTAAGGAGAATCCTTATCTCAGTCTCTTATCAAGATATCAAGGGAATGTTATGGGATGAGGGGGTCACTGACCCCATTTTGTATAATCACACTTTAATGTCTTAACTCCACCGCTGCTGTCTTAATTAGACCTTAGCCGGGTCGGTAGAGAGGTGAGATCGTTATCTATATGGAATGTTGGAGGAACACGCACGAGCGTTTGATTTTTAATAGAGTAAGATTTAAAAAAAACAAGGTCTAGCGTTGCGGGGGTTGACACTCAACTACGTCACTCGTCGTCGTCATTTTCTCTCTCAACTTCTTGCAATTACTTGTGGCAGTCTTGCTTATGCAAAGATTGACGTAAGTGCGTGTCAACTACGTGACTTTTTTGTCTCAAAACGAAAACGAAAACTTGGCAGAATATCCTATTCCTAACTATCGTATAACTTAACTAATATTAACTGATATTATAAATGCAAAAGTGAGTTTGTTTTTTATTTGTTTGTTACGCTTTGACGCCCTAACTACTCTGCCGATCAAAATACAATTTTGCATACACATTGTCTGGGATACAGAAAAGGACATAGGGCAGTTTTTATCCCAAAAAAATTATGTTTCCTGTGGGACCGCAGGTGAAACCGCGGGGCACAGCTTATTTTTATAATTACCATGGCCTACACGACGTCTCTCTGCTCATACTTGCAGCGACACTCCTAAAGCCCGTAAAAATTCATTCTCTTCGCGGCTCCATTCCGGTTGACTCTTAATTCCCCGGCTCCCATAAAAACTCACCCACGGGTATTTTCAATTGGTCGCGGTTACCGGCGAATGTAACCAAACGGTTAAGTTACGGTTAAGTAATCGTTAAGTTATAGTTAACTTGTGGTGGCTTTATGGTAATTTGTCAATAAACGCGAGCCGATCGGTGGTCTGACGTCATAAACGTGTGAGCCGACGGAATTGCTCTCGCTTTTGTCGGCAGTTTGCTTAAACAATGTTGTTTGCGGAATTGTAGCAAGGAAGATGCAAGACAGACGGAAAGGTCTTAAGGCGCAAAACACTGAACCCGACACCGCAAATTATAAATTTAAAAATCCCTGGAAACTGACTTTTGTCAACACGGAATTTAAATAAATAAATAATTTCCGGACACTTCCACACACGGTCGCCTGACCCCAAACTAAGCAAAGCTTGTACTATGGCTGCCAGAGACTGATATACATTCTTAGATATTTTTAAATACACACTTAAATAAATATTAACACCCAGACATAGAACAAACACAGATGTTCATCACATAAATGTTTGTAGGTGGGAATCGAATTCACGGCCCTAAGCTCATAAGAAAGGTTCAACACCAACTGAGCCACCAAAGCAATCATCAAACATGGCTAAGAACACTTCCGACTAATTAACCTTTCAAACAAAAACAAACAAAATAAAACAAATAAATAAAATAAAAAAAAATTATTATCTACACTAATATTATACAGGAAAGAATTACATTTTTGTATGTTTGTAACGAATAAACTTTAAAACGACTGGACCGATAAAAAAAAAAAAAAAAAAAAATTGGTTAATTCGTTCGGGATGCCATAGACAAACACCAACACATACACACGGACACACCATTTAAAATATATAGGATGGCTAACTGGGGACCTACCCTATCTATCTAGCTATGATAGTTACGTTTTGTTTTCGGCGCTGCGCAACCGCGAATTGTATCACCGCGCAATAAGGTCCATGGTCACGCAGCGTCGAAACAAAATGTAACATCATGGTAATAAGATGTCATGGTAAGCCATCAGGAGGCTAACAGTCAGCCGATCACAGTTTGCTTAGTTAGGACGAAGCCTAATCTCCCAGTTTACTTACGATTACTCGTAAACTCACTCAATAAGTATTATATTGGCGATCGAAGAGTTTAGAATCATCAGTCAATTACCTGAAACAAAATAAATACAACATTAGTATAGCTAATTTAACTTTGACGTTATAAGTAACTTTGAAGATTTTTTTTTATTTTTTTATGTAAAATAGGTCGTCGTTTGACCACCAACTCGCCTGATGTTAAGCGACGTTGTGGTCTAAGATGGAGCACGACGACCTATAAGGTACTTATTCACTCTAGCCTTGAAGTTTTGTAGAGTGAACAAGTACAAAGACGGCAGTTGAGTGAGGCGCTACAAGTGCGCTACTGCTCAGACCCGTCTTCGGAACGGTTTGTCGGTTTGGTGAGGGTCGAGCCACTGGATGCAGGCAGCGCAAGACTGATCATAGTGGATATCATTTGGAGAGGCCTCTGTCCAGCAGTGGACGTCTTACGGGCTGACATGATGATGATAACTAATTTAACTATAGACCATCCCCCTTAGCAATAAACGTTGTTTAGCCTCGGAAAAGTTACAGGTACAGGGTTTTATCGTTTTTAACCGACTTCCATGATCAATAAAGAACAAACGCTGTATAACTATTTCGAGGATATGCAACATTTATTAGAAGAGGGATTTTAATTAAGCCGCTGGCCCATCGCGGCGCATTTTAGCTACGCTTGCATAGCTCTATTTGTTTGACAACGTTTAAACCAGAAGTTCCCAAACTATTTGACTACGTAGACCACTCACTATATTTTTCAGTCTTGGGCTCTTTTGGTCTTGGGTTCTTGGGCTTGGGCATGCCACCGGCGGCGGCAGAAGTTCTACGCATTG
The DNA here is from genome assembly GCA_911728515.1 of Peribatodes rhomboidaria. Classification (NCBI taxonomy): domain Eukaryota; kingdom Metazoa; phylum Arthropoda; class Insecta; order Lepidoptera; family Geometridae; genus Peribatodes; species Peribatodes rhomboidaria. Next base: position 15,421,527 of record OU452184.1, read on the forward strand.
TTTTTTTTTTATTTTAAATTTAATTTGAAATTTTAAACACAATTTCTAACCATTTAGATCCATAAAGATTCCTAACCACATTCAGTAATAACGTAGTGGAAAAGTGTGACAGTATCAATTGTTCATTGATGAAAATAAAATCGAGACGTACTTTAATGAAATCGACTATCGTGCACCCCCGTTTAAATCCCAGAGACAATAGTTAATTAATGAAAATAAAATCGAGACGTACTTAAATGAAATCGACTATAGTGCACCCCCGTTTAAATCCCAGAGACACCTATTTGTTTTTTTTTTTACATTGACCCCTTGTAGGCGTCGATCCCTAGAGGTCGGTATAGACCACTTTGAGAATCACTGGTTTAAGCCCTAAAATAACGTTTCCAAATTCAAAATACTGTTGTTGTTTCGTCGATTCCCAGTAACGATCAGTACAGGGTCACAGTTCCCGTTAGCACACGTGCACATTGCGATTCAGATCGCGTCGGCGATGCGTGATCGCATTGTCTCGGCGGATCGTGTGGGCTTGTGTTGACGCATTGACAAGGCTGGTTGAGGCGGACGGATTCATGTAGAGACAATAAAAAAAGGAAATATCAAAATCGGACTGCTCTGTAAAAAGTTTTGCGTGATCATACATAAACAAATATATATATATGAATATAATACGAATTGAGAACCTCCTCCGTTTTAAAATGAGAAAACATAGGGGAATGTCAAGGTTAATTACAATACAATACAACTTTATTGCACACCAAAAACTACATGAAAAATCTTAAATTTTAATTTTTTTTTTTTTGGCAGTACAAGGGCGACCTTATCGCCTAAAGCGCTGTAAGTTGATGTAAGAATTTGGATTTGACAAAAAAGTTTTCTAAAACTTAATGCTTCTATTTACATGATGAGATAGGCGAAAGCTAGACGTTCAATAAATATTGGGATCTGCGGCTATTTTTTCATATCGTGATATTTCTTGTAAAATTATTTCACGAACAAAACGTGAATTTTTCATCTGACCTGTCATTATTTATTCGTGTCATTCTTCTCAGGTCAAAGTATGAATAAATACAGTACTGTGAATATCTTTGGTGATGTTTTGTAAAATAATGCTTTTGGCTGTCAAATATTAAGCAGGAGAAAATTTGGTATTCTGTTTCGTGATTTATTTAAAACATTGCCAAGTTTGGATGTCTTCGGAAAATACTCGTAAAATTGATCAAGTTACATTAACTACAACTTATGGTGAATTACTTGACATAACATAACATTTCGTCACGCCTTTCCCCCGAAGGGGCTGGGCAGAGGTATACAACACCCACACTTCGCCGGACGATAGTCAGTCCCAAAATGTGACGAGGGCGAGACTGTCACACCGAGCATCAGTTACATAGCATATGCAGTTATGTTCCCACAATAAACAAATTGGTGCGTGTCTTCGGCTGGGTCCAAACCCGCTCCCTCTGGCGTGAGAGGAGAGTCTTCTCCGACTATAAGCTATCATCGCTTTCAAAGAAAACTTGAGTTAAATATTTTATTTGTTTCTTGATGTTAAAGTTTCAGCAAGAAAACTTTGACGAAAGTCCAAGTGTTTTGTGTGGGATAACTGCCTCGGTGGCTTAGTTGGTAGTGAATCTGCCTTATGAGCTTAATTGCTGGGTTCGATTCCTACACTACCTCACGACAGACGGGGCGTGGGGTTGATAGGGCAAACTCTTTTTCTGCTTCTAAATAGTTCGAGTCTGACGCAAAAAGACAGGGGAGATAGGGGAAAGTCGAACAGACAGTTTGTGCAGTTTTCATGTGGCTCCATCCATTACATCTAGTTCCCTGACGTTTCCGCCAGGTGCGATTCATTGAAATATAAGTTTTGAAATGTATGTGAATATATATACGTAAATATCAAAACTCACGCTCCAGGTTCTGATTTCGTAGTTGCAATGCTACAATTTAGATCCTTCTGATTATTATGTTTGGCACACACCTGAGTGAGGTCCCACCGGGTGGTACTCCCGACTAACAGCCTACCTAACTAACTACCTACAACATCATCGTCATTAAAATATTTTACGTCCTACTGCAGGGACACCGACCTACCCTACGTCGAGGGTGATTTAGTCGTTATCCACCACGCTGGCTCAGTACGGGTTGGTGGATGTCACGTCTTTCGAATTTTTCTTCGAGGACATGTCGGTTTCCTTACGATGTTTTCCTTCACTTTAAGAGCACGAGTCATAAACTTTTTTTTGAGAGGAAAGTTCTTTGGTGCATGACCAGAATCGATCCCACGACTGCTTGATCGGAAGGCGCGGTCCATCCCATTCGGCCAACATGGCTCTCTCTCTTCTATAATTCTATAATAGTGCTATTAAATTATAGTATCATTAGGTCAGCAACATAGCTGTGATGCCATTGGTGTTACAGGTATTTATCTAGGTAAGTACGAGTATATGTGTTACCGGCAATTCGAGAAATCTGGGCATTATTAATATGGAACGGTCTGTACAAAATGACTTGAATCGGCAACGTTGATTACTTGGCTAGCCTAGTCATTTAAGTAGGGGAGGTATCGAGTTGTTAAAAAAAACCCACGCCTTTTAGCCTAACCAATCCAAGTCGGATTTGCTCTGATAGAGGAGTCGAGCAGGAGAGCCGTTCCATATTGTTACTGCCCGGTTAATCAAGTTCCCAGTAACATATGCATACGCGACGGTAATAGCTTAGGTGCCTTAAGGCCGTTTCTTCACTACCCATGCCATCAAAAACCTTCAAAATGTCGTTTTCAAAAAGGTATTTTCATAACATTCTGAATCAATTTGATATTACCAAAAATAACCCAACCAACCGACGAACTTTCTCTCGAAAAATCAACAAAAGTTAAGCTCGGTCCACACCGCTGAACACGCCGTCTATTGTTTGCTACTGTTTGCTCGTACACAGTGTATGAGACAGACAGTATCTTAGCTCTGTGCTAAAATTAAAGATCTTGTAGCTATTAATTTTTTTAGAGTTTTAGTGACTGAAAAATGTCGTAAAACATAACAAAATATTAATTTTGGCTTGAATTTTTATGTAGGTAATTTAACCTTCAATTATGAAAAAAAAAATTAAAATTAGAACACATTTTTGCATAAAGTTAGGTTAGATTAGTTTAAAGTTAGGTAACAATACACCCCACGCACATATTTTAAAACTCATTGCCCCCATTTCGAATAAAAACAATTAAATATAAACAATTTAGGTACAATCAAATATAAACTAAGAAAAACGAAAAAAAAATACTTAAAAAAACGTAACCACGTAAAAAAAAATACGCCTTTACGTTTCTCTGAGCACTGATTATAAATATCAACATGAGAATTATTCGGAATACTTTGTAATACTGTTTTCAATGCATTCATAGAAGCAAATTTATCAAAACTACATTTTATATTTTATATATCAGTGTCGCGAGCGAGCGAGACAGCTGCGTGCCTTACCATTCACCTTAAGCGAACCTTATGTACTGCGCGTGTCAGTACGGCCTCCAGCGGTGCGTGCGTAATTACACGGCACACCGGCAATTATGGTCGCGCCCTTACATTGCCGAGACAATATTCGCTCTGTTGGTTTAGGCCCAACTGCGCTACTGAAAAAATCAACAGTTTTGGGCTTTACATATTTATTCTTAATTCAATTTCCTTGAATTTTGAATTCAATTTCTTTCTCTCAATGATCTTGTGACATTTCAGGCTGTCATAAAAGAGATTTTTAGCAAGCAAGTTTACTAAAGGGTTTAAGAGTTAGAATATTTTTTATGACACTCTAATATTGTGTTCACTAAAAGTTGGCTTGTAACTCTCGATGGCGAATGACTATTTATCAGTTTGACCTCTGATGAACAGTTAACTCCGAGTTAAAAATATAACCCAAGCTTCTGTAAGTGGCCCTAGTCGGGTTAAATACATAACTAATTGTAGGGTTTGTAAGCTCGAGCTAGACAATTAATATTTTAACTTTCATCGTGCCATGCGCCATTAAACTATTTCCAACTATTACTAGTTTATTACCTAACATAGTTTAGCGATGATATCCTAGTCGTAGAAGGCTCACCTCTCAAGCTAGAGGGAGCGGGTTCGGACCCAGCCGATGGCACGCACCAATTTGTTCATGTGCGTATCTAATGTCATCTGATACATAACTGGGGCCCGGTGTAGGGCTCGGCCCCTGTCACTTTTGGGCCTGACGTTCGGCGAAATGTGGGTGTTTTACACTTCTTACAGCCTTTTCGCGGGAAGGCATGATTATAGGTAGTTTAATCTCTTTTTTTATTCTAAAATAGACCTGTGTTTGACGTCACACAAATTCACCCTAATTTAAATCTTTGCATCTACTAGAGTCTGTAGGTGTCTATTACGGACGCTTTACAAATAACATTGAAATTCTGTTTGCACACATTTTTCGGTTTTCCATTGCCCTCAATCGTTATTCAGTTGCTAATATTTTCCGCGGCACGTCACGTCCGTCTGTCGCGCGGCACTGCCAATTAAAATTCATAGCCTGTGGCACAAGAGCGGTCTAGGGACACGTGTGTGTTATAAAATAATCATTTAATCGTGTTGTTTTACCTGCAATTTACCTACTTTTTAATAATAATAATGCTCGTCGATATCACCATCCTACATGACGAGAACCTCGTGAAGGCCGAGAAGGACAAACTCAGCAAGTACATTGACTTGGCGCACGAGGTAACCGCCATGTGGGATGTTGACTCGACGATCATTGTCCCGATAGTCGTCACGGTAAACGGTCTCATAGCGAAGAGCCTCGACCAACATCTCAAGAGGCTCTCGTTAGACGGTTGGATCAAGGGCCAGATACAAAAGGCAGTGATCCTAGACACGTGCCGTATTGTCAGGAGGTTCCTCAGTCTGCAGCCCTAACCACCAGTAGCTTGGGCCTCGCCCCGCTGCCGGCGGCATCCTAGTTTTTAAGTTTTTTTATAGTATTTTTTTTAAAGTCATTTGTTGTAAAAAAACTTAGAAATTAATAAGAAAAATATTTATCTTGAAATAATAATAATAATAATAAATCGTTTATTTCGTCTCTGAACGTTTTACAAATTTGAGGTAGGGACTACCTTGTAGGTATAGTATAAATACCTGTGCCAGGTAGACCCGCTCTTTCTTATCCTAACATTACAAATTAAACATAATATTAGGTCCTTACGTATGAAATTGGCGTTTTGTACGGGAGGAATAAAAAGTCGTTTTTTTTTAAATAAAATAAATAATAAATAAATAAAAAAGTATTTATTGCCTAAAATTAAAAAAAACAAGCTACAAATTAATGCTGGGTACAATATTTTTAGTTAGGCAATTGGGATATTCTCAGCTATGTACTGAGTAAGCTGAAGCCTACGCAGAGCTGGTTTTCAGAATATCCCAATGCTCGAACTGAGATGGTCTTCGAGTGTATCCAGTAAACAAACGGATTTAACAATCTAGATACAACAGATAGGAGTACAGAGCATCTAAATACTATACAGGAGAAGCAGCACGGGTCCAATTCCCAGTACACAGAGCGTGGACCTAACACAAATATCAGCAAACAGACACTACACAGCTTCGTTGACTGTTTTAAGTTACGTGTATCAAAAAACAAATTTTTGTAAAATATATTTAATTAATCAAAGTATGCACCGTTGTTATCTATGCACTTTTGCCATCTTATGGGTAGTTCATTGATCCATTTACTATAAAAACCATGGGGGCGAGAATCAATAAACTCTTTGAAGGCGGTTTGGACTGCTGCATCGGAGTGGAATTTTTTTCCTTGTAAGAAGTTGTCCAAATTCCGGAAGAAATGGTAATCTGTTAGAGCAAGGTCCGGGGAGTACGGTGGATGTCGCAGACATTCCAATTGTAGCTCAGCTAACTTAGTGGTTGTTTGTTGTGCAGTGTGTGGTCTTGCGTTGTCGTGAAGCAGCAGTGGCCTAGAGCGATTTACCAATCTCGGTTGTTTAACAGCTAGTTCTTCCTTCATGGTTTGCAGTTGCTGACAATAGATATCTGCCGTAATCGTTTGGCCAGATTTAAGAAAGCTGTAGTGAACGACACCGGCGCTAGTCCACCAAACACTTACAAGTAACTTTTTCTGAGTCAATTTTCGTTTAGGGCAGGATTTGGCTGGGTCTCCAGGGTTCAGCCATTGCGATGAGCGCTTTCGATTATCGTACAATATCCACTTTTCATCACAAGTAATGATTCGATTTAAAATCCCTTCATTATTGTGTCGGTTGAGCAAAGTAAAACAGCAGGCGACCCGTGTTTGCAAGTTCGATTCACTCAATTCATGAGTTACCCATCGTTCGAGTTTTTTTACTTTCCCGATTTGCTTCAAGTGGATTAATACAGTTTTGTCACTTACCCCGAAGCCTGCTGCTATCTCTGAAGTGCTTTGTGATGGATCCGCTTGCACAATAGCCTTTAATTCTTCGTTTTTCACTTTGATCTCCGGCTGTTAACGGGGTTGGTTCTTAAGGTCGAAATTTCCAGAACGAAAACGTTGAAACCAAAAACGTACCATGCTGTCTTTAGCGACACCAGCGCCGTACACATCATTAATTCTTCGAGCTGTTTCTGCAGCACTGGTGCCACGGTAGAACTCGTACTCGTAAATATACCGATATTTCATGTTTTCCATTGCACGGTAATAAGCGACGCCAAAGAAAAAATAATGAGGAAAATAACAAATGAATGACTGTATTCCAAAGAAAAAAAAACCAGCTAAATGAATTTATTAATTTGAATTTCGAATTCTTAACCAAAGAGGAGATATTTCAGATCAAATTGATTAGTACGACAAAACGCTAATTTCATACGTAAGGACCTAATATTTAGTTAGTTTGTTTAGGTAACGATTTATATATTACAATAGGTATAATAGTTGTTCACTTACAAAAACAAAAATTAAATAGTAGGCATACTTATGACACTTAAAAATTTCTTATCCCAGAGTCTAAGTAATATTTTGTGGGTATTATAACGTACATACTGTGATTTGGTATCGATTTTGTTATGCTCACTTGACTAAACCAATTTGACAAGACTAATGGCTACTTGCACTTAATATAAGATTTGCCTAAGTCCTCCCTTAGCTAGCTCCTACCTACATTTTTTCTCCACGAACTTTAAGCCATTCCTTAGGAGAATCTTAACTTTATGTGCCCGATAAACGAATATTTCGCTAGGAGTAGCTTAAAACTAGTTGAGCAAGGACTTAGCCAATTCTTATGTTTAGTGCAAGTGGCCGTTTAATCTTTGGCGAAAAATAATGTATGAGAAATTGAAGATTACATGGCAATGGTGAAGATAGTTAATTTTAAAAATAGCCGTGCCCCGTGGTTTTACCCGCGGTTAAAAAGTATCATATGTGCTATTCCTGAGTATAATCTATCTCTGTGCCAAATTTCATCCAGATCCGTTCAGCCGTTCTGGCGTGATTGAGTAACAAACATCCATGCGCATCCATCCAAACTTTCGCATTTATAATATTAGTCGGATTACATATCTCTTGACACAAAGTTCATATCAAATTCGTTTACCAGCGACAAAAAAGCCCCCAGACCTTAAATTTTATATTGATAGAATTTAATTGATACTGTGGAATACAAAAATTATTACGAAAATGGATACCATACGAATGGATCAATCTGAAACCTTGGAAAAGGATTTATTTGACTTTTAAGACAAATCACCTGACAGCTCGTGTATAAGTACGTGTATGTGTGTGTTGGATTATACCAGGATATAATGATATCATGAAATTTTGAATACAGGACATAGAGTATCTTTCATCCCGAAAAAAATAAAGGTTTTTTTTTAATGTACAATAGGTCTGCGTTTGACCACCAACTCGCCTGATGTTAAGTGACGTTGTGGTCTAAGATGGAGCACGACGACCTATAAGGTACTTATTCACTCTAGCCTTGAAGTTTTGTAGAGTGAAGAAGTACAAAGACGGCAGTTGAGTGAGGCGCTTCAAGTGCGCTACTGCTCAGACCCGTGGTTACTGTGGGACCGCGTCTGAAACTGCTGCGGTGTTTAGAAACTAAGAGTTACAAATAGTTTCTAAATAAGAAATTTGAAAAAAAAAGATCTTACCATCATGCTAGTTACACTTAAGCCATTAAACGTACAGATACGATCAATCGATCAGTAAAAAATGTTCATTGAACCTACATCCTTCATCTCATCTTCACTTTCATTCAATCAACTAATATCACTTCTCACGTTTCCTGACACGTTTCATTAAAAGCAATCAATATTGTTTAAACACAATGGACTATCGTCTAATAGATATTTTATCAATGAGTAGGACAGTGGTTCTTAAACTGTAGATGGTGCCCCCGGAAATCAAAGCACACCAAATGCTGCGTGCGTTCGACTGTGCAAAGCTCATTTCCTGAGTGAGGAAATAAGTAAAATGAGGTAAGGTCGGTCTCTATAATTTTATAATGCGGAAAGCTTGAATATCTGTTTCGTTATTTGTTTACTCAATTGCGCAAATTTAGTTAATAAAACTGATATGTACTAAAGTGTAGATTTTTTTTTAATTCAGCGAGCGAGCGTTAGCGAGCAAAGCATCTATGCTTCAGCTTTGACAAAAATGTTTTCATATGTCCGAATTATGTCCGGATCTCTGTCTTCCTCTACAGGACAGACGTCGGCCACGAGGTCTACTTACAGAGCCACTAGAAATAATAATTTCCTATCTATCTTATAAATGCGACAGTATGTGTGTGTTTGTTACTTCTTGAGCTAGCTTCCACCCTGGATTAACACATAGGCTACTTTTAACACTTAACACGGGCTTCTAGTAATAAAAAAAATTGCTCCAGAAACGAAGGGGGCTTAGACAAGAAAGTTTGACCACCACTGAGAATTATTAATAGATATTTTATCAATGACCAGACATGGAAACAAATAGATGTGTTGAGTTATCTGTACTGTAATCAGATTCGAACAAAATACTTGTAACATTAGGGGCATGGTCGATTGTTCGTTAGATTCGAGTGTGCTGTTATTTGTCATATATATCAGTGCTGGTACTTTCCCATTCATGTCTGAATTGAAGAGTACTTTGTCTAGTCTATGAATGTACTAGTTTATTGTGATATATTGCAAGTCTAAAAGAGGAGAGAGTTTCTTTAATAATTGTAGGGTTTGCCCGGTGATGAGTTAGAAACTGGTTGATCAAGATCGTTTAAAAAATATATATGAAAAGAAAAAACCATTATTTTTTTGGCTTCGCCGCAATTGGGTATTATTCGTTAAAACATTGAAAGTAATTAAGGTCTATGTAGGTTTATATAACACCTTATTTTTTCAATTTATACACATGCCCGTCTCACTCTTGTCTAATCCTCTCTATCCTAAGGTTGCTTGGACGAGATTGCTCTAAATGAAAAGGCTGACAATCGTGAAACTAGCTTCAAACGTTGTTTTCTTACCGTTTTTGTAATTTCTGAGAAACAAAGAGTTTATTAAAGGAAAATTTTATTAGGTATTTAAAACTCAACAGCGTAACCAATATTATGCTTCCAAAAGCAAACTACATTTACATCTACACTAAAATTATAAAGAGGAAAGAATTGTTTTTTGTATGTTAAACAAATAAACTTAAAAAATTACTAGGGGAGTACCACGAGTTTCATCATTAAAAAAAATCCTTTTTGTTTGACTTAAAACATTTAGCGCAGTTCCTTAAGGTTTCCGCTAGGTGCGCTTTTTGGAAATGTATGAAGCCAAACGAAAACGAAAAAAGTTTTCGTAACGACAAAAACTCGTAGTAAGACCCTGGTCGGATTTCAATAATTCTTTCACCATTAAAAAGCTATACATTATCCCAAAGTGACATGGGCTATGAAACGCGAGCAAAGCCGAATGTAAAAGAGCTAATATATTCAGCAAACAATGATCCTCCATACCCAAACACAACAATTACTGGCTGTTTACTAACGTTCAACTACTTTCTATTATTTGCATAGCAATCACTGATTTCCAAACACCGGTCATTAAAGATCGTATTAGGTATATGGCCAAAAACATTATTAGCGTCTGGTTAGTCGCCCACGCGTTTTGTTTTAAGTCTATGTTTATTTTTAATGCTGCCAGTGGATTGATTGGTCTGTCTGTATTGCATTTTTATTTAAGGCTTTGTAAAACAATTCACTTCATTAAAAAAATACAGTCATCCCAGTTAACGACTTTCGCTGGATAGCTCCAAGCGAATGATCCGTGAATAATGTACAAAGGCACGTGCCCTATTTACTTGTTATACAGTGAAACATGGTTAAGTGGGTCCTGGATACGAGTATGTGAATTTCTTAGCAGGATTCTCTATATATAAGATAACTAATATTCGAACTTGCCTATTTGGAAACCTGGACAAGATTGGCACAGGAACGGGATGAGTGGCGTACGAGAAGGAAGACCTATGTGAGCATAGGTCTTCGCCTTTAGGTAATCGCCTACTACTGAGGCAGTAGGCTATTACGGGCTGATGATGATGGTGATTTACAAGTGAAAAGCCCTAAAAAGAAAGATAAAAGTCCTAGGTCTCTTGAGATCCCACTTATGCAGGTTTCACTGTACATAATTTTACAATTACTGACATAATCATTGTCCATATGTACTACTCATATTCTCAGTTTTCATAAAACACACTACTTCCTCTTAAAACGACATCAAGATTGGTTCAGCCGTTTAGTCCCAGTATAGTAGACGTAATAGACGTTTAGTTTACTAGACTTCTCCTTAGCACAAGGGAATAAAGAAAAAATATTTAGGCGAAATATTTTTTCCCAATGAAAAACACACTGATCGTGAAATGGTATATACGAGTATGTATAACCAGAAAGACGACAGACAGATGTCCAGTTCAGAATCATACAAAAACTTCTAAAGAGAAATGCAGAAAAAACCCGCCGCATGCCATAGTATAGTCCTACCCAATTATTTGCATATCCAAACAGATGGTTACAAAAACAATAATGATACATAATGCTAGAGAAGGCATGTTTTAATAACAATGGATGGATCGATACGAGATCGAGATAATGATTGCTGTGATGATGCTTATTGAAATGAAATGTATCTAGGTATCAGCGGATGTAATAGGAAAAGAAATCATTTACATTGCAATAGGTGAAATGAGGATGTCTAAAGCAAGACTTACACGAAGTCAGGGGGCTGGCACCAGTCTTATAGCCATGCCAGCGCTGGCCCGGCCCGTGTTGTTTAGACTAGCTAAGGCAGCCATTGCTAGATTTTGGATGTTCTTGTGGTGTGCACGCGATTGACGTCATAAAGAATGAATTCTTGACAAACCCGGGCTGCAAGGCACGCGGACGTCACTGGTTGGTGTCAATAAAGAGTATTGTATTGTGGTGCGATACTTATCTATAGCTTACTTTTTACTTGCTGAACCAAAATTAGACGAATAAACAAGCTAAACCATCAATCAATTTCAGACCGAGCGAGAGTCAGCGACCGAAGCGTCTCCGCTTCAGCTTCGACTAAAACGCTTTCCTATGCCCGAATTCTGTCTGAATTTTGGTCCGAATCTCTGTCCGAGTCTTTGTATTCCTCTACAGGTCGCATTTTAAACGATTCTATTGAAATTTAGTGTGCAGGTTTGATAACATATCTCCGTAAATTTGAAAACCGAATTTGAAAAAAAAATATGTATGTATAATCGACTCTGCTTAAAAAGTATCACGAGAATCGGTTGAGGAACGCGACCTGAGGAGAAGGACAAACGTCCGCCGCGAGGTCTACAGCGCACAGAGTCACAAGTATTTATAGTTTTCTTGATATTTTTCTAGTACTAGTGATACGCCATCTGCTTTAAATCAACTTGCTCAATACCTGATAGCTGATCACAGTCTTCTAAGCAAATGAATACGTTGAGAGGGTTGGTAGCCTTGCTAGATACGACGACATTGCAATTTCGTTGATGTTTAGTATTGTTCTCAAGTGAGTGATATGTAATGTCTTTATTGAGAATAAATGTCTTTAAACCTTAAACCTTTAGAAATGTATCCATTTTAACCAGTTGGCCTTTATTACGAAACCCTTTGAGCCTATTTATTTTAGACTTACGAATATTCGTAAGTCTCTTCTCTCTCTTTGAAAAGCACAACCTGCTAAATATTAAAATAAATAGGCTCAAAGGGTTTCGTAATAAAGGCCAACCGCAAATGAGTATCTAAGCATTATCAGAATTACTTGCCACCTTTGTTCCTAATTCAATGTTAGCTACTATCAACCTACAGAACCCGCAGTAACTCGGTCGAGTTACATACGAGTACCGAACGAACTTATTTTTAACCGTCGGCCACATGTGCGAACTAAAATTTTCCTTAGCAAGCTTTTGGTTTGTCGAACAAAGTACGACAGTGGCTCCTCCATTTAGCTGAACATGAGCATACATAATTATTTCACAGGCTATCTCGTGTTTTGTTTTATTTATGGAGCAGTGCGTGTTCCCACCGCGCCGATCGGGAGTGGTTCGTAGTGTGGAGAAAAGGTTTAAAAAATATCGATAAATTTAAAATGGAATGTTTTGAAGTTCGTGAATTTGTCTCGTTACGGCACGTTTTCTGCCTTAAGGGTTTAGTGTAGGGTGTCATAAGGGAAGCGATGATAGCCTAGTTGGAGAAGGCCCCCCTCTCAAGCCAGAGGGAGCGGGTTCAAACCCAACCGACAGCGCGCACCAATTTGTTTATTGTGTGAACATTATATATGTGCGTATTGTAAATCATCTGCCATATGACTGGACCCCGGTGTATGGCGACAGGCTAGCCCCCTGTCACATTTGGGACTGAATATTGTCCGGCGAAGTGTGGGTGTCGTATTACACCTTTGCCAACCCCTCTCGGGGGAAAGGCGTGACGATATGTTTTTCAAACAAAAATATTTTGAAAGTCTATAAATGTGTTCTTTGCGTTCGTGGTTAGTTCCTTTGGAAATTGGTTTCAGTAAAATATCTCAGTAAGTAAGTATTTAAATAATTACAGACTACATTTTGTTTCCTAGAATAGTATAATTATCAGCTCACCTAGTGACAAATTATATAATTACACAGAACAGATGCACAAAGCAATTTAACACAAATTTAATTTCATTTCACGTTTACAAAAGGCTGCTAAGTAGTAAGCCTTTTAAAACCGCTTAGTCCTCCACCGTCCAAGTTCTATGGAGCGACAAGATACTTTGTGTAAGGAATTTAAACTTTAGTCTAGTTTTATTTCTCAAAATTACATTTTAATCTAACTAGCTGCGCTCCGCGGTTTCAAACGCAGTTAAAAAATATTCGAGACAGATTAGATTTATCCGTTTCCGATTAGATCCGTTCAGCCGTTCTGGCGTGATTGAGTAACAAACATCCATTTTTCCATCCAAATTTTCGTATTTTTAATATTAGCGTGATTGAAAAAGGTACAAGGAATGAAACTTACGATAACTACATAACCTCTCAGATTTTTTTAAAGTGCGAAAATGTTATCGATAAACTTAATTATCGTAGACGTTTATCGATAAAAATACCGATATTTTTACTAGCTTATGAGTATAATCGATAAAATGATTATGCCGCACTACGCGGGCGTCGTATGATATCATCTATTTTTATCGTTTCTCCCCCACGAGTTGCTACGTCACAAATGCTTCATAATAATGGCAACTGCTATATTTGTACAGTTAAATATTGAAACTTTGGTAAATTTTGCAAAAAAAACTCATGATTTAGGTACTCAGAATCGGAAATTGCTTTGAAACAATTCTATCATTTGATGTTAGGTACTTTATAAATTTAGTTTTGGAACAGCAGAGCTTGTTTTAGTTGAGTAAACTTTAGGTAAAGGCTACTTTTGTACTGAGTCATAAATTTATTTATTATGGCTTCTCAATGATAACTAAGTACATTAATATTTTTATAATTTAAACTTGCCAACTATTTTAACTTAATGTGCTATCTTAAGGAAGCATAGCATGCGTTTTATGGTTACATCATTCATTATGTTAAAGAATATTACTAACTTAAAAAAATATATTATACTAGGTTGTACTTAAAAAAAAAAAAAAAATTAAACACTTTATCCACTGTATGTATGTTGTATGTATGTTGTATGTTTGATGTATGTATGTTGTATGTATGTCGTATGTATTTAAAAAAAATGGTAGGATCAGGCCCCCTATCCTTGGCGCTCAAGATGTTTCACTCCTCACTCTCACTCCTAAGACATTTGAAACAAGAGAGACAATGACAAAAACAATCTCGACTTGTAGGAATAGTGCTCCAGCACGTATGTATTAAATTCTCCATTACTTAATAGCATAACTAGAGTTATTTCTAAAAAAATACTTGTCACGAGTAATAAATGTTCAACTAAGACGAGTGACAAAACCAAAACTGGCACTTAGAAGGCAATTCCTAAGTGATCGTTAATTTAAAAAAAAATGTGGCATTCCATTTCTAAATTAGGCGAGGTATCGATATCTCAAGCGATTATCAAGTTACAGAGTCAGATCATTAATCGAATAGTTACTGTGAAAACTGAATCGAGAAATGTTGTACAATTGCAGCAGCCATGGATGGTAGGAAAGTGATTGCCACATTCCCGGACGTGAAGGATTTCGCGCCGGGCTTATTACTGTTCGACAAAGTTAACTTTGCAGTTGCTCAAATGACGGAACTAACAAATTGTCAAAGCATGCCAGTGTTGTCGAAAGAATTGAGATGACAACTCCGATCAAATATAATATCTGATCGAAGATGACCACTCCCAATATTGGATAGTCCGGAAATATTTTGTAGAATATTTAAAAGGATTTTAGTTCTGAAGCCGAATGAAGTGCGTAGATTCAAGCTGTTAGCTAATAAAAGTAGTACGTGGCGCCTCTTCTCAACTGTAAGGATAAGTTAGTCGGTCTGTAAAGATGTTTTTCCGTTAACTACACGCCGTTAGACGGTCAAGTTCACGTCAATATTGCGTCAATCGTAGCTGATCATTTGCTTTTCTTTTCCTATGTAATGAGAGTTTTTTCTGAAGAAAATTGTAACCTGATTTTTTTATTAACTCTCGAGCATCGTTTGAAAGGATCTACTTTTTAAAGAGCTTTAATTGTCGTATTTTATCGTTTTACGCAATTTTACTCAATTTATTGACCAATTACATTGCAATGCACATCCGTTTCAACCTTAGTTTCCACGGACACTCTAACTGCCTTGTCAGTATTGGATGTCAGTTACTTGTCAGTTGATACTGACGTCTAACACCGCACGAGATTGTAAAATCCGGGCAATTTAGGAATTCTCTCGCCACCATACACTTTTGTATGGCGCATGCCTTCGTAAATATCCCGGACTGACAGTCTTGCGGCGTTTTCACGAAAGTGTGTAGCAGGCATAATTTATTGACAAGGGAAGTAATTCAATTCTATTCGACTGAATAGATTGAGTTATGCAAAATGTGCGGGTGATGTCTGTGAACTATTGCATAATTATATTAAACGTTTAATGAAAACGGAAAGGACTTGCAAGTGACGGGAAGAATATTTGATTTCGTTTGCAAGTCTGTGATACAGCATAATATTATGATGTTGTACAAATAAAATCAGTATTGTTCCTACACTGCTATCTGGCTAAAACTACATAAGTAGGATCAACTAGGGCAAATGCGTCTGTGGGGCAATTGCGTCTTTCCAGAATTACTGACAAACCCTTCACAAATTAGGCGCCACCTACATCTTTTTATCTTTAGTTGCAATAATCTGTACTAGATGGCGTTAGTTGTCTAATTTGTGAAGGGTTTGACAGTAATTCTCGAAAGACGCAATTGACCTAAAGACCAATTTGCCCCAGTTGACACTACATTTTTATTATACCCTATAAATAATTTGTATTCTCAAAATACGTTTCCTAAGGTTAATATCGGCAGCAAAGATAAGATTTCCAAATTAATATATGCCGAAGACTTTTTATGGGTTCATTTCATTTTCTACAGGATGCGCGCTTATTCCTGAGCACCCATAAGCCACCCAGAGGACAATTAGATACGTAACTACGTGAGCAATAATGCTTCACAAAGGCTAATAAAGTGATCAACAGTGCAATGCTCCTGACAAACAATGCTCGACACGACTATAAATTAAAAAGGGAGATGTTTAGTGCGCATCAGAATGCTTAGCGCGCGTCAAAATGGGAACATCAAAAATAAAGTTTAAATTGATGAATATAGGACTTTACACTGTACCCTTACGATTTGATAGTTACGCCAACTTCTTCGTTTTCGTTAGAGTCCATGCATTTTATTAAAGCTCCCCAGAAACGTTAAGGAACTAAGTTAAATGTCTGGAGCCAAAAACGCCAAAAAAGCTAACGAAAAAAGGTTTACGTTATCTATCAAATCTCATGGTATGGGTACTGAAAGACTAAACAAATCGAAGCTCTCAGTTAGCTTAAAAAAATATATGTATTTCGGGAAATTTTGCACACACGATCGTCTGACCCCTAAGCAAAACTTGTACCTACGGCTGCCAGGGACCTTTGGTTTTGGGCTATTGGTTTTTACACTAAATTGGATTAAACACACCTCACTGGATTTAAAATAACAGTGTAATTAGACATGATAAATATGCATGGCATGAAAATGGAACTAACTCTCAAGCGGACCCCTTTTCTATAATTGGTCAGCAGTAAACATTATTGTAATGCGCACTTATTATTTTTATTGGGACATCATCTGGTGTGTGACTAAACAACACTCAATTGAAAGGAGTGGACAGAGGAAACTACCAAATCAGGAAGCGTCCATTTGTAATGTGGGTTAGTTCATTAATATTAATTGATGTTTACGACGCTATTCGTAGAAGCGGGCTTTGTTGGAGAAATTAAAAATTATGCTTTAGAATTAATTTCGTTGTATTTTTCAATTGCTCGCTTGTTTTCTCAACTTTTGTTGCACGGTGTTATAATTAACTTTATTAACATTTTCGGTCCAAATTTCATTGCGTTAAATTGTGCTTTAATGATGGTTAAAAGATTTGCCACTAATTGAAGGATATTCATATCAATGAAAGGCAAAAAAGAATGTGATGAGGACGTAGGAAATATTTTTTAGCTATTAATTGTATTGGCGAGCGGCGTAATTGAGCTATACTTTACCTAAAGGGAGAATCGATACGAAGTCAAAGAAAATAATTATAGTAAGCAATTTTATAGTAAGCAAAATATTCGTATTGGCCAAATAATATAGCTGATTTCGGAATTTTTAGGCTTTCTGAAGGACTCTGGCTTGAAGGTTGTCATTATAGGATTAACAATCAGACCTCTCAATTCGGGAACGTTTCCAATCGGATTCCAAAGATGTTAGGCCTTTGTCTTTTAAAAAACAACTCTAATCTCAGTTTTTAAACGTGATTCATTCTTCCGGCGGATTTATACTCGATTTCCTATTACAAAATTAACAAATGGAAAGTAGACTGAGGTTCAAAGATTTTTTTTTTTTTTTGATCGGAAACGTATCCGATTATTTGAGTATAAATAAATATTGTAGGCACTTTTGCACCACGGTCATCTGACCCCAAACTAAGCAAAGCTTGTACTATGGCTGTCAGAGACTGATACACATATTTTTTTTTTTTAATACATTCCTAATAAATATGATTCATCACATGAATGTTTGCCCTAGGCGGGAATCGAACACACGCCTCCAAGTTCAGAAGGCAGGTTCGCTGCTAACTGAGCCACGGAGGTTGAATATGCGGCTGGTCCTACAATTTTACGTGACAAAACACTTTGATTGAGTACTTTCCAAAAGTTTAATGGGTGCGATTTCACAGTGAAAGAATTTCACTGGAAATCGCACATCAAATTCACGTGCGTTCGAATTGGTGTGTTTCGTGTGTGCGTTCGAACTTTATTTAGGGCTCATTTACACGTGACCAAAATAGAAATGCTACTAATTCAATGTTATCGAAATCGATACAATGAACAAAAGACGACAAACAAACGAACATTAAAGAGCTCAGTGTATAAAAGTGAGAGAAAATAAATTTGTGATTTCCAGCTGGAGACAGTCAACAATAGACTGAAATTACTGTAAAATACCGATAATTTTCTGCAATAGACCTTAAAAACTCTAAAACAATAACAAATAACCCAGTTGACCTTTCAAATTTTCAGATAAGGTCACCTGGGGCAAATGCGTCTGTTGGGCAATTGCGTCTTTTGAGAATTACTGACACCCTTTAGAAATTAGGCGCCACCTACATCTTTTTTTCATCTTTAGTCCAAGTCAAAGTCAAAATGTTATTATTATTATTATTATTTTTTTTTTTTATGTAGTATAGGTCGGCGTTTGACCACCAACTCGCCTGATGTTAAGCGACGTTGTGGTCTAAGATGGAGCACGACGACCTATAAGGTGCTTATTCACTCTAGCTTTGAAGTTTTGTAGAGTGAAGAAGTACAAAGACGGCAGTTGAGTGAGTATTTAATATGGGTATCAAAGATATACTTATGAAAGTCAACGTTTTTTTAAATAGACTCGACCGCCTTGTTCGGATAAAGAGCCTCTACTTAATTGCAATAATCTGTACAAGATGGCGTTAGTTGTCTAATGTGTGAATGGTTTGTCAGTAATTTTCGAAAGACGCAATAGTCCCACAGACGTATTTGCCCCAGTTGACCCTACTTATCAATTTGCTAACCCAAACTCAACCCATGTATTTATTAAATAAAAAAAGTAATTCCACAGAAAATTACTCGTTGGAAAATCGATTTGCTCGCTACCGTTCAGCCCGCGTCACTGAGTTCCGCACGCACGATTCGCTCGATTTCCAAGTTGGTGTGTCGATTTTTATTAATAAAGACAATGAAGTACGCCCAAAAATACTGAAAATGTTAGGAAATCTTAACAGCCTAAAATTAGCCATACAATAGCCATTTATTCCGAATAATTTGGGTTTTACATAATTTGATAAAATCAATCTCCATAATTTACAAAATGCCCCTCAATTTGGTTTCACTTTTGGCATAGGTCTCTTCCAACTGTTTCCATTGCTCTCTATCATCTGCTACTCTTGCCTAGAATGGCCCCAGGGTCAGCTGAATGTCGATTGTCATCATCCAATCTTCTTGTTGCACGTCCCTATCTTCCTGGGCTATCTTTTGGGTACCACAGAGTGACTAGCTCATTTCATTTGTTTAATTTGCGTAGCATCTGCCCAGCACCATTTTTGATGTTCAAGGCGAGCAAGAATGTTGGCAACTTTGGTTCAGTTTCTCATTTCTGCATTTGCAAAATTGTAAAATAAAAGATGTAAAATAATATGTAAATAAGAGTTAGTTTTACTTAAATCAAATAAATAGTAGCAATCCTGCAACCCGATCTTGTTCCACAATAATACAATCGATTAACAAATTCTAACAATCAACATTGACGTGTTCGCACGAGCGTCTCGATCGCGATGGATTCAGGAGCCGATGGTATCTCTATTCAAATAGTTCCGACTGTCACATCGATAGTTATCGATACTCGCTATTGTTGCCAGTTCGAGAGATACGATCGCTGAGTGACTGGCTAGTGTTGGGGTAGCTTGTCGATATCGAACGGGTCGGGATTCTCTTGAGGAAAGTAAAAGTGATTCTGGAGTGTTTTTGACAGGCTGAGAAATAGTTGTATGTATTTGGAAAAGGGTGTAGGTGCGAGTTAGATTTTTATGGCACACTTTAGTAGTCGTCTTTTTAATATGACGAGTTTATGCTGTTAATAATACAGGCCAGATCAAACCTACTCTGTTTGATTTACAAAAATATATTGAGTTCAATGTTTTTGTGAACTCTACTGTTTTTATAGGACTTTCTTCTCCATTTTAGCAAGTCATACGAGTGCCGTATATTCGTATCTGCAAACGTGTTTCATAAAACAACAAAGCTGCAGCTGTAAGCCAGTTCCGGCATTTCTCCAATCTTGATCTCGGATTATCTCAGGGCCACGCATCGTTAGGTGGCAATGGCGACCGATAACCATCTATGGGGCGGTTTGGAACTTTCAGTATGTTGGCTTTACAGTTTTTGAGTGCAGTACCTTTAGTTTTAGTTTTTTTTTTTTTGGTATTTTATCATTATAATATAACTTCACATCATATACCGGCTTCGCACGATATCTTTATTAACCTAGAGAAAAGACAGAGAACCCCAATTCAAAAATATCTAAATCACATAAAATTATTCATGTCTTTGTCAGGACATGAATAATTTTATGTGATTTTATTTTTGAATTTTATTTTTGATTTAATTTTTTATCTTTGTCAAGACAGCAATAGCAGACAATTATGTCATTCAGCATCAGAAATCTATTTAAAATCAATCACTTACATTAGTGAGCCCTCACCATATTTCTTGGCAAACTCGCAACGAACGATAGATGTATTGCACTTATGTATAAATGAGCTGTCTAAAGCAGGCCTATATGTTGCCACACAGTGTTGAAATCAAATGGTCCAAATAATCTATGTCCAACATAATTCACTTTTGTTAAGTATATTATTTCTCCTTTGTCCTTATAACAGCTACGAGGGGCACCATAGCGCGCAGTCCGCGAAATACGAATTTCCAATAATCAACCTTGGCTAACACAACGCAGCGTTGCTTATCGCATGTCCGGAAAATGACCTTGAATTTCAAAAATAAAAAAAGATAGACTTACGTATGCGGTATAGAGTTGCTTTATGCATGTCGTTCTTTAAGCACTAAAGCACTCGGCGGGTAATGGCATATACTAAGTCAAACTCAATAAACCTTACACACTGAGCTCCACAACAGCTAAAGCGAGCGCAGATGATTTGTGAGAGCTTGACATTGTCGCCTTTATTGCTTATACGCTACAAAGGTCCAACGGGTTGCGCTTATCAGATGCAACGTTGCGCAGAAACGCTGGTGAAAATTGCTGATCTTTCTCATATTACCTTAGCTGAGGATTAGAATGTGTGCTAAGAAAATAATAAAATGGAAGAAAATAAATGAGGTAACAGAGTTGGCAGTATGTTTTGTTTGTGTAAGTATTTTTTAAACCATAAAGCGAATGATAGAGCGTTCGTTTGAAAGCATTTGAAAAATATGAACGGCTTTAAGTAATAACACAATGATGTAAAAGTCAAAGTCAAAGTTGGTTGTTGACTGCCTCGGTGGCTCAGTTGGTAGTGAATCTGCCTGCTGAGCTTGGGGGCGTGGGTTCGATTCCCACCTAGGGCAAACATTTATATGATGAACATTTGTGTTTGTTCTATGTCTGGGTGTTAACATATATTTTTAAGTACGTATTTAAAAATATCTAAGTATGTATATCAGTATCTGGCAGCCATAGTACAAGCTTTGCTTAGTTTGGGGTCAGGCGACCCTGTGTACAAGTGTCCGAATTAATTAATTAATTTATTTAAAGTCAAATGCCTTTATTCAATGGGCATTGAAAGATACACTTATGAACGCCAAAGTTATAAAAATTACTCAAACGCCTTGTTCGGAATAAAAAGCCACTACTCAGATTACTACTACTACTACTACTACTATTACTACTACTATAGCACTACTTGTGTATGCGACTATAGGGCCGTCTGCTCGTTTGCTGCTATTCCTCTAAAAATATTTTATTCTCATCTTTTAGTTAATTTTGAGATATCGAATTTCACTTGTTTTGTTTAACATCAAAGAGAGCAAACAAATTCCGAAAAATACCTTCTGTGAACTGAGTCAATATTAAATTTACTCACATTTTACGCTAAGCACATTGACGTTTGATTATTCTGTTTATTTTACCCAAACTCTGAATAAACATTCAAAATTTATTCATTTTCAGCTTGAGGAAAAAATGTCAGAAAATACGAACATCATAAAAAATGTTGACCTTTCCTTCACAAGCTCACATCAATAGATTAATAGCTAGGATATGATAATATTTTATTAGAATAGGTTCCATCATAACCGTAATGTGATATTATTTAGTCTTATTACATTACCATTTTTATTTGTTTTGTGTCAGCTAATGCAAAAGGAATATTTCCATCAAATACGATTGTCTTTTGAACAATACAGATTTGACAACTATACGAAGTGACATGATATTATAATCGACTAGCAACCCGCCCCGGGTTCGCACGACACCCGTAAAATTATCTTACATATCACGCCTTTTCCACGACGGGGCAGGCAGAGGTGTAATACAACACCCACACTTCGACGGACAATATTCAGTCCCAAATGTGACAGGGGGCGAGCTTGTCGCCATACACCGGGCTCCAGTCATGTAGCAGATGACATACAATACGCACCCAATTGCTCACCCAATGAAAAAATTGGTGCGTCCCGTCGGCTAGGTTCGAACCCGCTCCCTCTGGCTTGAGAGGCGGGCCTTCTGCCAACTAGGCCATTATCTTACTGTGGTTGAAAACCGCATCAAAATCCGTTGCATGCGTAGTTTAGGTCAAGTATAAGCGGATATACAGACAGAGAGACAGGCAGACGCGGAAACCGACTCTGTTTTATTACTATGTAATGTAGAGATTATGACAGTCTGAATTAACGAAAAATGTTGCGGTCCTTATTTAATAAACTGCAATAAAAAGGCAGCGAAAATAGGTATAAAACACTTAAAAACAAAAAGTATCAAAACCAACATCCATAAATTACCTCTATTCCATCCTTTCACACTTCATCTACGATCAACTTACAACTTGCATCTGATTCAAACTTCAAACTAAACAAATACTATTTATGTAACTGGGAATCGATAAAACAATCTCTACTTTGCAAAGTTCAACCGAGTTATCAACAATCGAACAGACTGTCGACTTTGTCGGATCCGTCAGCGAGCTTATCGATGTTCTCGCGGATGTATTGACATCACTACGTGTCGATAGTGCGGGGAAAGTGGCACGATAATGAGACACGTTGAATCAACTGTTTCACAATTATAACGATCCTTGGATCTTACTTAAAGAAGTTGTCAAACGATTCGAAATTAAGTGTCGACAATGTTGGTTTTGATCCACAAAACATGCCAAACATGGCGTTTAGATCGACAAGATTGATTCCATCTATGTCAATGGCAAAGTCGATAAAAAATATCGTATTTGCACTACCCGATGTGTATTGTGTCGTTTTTATTAGGTTTATTTTTCTTCCGAAATAAAAAAAAGTTTTAATAAACCATGTCAAAGAAACTTTAAAGGCTTACTTTTTAATTCATTTTTGTATGTAGTTATGCAATTAAGTGGAAGTACCGACATACTCGCCTTAATCTTTATCGTACAACATTTTATCGATAACATCCTCCAAGATTACATCCTTTAGGTCAGGATACATCACTAGCACGCTAGAGAGTAGTGCAGTGAAAACAGATGGCACGATAAATTCTAGCTGAGAATGCGACAGAGCCTATTTATTTGCGTGGTTTGTTTAACAATAAGGGAAAAGTTTGTTTTAACCGCACTGTGGTTACACCACACGCAAACATTCCTTCAAGGGACTGGGCGATGTTTGCTGTTAGTTTATTTAATTGGTACTGAACCTCAACAAAATGATGCTAACTTTTTAAAAGAATTCAAAGATTTTAAGGAATGGTGCAGAAACCAGGATAAAATATAACATGTCGTCACGCCTTTCCCCCGAAAGGGCTGGCAGCGGTGTAATACAACACACACACTTCGCCTGATGATATTCAGTTCTAAATGTGACAGGAGGCGAGCTTGTCGCCATACACCGGGCTCCAGTCACGTAGCAGATGACATACAATACGCACATATGTTCACATAATGAACAAATTGGTGCGTGCCGTCGGCTGGGTTTGAGCCCGCTCCCTCTGACTTCAGAGGCGGGCTTTCTCCAACTAGGCTATCATCGCTTAGAATATTTAAAGGATAAAGGCGTGTTTTTTAATTAAAATTCATGCATATAATCATTTTTATGTTCGCCTGCTTCTACGTCAATGCGCAAAATTTTAAATGTGGAAATTTGAGAATTTCGTGAGAATTTTTTAGTTCAATCGATTTTATTATCCTTACTAATATTATAAAAGCGAAAGTGAGTTTGTTTGTTATGTTTATACAACTACTCACTCAACCAATCATCATGAAATTTTGCATATTTGTTCCAGTTTGGTCCAGAAAGGGACATGGGATACCTACTTTTTATCCCAAAAAAAAAATGCTGCCGTGGGACCGCGGCTAAAATCGCAAGGCGTAGCTAGTACATTATAATATTTAGTTACATTATAGTTAAGTGACATTGTAATCATTTGTCTCATTTCTCGTATCCTCTCCATCTTAAGGTTGCCTGGAAGATATCGCTTTTAGCGATAAGGCCGCCAGTTGTTACACTACATAATAAGTTTTATTATAATTGTTCTCTTGGTAGTTTGTTATTTGTGGTGTGAACAATAAAGAGTTTATCTGTAAGTGTCTGTGTGAGTCTGTCTGAGTAATCAGTAGAATTCGGTATTCATTCTCATTGCGATTTTTGATCACGATTCTATCTTGGAATCAAAATGTAAATGTGTACTTTTTTCATTAACATTGCAACAGCGAATCGTATTATAAGTTTTAAGTTAACACAAAACCCCAAATAATATTATTTCATTCTGAAGCATAATGTCGAACAAAATCTATTCGAAACTTTTATACCTACAGCCAATACAAAACGTGACTGCTGCCTCAATGATACTTTTTACGGGTATTTCGTTACAGAGCAAAAAAGTAAATTTCAATGATAATTCCATTGTGAAATTCAATACGTTGAATTAAGTTTTTTTTTTTGTTGAAATGGTAGAGTACGAGTTTTTTGTTTAACTGCGACCGTTAAGGGAAACGCGGTCAGATATAGTCTGTTTTTGGGCAAATAACGCAATGGTTATGGTTATGACTGTACAAACACGAATTACTATAAAATGCTCTTTGCAGTCAAGTATGTAGTATGTTATAAGGTTGGTATCTTAGTGCAATGCAGGAAATGAAAACCACGAACCTATAAAAAAGCAACCCAAAAAGTAATTTGTTCAGTAGTGATGTTGAATTTAGTTAAATTATCGATAATAATTAAATTAATTATTATCGATAATTAAAAATTAATTAATTAATAATTATTAATTAATTAATTTAATTAATTAATTAACAAAAATGTTAATTAATTAATTTAATTAATTAATTAATTATTGCCAATCAACGTGGCAATGCCGCCAGCATTCTGGGGACCTTTCCTTCCACTAATGGTCTTTTAGTTTAAATTTGTGTGATTTATTTAGTTAGTTTAAGTTCTAGTTTTTAGTTAATAGTTTAAGTTTTCTTTAATTTTCTGTTTTTATTTTAAGTTGTGTACAAATAAATCTTTCTAATTATCGATTATAATTAATATGTGTACAGACATCTATTTTAGACACAGATAAACCGTACTATAAATACTACCAGGTTTCATTGATTTTAGACCAGTTACACAGAAAAGTAATTCGTCTATCGCTGCACAGTTTCGATTTGTACCAGCGATTTTGTGTAATATTTTAATCTTATACTCACCAAATTGCGTTGTACCAAATTAGACCATTTTTTTTTTTGTTGATTATAATAATTATCACCATGTAATGACCTACAAAAACTAGTATAACAATCAAGATCCTACAAAACCAAATTAACCAAATTACCTCAAAAAAAAGAAACATGAGCGTTCACAGAAACAGTTTGA
Source organism: Peribatodes rhomboidaria (assembly GCA_911728515.1). Taxonomy (NCBI): domain Eukaryota; kingdom Metazoa; phylum Arthropoda; class Insecta; order Lepidoptera; family Geometridae; genus Peribatodes; species Peribatodes rhomboidaria. The sequence goes on from OU452184.1 coordinate 15,447,300, forward strand.
ATTTTCCGCATTTTTGTTGCATTGACTGTTGAAGGCGCTTCATGTCTGCGTCTACTTCAGCAAAGTGTACCTCACTACTCTTGTATCGACGACCTAACGTCAGCAAATGCCAAGTCATGAACTAGTAATTATTTAAAGTATTCATTAATTCGCTTAGCTCTCTAATTGTACTCCAGTGGCTGGTAAAGTGAAATAAATGGTTGTTACGCGAGATGAGAGCCAACGGCTCAGGAGCTTAACGATGGTTCTAATTTAATGTTCTGTGGACTCATTAACTTAATTACAATTTTTGTATTGGTTTTGGAGCCAAAAACAAAGGTAATAAGAATTATTGAAACAAAATAATAATAAACAACAATTGGTTTTTGGCTATTTTATCATATTGTTTTTTTTTGTCATTTTAGATAAATTAATAATTTAGACGTTTTTAAAAGTACATATATCGTTGGCAAAAGAATTACTTTATCTAGTAGCTAACATATATTTAAATATATATAAGTTTAAATATATATATTCTGGGTGCGCCCGCAATTTCACCCGCGGGTTAAAAGTATCCTATGTTCTATTCTAGACTATAACCTATTTCTGTGCCTAATTTCATCCAAATCTTTTCTGCCGTTCTGGCGTGAAAGAGTAACAAACATCCATCCATCCATCCATCCATCCATTCTTACAAACTTTCACGTTTATAATACGTATATAGTCTAGAATAGCACATAGGATACTTTTTAACTGCGGGTAAAACCGCGGGGTGCAGCTAGTTACAAATAATTCAAATCAAATTGATACATACCACACTATAGTAAGTTACCTAATAACCTGCTCTAATTAAATGAAAAAAATGCGCAATCAATAACCCACCCGCAGATATATTTCTTTCAAAGATTTTCTTTTCAAAAAGAATGTCATTGTTCTTTACCTCAGTCTATTTTAATTAATCTCAGAAGCTCTCGTTTCTTTTTTGCAATAAACCCGAGATGATTAATTAGTTGTCAAAGTAATCTTGCAGTGAAGCTAGATTAAGTTCTGGGGGCCTACCATGACATTTTCTTGCCATGATGGTTACATTTTGTTGTAGTCGCTGCGCGACCGCGAATCGTATCGCCGCTCAATAAGGTCCATGGTCGCGCAGCGTCGAAAACAAAACGTAACCATCATTTTTTTTTACAACAAACAAGGCATGCGTTTGACCACTGACTCGCCTGATGGGAAGCGTCGACGTGATCGAAGCTGTAACACGCTTGCCTAGGAGATACCTATTCACTTGACTCTTAAACACCCCCGGATTGTATTTAGATGGAAAGACAGACGCAGGCAACGAGTTCCACACCTTTTTTTTAAGAACTGCAGACAGTTCTTACAAGAAAAGTTGGCTTGAAATGCTCAGTGCGTTTTGGCGGAATTTCCGCCCTCAGAGGGTGTCTCTTACTAGTGCGCCTGGTACAATTATAAAAGTACGGTGATGGCTGGATCAGGTCGTACAGTTCTTGTGCACACTCGCCGTAGCGTATTCTGTCGAATACCGACAGCCTGGCCACTTCACGCCGGTGTGACAAGCTCTTGGCATCTTATCATGGCAACAAGATGTCATGGTAGGATTGGTAGGCCCCTGGAACTGGTGTCTGCATGTCTTAGGAGGAGGGTGGGCCTGAGCCGAAGATGGTTTGTTTTAGAGGCAAGGTAGATTAGGTCTGTAGCAGTTTGTAATTATTGAAATAAGAGGCAGATTTGAACTAAGATTTAGGGTAAATATTAATTGCAGAAAGTTTTTTGGTTGAAATTTCAGTTTCAAACTCAAATATGTAGTTAAGTCATTAATTTTACTGAACATGGGTTTAGTAAAGTTAAATATAGTATTTTTTTTTTCATTTTAAAACTTCTTCGCCGTGGTTTAACCGCTAGGGTATTCGAAAGTTTGTAACTTTACACAGTCCAAAAATTTCATTTAGATTAGAAAGTATTTGCATTTAAAATAACATTTCAGAATTACTGTTTTACTAAAAATTCTAGAGTTCTAGACTATACAAAAACTGTTGGTAGAGCACCAGAAAAACTATTAGTAATTAAGTACATTATGATTTTATGAAACGAGAATTAGTTTCCATCCGCAGTTAATTCGACAGTTTAATAATAATAACAATCATAAATTCGGGACACTTCCACACACGGTCGCCTGACACCAAACTAAGCAAAGCTTGTACTATAACTGCCAGAGACTGATATACATATACATACTTGGATATTTTTTAAATTCATACTTAAAATAGATATTAACACCCAGACTTAGAACAAACACAAATATTCATCACATAAACGTTTGCCCTAGATGGGAATCAAACCCACGCCCCCAAGCTCAGAATGCAGGTTCACTACCAACTGAGCCAGCGAGGCAGTCAAATTTTCCATAGTAATCAATAGAGTTCGAAGACGGGTATGAGCAGTGGCGCACTTGTAGCGTCTCACTCAACTGCCGTCTTTGTACTTCTTCACTCTACAAAACTTCAAGGCTAGAGTGAATAAGTACCTTATTGGTCGTCGTGCTCCATCTTAGACCACAACGTCACTTAACATCAGGTGAGTTGGTGGTCAAACGCCGACCTATACTACATAAAAAATAAAAAATAAAAGTTTCCAAAGTAACCAAGCACAATTTTTTCCATTAAAAAAAATTATTAACCTTTCTATCGATATCGATAATTTAAGCACTAACCCAGTCCCATCACTACATTGACAAGTACTTACTTACCAAAGACGCTTGCAAAAACCACAAGTTCTCCGCGTCATGCAGTCTGCGGACCATGTCGGTGCCACTGCACTTCAAATAAAAAACAACCAACCAAACCACCAACGAAACACGCCAAAACCAACCTTAACACCAACCAAGAAAACACAATTAACCCGCAAGAAGATTTAATTAGCAATTCATACAAGTATGACTACGTACCTGTGTTACCAAAAAAGAAAAAAGTGATAGTAAAAGTTTATGCTAATATAAGTTTTGCAGGTAACGATATACGAGCCGTAATTGAATGTCAAAATGTTGGCGATAGCTGAGACAAATGGCGTTACTTTATGGATAGACTTGTTCAACTTAACATTTTGTCTGGTTACACAACCTTGTGAAGAGGAAACGAAGTTAATAGCAGACACTATGTATGTATGTATGTATGTATGACTTGACCGGTCGTATTAAATTCAGGTTTTAAACGAAGAACCAATTTGACTCAAGTACTACAAATAATTATATTATTCACTACGTAATCTTTTTAGTTTAAAAAATCTCTTAACAACTTCAAGCCTTTTAATAGCAAAATGGTAGCGTTTATTATACTTTACCTGTGACTTTACTAAGAAACACCATCACAAAATGATTTTGTAAAAAAAAAACGTTACAATAGCAAACAATGAATCAACACATTCATATATTTTACTTAAGTATCATCACGTCTTTCCCCCAAAAGGGTTTGCAGAGGTGTATTAAAATATCCACACTTCGCCGGACTACATTCAGTCCCAAATGAGACAGGGGTGAACCTGTCGCTATACATCGGGCTCCAGTTACGTAGCAGATGACTGATAATGATTAAATAGTCACAGATGTTCACTTAAGAACAAACCTTCGGCTGGGATCGAACCCGCTCCCTCCGGCATGTGAGGCTAGCCTTCTCCAATTATAGACTGCAGTGCATCAATACGTTTGTATTTTTCGATGATATTAAACTTAACAATGGCTTATTTATTTTGAAGGCTTTTATTTTAATAAAAATCCTACTTTAATATTATAAACGCGAAAGTTTGTAAGAATGGATGGATGGATGTTTGTTACTCTTTCACACCAGAACAGCTGAACAGATCTGGATTAAATTTGGCACAGAGATAGATTATAGTCTAGATTAGCATATTTAACCGCGGGGCGCAGCTAGTAAAGAAATAAAACATACTAATGAAGAAAAATTAACCTAATAAATTAAGGCCTAACTGACATATATATATACATACATATATTTTTTAAATACATACTTAAATAGATATTAACACCCAGGCATAGAACAAACACAAATGTTCATCACATAAATGTTTGCCTTAGATGGGAATCGAACCCACGCCCCCAAGCTCAGAAGGCAGGTTCACTACCAACTGAGCCACCGACTTCCGAGGCAGTCAAAAATCACTTAACTCCTTTCCACGTGCTATTGAGATCATATCAATTTAATTTTATGTTATTAACTTTAAGTTATGAGTGTGTATGATGTAATAAATAAAAGTTTTTTGCAGGTAACGAAACGTGTAATTAGGTTCGGATTTATATGTGTATGTGTAGAATAAGTTATTGATGTGTATTATTTCATAATTATTGATTTATAAAAAGTTTAACTGGTGATTAATATGAGTTCAATTATTTATTTTTGAAATAGAAAATAAAATAACAGCAAAACCAAATACGAAAGTAAGTCAATGTCTGGTTACCTTTTTTTTACCACCAAGCAGCTGAGCTGATCTTGATGAAGTTTAAAATTAAGATAGTTTTTTTTAAATTACATAATAGGCTTGCGTTTGGCCGCCAACATGCCTGATGATAAGCAGTGATGCGGCCTACGATGGAGCACGCTTGCCTAGAAGAAACCGATTCACTCGAGACTTGAAGACACCCAGATTATAAGAGTCAGGGAACACACAGTCTGGCAGAGTATTCCACACTCTAGCGGTCCATATATAGCGGATAGTGCGTTTCAATAGTTATATTCGAGAAAAAAAAACTGGACTACTGCAAGTATTAGCTCGATATATCCATGTATGCTCGATATTAGCCATGGTTTTATTTGGCTATAAGATATACATAGGATTAGAAGCTTGATGTCATTAAGTCTTATTATGCTATTTCGTTTATTGGCTACACTTTATTGGTCTAGTTATTTCTTTTCTTAACATCTCGTTTACTTCTGCTCGTTCGTCAAAACTGTAACTTTCGACACTAAAAAGCTTGCTTGCATCATTAAGTTAGCAACAACATCATCTGCTTCATTTGCCACTGAACGCTTTTAGCAAAGCTTTCGTTTTTCTTTCAAAGAAAATCATCAATGGTTACTGAACACATTCAACAACACGCTTTAATACCAAAGTAGGTAATCGTTTTTCTTATTACGGTTCCAATTACATGGCTCCACACTGAATTAAAAAGTTGCATCACCTGCTTCATTTTCCACTGAACGCTTTTAACAAAGCTTTCGGTTTTCTTTCAATGAAAACCATCAATGGTTAATGAACACATTCCACATCACGCTTTAATACCAAAGTAGGTAATCGTTTTACTTACTACGCTTCCATTTTCATGCCTCAACACTGAATTTAAAGGTAGTTAGCATGGTACAACAATATACTCCGCCAGGTATAGCATTCAGAACCACGTAGTGACGTCAATCGATGCTTAAGCAAGACCGAAATAAATCATTTACAACAAGTTCGAAAGAGACGAATGACGATGACGTCATTACGTGTTTGCTGAATGCTAGACCTTGTTTTGTTGGATCATGGGAAGTATTAAATTCAAAGCCAGTTCTGTTACGACAGGAATACCTCAAGTGAATGTGAAATTGATATAATCTCGTTAGGTAAAGGGATATGATCCGGTTAAGGCTTCCGATAGCGTATGGGTACTTACGTAGCTGATTGATTTATACGGATATCGTACTTCCTCTTAATTGATAAACCGATAGACTGTGTGTTTCATTGAAATATAAGTACTAGGTACTAGCGAATCTGTTCCAAACAAAAAACGTTACGCGACTTCGACTGCCTCGGTGGCTCAGTTGGTAATGAACCTGCCTTCTGAGCTTGGGGGCGTAGGTTTGATTCTCACCTAGGGCAAAGATTTATGTGATGAACATTTGTATTTGTTCTATGTTTGGGTGTTAATACCTTGTAAGTATGTATTTAAAATATGTATATCAGTATTTGACAGCCATTGTACAAGCTATGCTTAGTAATCGTATCGCCGCGCAATAAGTCGCGCAACGTCGCAAAACGTAAGCAGTAAGATGTCATAGTAGGATGCACGTTTTTATATCAAGTTTATATACATACTGTACATTCTTCATTCCTATTGGTTAATCTCGGCTAGTTTTAGTCCATGGTATATATTTACCTGAAACAAAAAAAAAATACATTAGTTTTGTATAGTTTAAATTCAGATGAGCCTAAAAAGTATAAGAATATAGATGTAAAAAACCCCGACTAGCTAAGATCTCTCCTGAATAATTCACATTTCAAACAAAAAAAAAACAAAATCGTTTTATCCCTTCGGAAGCTACGATGCCACAGACACACACATACACACACACACACACACCCCGTCGCATTTGCGTCGGGAGTCAATAAAAATCAAAATGACAGCATTATTTAAGCACTCGTAATTAGTAATCTTTAAGTTATGTGACCTGTTTTACATAATGTAAGTACAAATGATAGTCTAAAATTAAACATTGCAATAGCATGGTCTAGCGTCACTATCGAAAGCTTTATCTAAAGGGTTCAGCTGTCGGTGACCGCAGTGATTAATGTGGTGTAAACGCGCTGTTACTGCTGCTTAATTACAATAATCCTTATCGTAAGTACTCGCTGGTGTTTATGTAAAAATATCTTATGCAAATTATGTTAAATTATCTCTTGAAAAGATAATCTATGAGAGATATAGGGATGCTGGGGAGAAAAAGTCGGTTAGGTTCGTAGATTCATCGGACATCTTTTTTTTGACGACGCTCAGGTAAAATTAGTTTTAAATCCAGATTGATGACTGAGCGTCGTTTTAGAATGCGGCTCTCAGTAAGGCCTACTGTCCAAGTAAACCGCACGTCATGCGCACGCTATCGTTAATTGACTATTGCTTGCATCTTGCGTTCAAAAAATCTACACTATGACATGTCTACGGAGCGGCAATGTCACGTTTACCTGTCGTCAGCGTTAGTCCTGCGTTCGTCCTGCATTCGTCAAATGACGCGTCTGTTGACAGTGTGCCTTAGGCACACACTGCATGACTGAGGACACACTGTCCACAGTCGCGTCATTGACGTGCGGTTTACGTGGACAGTGGGCCTAAGTGTTTGATCATCAACCAGCCTGTAGGTTTGCAACGATGTGATTGGATTGACAATATAAATGCAAAGTTACTAAATAAAATTAAAATAGCCTTTATTTCTATCGCATCTTCACTTTTACATGTTGTTTATTTTACATGTTGTTTATTTTACATGTTGTTTTTTTCATTAGTAGTTAATTTTAATAAAATTAACTAGTAAACATTAAATGTTGATTTTGACGTTTGCCCTTCTCTACAGGTCACATTCCTCCGGAATATAAATTTATTTCCCAAAAATAAATCATATAAAAAAATCCAAAAACGAACTTGACAAAAATAGTCGATCTAATTATTGAACCTACTCACAAAATTTTAAGAGAATCAGTTAAGAAATGCGACCTGTAGACAAAGACAGAGATCCAGACAGAATTCGGCCATAAGCTGAAGCATAAACGCTTCGCTCGATAACACTCGTTTGATCGATAAAGTTGCTAATAACATTCGTTCGCAACAACCATTTCACAGATACTAAAACAAACACGACTCCAACAATTATAACAACGTTTTCATAACAAAGCTTTATGTTTGTGTTGGATAAAACATTGTTTTCGTAAGGAATTAGGGTCTAATTTGCTTAGTAGGCCGTCAGATACCTACTCCTCTTAAGGTCAGGGAAACTAGGCTAACCTAATAAGAATGGCACTCTGAATCGATTAACCCACCAGTCCTACCACAGATCCACATGAAGCTTAAACGAAAATCTGGGGGTCGCAATCGCAATAAACAACGTACGTTGTCGTAAAATAATTGGTAAATCGAAAATGCAAAAAAAAAATTGAATATATACAATGATTGTGACTTTTTTAAATGTAGAATAGGTCGACGTTTAACCACCAACTCGCCTGATGTTAAGCGACGTTGTGGTCTAAGATGGAGCACGACGACCTAGAAGGTACTTCACTCTAGCCTTGAAGATACCCAGGTTGTAGTTAGTCGGGAATACAGACGATGGCAAGGTGTTCCATTCCCTAGCGGTTCGTATCAGAAAGGTGGCGCAAACCGTTGAGTTTAGTTTAGTTTTACTAGCGGTTAATAATGTGCTATGTACTAGACTATAACACTGGTCAACAGCGACTTTGTTGCTCTTGAAGTAAGAGTGGTTTCGAATTATTCTACGTCAACAATTTAAGAAAATGTGGATAGTTTTGGAATATTAGCTCTAGTTTTTTTAAAATCTTCGTTTTCACATTGCACTATAATAATAGTCAATGTTCCAAAGCAGAGGGAGAGAGAGAGAGAGAGAGCAGTAGTATAAATTTAATTGAGCCAAACCAGTACTTTTATAATATTCGAAAATTGGCCACTTGAAAAGATAGAAATATCCAGGGCAACAAAAAATTTTTTTTTTGTTGAGCTGTGTTCTAACTCTGGGCCAAATTTCATCCAGATCCGTTCAGTCGTTCTGACGTGATTGAATCCATACATTAACATTTTCGTAGATATTTATAAAAATTAGTGTAATACGAGCATGATATAATGTTAATAACGAAATTATTATACAGCATTAAACACATTTTTTTTTATACTTATTATAAATAGCACAGTCTTTGATCTTTATGATCATCAATAAAAGTATTTCGTTAACTGCAACTTTACATAAAGAGCATTCTATAATCCAGCTTCCAAATGCACAAGTGAAATCTGTTTTAGATTCGATAGATCGGGACTATTGATATCGATAGTCCCGATCTTATCGACAAACGTCGATCATTTCCCTCAAGGCAAACATTACGAAGGGTAGTTAGTCGATCAAACACAAAAACTGACATATCGAGAACAAAGAACGATCGAATCGCGAGCCGGAGGCAGCACTATTTAGATTAATGATTAGAGATAAGATAATTACAATTTAGCAATACAATGGACTGAAAGAGAAAGGTGTGACAATAGTAATGTTGTCATTTCGAATCCAAGGTTATTAATGATCTATGAATTAATTGTAACCTTTTGAGCGTCATCACATAGTAACCCAAGATTATTCCCAAACTACTTCTTTAAGAAATAAAATAAATAAATATATTTTTTATTTCTTTTGAGTAGTAACAGACGCCGTTTATGGGATTCTATTATATTCAGAACAAAATAATAAAGTACTTTGGCAACAAATAAACCATCAAAAACGAATTTCCGCGCAATGTTTGACTGCCTCGGTGGCTCAGTTGGTAGTGAACCTGCCTTCTGAGCTTGGGGGCGTGGGTTCGATTCCCACCTAGGGCAAACATTTATGTGATGAACATTTGTGTTTGTTCTATGTCTGGGTGTTGATATGTATTTAAGTATGTATTTAAAAATATCTAAGTATGTATATCAGTCACTGGCAGCCATAGTACAAGCTTTGCTTAGTTTGGGGTCAGGCGACCGTGTGTGGAAGTGTCCAAAATTTAAAAAAAAAAAAAAAAAAAATGTATGCCAAGCCATTGCACCAAGGCAATATTTTATTGTTATTTCAATACTTTGCAAGCATGATTTACTAGCAACTCAAATATTTTATTGGGCCGGTTTTTTTTGTCAACTATAGACATCGGTGTGATCACGTACAGGGCCCGTAGCTGTCATTTCATTGCGATAACATTGCTGAGGTTCTACTGAGGTTCAGTCTCTGACGCTGCGCAAGATATGCAAATCGTTTATCGCGCAATAAGGTTTATGGTTGCGCAGCGTCGGCGGCTGACTGAACCTAAAATCATCTCAATAAGATGTGGAACCTTACGCTCGTCAAGTATTGGTGACATTGGCGCTTAAAAGGTTAATAATTAATATGTCGTGGGAGTTGGTCAGTGGTTAATTGATGGACGGAGTGGACGGAATTATCTCGCGTGGTCTATGATCTAGACTATTAGTCTCAGAGAACAGCTAAATGGCGTGTGACTGCGACCAGATGAGAGTCGACCGAGTATTTACTAGACTATTTCAAGTGAAATATGCACTAAATGTAGACTGCAAGTTTAGTACAAGTGCAAATTTAATTCATAAACAGCTAGTATTTTGCATGTGGTTCGTGGGACGATTATGCTGCAGATAATTATAGAAAGCGCCACCTAGTTTCTTTCTCTTTGAACTAAAATAATTACAACTCTTTATTTTCACTTAATTATGAATGCGAAAGTTTGTGTATGGTGTTTGTTTATAATTTCTTTACGCTCAAACAGATCGGTTTGAATGATATTCGGAATCCAGATAGCTTATGACCCAAATTAACACGTAGGCTTATAGTTTTTATTTAAATGCTAAGAACACTTTTACATTATAAAGCAAATGTAATCAAAAATTCACTCAACAGCCTTTTTCTTGCCGCTAATAATGTCATCAGTCCGGCCCGTTAAACTGAGTTAAACTGTCAACCTGCTGACTTGATTCATGTCCCAAAAACGTGTGAACCATTGATTTTCCCGCTCCCATAAAAGCTACATAATATAATGCTCGAAGCCAAAAAAAACATGTTCAAAAGCCCCTCAGAAAGCTCAATGATTGACAGGTGACCGGTTGTCATCGAATCTTTAATTCATTTCGTCATTAAAACGTAACTTGATCATTAATTCGAATCATTATAAAGTGTTGAAATGCTTGATATAGTACCGTGTTGGAATCTTAGCTTGTTAGCCCAGATATAGGTACGAACACACCCGAGCGAGAGATACGACTGCAGCTTTGAATGACAGTTAGTTCACCAAAAAAAATGTTTAGTACGAAGTTTTACTTGCATTTTTGGGTTAAAACTATTGAATTTTGAGCTAATTACGATAAAATATAGCATTGTTATATTGACAAACAAATTCGTAGTAAAAGTACACATATGCTACTATTATGTCAGCTAATATACTGGTAAGTATATGTCAGGGTGCTATGACGATCCTACGAGACATTTATTTTAAGTCTTTACTTCGAAGTAAGCAACATAAGTTGCAGCGCTATAAACCACCTTTTTAGTGAGTAATGTACCTAAGTGTTATGGTCAATTAAATAGAACTAGTTTTATAATAATGACGTAGTTTAAAGTAACATACTGTTATTTATATAGAAAGTTCATGTAATATTTTTTGTCTAGTTATTTGTCTTTCTTGTTTCCAATTTTAAGTTTTTACGACTTGTGCTAGGTTATGCGTTCGCATTCGTATCAATCGCTTAGGTGTGTCCAGAGATTAAGTTCGGCGTTATATGTTCTTAAGATATTTTCCCGTATAAGGTAGCAGTAAGATTGTAATTGACAGTAGATAATTCGTTGCTACGCACTGCGGCTTTTGGGACAGCGTGGCCAGCTGCGTCGGATAGATTATGTGGGTAGATATGTATTTAAACATATAGAACACGCGTGTTCACAGTAAGCGTTGTGCTTATTATTTCCTAGCTGCGCCTCGCAGTTTCACTTGCAGTTAAAATGTCTCTAGGACAAATTTCGTTCAGATCTGTTCAGCCGTTCTGGCGTGATTGAGTTACAAACTTTCGCATTATTATATTAGTGTTTTAATAACTTTGAGCAATTTTCAAGGACATCAAAAAAATCAATTGTAAATTGTCAAAAGGATTGTTTTATCTTGAGGAAAGCTGTTAACTTACGATAAATGCGAATATGTATTAATGCTCTTACGAACACTGACACTAACTTACCATTGGCTAAAGGTTTTTTGACATTTCATCTAGAAGGAGACGACAAGCGAAGAGAGCAAGACAAAGTACTAATGAGCCAAGTAAACGCGTTTTTATGGAATTTGCAGAACTTCGGTAAGCCATAAAAGTATTTAGCGTTATTTTTCGTATTCATTTTTCACGAAAAAATGGTATTTTTATAAGAACAAAGAAAAGATTTAATTTTGCAGGCGTCTGCATGATTCGCTTGAGATTCAAGATGAAAGAATTTAATCAATTTCGAACACGATAGATAGAATACATTTACATGTTGCTGCCAAATTCAAGACAAGTCCTAGATTGCGTCACCTCACATACCTAGATAACGGTGATAAAGATATTTAATAAAATATAGTAAGCTGTATTATAAACAGTCACTTAATTATTTTTTTACCAAATAGGGTGTGCATATTATTTTTGTTTTCTTGAGTAACTAAACAATTTAAACATTTTTTTTGTAATAACAATTTTGTAAACATTATATATGTATTGATTTAAATTTTTCAAAATTGCAGAGTTTTTTTTTTAAAGAACAAAATCGCACTGCCATTTTGAAAAATGTCCAAAAACTGACTCAACAAAGATTTCTGTATAACTGTTGAACCTACTCATAACATTTAAGAAAATCGGTTAACAAATGGGGCCTGTATAGGAAGACAGAGATCCAGACAGAATTCGGACATACGAAAGTCTGTAACGAATTAACTTAACTACTACTGGTCCGTTTTCACAATTTCTTGCACCAGTACAAAGCTAGATTATTCCTGAGTGACATAGGCTATAAAACACTAACGGAGCCGCGGGCAAAAACAGATAGTTGCATTTTGAAAAAAAGATAAAACTCGTCGCGTCGTCGTCCAGCGCAACGCCGCGTCGTGCGAAGGTGCGTAAATAGCTTTACGTACTACTGCCATAGTAACTAATAACTAAGCTTTTTCTGATACCCGGACTTATAGCCAACTGACTGGTAATCAGAATCGCCTTTAGTTTGACACTTGAAGAATATTCCAAATGTAAAAAGGAAGCTGATTCAGATAACCAATCATACGCGTCGATACGCTGACGGAATAACCGAAATATCGTGGAGATTGCCAGGGGGTCTACCATGACATCTTATTGCAATGATGGTTACGTTTACGTTTGCCGTAATAATCAGGTAGGCACCCTGACGATAGAAGCGTGGACTCGTCGCGATGTAAAATTTGTCAAAATCCTGAACCCTTTCAGTATCTTTTAATACAAAATCCTTTCAGTAACTTTTGGTAACTGTAGTGCCCGCGGGCGGCTCGTGCGTTACTTGAGCTCTGTGACAGCTGCGAAGCTCGGATGAGGTTTTATTATATCACGTACATTTCACCCCGGGCTCGAGCGCAGATTGAATAATAGAGAGTACAAGCTAAGCTTTATGGCCGCTTCGAGGTGAGTGTTGATTTAGCATCAACACTCACCTCGAAGTCGGCATGGCATCGAAATAGAACATTTTTAAAGTCAAAGTAATGCAGGAATAGCACTACAACACACAAGATCAAACATGACGTTCAGAACAACCAATTTGAAATTGTGAAACCATGGTGAAATTGTGTGCACATGATCCGATCAATTTGTTGAGTCTCAGAGAAGTCTCAGTGCTGGAAAGAGATGTTGCGGGTACCTTGGACAGCCTTTCGGACTACGATGCATCCATACTCAAACAGCTTAAAATCTCCACTAGGCTTTCCACCATCTGCCTGAAAAGAGTGCTCGAGTATTTTGGTCACGTTGCCAGAAAAAAAACGTGATAATTTAGAGAAACTCATAGTCACTAGCAAAATAGAAGGACGGAGATCTAGAGGCTGCAGCCCGATGCGTTGAATCGACCAGAACCGCACTACACTCGACACTTCTGTCTATGATGCTATCTATGCAGGTCGCTGTCAATCGAAGCAGATGGCGCAGCATCGTGAAAGAGAAAATAGTCGGAGGCAGTCACGACCCTCAGAATTGAAGAACAAATGAACAGTGTTTTCAGTTACTTCGGCTTTTTTAGACTTGAGACCGTTTTCTATCACACCAAGAGCAAACTGAAGGTTGAGCACGTTTGCTGAATAATGGTGATGGTTGTTGAAAGCGGCTATACAACTTGGGACGTACGGTATTACCCTCAAGCCTGACCTTTTCTTCTAACAGTTTGTTCAGGATTGCAATTTTAATGAATAGATTTAAAATCTATCTTTGCATCGTCTGTGTACTACCAGCTACAATTTTTGCCTTTAGCAAATATACAAATTACATAAATAAAAATTTACAGAAAAAGTCTAGGTAGGTACTTACTTAAGTATTTATGGTAAAAAAAAACTATTTTTTGTGTTACATTACTCCAAAACACAAAATATGAATTAAGTTATTTTCTTTACATGTCATTATTTTTGTATATTATGTAACCTTTTACTTGCATTAAACCTTGACTATCTGTATTTAAACTTTTTCTAAACATACACCACGCCTCGAAATAGTTAGAATTGTCTTATTTTTCTTTTAAATTTTTGCTAATTCATTTAAATACTATAATTTCATATTTTATCATTTTAATGTAGCAGCTGTGGTTTACATTTCTAGTATTTAAATTGAATTTATATACAAATATTGACCGAAAAACTCTGGCTATCACGTATATCAGGATTTTTTTTTAGTAATCCCACAATACTAAGTAGGTATTTTGATTGTTAAAAAACAAATTTCCTTCTTGATTAAAATTATTTTAGACACTTTTAACAAAGAGCCATTAGGTTTACCTACTACTCATAGAGAGAGAAGATAAGGAGTTTTCTGTGCTACCTACTCCTATTTTATATTCTTTACTTAATTAATTAAAGAAATGAATCAGAGCTATTCATGTCATCTCGCTCGCACAATCACACAATATTGCCAATACGAGTGAGAGGACTCGATTATCTCTGTTTCGTTTCGATTCGTTTATTGACGCAGCTTATATCTACCGTTCCTATAGGTAAGTACTAGTCAAAGTCAAGGACCACCACCTCACCACCACCAATTTCCTAAACAATACAACCACAAGGAATGAAAATGATGTCCTTACTTACTAATATTATAAAATCGGAAAAAAAGTAGTCCTCTCTGTCTGTCTGTTTGTAGGCTTTTCATGGCGAGACGGCTGAACGAATCTTGATGAAATTTGATAATTAGTTACAGTATATCATGAGGAAGGTTTTTGGATGCTATTTTCTAAATAAACGCGAACGAAGTCGCGGGTGACAGCTAGCAAAGATAATAAGCAAGTTGAAATAAAGCTTCCATAAACCGTATTTCAGGAGTATTTCCTGACGCAGAGTTCACAAAGTACGACAGTATTGTTACTGAGCATGCCACGAGCACATTCAGGATAAAGACGTTATCAATTCACGTCAGCCCGTCAAAATAACAACAGCCACCAAAACGACCTCGGACGAAATATACACAGGGACTTGTACTCTACTGAATAAATTTACCCGTAAAGATGGATTTTATCATTTTTTTCTCCGACTGCGATTATTAAATAATCTGATACTTAGTACTTCGACTTCACTTTAGTACATAACTTTTGCCGAAAAATACGAAGACCATACATCCGAAAAATACGAAAAATGTACATAAAAATCGCGCGATCGCGATTTATCGGGGTCGTAAATGGAAACGGGACTTTTCTGACACATTTCCCTATGAAATACCCCATACATGACTTACCTAGTGTGCCTAGGTTTAACTGCACACGTAATGTAAAACAAAAGAAGACTTGCGCGTAGCAAGAACGTACCCTCTTTTATACACACCCATAAATGCTCATACTTTCAAGTCCAAGCATTCTGCCCTATGATTAGTTTAAAATTAGCCCAACCGGCAGGAACCGCGGCGCCGCGTGACCGTTGACATTTGTCATTTGTAAATGGAACGAGCGAGTCCGATCAATGTTTGTAAACTGTTCCACTATGGTTTCAGTGAACGCAAATGCAAGTGCTTTCGTTGGTCACTTGGCTCCGGCCGGCTGGCTATTAATACTTACTGACCTGATCGAAGGAAGAATGTTCTGGAATGTGTCGCTGTTTGAGTCGTGATTTTCCAGTGAAATTCTTTTTTTAGAATAACCAAATAAAACAACTACTACTACTATTTAGACGATTAAGCCCCAGTGTAAATAGAGGGGTGTTTTAAGTTTAGGATGTAAAAATATCATTTGAATACGTTCAGATGTTGTGGTGACTTTGCTAAAAAAGTACATTATTAAAAGAAAAACAAAAACCCGGCAGCAAAATATTGAGCCCTACGTCACGTCCACTATCAAGCCGATTCAAATGACACCTCACATGTCGAAATACATCAAGCTGTTTATGCTGCAGGGCGTGCCAAAGAAACCTCATACATACATACCCATATACATACACTCGACAAACATAATAATAATAAGTTAATAATAATAAGTTTTTATTTCGTGATCACAATCGTGTTGGTACCTAACATTTAAAAAAAATAATATATTACTTGTTAAAGTTATTGTGAGTACCTTTAAGATCACTGTACCCTGTACTAGGTCTCGTCAGAGCCTGTATTACAAGGTACAGTTTTATATACAAGTTTTATGTACAAAATATGTGACTATGTTTGTATAAATGTAGGTTTGTTTATATATATTTAAACATTTCTAATTCTTAGCCTAATAATTAAACATTTTTATATGCCTAGGTTTAATATTTATGTTTGACTAGCTTCTGCCCGCGGCTTCGCCCGCGTGGCTTTCAGAAAATGTATGACGTTTTTAACTTCAGAAATAAATATTATAAGCGGTTACACTCGCTCTCAATTGAATACACAAACTGACAATATCCCAAGCAAAGCAATATGGACGAAGTTCTTTAGTTAACTTAACTATCTCTGGAATGAGAAATGTAGGAGTAGTAATAGTAGTATGGTATCAACAGAACTTAAAGCGTGTGTGAAAAGATAAAATTAGAAGACGACCGAAAGTAGATAATTGACAATTAATAATGTTTACAACGAAAACCATTTTTTTTTCTTTTTTAGAAAAATCAGGCTGCTCCGTGAGCTTACTCTGTATCAGGCCACGTATAACTAACCGTGTGAAAAGCATTTTAGTCAATTATGAGTTTGGCTTGAGATTTATTTATGGTCATGGCAAAGCAGACTTTGAGGGGAAACTGTAACCTTTTTAACTCGAAGGGGTAGTTCGGCGGTGTTAGAGATATTAGAGGAATCCTCAGCATAAACACAGACTCATTCGGAAACTACACCAGTCAGTGTGCTGGCAGACCTTTAGTTAAGACCTTCGAAGCAAAGACAACCCGTAGTAGGTTTTGTCTTCCTAATACTAAAGCAGCTTCTTCTATTAACTTCGTCTATTTTTGCTAAATACTGCTTCTAAGATCAGACAGACATAATTATAAATTTCATCTCCTAGCTCATCTACCTGATCTTTATTGACAGAAAATCTCTTCACTTCCCGTTTGTAATCTTCTGACAGGCTTGGACTTAATTCTTGTATTTTTCCCTTACTGATTAAGTAGGTTTGAAATTTGATAGAATGTTAGCAATATAGTTCACATATTTTTCACGGAGATTCATATGGAAAAAGCAATGATAGCTTCGTATTTAATGTCATCTGTTACATGACTGGAGCCCGGTGTACGTATGGCGATAGGCTCGCTACTAATTACATTTTGGACTGAATATCGTCCGGCGAAGTGAGGGTGTTGTAATACACCTCTTAGGGTAAAGGCGTGACGTTTTACCTACTATACGTAGCTACTACCGTTATCTAAATCTGTGCCAAATTCCAAGTTGCTGGCTATTACAGTTTCCAAGATAATCAGCTCACATACATACAGACAGACAGATATCGGAGTTTCATGATAAGATTCTTTTCACAATTTTAGTACGGAACCCTAAGAATGATAACAGCGTCGTTTGTAGTGGGCTAATAGCTTTCTCAGCAAAGTTTTCAGAGTGAAAAGAAGCCTTATTAGACTCTGTCGGTGGATGATGATGATGATGATTTTGGAAAAACTGTGATACACGTGTCTCATAATTTTAATCGAAGAGTATTTGTACCAATTTTTGAGTCAATCGACCCAGAGAATAAGAAGTTTCATACAAATTTGAACCCCCCATTTCACCCCCTTAGGGGTAGTATTTCGAAAAACCCTTTCTTAGTGGATGCCTATGCTGTACAAAGAACATATCCTCCAAATTTCATGTTTCTAGGACCAGCGGTTTAGGCTGTGCGTTGATATATCAGTCAGTCAGTCAGTCAGGACTTTGAATTTTATATATATAGATAGTAACATTAATCTATGTATGTTGTTGTGAGTGAATCAGTGTTTTTGTGGTTGTGTGTGGGGGTGTGTTAGTGTGTGTGCGTTCATGTGTATATGTGAGACAGCTCCACATAGCACCTAGAAAAAGCTAGGCTAGCGGAGATGGCCACGGCGTATGTAATGTAATGTGTTGTGATGTGTATGTGATGATGTAACCTGTTCAATTAACTATTTTTTTTTTTGTAAAGTTGAAGACCATATGATGTGACTTATTCCATTAATTTTTCTGTTTCGTCATAGTCCAGTGATAATAAATAATTAACTGTTATTTGATTGCATTCAAATTTCGTGACATTTCCAATTTTTAGTTTTTTGTTTAATTTGTTGTATAGTACTGGCCCTAACTTATCTATACTCATGGCACCAAATTTGGTTCGTTTGGCTGAGGTTCTGAAAACCAAATGTTAACATAATCCTCCTTCTTGCGCAGTCGGGTAAAAACTCATTAATGAAATGTCTGTGCTTTTTAAATAATAAAGATGTTTGAACTTTTAATTTAATACATTATTGTAATACTTACTAATAATTTAATGTAGTTTGGTAATGACAGCTACTAAAAATTAGAAGTTTAGCATAATAAGTCAAAGAAAAGATTCCCAAATAACTTAATGAGCGAGATTTAATTTCAAAGCTTTAGTCTGGTGATAAATACTGAGAATAGCCCAATTTATTTAGTAAAAGACGTTCTAGAGTTTTTAGTTTTGATGTTTCAGACTTCAAAGGAAGCGGGAAATAAATATCGTTTATCTCATACTCTTTATTTATGAAAACTAATTTTTCATAGCTAATGCATTTTCGTGTAATTTTCCTATGAAAATGACCTCCGCTAAAATTCAGGGTCGTTTTCAAAATTTTAATATGTTCAATGAACTTATTGTTGTAACAATAATAAAGTTTTTTACTGACTCTGATAACATTTGCCCAATAAAGTAGAATTCGCATTGATTAGTAAATCAAGCCAGAGGGAACGGGTGCCAACCCGAAGGTGCACGCACCAATTTGTTCTTTGTGTAAATATATGTATGTGCGTATTGTATGTCATCTGCTACATGACTGGAGCCCGGTGTATGGCGACAGGCTCGCCCCCTGTCACATTTGGGACTTCATATCGTCCGGTGAAGTGTAGGTGTTGTATTACACCTCTGTCAGTTCCCTCGGGGAAAGAGCGTCACGATATGAAGTATATCTACTAAAGTAAATAAATTCATGAGGCTACTACTGGTCTTAGTTATTAGGCATGAAATAAGGATAGAATAGCTGTACCGAGATTTAGACTGACTAAGTCAAATAAGTCATTTTTAGGCAACTGTGTTCGTTTTTACAATAAAATCGCGAAAAATATAACAGGGCTCACCGAGGGAAAATTCAAATCACATGTAAAAACTACATTAATGAAAAGAGGATATTATAAGGTTAAGAATTATTTAGAAGATAAAGATGTCTGGAGCCTTCCACTTCCGTCAAGTACCCACTAGAATTTATAGACATTACCTAGTTGTAAGCCAAAATTTGTGAGACTGTAATTTATTTATTATTTGAAAAAATAATGCCCCTCAGTTTCTTGCCTGTTCTTCTGAGTAGAGGCTCTTTACCCGAACAAGGCGGTAGAGTTTATTTAAATAACTTTGACGTTCATAAGTGTATCTTTGATACCTAAATTGAATAAAAACATTTTGACTTTGACTTTGGCTTTGAGGCGCTGGCCAGACTGTGAACACGTAGGATAGATCAAGACACGGATGAAGCAGATACATGTCACCTTCAAACAACCAGACGCGTCGCGTCTGCGTCCCATCATCTCTGTATGTGCTGCGTCGCGTCTCTTCTCTACATTTTTAACCGACTTCCAAAAAAGAGAAGGTTCTCAATTCGACTATTTTTTTATGTATGTTAGGCGATTACTCCGCCAATTGTGAATCGATTTAAATGATATATTTTTAGTTTTGTAGATCATACTTTAAAGTAGGTCCCATGTACATTTTATCGAAATCGGTCAAGCAGTTTTTAAAATATACACAAAAATCTAAAAGTTGTTTACATAAATGACGGCTTGACGGCAAGTCGGATTTAAGCTTTGCTTTTTAAATTATGCATAAAAGTATACACAGGATAGCCATTATAATAGCCGACCTCCGGTAGGAGATGGCACCTCAAGAAGAAGATGAAAGTACAGTGAAGGGACGCCGCGTCTGAGTCCCGTTCGTCTCTCGTCCATTTTTTTAGATCGCCCGCGCCCAAAGGTCTTTAAACTACTATAGATATATCCACTGATGCTATGCATACTCGTCCATTATTAAAATACTACTTTATGACCGTGAACAACTGCAAATAGAAACTCTTTATGCCGCTCTTGCACAAACCAGCTCCATAAAAACCTCTTGACACAAAAACGAATCGATAAAATTCACTCGATACACATTGCTCCAAATGTAAATTTAGAATACCATATCGATTACGAGAATCGAGCTTTGATCCGTAAATAAATCGATGGACATAAATCGGTTCTAATCGAGCCGGCGCGTTTGATCGGAAGAATCGATCGCTTACGAGTGAAGATGGTGGCGGATCGAGGATTTTGTTTGGGGGGGATGTCTTAGGTGTGAAGTAAGCTTGATCAAGAAAAGTTTTTGGTTCGGGGGCTTGACTTAGTTACAAGGAAAACTTTATCTGGATATATAAATCATCCTTATGTCTGCCTGTAAGAAGACGTCCACTGCTGGACAAAGGCCTCCCCAGTGATCTTCACAACGACCTGTCCTGCGCTGCCCGCATCCAGCGGCTTTCCGCGACCCTCACGAGATCGTCAGTCAACCTTGCGGGAGACCTTCGCACCTCCGGTTTTTGGTCGCCACTCGAAAATCTTTCTGCCTCATCGAATATCCTACTACGTGCATTAAATGATTTTACCCCGACTCAAACGTTGGCCGAGTGACGCAGGGGCCAACGTGCTAAGCTGGCCGGTTTTAGGTGGCCTTGAGCCCTTCAGCCAGCACCCACCCCACCTCCTAGATCCGCTAGTAAGTGAAGGCAATGTTAATCGAGTTGTTTTCTCTATAGTCTTATGTACTTAAAATTAAACACGCGAGTTCGTCGACCTTGAAAAATGGGTACAGAAATACTTTCGTATCTACGCTAATAAATAAAATTTATTTCGGTTTAAAAATATAGTTTCCGTGCTTTTGATAGAACTAATGTTTTCATCTCTCAATTTAAATATTTAACACAGAAAAACAGTTTCAAATATTCAGAAGGCAAAGTGATGGACAAGCAACTACGATTTCGAGCTGAAAAAGTTCGAAAATCAAGTTACCAATTTGAAGCTGTTGCCGTTGTTCGGTTAAAAACTAGGTTAGAGAGGACTTTAAAAAAAGGAAAAAGCGGTAGCATAGTGAGTAGCTTTCAAGCTTTCAACGTTTCAAATGGAATTTCATTTTAAAACTTCATTAACACACTGGCTGAAAAGCGGACATGCTTTTTTTTGCCACTTCAAATGTCACAAATTCATCACGATGGTTTTTGACATTTTTACTAAGCCAAATTTGTTGTAGCGAAAAATGGGAATTAGTTGTTATTTGTGTTCAATAGTTGACCGGAAGTCTACAAAAGGAGTTTACTTACACTTATCTTTATTTTGCAGTATTTTTGTTTAGACTTGTTAGAACCCGATTTTTGCAGTGTGAGTTGTCAAAATCTCATCCCACAACGCTACCAGCCATGATCTAAGCCATGGTAGTTTAGCAGTCTGGTTATCGCTAGATGGAGCAAAGGAGAATATTTACTTTTAAAAGGCAATTCTTATTAAAGTTAAATAATATAGTTCCTTGTACGTGGTCGTTTAGGAAGACGCTTGGAATTGCGCGTAGCGTAATTCGGCAAATCAAACATTAGGCTTATAAGGGTTCAGGTAGAAGCGTCTTCATCCACACATACATGTATATAGTCACGCCTTTATCCCGTAGAGGTAGGCAGAGAGC
Source organism: Peribatodes rhomboidaria (assembly GCA_911728515.1). Classification (NCBI taxonomy): domain Eukaryota; kingdom Metazoa; phylum Arthropoda; class Insecta; order Lepidoptera; family Geometridae; genus Peribatodes; species Peribatodes rhomboidaria. Next base: position 15,469,391 of record OU452184.1, read on the forward strand.
GCTTGTCTCCATTTGCTACGATCCTAGCTTACATCTTTCGCTTCTTCTACTTCCATGCGTTCTTTCATACATGCTCGTCAGTGACAAGTACTTTTGACCAGGAGGGCTATTTCTGCGCGTGAGATGAGATGAGATTTTATATTGTACACTATCACACTTGTGGCGTTTCAAACGAGAGCAACAAGGACGAAAATAGGTGATATGAAAATCTCAAATCTCCGAATAGAGCCCCTGGCCTTTTTCCAAAACGTCTTGGATTTAATCCTGATACACTTTACTATGTCGCTTTTTACGGACTTAACCATTCACACACACTTCTTGACCATTCAGCGTCTTCACAAGCGATTTGTTTTGAATTGTTTGTCGAGCCGCGTGACGTGACGCTACACGCGCCGCGGAACGCCCCACGTCTCCTTGAACTAGGCATAGGTCTTTTTCTTTAAAAAAAGTCTGTTTACACTTTGAGATCAGTTTGGTTTGTTTATCTCTCATTTTGTACTTTATGTTTAGTTTCAACACGTCATAGAAAACTACCGTAAAGCGATACCTGTTCAATCGGCTCAATCAGCCTGAAGGCCCTTCCACAGATTAGAGTTACGCAGATGGATAATTCAGACGAATATTCAGTAATTAGGTACCCAACAGGTTTCTCCCACAGAATACTCCTTATTACTTTGCCCCTAGTAAAGCTACCAAATAGATCTAAAGGAAAGACACGGAATTAAGTTTGCAAATTAGCTTAGTAAAACATAAATTACGAAGTTTAACAGCTACAAGCTTGTTATTACTTAAGCTGTATGTAGCTATTTATTATCATCTCACGAATATAGTTTAAAAAAAACACGTTCTATAATCAAATGGTTCATTAGTCTTTTTACGTCCCACTGCAGAGGCACCGACCTACCCTACATCCAGTGTGCTTGAGCCGTTTTTTTAAACACATACCTAATTATTATTTAATATTTATATAAGTACCTTATTTATTACTTTTATCATTTATTTTTATTAACTAGCTGCGCCCCGCGATTTCACCTGCTGTTAAAAAGTATCCTATATGTGCTATTCTAGACTATAATCTATCTCTGTGCCAAATTTCATCCAGATCTGTTCAGTGTTCTGGCGTGAAAGAGTAACCCATCCATCCATCCATCAATCCATCTATCCATTCTTACAAACTTTCGCGTTTATAATATTAGTAGGATTGTGTGTGTTTCAAAATTTCTTTCTTTCTTATCCGTCACGCTGACTTAGTGAATGTTAGTGTTGGCGGATTAACAGCTTACGTTGATACAATACATCATTACTTGCACACAAAAAACTGCAATGAAATAGCTAAATACTTAGTCACCTGTAAAGTGGGTTTAGTAAAATATACTCTAGACTAGACGTTGAAGTTCTCCATCTGCCCCTCCACACTCCTCCACCCTGCGCTACCAAACAGTAAACAAATTCATTCCAACAATAAATCTCCACACCATTTATCTGTCAATCAATACTCTAAGTGTCTCTGAGCCACTTGACTCTGTTTCTCTCCGGCGGAGTGTTCGTGGCTCATGATTGATACCTATTTAGCATTCAGGCATGTGGCTGGGGTAAATGTCAGGCTGGTGGGAACTACTGAGAATTTAGTTGGTTTTAAGTCCTTAGTTTCTATGATCTGTGGAAAACCACAGATCATGGAAACTAAGGACTAGCCTAAAAAGGCTAGGTAAGAGGTACTAGAAAATCTGTTGTATGAAATTGTCGATAAACAAGTATGAATTAAATATTTAAAAAACCCCTGACACCGATTTTCACCGAACATGGCTAGGAACACTCTCGACTAATTCACCTTTCAATCAAAAAAAAAACTGTTTGTCCGTTCGGGACCTACGATGACACAGACACACACACATCGATTACGCGTATCGTTTTGCCGTAACAGTTCGCCGTAACGATTCAAGGAAACTAGCAGGGTGCCCGGCTTAAAGGGTTCGGGAAAATGCCGACAGTCTCGCGAGCACGCGGCGAGCGGCTCGGCTCGTTGAACTGATACGCCAGTGTTGTCATGCCACACATGATGAGTCAGTCTCCGCCTTAATGCGTTAAGCGTCACCCATATGCTTTATGCTTCATCATTTTTCATCTCAAACGTATCAATTAACACAAAAATACCGGTTTCTAATCAAACCCTTCGCAACCGTAACCGGATGCCACAAACTCAATTAGATAAAACATACATTTTATGCACCCATTGCTCCAAATAACCCACTACACTCAGAATAACTATCTATAGAAGGTAGGTTTCCAAACAACGCCTTCTCAAAACGCAAGCCACAAATTCGTTATGTGTGTTGTGTTTACTTGCCGTGTCACGCACACAGACGCAAAGATAATGTGGTTAGTTAAAATGTTTTCCCAATAAAAGTTGGATGATTGGTTGCTTAGAAAAATCCGTTCCATAAATTGATTTAAAACTAAGGATATGCATACATGTCAAAGCGTCGTACGGTGCCGATTCCGGCACCAATTGAACGGCCTTCATTTCGAGTCCACTTGGTTTCCATAGTTGGTTGGTCTTGGTTGGTAGTTATTCTTAGTATTAAAACGTACAAATACGAAGCTAAAATTATTTTCTCGCAATAAAAGTCAAAGAAACTTCATTAACGGAAATGGTTGTCGTAAAAAATAATATATTGGTATTAGAACGTAATCAAAATTCGTGAAATGAAAGTGAAACTCGGAAATTCGGGTTTTCAACGCAGTATGGCGGCACCACGTATATGTTTTCCGAATGTGTGGAGTACGAAGTATAGAGTATGGGAAATGGAATCATAAACTAAAATATGGAGTAAGAAGTATGCAGTACAGAGCATGAGGTGTGGAGTATGGAGTATCTTTCAGAAACAATTACTTTTAAATCCATCAAACCACTTAGTGTTCTATAAAATGATGGATTTCGAGTCCAAAATCTTTCAGAAAGTTATTCTAAAGTTAACAGTTAAGATTAAACCGGACATAACAAAAAAATACCGGACAAGTTCAACCGCAATTATGAACGCGTGGCGCCGGCATTAGGTTCTTTGTTGTGATAATAAAATTGTCAGCAGAGAACACCGCTTTTGGCTATTTTCGGACTAACGAACTTCAGTGTTGTGGATATTTGTAAATAGAAGTTATGTGTAAACGACAGCGCAGCACATAAAATCAAATTGGAATCCTACTAATATTATAAACGCGAAAGTTTGTATGTATGTATGGATGGATGGATGGATGTTTGTTACTTTTTCACGCCAGAACGGCTGAACAGATCTGGATGAAATTTGGCACAGAGATAGATTATAGTCTAGAATAGCACATAGGATACTTTTTAACCGCGGGTAAAACCGCGGGGCGCAGCTTGTAGATAATATTTGTATAATGTAACATTTATGAAGTGTGTATGACCGACTTTATTTTTCCGATTGGTTTAGAAAACAGTTTTCTAAACATTGTAACAGGTTGGAACTTTACAAGTTAATGTAATATGATCAACTGGGGCATATACGTCTGTGGGGCAATTACGTCTTTCGAGAACTACTGACAAGCTCTTCACAAATTAGGCGCCACCTACATCTTTTTTTATAACTTTAGTTGCAATAATCTGTACAAGATGGCGTTGGTTGCCTAATTTGTGAAGGGTTTGTCAGTAATTCTCGACAGACGCAATTGCCCCAGTTGAACCTGTAACATAACATATCGTCACGCCTTGCCCCCGGAGGGGCTGGAAGAGTTGGACTATTTACAAGCCCCACACTTCACCGGACGATATTCAGTCTCAAATGTGACAGGGGGCGAGCCTGTCGCCATACACCAGGCTCCAGTTATGTAGCAGATGACATACAATACGCACATATGTTCACACAATAAACAAATTGATGCGTGCCGTCGCCGTGGATCGAACCCGCTCCCTCTGGCTTAATATAAATGCTAAATATTATTTTTTTTCTAAATTAACTTATAATATATTCAAATTTGAAAACAGAGGTCAGCAGGTATAAGTTTGAATTGCGGGTGAAATCTCAAAGCACAGAAAATGTTTTTTAATGAATTCACACTATCCTATCCTACCAATATTACTAGTGGCTGTAGACCACGTGGGCGACGTCTGTCCTTCCCTACAAGTCGCATTCCTTAACCGATTCTAGCAAAATTTTGTAAATAGGTTCAATAATTATACAGAAACTTTTTGTCGAGTCAATTTTTGAGATTCAAAAAATTCAAAATGGCAAAGATTTTTGTAAATAGGTTCAATAATTATACAGAAACTTTTTGTCGAGTCAATTTTTGAGATTCAAAAAATTCAAAATGGCAAAGATATCCTTTTTTTTGAGAAAAATGAGCCCTACAAATACGGTCCCATCAATATTTTGAGCGTTTTACAGTCATTTATACATATTTGTCTAACATGGCTGATGATGGCTGGGCTACAGTCGGCCATATTGGCTATATTGCCAGTATGGCCGGGCCAGTATGGCCGGGCCAGTAGTAAAAACATGGCCTGCCTATAAGCGCCCTAATCTAATATACAAGATGCCTTCCCCATTCCCTATCAATATTCTCCACCCGACGCAGTTGTGAAATAGGAAGTGGCAGTAACAGTAGTAGCGACATCGATACCCGTGAGTCAGTGTCGACGCAAGACACGAGAATATGGAAGAATTCCTTGTCTATTACACGTCTTATTGTGGAGATATTTCGAAGAGAATAGCATCTTCTCAGTGGAAGCAATAAGGGAAGAAGAAGTAATACTGTTAAACTAGTTTACAAGAATAACTTCGCGCGCATTCTTTTCATATAACAAATCGTCACGCCTTTCCCCGAGGGGGCTGGCACAGGTGTACAACACCCACACTTCGCCGAACGATGTACAGTCCCAAAAATGTGAAAGGGGGCGAGCTTGTCGCCATACACCGGGCTCCAGTCATGTAGCAGATGGTATTTAGTACGCACTTATGTTCACACAATAAAAAAAGGTTTTTTTTTTCAACCTGTAACTATTACTGTCTATGCACTGTAGTCGCCGACAGCCGCCGATATTATGTCGGCGTTTGTGTTTCCTGACGTTGACAGGCATATTACTAAAGATATCGATGCGCATACGTCATGTCGGCGGGCCATGTTGTTGGGTCGGCGACTTTGGTGTGTAGAGAACAGAAAGAGAAATACCTACACAGCCACACATAAATCATGGCTAACGTGACCGCGGGGTAGCCCCGTGAGCTAAAGCCAGGGCAATGGGCTACATTATGCCCGAGGCCCTAACCTACTACCCTACAAAAAAAAAAGGTGGTAGAAGATCCAAAAAAAAAAGAGTCCTTTAGGCAATCTGTACTTCTTCTAAGCCAAGATTTCGACCATCTCATAATTTTTTTTTTTTTAATTCGGGACACTTCTACACACGGTCGCCTGACCCCAAACTAAGCAAAGCTTGTACTATGGCTGCCAGAGACTGATATACATACTTAGATATTTATAAATACATACTTAAATAGATTTTAACACCCAGACATACCTAGAAGAAACACAAATGTTCACCACGTAAATGTTTGCCCTAGGTGGGAATCGAACCCACACCCCCAAGCTCAGAAGGCAGGTTCACTACCAACTGAGCCACCGAGGCAGTCAATAATTTGTTTGGAAATTTAATTCTCTCAGCTGCATTGGAAGCGCTTTCCAAAGAACATCAATAATTATAGCAATAAGTAGCTTAACCTATTCATATTATGTTTAAAATATCACCCAAAACTCGCAAACATACAACGAAACCTATAAAACATTTTGACGACGTCATAAAACGTTAACAGTGTTTTATCTTTGAGCCATTCACTACCATTACCAAATTGAAATTTAACTTTACGGCTCGAAGGACCAATGGATCTTTTCTCAATCATTCGATCGCAACGACTTGGTACTCTATAGACATTATAAGGAGGGGACTCACTTAAACGCGTAACACGCAGTGTATCAGATGCTGTATCAAGTGAGTACGTAGGCGGCTGCTGCGAGCCGATCGTTCGCGGCGATCCCCAGCGGCGGATGGCAGTTGTAGAGCAAACACTAAGTAGCTCGCTGAGTGCTTCTGAACGGCGTCATGTAGTGAATGCGTCGATCGAACGAACAATGGAGGAACGAACAACCGATCAAGCCTTCATATTCAATATTAAATTAGATGGATTTCTGTTAAAGCGATGATAGCCTAGTTACAGAAGTCCCGCATTTCAAGCCAGGGCGAGTCGACGGCACCAATTCATTCATTGTCTTCTTCTTAGTCGTTAACACTCTTGTCAGAGTCAGGGGGGTCAGGGTGGTCGCTCGCTTCACAATTCGTCGCCATTCGTCACGTATAGCAGCCTTTCTCGTGCACGTGTTGATGGAGCCGTTATTCATTGTATAAACATAATTATGTGCGTATTGTATGTCATCTGCTACATGACTGGCGCCCGGTGTACGGCGAAAGGCTCGTCACCTGTCACATTAGGGACTAAATATCGTCTGGCGAAGTGTGATGTTGTATTACACTTCTGCCAGCCCCCTCAGGGGAAAGATTTCTATGTTTGATTTCTGTTTTAGGTAATTCATTTTAGCAGATTCAGGCTTTTATAATTTTCGACCAGGTTGTACTAGCACTGGTTGTGCACAAGCCAACATTTCCGAAGACATGCCGGCGTGAGATCGTCGCGAGCTCAACGGATCTGGAAGCTCGCATGCGAACCATGGACCGTACACGCTTGTACATTGATACAGTATCTGATACATTGCATGCTACACAACTAAGTGAAAACCCTGCATTTTCACAATTCAAATAACGTCAAAGTATGGGAGTTCCGCCGGATCAGATTCGCGTGAACGGTATCATTTCCATTGATACAAATCCCCCGGTACAGGTTTGACAGGTCAATTCTAAGTGATTAATTACTGAAATTCAGTCGATCGATCAAGTGACGTTGGTACGCTGCGCTGGCTAGAATACTAAACGCTGATTGGCCAACTAAAAACACATTTTTATTAATTCATTTTAATTTGCATCCGTAAGTATAACATCTATTTAAGTATGTTTTAAAAAATATTTACGTATGTATATCAGCCTCTGGCAGCCGTAGTGCAAGCTTTTCTTAGTTTGGGGTCAGGCGACCGTGTGTGAAAATGTACGAATTTTTATATTTATTATTTTATTTAAGATGGCAATTATGTTCGTTATCTGTTTACTGATCCATTTATTTTTTACCCGACCGCGCAAGAAGGAGAATTATGTTTTGAGTTTATGTATGTATGTTGATGTATGAGGTTTCTTTGATACGTCCTACAGCCTAAACATGTTGATAGACTTCGACACGTAAAGTGTCATTTGAATTATCTTGAGCGACATAGGGTACAATGTTGTGCAACCGGGTTTTTTGTTTTTCTTTCAATAATGTTACTTGTTAAACTATAGTGTTATTGGTAGGCATTTTTATAAGCACAACTTTTGCCAATACGATGACTGAACTTCTGCTCAATTTGTAGATGTCTATGGAATGTGAGTAGTTGTTTGATCCAATAAATACCTAATGAACTCTGCACTGAATAAAGGGAGAAAAGTTTTAATTAAACGCAAGTTATTCGTAATTTGTTCATTGTTTACTTTCCTTTCTGCTGTTCTCCAGTTTTATGAGGATGTAAATGAGTGCTTCATGGAATAGGCGTTTTTCCATTTGCCGGCACGGCACGGCCCAGCCAAGGACGCATAAATGCATGAAAACGTATGACGTGTTTTTTGGGGTACGGCATAGGCAAAATCGCTCTTGATCCCACCGGCGCCGTCCCGTGCCGGACCGTGCTGGCAAGTGGAAAAACGCCAAATGGATACAATTACTCTCTTTCCTGTCTAATATAAATCTTATTGGATTGGCATTGAAAGAGAAAATACAGACACTTGAGATAACTGATTTAAAAGATACTCAATCAAATCTGGAATTGCAAAACAATTGGAAATTAAGCTGCGTATTGATCGGAAATATAAGGAATTACATAACATTAGGAAAAAATCCACCGACACCATCATTTCGTTGTGTGATCAATGAAAATGTAGTAATAGTGATCCAATTGGTGGATATTTCTTTTCACGCCATTCATTTTCCACACAAATCTCCAGTGGATACGCAACCTGACGCCCTGTACACTGTAGAGACTTCAGTGGCTAAGAGAACTCTTTAATTCTGCAAAAAAGCAGCTTAAGGATCTTGCTAGACTTCAAAGGAGACTTGCGACGTTGAAGATATAAAAGTACCTTTAGAGATAGAAGAAAATCTATCGTATTTATAGCATCTAGAATTCTAGACTATTCAGACGCTCTACATTTGTCATCCTACTTAATGAGGAACTATTTTTACCCGACTGCGCAAGGAGGGTTATGTTTTTCGAGTGTATCTATGTATGCAAATATGTATACATATATGTGGGTATGTATGTATGTATGTATGTATAAGGTTTCTTTGGCACGGTCTACAGCCGTCAAGCTGTTTACAGCTTGATGGATTTCGACATGTGAGGTGTCATTTGAATCGTCTTGATAGTGGAAGTGACATAGTGTACAACATTTTGCAGCCAGGTTTTTTGTTTTTCTTTTAATAATGTTACTTGTTGTAGTACAGACAACAATCTTATGTTAGTTGTTTTGCATCATAAATATTCTTAACACTCTACTTTCTTATAACTTAAACATTTACAACAACAAATGCAATATTCCATCATATTTCAACTTCGATATCAATTCGAAACACAATACATTTGAGTAAATATTTCGTTCCAGCAATAAAACTGTTTTGTACTGCCTGACCAACTTATCTGTAGCGTTGGCCAAATGATGGAACTAAAAATTGTCCATAGCCCACTTTAGCTACAGCTGGTTTTGTTCAGAATAAACGACGGTGGCGCATCCATTCAATTCTCCAGGTAAGTTGGTTGCTTTCTTGTGATTTCAGATAAGTTATGCAACTCCATAAATCTCTGGATATTCTGTTTACTTATTATGAAATAGAAATTGGTAGATTTAGATAGCACGTAGTGCGCCGGGAAATAGGTGATGGATAACTGTTTCGTTGGTGCAATTACGTGTGGAGATAGACATTGGATGGCAATAATAAAAAAAAATGGAAAAAAGTCAGATGTTTCACCTACTTGTATTAAAAACAAGTTTACAATCAATTAATGAGCGACGATCTGTTAAAAATGCCTCTCTGTCTGTCATGCCCATGGTGTTAGGTATCCATTGGCGATGGTGATCGCTCGCCGGCCAGTTAGTCTGTCTGCCACTTATGGCATACAATAATCTTAATACTCAACACTACCTCTCGCAACAGGTTTTCATAATAAACAAAATAAATTAAAGATATTATGTAACTAGCTGCGCCCCGCGGTTTCACCCGCGGTTAAAAAGTATCCTTTGTGCTATTCTAAACTATAATCTATCTCTGTGCCAAGTTTCATCCAGATCTATTCAGCCGTTCTGGCGTGAAAGAGTAACAAACATCCATCCATCCATCCATCCATTCTTACAAACTTTCACGTTTATAATATTAGTAGTAGGATTTTTCTATTAGATCACATAATTGAATAAGTAAAAATTTGCATAGGTACGTACTTTTTTCATAGATAGAGTCCGCCTTAAAGTTATATCGCAGTCTTCATTATTTCTATCAATCTCTATAGCCATCACGCCCATTGCCAATACACGTAATACTGCCCATGTTTGTATACCAGCTTATCATCCGATCGGGTTCCGAAGTGAAAATGATTCTGTAACGATCTCTCAGACAGATTATATTGCTTTGTTGCGGTTCAAGTTCAAATAAAAAGGTCAAGTTTACAAAGCTATTGCAATGTAAAGGCGTACGCTAAAACTCGGGCTGGTGTCCGCTAGCGTGTCTGTGTTGAAGAATAGTGTGAGCACTGGTAAATGGCCGATAACTAACTGGTATCTGCCTATCCATATGGAAAAGAGTCTGATTATGATTAAAAAAAATATTTTTAAAAAATGCCCCTCAAGTTCTTGCCTGTTCTTCTGAATGGTGGCTCTTTTTCTGAACAGGGCGGTAGAGTCATTTTTATAACTTTGAGGTTTATAAGTGTATCTTAAATACCCAATTGAATAAAGATATCCTGACTTTGACTTGAATGTGTGTTGTGTATGTAAATGGCGCGCGAATGCGACGGAATTTCGCAACCCGCAAGTGACCCGCAAGTGACCCGCCTGTACCTACTATGTCTGTAAAGTCGAAAAGTGACTGAATCCGAACCTCGAAACGTATCGAGCACGCGTATCGGTTTGCCATAACAGTTCGCCGTCTCAATTCAACGAGCCGAGTCGCTTGCAGCTAGCACGCGAGCCTTCTTGATTCGAGGCTCAAACAAGCGCGCTTCAAAAGTTTCGCGAATAAGCCGACAGGCTATCATGCTCGCGGCGAGCGAAACGAATCGTTGAATTGATACGTGAACACAATACGTTACAATGCTACCAACGCTAGGGGGAGCAGCCACATGCGACGAGTCTTCGCACGCGCGTCTAGCGGCGGATGCACGCAGCGGACGTCCGCGCGAGTTTTAGCATGCACCCTAACCTGAGATATTACGGATAGACAGATAGAGTAGGTATTGTTAGTTTTGAGATCTTGCAGTCGAGACGGATGGAATCGCGATGGCGAGATACGTTTTGAGTTCGATAACTTTGTTTTGTTCTGATGCCGTTTACATCTGGTGAAGAATGTTTTGATCAATAAGTATGATGTTTTCCCTCTTGAATGAGAACTGCAATTTTACAATTTTGAAGAGGTAACGAGGTGCAATAATAATTTTAAAAGAGATAAATGTGAGTTTTTGGTAGCTAACTAAGTGGTAGCTAACTTTTTGGCAGATAAACTGTTGAACGAAAGTTAAGCCCTCTTTCACTGCGAGGGGATCGGGCTTCGTACGGACTCTGTTTATAGGCTGAGTGGGTGGCCCTAACATTAAAGTCTTGATTTAAGGCCAACCCCTACGGTCATAAGAAACGGATTCAGTATGAAGCCCGTTCCGCTCTCTGACTTGCCACCATACAGTTTTAATATGCCGACGTTCTGCGAACTACGTCATTTTCCTTGATAGACCTTCTGATACGGAGCGCTGATTTTAGGGCAAACCACGCATTTTTTTTAAAACCGAGACCGTATTACGGAAAACGCTCCGCTAGCAATGTAAGGCGTGCATAATTCTATTATACAAGAAAAGTTTGCCTGGCAGCATCAGTACTTATCGTAGATTGACTGTTATGCTGAGTGGTATATGACTTTCGAATATTTTCCGTTATTTCCGGTGTCTTCCATCTTTACCTGTAACAAAACAGACACGATAATTAGATATTTTGTGAGAGGAACTCGGGAGGCGCGAAGGAACGGAAGCGTACTTAGAGAAGATTGTCAATTTGTTGGAAATTTAAATACCTACTTATTATTGATATATATTAGGCGCCAATGACTTTTTAGTAGCCAGAAAAGAGCGCTGAAGAAGAGACCTATTAGGGTTCTTTTCCACCAAAAGTCAACGGTGTTAAGATGTCTTGGTACCGAGAAAAAAGTATAAATTTAAAAACTCCCTACACCGATTTTTGTCAAACATAGCTAGGAACACACGCGACTAATTCACCTTTCAATACAAAAAAAAACAAAATCAATTTATCCGTTTGCGAGCTACGATGCCACAGACATCCACACACACACAAAGAAACGTCAAACTTATAACACCCCATCGTTTTTGCGTCGGCGGTTAAAAATCTACCAATAAGATCGCTGAAGATAATTAAATAAATAAGTGAAGACAAATGAACTGATCCGATTGATCAACTATTGATATTTGTTTTCTTCTCTACACAACCTCATACCGTTCGTCATTTGGAGAAAAAGCACCCTTATGGGTCCCCCCCGCCCCCCCTCCCCAGTGGGTAAAAATTTCGAAGATGATGACGAATTTCTACAGCTAGCAGGATGAATTCCACCATGACATTGATAAATCAACTTTCCTTTCAGTCCAATATTTACATTGGACAAAAATTCGCTTTCCCTTCATCCACGGTTGGATAACTCCTTGGTAAATAATAAATAATGCCACAGACCATAAACGGAGCCGGGCGGAAGAACAAAACGAAAATATTAAACATAGTCCTTATACAGCACCCGTCTCGCTGTGTGGCCAAACTTTGGGCAGACACGACGTATTAAGTTATTACAATGCAAATGTGTAATTATACGTGAAAAAATTATAATAAGCTAGTACTTGACTGTACGGGGTTTTATTATATGACGCGATGACGTGGGAGGTTACGTCTGGGTGGTATTGTTACAAAATTGTTTATTGTTTGACTAGCTGTTCCCCGCGGTCTAGACTATAAACTATGTCTGTGCGAAATTTCATCGATCCGTTCATCCGGTCCGGCGTGACTGAGTAACAAACATCCATCTATCCATTCACACTTTGGCATTTACGATTACGATATTATATAGCTGTCACCCCCGACTTCGTTTGCGTTTGTTAAGAAAATAGCATTCAAAAACCTTCCTCGTGACTATTTATCAAACTTCATCAAGATTCGTTCAGCCGTGAAACAAACACACAGACATACAGGCAGAGTTATATAGTGTGACTTGCTGTGCCCCGCGGTATTACCCGTGGTTAAAAGGTAGCCTAGCTACTTTCCTATGTGCTAATCCCAGAATGAGCTTTCTCCATTTCGAATTTTATCAAAACCCGTTAATCCGTTTGAACGCCAAGAAGTAAGTCCATTCTTAAGCGAATTGGTTTCTTCTAAACAAGCGTGCTCCATCGTAGGCCGCATCACTGCTCAACATCAGACGAGATGGATCCCAAGAACAAGTGTTACAAGTTTCAGCTCCCGCCACCGTCAATAATAAACATTAATGCTGTCATGTATATTCCTGATTGTGTAAGTATTCGATGCTTAATATCTTTGTACTGGCAATTGGAGGTGCCAGATGGCAACACTGAGGTGGCTTTTATTATCGTGATTCACTTTGGAGACGACCGTCGAATACACAAGATCTTAAAGAATCTGCGTGTTATCTTTCTCATCGCCCACCATCCCTGCGACATCACCATCGTTACACAAGCCTTAATACTTTTTTTTTAAAACAATGCCCAGCCAGAAACGTATATTCTTCGTCGACCTCTACCTATTTTTCTAGCTATAGTAAACCTTATCACCAATCAGTACACTTGCAGGCAACTTAATGTGCCTCCATTCCGCACTCGCTTACAGTTGCCGGCAAATTATCCGGCATACTTAGTAATTGCCCACTTATGAGGACTAATATAAATAAATCGGTTAATTTCATACAATGGAACAGTATCTAAGCTGAGTAAAGGCGGTGACTTTTTTACTCGACTGCGCAAAAAGGAGAGTTATGATTTTCGAGTGTTTGTATGTGGGTATGTATTTATGAGGTTTCTTTGGCACGCCCTACAGCCTGAACAGCTTTATATCAAATCAAATCAACGAGCCCAGCTTAAATCGCTTTGAATGAAGATAATAACTTAATTTTTTTTTGAGTGGTCTAACAAATCAACGCCAATGCCAACGAAATAAAACCATAGACGACGCTAATCGCGATCACGCCGTACATTGGTCACCGCCACATTCACAAGTGTCCAGTGAAGGGCTGCTAGTAATTGCTATCATTAAACGGATTAGAGCGATGTAAAATATGAACGGTGCTAAACGCTAAATCTGCGGATCTAATCTCTTCAATAATGCGATGGGAAAGGATGATGGTGCTTTACTTTGACAGCTGTGTTCTAGAAACTTGTAGAAAATACCTTAGATAGTCTTACATGTTGCCGCAGTTAAAAATCAAGAAATAAAACAAAATTGTTTTATTTAAGACACAAAGATCCACACATGAATGACATTAAATGAGGATTAAACTTATTGTGATAAATTATTACTATTATTAGCATACTTACTAAAATCATGTCAAAAATTAATTTCAAGTGTCAATTATTTTTTCTAGGTTAAGCATGACTTATGCTAGTGGCTCTAATGCCCGGGCTACACGAGGCTAGTTTTTCAAGCCAGGATAGCAAGCTAGTGTCAGTAAGCTAGCAAGCTAGTACTTCTGGCTTCGTGTAGAGAAAACTAGCTTAATTTTTAAGCTAGTAAACTAGTAAGGTAGTTGACAAGCCAGGACAGTTTTTATTAGGATGGAGTTCTATTTTTTAAGCTAGTAGCGCCCCCACCACTGATTTTACTATCCTGGCTTGTGTACTAGCTTCATGTGGCCGGCGAAGCTAGTTTAAAGTTGACTCGTAAGCAGTAACCACGCGTTTTGTTTGTTTTTCTCCGCGACGTGTTTTTGAGATTTTAAGATCCCCAAACTAAGTACGGAGATTAATTTAAAGTTCATATAACTAGTCGTCTAGTGCGAATTGGCACAGTTTTAGAAGTAACTGTGTCAGTCGAATAGTGTTTTTTTTTCGCGTGCAGTTCATTTTGGACGTGTGGTTACCTCGGTCACAGCAATAATACTAGCTTAAAATAATATAGCTTCATGTAAACAGAACTAGCATATTCCAAGCCAGGTCAGCTAGCCAAGACAGTTTAAGAAGAGAACTAGCTTGCTATCCTGGCTTGAAAAACTAGCCTCGTGTAGCCCGGGCATTAGAGCTGAAAACTTCGCGAAATGGCTGAAATATTTTTTTTTCGTATTCAACGCGCTACCCGGTTATCAATTTGAAGTCAGTGCCAAGTCAAGTAGTAAGTAGGTACCAAATTATGTAAGTAGGAAGTAGGTACATACCTACCACCTATTCAACCTTCTCTTCCCTTTTCTTCCTTATTTTAAATTTAGTTTTCGACCTTCCATTTATCCTCCTTTTTGTTGGTCAAAAATTACGACTTAAAAAAGCATCATAAAATAAAATAAAAAATGCAAATAGCATGAAATCATCTTATCGACAACTTGAAATGCGTTTTTAAAACAACTTGTTCTCAAAACAAATTGCGATCGATTAATTCAGGGCTGTCACTCTGTCTGTATGTTAATGAAAAGAATTATAATGGACGCTATTTAATTGCACACTAAATAATTCCGAATAAAAAGCAAAGCTTATAGAATCGACTTCCCGTCAACCATGCAAACAATCTTTAAACTTTAGTTGATATTTTAAAAACTGATTGACTGATTTCGATAACATTTTTAAGGGATTTCTACTGAAGTATGATCTACCAAACAAAAAAAGAATAATTAAAATCGATTCACAATTGGCGGAGTAATCACGTATAACATACTTTTAACTAAAATAAATAAAACATACAGTCGAATTGAGATCCTTCTTTTTGGAAGTCGGTCAAAAATAAGTAAGTATTTCATCATCATCATCATCATCCTCATCAGCCCGTAATCGTCCAACGCTGAGCATAGGCCTCTCTTGTACGCCATCTATCTCCGCCCTACGTAGGTAAATTAACAAATTATAATAAAAACATAACAAGCCAAGGACAAAACAAAGCACAGTTGCTTTTAGCACTGTGACAAAACAAAGCACAGTTGTCCTAAGACAATTTTTATCATTTTTATTTTGACATTTTATCTAAATTCAGTCTACCTATGCATACATTACTTACATAATGTACAAATGTACTTAGTTCATCTACAAGACAAATTGTGATGCGCGTAGTTTCTTTCTGATGAGCAAAAAATTAATTCCCAATAAAATTTAGGACCAGAGTACCGGCGGAACCATCAGATCGAATTAATGATTTGTCGATTTGTTAACATTGGGATTGGATTGGCGGGCTGCGCTGCGGTTAGCCGGAACCCTAAACTGTGGCGAAACTTTGGAAATAGCAATTAATAATTAATGCCAACGTATTTAAGGTTCAGTTTAAAATCAGCAAAGTTTGGTTTCAATGTTTAGCTACTAAATTCGCCATCGGCAGAAAATTTTGACTTAGTTACAAATAGACACTATCTCTTTTGCACGTGGCTTCGCTGGCATTTCACAGCCTATGTCACTCTGAGATAATGTAGCTTTCTAATGGTGAACGAATTTTTGAAATAGGACCAGTAGTTTTTGAGTTTATTCGTTACAAACACACAAAGATACAAATCTTTCCTCTTTATAATATTAGTGTTGATGTAGAAATGTAGATTAGTGTAGATAGATGGACGTGTTTTCTTTTTTTTAACCGACTTCCAAAAAGGAGGAGGTTCTCAATTTAACTGTATTTTTTTTTTTTGTTTATATGTTATTCGATTACTCTGCCAATTGTGAATCGATTTTAATGTATCTTTTTTTGTTTGGTGGATTATACTTTAGTATTAATTTTATTAAAATTCGTCAAGGACTTTTTAAAATATCAACAATAGCCTAAAAATTGATTACATGGATGACATATTACAGGATGGGAAGTCGGTTTTTCAAACTTTTTTTTTTATTATTTTAAAAAATAATGATGGTGCGTGATACAGAGAGGCATTTTGAAATAATCTTGCAGTTTGCCTTGAGACCCGAAGGCCATGGAACCTGTTCCACAAAAATGAGACCAAACCTGTCCCCAGCCTGTTACCGCTAAATTGGGTCAAAAAGTCCTGTTACATAAAAACCACCACAAATAACACCAAATTCCAACATGAGAAAGCAGGTCATACGATGATGAATTCTGAACAAAATGATGGTCTTAAAGTGGAAAGATGGAGGAGATAGTTCCGGAAATACCTAAGATACTTAACCTTTTTACTGTCAGAGTCGGATTTCTCTGATGAATATTTTAGAACTGATTTAGCGTTGTGACATTACTGTTCAAAACAGGTAGCCAAAATCTTCTTCTCTTCTCTTCTCTGCATAGTACACAACACAGTCGCTTTTCGCGTCAGTCTGTCTCTCTGTCTTTTAATCCGCTAACTCCTAAACCACACAACGGATTTTGATACGGTTTTCACCATCAGTTAGATAATTTTTCACGGAAGGTTTTAGATAACAAGAAAAGCCGGGGCGGGTCGCTAGTGCTCGAATGAAATCATCTCAGACGGTTACAGGGTTAAAAATAAGATGGACAAGATCGTATCTGTTCAAATTAATGAGAGGCAAAATCGTGCATAATTTTTAAAAGATTACTGTAATTAATATGTTTTTGACTAATGTGCGTCTATACGTCTTCTAAGTGAGCGTATTAATTTGAGTGAGAAATTGTCGGTTTGTTCAAGTGAAGACCTCACAGAATCTGGTAAATTAGTTTTCGAACACAACCTTTTAAGTCATAATGACATTTGTCATAAAAAAATTGCACTTGCCACTTGCAGAAGATACGAAGTTAAAATGTTACACATAGGTATTATATTATGTATCTATAACATTGTGTAATAACTACGAGTATAATAATTCAAGGTTAGCTTCTAACTTTTGGAAGCGGCGGCGGGCGCTGGAAGTTTTATTAATTTAACCTCTGATGAGTAGTTAGCTCCGAGTTAAATAAATAGCCCGAGCTTTTTCAAGTGGCCCTTGTATGTTAAACATATTTTTAAACTTATTTTTTACATTGCTTTTTGAAAAAAGTGATTTTAGCCTAGTCGGAGAAGCCCCGCCTCTCAAGCCAGAGGGAGCGGGTTCGGACCCAGCCGAAGGCACGCACCAATTTGTTTATTGTGTAAACATATGTGCGTATTGTATGTCATCTGCTACATGACTGGAGCCCGGTGTATGGCGACAGACTCGCCCCCCGTCACA
This sequence comes from Peribatodes rhomboidaria, assembly GCA_911728515.1. Classification (NCBI taxonomy): domain Eukaryota; kingdom Metazoa; phylum Arthropoda; class Insecta; order Lepidoptera; family Geometridae; genus Peribatodes; species Peribatodes rhomboidaria. The sequence goes on from OU452184.1 coordinate 15,487,160, forward strand.
TTTGGGACTGAATATCGTCCGGCGGAGTATGGGTGTTGTACAGTTCTGCCAGCCCCCCATGGGTAAAGGCGTGACGATATGTTATGTTTTTTCGAAAAAAGCATAGTTTTTGAAGTACAGTAATTAAGTGATTTTTAAATGGATAAGACCACTAGGTATCTATCGACGACTACACAATTTTAACCCAATTTAAATGAACTCTGACATAACCAAACTACAACCTTTAAAGTCAGTTTACTTACCTACTTAAATACCATAAACCTGTAACCTCAAAGGTACATCACTTAACCTCATAAAACCTTAATTTTAGCGTTATAGCACCTCATTCATTTTTACATCGAACACCCCAATTTTCGCCTGCAACCAACAATACGGCATTAAAACCTGCGCCTTAATTCTTGAGAACTCGACGTTGTTTCCGTCACTCTTGCTCTCATGGCTTTTTCTACCAAGACAGACAGGGATGGAGATGATATCGCACGAGCCAGAATAAGGTCTCTGGGCTTATCGAAATCGTATACATTTCGATAATTACGGATCGGAATGACGACCGCCGGGGCTTTCAGTATTTTAACTGCTTTCTCCCAGGACGTGATTTAGGCTCTGGCTTTTTTGAAAACGAGACGCGTTTTTGGTTTTTGTTTGAATGGATTGTTTGGTAGTGTCCAGCTTTAATAGTAGTTGGTGTCGAGTCCATTGCGTAGATTTGTTCGAAATTTAACTAGATGGCGCCGGTCACGCTTAGCACGCGACACAGATTAATTCATTCGTTAACCTTATTACAGGGAACTTAATAATTATATTTAAATGTTTTTAGGATCAAGTTAAGAATATTTAATTTGCATTTACAATGATTAAAACGTCCGTTTACAATACAATTAAAAATATATTACGACCTTCATGTTATGCCTAAAGAGACTTGCAAAGGCTTTAGATTTCTTTCAAGATAATTATGATTATACGCATTACGATATCGACGAAGAAAAAATATATTAAGGTAAGTATTTGAAATAACGTTTAGTTAATATGTAACTAACAATTAATCTAAGTATATTAATCTATTTCATATAGGTACTTCGAAACATTAAAAATTTTACCCACAAATAAAACCTATATACCGAATATAAAGTTATTAAAAACCATCAAGATAAATTACAGTCAGCAGAATAAAAAATAAGAGAAACCAACACACTCAATTTAAAAGAAAAATTGGGTAACGCAGCTGAAGGGTTGCTTAAAAACCCGGAAAAATATCCCCAGGGCTAAAAAAATAAATTGGGAGCTAAAAGGTGCGGAAAATACCACATCCATAAATGACACACGAAGAAAGAATGTATACACAACGTAAAAGAGACACCGCAAAAAAAGACAACGTAAAAAAGGGACAACGTAAAATGTAAAAGCCGGCAGAAGAGATAATACGCGAGCCCAAGGCTTCCTAAGTCATCTGTTATAGAATATCTTCTGTCATTCAATGAAAATCGGTCGGTTATAGAATGCTGTCTGTCGCTTAATGAAGGTTTTTTACTTTGAGTTTTGAGACGAAGCTTGTTAAATTTTACGTTTATCCCAATATCGTTGGGCGTTTGACTGGTATTAGAAACGTGTTTTATTTTAGGCATTTATTGAGATCAATCCGTGTGTCAAGGATCCTTTTTAATGCCAAAGATTGCATTTGTATTATCTGCAAAGTCTTGCTCAAACAATTGATCACATGTTTTAACTTTATACCTTTTTGATAAAACTTTTTTTTCTTGGCAAACAAGCTAACGAGCCGGCTGATAGTAAGCGATTACCGTCACTTATGGTTACCTGTAATACCAGTGGCAGCACAGATACGTTGCTGAACCTTAAGGACTCTATTAATAGCCCTTTTGAAGAACATCATATTGTATTATAGTAATTAATGAAACTAACCATACTAAAATACTTTATAATAATTATATGACAAAACGACGCAGTAAATCTCTTGATTGATTCTCTTCTTTCTTCTTGAGAATTCTCTCTTGCTGATGAAATTCGCTCTAATCTTCTTGATTAGAACGAAATTCTTAAAATCAGGGTCATGTTCATCATCAATCAGGCGTTACTTTGCGTAAGTTCATCTTCAAAACTATTTCTTTCCAAAGCTAACTAAAAACATTACACGTTTGTTAAAGAACCAATTTTATAGTCATGTTTCTAACTAGTCAAAGAATACAACTAAGTAATGCATCGTTTTTCAAAGTTACGTAACAGCTGCATCAAGAACAGTGCTATTGTTATAAGTGGCAGTTCCATTTACCATTAAGCGGGACGTCTGTTTGTTTGCCTCTATTCTTATGACGGACGCTGCCCAATCAACCGAGCAAGTGTTAGCAAGCGAATCGTCTATGCTTCAGCATCGACAAAAATACTTTCGTATGTCCGGATTTTGTTTGGATTTCTCGGATCTCCGTTCACAAAATTTCACGAGGATCGGTTGAGAAATCCACCCTGTAGAGAAGGACAGAAGGCCAGCTCACAAAGCCACAAGTTTTAATGTAAAGATCTCTAAAAGCCTCTGACAATGCAAAAAACATCATCAGTAACCAAAACAATAGACAATGAACCTTAATGATAGTTTTCCGTCGTTTAAATGGACAACGAATTTCGCAAATTCTCATCTAAAATGGTTTGCGAAATGGTCTGAGAAACTCTAAGATCTTCACAATAGTAATTGACCTAGCAAAGCAAAGTCTGAGAGTCTACCGAGTCCATCGGGATTTGTTTGTCCGACTAAAACTTGAGTAGCGTTGATCCGATCTTCTTACGAATTCGAATTTGAGTTAAATCGATTTAGTGATTTTGGAGATATTTTATGTGATGAACAGTTGTGTTTATTCTATGTCTGGGTGTCAATATTTATTTAATTATATATTCAAAAACATATATTATTATGTATGTTAATCAGTCTCTGGCAGCCATAGTACAAGCTTTACTTAGTTTGGGTACAGCAACCGTGTGAGATAAATGTCCCGAATTATTTACTTTGTAAGGGTTGCAGTCTCATATTGAGGCAAACTGCTAGTTCCAAACCGGTACTACGTAAGAACCGGAAGACGCAGCGTGGGCTGGCTCTCAACAGGGTGGACTGACGATCTGGTGAGGGTCGCGGGTAACCGCTGGATGCGGGCAGCGCAAGACTGGTCATTGTGGAGATCACTGGGTAGGCCTTTGTCCAGCAGTGGACGTCTTCCGGGCTGACATGATGATGATGACTAGTTCATACTTATTTGTTTATTTATTTAAGTACACAACACCAATTATAATAATTACAAAACATAAAACCAACAAAAAAACTTATGATCTAGAATGTAATTCAAAACATGTGTACATATAGAAAAAAATAATATTTTGATGACGAGTTTAAGTTAAACATTTAATAAGTAAGAAAGAAATGCACAACAAGAAGGATGCGCGCGGGTGGGCGCACTCACCGACATTGTTGAAAAATGTTTTTACAATTACAATTAAGTATATTATTACTGACGTGTTTGGGGCAGTAAGACTTGTAGCAGAGGTACCGTCTGAACTGAAGGGCCTATGGTGAAGAATATATTTATTTATTTATTAGGGTACCAACATGTTATACATTAACACATTCTCATAAAATACATAGACAACAAAATCAAAAACTAAATGCTAACACAATTATAGGCACCGACTACATGGAAACCTATGTTACAGAGCAAAACAAAATTAAATTAAAATTAAAAATTAAAGATTAAAAAAAAATTATCATACAGTCATTTTCTAGGCATTGCATAATTTACTTTAATGTTTAATGTATGATAACATTTTTGGCGTAAATATATCGATACATACGAGTATATCGATCATACTATTATGAACTGGTCCACTGCACCGAAGACTCCACTGCTGGACAAAGGCCTTCCCAAGTGATCTCCACAACGCAACGACCGGTCTATTTGAAATAACAATGCGGTCGAAAACTTCCTTCTTGTTACAAGATCCGTGTCTACCTCGACAGTTGAAATATGCAAACAACTTCAACAAATTATAAGGTAATTTTCCATGAATCAGCCGTAGCAATTTGAGTAAAATTAACGTGTAATGTACTGAATGAAGTTATGAGTACATTAAGATGAGATTTTAATGGTTGAATGACATAATGCTTTCACGAAAGGCGATTGAGTCATTTTTGGGATCAGGCTCAGTTTTTTTCGTTTTTGGATTTCGTACCCAAAGGATAAAACGGGACCCTATTACTAAGACTCCGCTGTCCGTCCGTCTGTCTGTCTGTCTGTCACCAGGCTGTATCTTATGAACCGTGATAGTAAGTCAGTTGAAATTTTCACAGATAATGTATTTCTGTTGCCTCTATAACAACAAATACTAAATGAAATAAATGCAACCAATGTGATTTTTTTTGTCGTTTTTATAGATAATGGTACGGAACCCTTCGTGCGCGAGTCCGACTCGCACTTGGCCGGTTTTTTAAATTAGGTACTTAACAAACTAGCTTGGTAGTAATTTATTACAAAGGACTGATGCAGTGGTTCGGTTTCATAATCTTGTTTTCATTTCACAGTTTCGAAAACTAAACAAGCTTATGTTAACCATCAATGAATGAAATAGAAAAGGATGTACTAAGCCGAAAGGGGGTCAATGTACTCATCATTATAGGATGAGTGAGAAACAACCCGAACAACTTTTACTATTGCGACAACCCTGAAATCGTGAATAAAAACCGCTGTTCCATACATTTTGTCGATGATCAAATAACTTTTTTATATGGAACAGCGATTTTTCTCGCGATTTCAGGAGTGGCTCCATGGTAAAAGTTGTTCACTGATGAGAACAATGACCTTATATCAGCTTAGTACACCAATTCCTTATAACCCGGTAGCCTTTAAGATATTTGCTTCGCTTAGACTACTTTTTAATCGACTACAAAAAAGGAGGAGGTTCTCAATTCGTAAGAATCTTGTTTGTACGTTCACCGATTAGGTAAGTACATACTTGAAGACGCTTAATTCCATTAAAAAAACCTTTTTTGTTTCAAATGGTATAGTCCTTTTAAATTGTATCGAAATCTGATAAGCGGTTTTTAAAAACATCAACAAATATCTAAAAATCGCTTACGAAATCCAATTCGGATGACTAAAAGTCTATTTTATCATTTTAAGAGCTTTGAAAGCAACATTTCAAGCCTGTACCGCAGCCGTTCGAAACGCGACCCTAGTCGCTGATTGAGAGATCAACTCTATAAACACCTCATTTACCTACATCGACGAACAGCGCTCTGTAAACATGACAACTTAATTCGACGATTTACGAAGCAATTTGACGTTTATTGGCTACGAAATTAAGTTTTTACGTGCGTATAATTGCGACTATTTGTACTTCGCTCGCAATTATTCGATCAATTTACGCAATTGTCAATATTTTCGTATGTGAATGTAATGTTTAAAATTAAATTGCTTAATTTTGTTTGCAGTTACATGTGATGAATAAGTGCTACTGCTTTTTGAGAATTTTTGAAATCCCTTAATAATAAATTTAAATCGAATGTAATTTACAATGTGTGCTGTTATGGGTGTCATGCCTGAAATAATTTTTTTTTTTGAATAAGTAAGCTTTTATGCAAAGTTGTCCTACAAAACTTTAAAAATAAAACTGCACAAGAAGGAATTGAGATTTATTGATTAGTTTAACGTTTGTTTTAACTTTGTATTTTATATTAAATTTATCATAAAAAAAATGTCTATTTAAAAAAAACTTTGACGGTCCTAAGTGTATCTTTGATACCCAAATTGAATAAAAACATTTTGACTTTGACTTTTGACTTTGACATAATTATGTGCGTATTGTATGTCATCTGCTACATGACTGGAGCCCGGTGTATGGCGACAGGCTCGCCCCTTGTCACATTTGGGACTGAATATCGTGCGGCAAAGTGTGGGTGTTGTATTACACCTCTGCCAGCCCCCTAGGTACCATTATTTATTCTATGCATAGACCATGGATATTATTAAATAGATGTTAATACCCAGTTATGAACTATTGCAAATACCATAATCTTCACACCCACCCGAAAAACATCACCCTCCTTTCTAGAGCAATCGGAAAAAAACAAGTAGCAAGCAGCTATCTCCCGACAACCACACAGCATGTAGCAATTCACAAATTAAACTTACGAAATAAACAACACTACTAAATTCGTAACACCCATCTAGTTCATTGTGAAAGATCGATAAAAATATTTGTCCAGTACTCGATATCGATATTTATTACATTAACTAGCTGAGTCCCGCGGTTTCACCCGGTCCTGGGATAATAAGCACACTATATCCTCCGCTCAGATACATATACAGGGTGTTGGCAACCCAACACAAAATTCTAACAAGTTACAAAAACCCTGTTGTACCCGCGAGCTGCGCATCCAGTACCGACTGGAGAATGCAATAATGCTAGTTTAAATTAAATATTGACTATAAAAAATTGCACACACATCGCGCTCTGCCCTTCTAAAAGCAGCGAACGCAGCCACTAATCGCGTCAGTTTTATTTGTAAACTATTCGCGTCGTGTCGCTACTTTCTTAGAATAAAAGCCACCAACATTTATTACGGATTCGTTACACATTTTTGTTTCATTTTCTTTTTTCCTTGCGTTCTTAAACCGGTCATCACTCTTGCTATTTCCAACGTGCCTTTTTTTTAGTATTTTTGCATGAATACTTATAAGTGTGTGTACATGCCCTTCAATTATATAACAGGGTTTTTGTAACATACTGTAATCTAATCGAAGCCTACGAGTATATCCTTTTTTGTGTCTTCGACAACGCGTTCAGTTCAGTGAGATCAGTTGATTAGTTAAAGCGTGAAAGTACAAACAAACGGACAACCTCACTTTATTATAATATTAGTTATAATTAAATTAATAAGCCAACAGTAGTATAAAGATGAACAATTTAGATAATCGTTGCACAAGACAGATCGGTAGTTAGAATTAGTTGCGCTTTACTAGTGCTGTGCTTGCTTCATAGATACGTATCGATAACTCGCTAGTGCTGTGCTTGCTACATAGATTTATTTCGATAACTACTAGTAATAGGATTATAAGCAGCTTAGGAGCTTGTTAATTAAATTTTGAAGGAGTAAGCTGATGTGTACAGTACATAACATACCCGTACCTAATTAATTGCCTTTCGTATTTAGTTGAACTTTAGATGAAATAATTCAACCTAAATATAGTCACGTAAGAGATTACTATGTCAAACAAGGCAACTATAGTTACTAGGGTACCAATACCTACCCAGGCTCAATTTTATATATCATTTAAAAAAAGTTAAGGACGTCTTTAAAATTCTTCTGACGTCTTCATCAAAAGTTAACAAGATGATTAATTACCGTTTGATAATTCTTTCAAAGAAATAATTATAATTGTGACAAAAAATTGGGTCAACGTCTTACTTTTTGTCATGTTATATAAGTTTACGTAATAGGTAAATAAATTCGGGACATTTTCACACACGGTCGTCTGACCCTAAACTAAGCAAAGCTTGTACTATGGCTACCAGAGACTGATATAGGTACGTATACATAAATTTGTGTATAAATATTTTTAAATACATCCTTAAATGGATGTTAACACCCAGATTTAGAACAAACACAAATGTACATCAATGACATGAATGTTTGCCCCAGGTGGGAAATCGAATCCACGCCCCAAAGCTCAGAAGCCAGGTGCACTACCAACTGGGCCACTGAGGCAGTCAACTAATTGGTGTTTACTAACTTTAGGTAAGTACCGAATTAATTTTAATTATTAGGTTTAGTTATTCGTCATCTAGTTATCAAAATCGATAACCCGACTGCAAAATGTAGCCTATCATACAATACCCGGATATATCAAAGCACCTCGTAAATCAAAATCAGTCTAGCCGTTTAGACCATAGAGTGTGTCAAAGAATCCTAATAGTATCCTACTAATATTATAAACGCGAAAGTTTGTAAGAATGAATGGATGGATGTTACTCTTTCACGCCAGTACGGCTGAACAGATCTGGATGAAATTTGGCACAGAGATAGATTATAGTCTAGAATAGCACATAGGATGCTTTTTAACCGCGGGTGAAACCGCGGGGCGTAGGTAGTTCACCATAAAAACATACCTAGTAGATTTACATTGAACTCAAAGTAAGCCAGAGGTTGTCCACCACATACCTTAAGAGGATTCTGCAATTTCTGCAGTACTTTAGGCACATTGCGAGAAATCCAGCGGACAACCTGAAAAGGCTCACAATAACAGGGAAAGTAGAAAGAAAAAGAAGTAGACGTCTAAGCCCCAAACGATGGTCGGAACAAGTGTGTAAGAAGCTTGACACCTAAATTTGCAACGCCATTCATGACGCCGCTGATCGACATAAATGGCGACAAACTGTCCGGAAAATTATCTATAGCAGCAGTCGGCAACCCGCGGCCCGCGGGCCACAAGCGGCCCGCGAATCATTTTTAAGTAAATAAAAAAATCGGGACATTTTGCTCATACGTTCGTCTGGCCTCGAACTAAGCAAGGCTTTCACTATAGCTGCCAGAGACAGATAAACATTGATTTTAAGAGATCAGATAATACCTACATAAATAAATAGATACCTATGGTAAAATTGTATAGAAACCTATTGTAAAATTTTTGAACAAGTGCGGTCCGTCATTTGCTTATTTTGGCACTGTGCGGCCCTTGCCTGCCAAAAGGTTGCCCACCGCTGATCTATAGGGTTATCAGTGAGCCGTACGACTCAAGAATAACCTAGTAGGTGCCTACATCACATACATACATTGGAAAAACTTAACCCTCCTTCGACAATTGGTTAAAAGAAACGCCTATTTATCATCATGCAAATAAAACTTGATTCATCGCACACGCGGATTTCTTCTGCATACGTTAGTTAATTGTGATTCATCAATTAGCACTTTAGTCACAGACTATCACGGTTATTTAAAGCTACTGGCTGTATTTTTAGAACATCATGCTTGTTAATTAAGTCTAGGTTATTTACGATGCGCATTTTTTATTAATTGTCCGCGCGAAGTGAGATCTTAGGGTAATGGAACAAATCGACGGTTGTTTGTGTTTTTCTATGTTTAAACACTTGTCCGACATCTTGGCTAAGATTAATCTGATCGTAATTAAATAATAATTAAGACCAAGCGAGGGTTAGCGAGCGAAGCGTCTCTGCTTCAGCTTCGACAAAATTGCTTTCGTATGTCCGAATTCTGTCTGGATTTCTGTCCGGATCTCTGTCTTTCTCTACAAGTCGCATTTCTTAACCAATTCTCTTGAAATTTTGAGAGTAGGTTCAATAATAATGATATCTTCTAAAAAAACTCCGCAATTTAAAAAAAAAACCCAAAAGTGACTCGGCAAAAAAACTGTATATTCATTGAACCTGCTCACAAAATTTCACGTTAATCGGTAACTGTTATATATCTGGAACGATCGTATGGCGATTGCTCGCCCCCTGTCTTATTTGTGACTAAATATCTTCCAGCGAAGTGTGGGTGTTGTAATACATCTCTGCCAATTCTTTCGGGGCATTGCAGTGACGAAATGTTAAGTATGTTAATCAAAAAATGCAAGCAAGTAGTACGTTCTAAAACAAATTTATAAGCAGGTCAATGGCTAATGCCAGCAATTTTGTTTTGAGAATCAGCTATTTCAACGTACATCTAAAGCCAGTGGCGCCCAACAATTTACTTCCAAATTCGACGTCCAACCACCGATCAGCCAGAAGTAATAACAGTTATAACAGTAGCTATTACGAAATGCAGGGCATTAAACCGACAACCTTTGGCACGGCTGCACTGCTTGATTGACCAATAGCAGGGCGAGTTGGCAACGTCTGGCCAACCTTGACATGTACGTGATCTGCTTAGCTGCTCGCGTGGGTGAGTGTGAACGGGACGATTGATGTGAAAATACCGGGTGTAAGGAGACCGTTCTCGAAAACGAAAACTGGGAATAGTGGTGGGGATTACTAATACAAAGCGACTAAAAAAAACGCGAAAAAAAGACTTTTTTTTTAAACTTAAAATCTGATATTTTAACATCGACACAAGTTATACAAGCTTTAAAAAGCTAGTTTAAACACCAATTACCAAAAAAAAAAAAAATGTACCCTAACGGCAGTCTAATACTAAATGCCTAACAGCTGACGCTAGAGGTGAACGCCCGCACACAGCTGCGCGCGGTCGCGACCTAGGTGCCGCGCCGCCCGCGCCCTCCGCTGTCTCGGCGCGCGCGCGGCCCGCGGCGGCGCGTCGTCGCACTTTCCGTAGGTACTGGCGCCGACCATTGACCCCCGCGATATAAACGCGTTACATTGCTGGTTTGCAAATTTCTAAAAGTTTAAAATAACAGTTATATGGCTAATAGTTAGTGGTTTCGGGTTGTGTATAGATAGTATAATAACGGCGTTTCGGCTTCGAGAACGGTCTCCTTACACCCGGTATACTGTAATAGTAATAATACTTAATGTCATCACATCACACTATTATAAATCTTATTTGATTTTTTTTGTGTGTTTAGCTGAGTGGAGCGAATGTTCCACGGATACTTATCGTATGACTTATGGACTCATACGCTGCATTAAAAAAATTTTAGATAGATATATTTATTGACTTTATACTTTAAAGACTTACTTACTTTGTACTTGTGCACTTTACTTGACTTACTTTAGACTTTATTCTTCATTTTACTTTATTGAACTCACACCAGAAATAACAAAAACAGCAGCCTTAGGATGGAGAGGATACGTATGAATAAGTTTGGGACAGAGTGTGCAAATTGAATTAAGCTACTCTATGATATTAAAAAAATAAAGATTCTTGTAGAATAGGTAACGATAGGAACGATAAGTAAGGTAGCTTACTTCACTTTATCGTCACGTTTGATTGCGAAAAAAAATACGTTTTTTAACACCCGACGTAAAAACGTCGGGGTGTTATAAGTTTGACGTCTCTCTCTCTCTCTCTCTGTTGTGTGTGTGTGTGTGTGTGTGTGTGTGTGTGTGTGTGTGTGTGTGTGTGTGACTGCGTCTGTCTGTGGCATCGTAGCTTCCGAACGGATGAACCGATTTTGTTTTTGTTTATGTTAATTTATACTTGCTGAAATTAAAGTTATTTTCTTCTTTCTTTACTTTATACGCACTCGTAAGTACAAAATACTTCTCTAAGATTCCTTCTTCGTTGTCCGGGACACGTCTACACCTCGTAATCGTTGGAGCTTGATCAATATTTATGGCAGGTACGAGTACAGTGATTCGATTTCCCCTTGAGAAGTTCCGTAAGAATTTAAAACAGATACCTTGAAGGAAAACTTACAATGACCCAAAAACCCTTATATTTACTTCTACCTACTTACAGAAGACACGGAGTTAAGTCTTAAACGCAGAGTTAATCACCTCAGTTAAAATGTTTTAAATATCACTCTTATATTGTGTTAACTCGAGGTTAGCTTTTACTCTTTTTGGTGCATGACGATTTATCAGTTAAACTTCTGATGAGCATTTAACTCCGAGTTAAAAAGCAAGTGGCCCTTATAGGTACAGTAAGTACTTCACATGTACATTATTTTTTTATTTATTTTTTTATAATTAATATAGCTAAGATTCTAACGTGCAATTAGAATTATCTTTTATCACTGTCTATCTCGTTAGAAAAGTCATTAGAGTGATGGAGATAGTACTATTGCACGTCCTATAATAGCCCTTCTGAACCAAAAGCAATACTAACATGACGTCGGATCCTCACAATACAAATGGCGATAAAATTAAAATTAAAATTAAAATCGTCGGTCAATACTGAAAAAAAAAAACACGAAAATAATAATTGACGAGATTGCAAGTAGATAGTACATATAAAATGTTGCAAGCAAGTAGCTCATTCTAATAAAAAATTAACCCCCGACGCCAAAACGGCGGGGTGTTATAAGTTTGACGCGTGTGTGTGTGTGTGTGTCTGTGGCATCGTAGCTCCTTGACGTTTCATACGTATACCGTGATACAGTGAAACTTGGTTAAGTGGGACCTGGATAAGTGAGAAACCTCCATAACTGGAACTCATGATGAGGTCCCAACACTTTGGCACTGAATTACCTCTGTTAGTGGGACGAGGTAAGCCTCTATATCTGGGATTTGTTCTTTCGATTTATCATCATAGTTACCTCTATAACTGAGACAGCGAGTAAATTTTATATGCATAAACCTCTGTAACTGAGATTTTTTTTTTATTAAAACTCATTTACATACATAACACGTTATTTTATTTAATGATCGCACCTGTATAACTGAAATAACCTGTATTCTTACCTCTATTAATGGAACCCTCTGTAAACGAGACAGATATTTATTTATACCTGTATATCTGAGAGAAAGACACTGGGTAAGTGGAATACCTCTATAAGTGAAACGACATTGCAGGTCCCTTGATGTCTCACTTAACCAGGTTTCACTGTATATACGTGAGTTAGTCGGAAGCGTTCTTAGCTATATTTGATGAAAATCGGTGTCGGGGTTTTTTTTATTTATACTTGTTAAGTTTGAATATAATCAAACTCAGTCAAGAGATAGTAAGGACAGCGATCGCAAGTCTCAGCTCTAGCGAACAACTAGTCCGCCGAGTAGTTTTTCTCCTAAGTACTTGAACCCAGCGAAGTTTCCCTGACATTTAGCGACGGAACTTTCTTCGTTATTTGTTTTTTCATTACAAAGATCCTTAGAAATGTCTGGGCTAGGATCCTTTTGGGATGAGAGCTACGAATCATTTCAAAAAGAAGACATAATGGCTTTAACCGGTAAGTCTAGACGGATATGTTGAAAGTTGTTCATTTAAGACTTTTATAGGTTGATGTGGGTGATATAAGAAAAGTCGTTCCTTTTCACATTCAAAAGTTGCTACAAGTTACATATTATAATGACTTAAAACAGCACTAAGACTTCAGAAGCATCCGAATATCACTAGACTAGAATACGGAATTATCAGTAACTGTTATAATAATTAAAGCAATAAAAAAATAAATAAACCAGATGTCACCCGCACCATGCTATAGTGAATAGAGTATACTCGAAGTATCAATATCTTTTTTCAATTTTCAAATATTTTTTAATCATTTTCTTTTGTTTTTACCTGACCGTAAGCGATGCTTCAAATCTTCTAGTCGAACTCATCAGCATTTTTAAGTTCGGTTACTTACATAAAAAGAAATGGTTGTCTGTTCAAAGCTTATCATCGTCGATCATCTGCGTTTAATTTTGCAGGCAAGTATAAGTGCAGATACAATTTTAAAGTTTGTATGTAAGCTTTTGTTTGTTTGTTATGTTGTTTCTAGTCTAGGGTTTGTTGAGATAAATAGGGGTTGCGAAGTCTCAGAAAAGGATGTTCTACACAATACCTTTTTTAATTTAGGTAAAATTAAGTAAAATATTTTTGTAAAACAAAAGACACGTTAACCAGACAAACTTCTGATAGCAAACCGCCGCTAGCGCGCTCTGCCTAAATAATAACAGCCGAAAACCGTAATTACCAGCTTTTACCAGTTTTCCAACAAAACAATACCTCTTGTAAAGTCTTCGTTGCGGGAGTGTGGGAAGTAGTATATTATTGAGAGTTCTAACCCAGCGTTATTTGCGGTTGTGAAAATGTTTTTACTATGGTGTGAAGTATGGCGAGTGTGTTTTACCAACCGCAAAATGTCGTGTTAAGTTTGTAAAAAATGTTTTTTTTTTAAATTTGTATGTGATTGAGGCCATGGCTCCAGTGGCTTCAGTCGGGCGGGCTAGAGTTCCATTCCGTGGGCTGGCTAGGGTCGTGAGATGGGTGTAGGGCTCCGGGTGGGGTAAGATGGGCTACGGTGTAGCGGGCTCCGGTTGGGGTAAGATGGGCCACGTAGGGCTCCAGTGTGCGGCGGCGTATGATTTCTAACTCACGTTTATTGCAGTTGTGAAAATGGTTTTACTATGGTGATAAGTATGGAGTGTGTGTTTAACCAACTGCAAAAGCTGTCCTCTTAACTTTGTGTTTTTTTTTTCGGATGGGGTAAGACGGGCTATGGCGGGGGGACGGGGGCGGGGGCGGGGGGCTATGGCGGGGGCGGGGGCGGGGACGGGGACGGCGGTGGGAGCGGTATCTTGCGGTGAGTGTATTGAGGACAGTTTCGATAGTTACATTGTAACAATCAAGTAACGGAAATAGCTGTGGTAGTATTTATATCTAGGTATATATATTATAAGACAAATTAAATAGAGGAATTATGAATGAAACAGTGATTGAGAGAGAGATAGAGAGAGCGGTCGCTGTGCGTGTATCAGTATACAAAAATGTTGGAAAACAGCTGCTTTACCCCTCAGTTTCCATACTTTAGTTTGAGAATGACGCGTGTGAAGAGTTTTGTAAATTGGCCCCCCCATGCACATCAAGATCCGGAGAGGTTGGCAGACGCGGGATTCTTCTACATCGGCTGTGAGGATAAAACCATGTGCTATTATTGTGGTGGAGGTCTGTGCGATTGGCGAGAGGATGACGATCCCTGGCGAGCACATTTACAGTACTTTAGTCGATGTCCATTCGTGTACATTCACTTAAAACTAAATAAAATAAATTTGAGTCGAGTTGAGAGTTGTTCGACGAGGTTTGAGAAATAAAAGAGTGTTTTTTTTACTTTTACATATGTTTTTTTTATTTAATATTCCAATGACCCCAGGCTAACGTATTTACATTATCATCGCAAATATATCTCTTATCATCATTACTAGAGAGCACTTTCTTTCTTTTGTTTAGTGTGTATACATTATGTTTATCACTACAGATTATGTACATGGTTGCATATTGTTGGTAGTCCCGACTAAGGGCATTTCTGTAGTTTGTAAAGTGTAGAGCTCTTACAACTGCAGCAGAAGTGCCCTTGTTTTTCTTCACAACATCATCATCATCATCATCATCATCATCATCATCATCGTCACTTTTAAATTTATAAGCATACATTTTAGAGCGTAAGCCTACGAATTCTTTTATTATACGTCCGTTGCTTTCATCTTTCATCAAACCGAGAACTTTTTTATTCACCAATGGTAAGTTATAGATATTGTCTTTTGGAAAATCCGACGTGTCAAATTTACCCTGCAAGTCATTTCTGATATCTTCGTAAAAATTCTCAGTTTTGATTTCATATATAAAAGAATCCGTATCAGTGTAAGCTAATTGTACATTGTTTTGATATTTAGGTAACATGTAAGAGTAGTGAAAGTTGTACATAAGATGTTTGGAAAGTTCCAATACAGTGAAACCGACATAAATTGGTTTGTTGTACAAAATCTTAGTTTTGTTCATCTGAACTGCTACAAAGTTCTCAGAGAAAATTCTTCTACTATGGAAATTGGGACGTGCTATATACCGTTCAATACCATATTTGGACTTGGTTTTTGTCGATATATCAGACCATGATGTGCATAAATGCACATCGACCCTTTTCGCTACATTTTCTATTGTTTTCCCGAAAATTGAATTATTCATGAGCTTATAAAAATCTTTTTCAAACGAGTTTGTTGCCATAATTCTCTTGTTGGTGTTGAAATCAATATACGATTTGAGCCAAGGTGATTGATTAAATGACAAGATTCTATGAATTTTTTGACAAATTAGACCATGCTCTACACATTGTTTCAGATTCATATAGTGAATGACGTAATGCTTCTTAGATTCTAGAGTGAGTAAAAGTTTTTTTGTTTGACCGTGAGGTGGTTTTTTTGTTTCAGGACAAAAAGGATAATCATTGTGTAAATCATGTAAAAAATTTGGATAATCAATATCAACTTCTAAGATATATCCAACCTCCGAATCAGCTTTTTGTTGTTTGATGTCGAATGTATTAATGTCATTTTCCGATAACCATTTAAAGTTTCCTAGAGGTAAATATTTACTCATAGCCTCACCATACAAATTATTAACATCTAGGTAAACAATAAATTTACTTTCTTTTTCCGGATTGTATTGATTGTCCATAAATTTGTTGTTGGCTTCCACGTGTCTTTTTGAGACTTGACTTATCCCACCTCTAATACCTGCATTTAAAAACTGAATCATTTCATAATCGGTGAGAAGTTCAATATTTACACCTGTTTCCCTTAACATTGCATCCCATGAAAGACCCGGTGCGGTTAAGTACCTACATGGATCTAATTTGTATGTAGCAAGACAAACTTTTCGAAAGTTTTCAAATACCTCAACCAATAATAGAACATCTGTTTTTAGATATAAGTCAGAATATTCACCTAGATTGTTTATATTGAATGTGTTCCACACCTTTTGAGCATGATTGTAGTCTTCAATAGAAATGTGTGTCTGTGTCAAAGAGCTATAAAATTTTTTTTTATCGGGTAACGTTTTTTCTTCAAGTTTTTCCCAACAGTCAATGTATTCGTAGGGGAAGACACCTTTACGTGTCAAGAGAGACATTTGCTCATTGTCGGGGAAATAATGTGGTAGCACCATGAATTGATCTGTAGAAAGATTTTTAGCTAGTTTTTCTAGACTAGATGACATAAATTTAAACGAGTCTACAAATCTGATTGTGATATCTTTCGTTTTTCCCCCTTCACAATCAAAAGAGATTGTCTGACTAAACGATACATATTTTTCTTTATTCTGCGCGATACAAGATATTTTTTTTCCATCCTCTCTGGCTGCCAATTCTTTGATAAAGATATGGCTATCATAACCAGACAAGTTATGAAAAAATATAGGAACATAATCAGGTATTGAATAATTTAAGTTACATGTGTAATGTGCATACCCTCTTATTTTACCTGTTAGATGACAATGGTCTAGAACCTTTCTATCAGTAGGTAGAAAAGTCTTCTCACATATATGACATGAATTGTTTTGTGGAAAGTCATCGTTGTCGATATTATCGCTGATTGGCATCTTTTTGGAGATAATCTTCCCAATTTCACAAACGTCAGAGTAAATACTGTCAACAAACTGTTTGACACAATCGCCACTTCGATATGTGACAAATTTTGACAATGACTCATCGTAATTACAATGAATGTAATATGCAAAGCTATACGCTATATGCTCTTGAGTGTAATGTGAATTTTTCTCCAAATTGTTGTGTAATGGAACCAAAATAGATTCAAAGTCTGCATAGATAACAAATGGTATTGAAAGTTTGTGTTCAAAATTTTTAAATTTTAGATACTTTTCTTTTGAAGATGGAAGCTGTATCACCACTTTCTCACACCCCAATCTTTTATGAATTTGTAGTTTTTCTTTGCTCGCAAAATATTGTAGACAAGAGTCACAGAAAAACTTTTGACCGTTATGCTTCGATAATTGAATACCCACCAAACGAGATAGATTTTTTATCCAGCAATAATGCGCTTTCTTTTGATCTTCAAAATACAGCAAATTAACATGACGGTCACAAGTCTTTGATGAAATGTACAAAGGTGAAATATATTTTTCCTTAGCTTCTAAACCATACACGTTTACTTTGATATTGTTTAAAGTCTCAAAGTGTTTGATATCCTTAATAGTAATCTTTAATGCACAGTCTATTCTATCAGTTTTCAAAACTGTTTCATATGGAGGGTAAGATGATACACGATCTGCATGTTTTTCAATTGGAAAAAGAGCACTGACGACACTCCAGAAAAAACAAGCGTTATCAGTATTCTGTATATTTACACACGCTCGTTTGAGTTGTATCCACTTTGGTAGTGGGATGTATGAACTACCTTTCATAGGATTGTGTTTATTGATGTTAACTTCTAAAAACTCAATCTTCTCCAACGCCCATCCACTGTTGCGTTCTTGAAATGCTTCACACTTGTTGATTATCTGAGATGAAAAACTCTCGACAAAACTGATCATATCTGACATTTCTCGTATTTCCACATTTTTCGTGTTGAAAGACTTTAAATCTCTTGTAATGACGTCATCTTTTGTAGTTAAGTAGGTCCCGAATAGTTCTAGATTCACTTTAATTTGCTTATTAATTTCTAATTCCAATCCAATTAGCTCTATGACTTTCGACTGCACGTTTGCCAAATAAACTTTGGGATCTAAATCTGAAGATCCGTTTATTCGGTAGCTTATGATTCTACACTTGAAAGCATTGTTCACAATATATACAAAATAATCTCCATCATCTTGTTCACATAGTAGTTTGTGTCGTTTAGTTTTTGAGTGAGCAATCAACTCATTACTCTTCACTTGCACATTGCAAAAATGACACTCCAACATTATAGTTGAAAAAACTAATAACTAACAAAAAAAACTGAACACCTTCACAATGAGAGATGGACAAGTAACAACTAATAATACATTGAACAATAACTTGCTTTATAAAAAAAAAAGATGTGGTTTGAGGTTTGTGAGAGAGAGATAAGAAACAATGTATGTGAGGTTATAATATAGTTTATTTGTCTCTATATTAAAGATGAATACAATAAATACTGTAACGTAAAATACTTAATTTCTACATCCACAAGAGATGACTCATCGCAGATAGTATTCATTAGAGAAGAGGCTTCATACAACGTCTTCACTTGACTAAGCTTGAATCTTTTTCTAAAGTAACTCATACGGTTTTCATAGTAGTATTTAATTTTATGCAGTTGTCGAATACGTAGGTTGAGACAATTCAGTATCTCACAGAGGTGCCACCATTCTTCACGACATAATCTTATAGATTGAACTTCTGTGTACATCATGATAAAATTGTCTCTTCCTTCTTCTTGCATGTCCATAAATGATATACTTCTTGATTTCTCTGGAGTTGAGTCAGGATTTGGTGGTGGAATAGTGCCGTTGTTGAAAAACTCTGAAATATCCGCTGCATTGTCCATAAGTATTGTCTCCCACTCTTGCTTGGTTAATATAATTCGATTATTGATATCGATACATACTTCCAGACCTGGATTGATAGGACTCAATGCTCTCAAGTATGTAGCTATGTACGGTATCGAGTTGGAGATGTTATATACATTCTTAGACAATTCAAAGTTAAATGGTGGAATTGATGGTGCGTATGAATAATGTTGTACATTAAACATTTTATTATACTGTTTTTTTGTTAATTAATAATTAACACCCTATTGAAGTGAGAAACAGGACTGCTTACCGAGTTGAACAGAACAGAACTGAACAGGTTTGAACAGGTCTTAACAGATCTGAACAGGATTAAACAGAACAGATCTGAATAGGTATTAACAGATCTGAATAGGATTAAACAGGTATTAACAGGTTTGAACAGGTCTTAACAGATCTGAACAGGATTAAACAGAACAGATCTGAATAGGTATTAACAGATCTGAATAGGATTAAACAGGTATTAAAAGGTTTGAACAGGTCTTAACAGATCTGAACAGGATTAAACAGAACAGATCTGAATAGGTATTAACAGATCTGAATAGGATTAAACAGGTATTAACAGGTCTTAACAGATCTGAACAGGATTAAACAGAACAGATCTGAATAGGTATTAACAGATCTGAATAGGATTAAACAGGTATTAAAAGGTTTGAACAGGTCTTAACAGATCTGAACAGGATTAAACAGAACAGATCTGAATAGGTATTAACAGATCTGAATAGGATTAAACAGGTATTAACAGGTCTTAACAGATCTGAACAGGATTAAACAGAACAGATCTGAACAGGATTAAACAGAACAGATCTGAATAGGTATTAACAGATCTGAATAGGATTAAACAGGTATTAACAGGTTTGAATAGAACATAAGGATTTTTTTAACTGGTTAGTTTTCGAACTGTTTTAGATAAGATATCGTACTCAAAGAGTGAGTCGTTGATGATAAGACAGTGAGCTGTTGTATTAGTCGGTAGATTTTTTTTAAATTCCAATTCTAGTTTGATATCAATAGCACCACCAATAAAACGAGATGAATCATTCTGCCTAGAGCAATCGATAACAATCAGAGGTGTTTTTGTTTTGAAATTTGAAGGATTAATTTGAGCGTTAAAATTATTTGAACAATAGTATGACTTTCTAAAGTTAATAAAAGCTTCGTATAAAAGGGTAAACATTCCCTTCTCAAAGTCACATGCGAATGAATCATACGGATAATATTGAGAGTTTAGGTACAATCGAGCGTTTAGAAAATTGCTATGGTCAAATAGACTCATATCTTTATCTGATTCATTGTTACGTGCATGTTGAAAACCTAGAATAACAAAACGAGGTTTTTCCAACTGAGTGGTAGTCTTCACAGTCCATACATGTCTTTGAGATGTCGGTAGCACTGGATACTCATACAGATCCCATGAGCGGAATGCAATAGTAATTGGAATATTGTTTTCTACGTACTTTAACAAGTTGAGTTTTTCCTTGTCGGATACCTTAATTGTAGGCATACGCCATGAAATGCGGGTTAAGTCTATATGAATCTTTTTTGTGGGATCCTTCAAGATAGCGCAGTTTAAATTAGAAGAGCTCCTGTTCAATACTAGTTCATGCTTTGCGTTCACAATTACTTTTTTATAATCTTCAGCAAAACCCAGCAGGTGTCGCAGCGGAACAGTGAAAGAAAAATCTCCCTCAAATTCTTTAAAACCACCTAAATTCCATCCACTATTTTCCAAGGCACTGCTCTCATCCTTCCCATAAGAAATAATTCCTTTCATGGTGCTGGTAATACCACAGTTTTTGGTTCTATCAATTTCTACTCCATTTAATTCGTAGCGTATATCTTGAAAAAGAAAGGCTAATGCATTGTTAACAAGAGTACAATCTTTTGTAATATTACCCTCAATAATTAACTGACTCTCGCAAGGTAATACTATTAAATCTTGACTATTAATACAAATGCGAATCTCATCATTGTTCTTGTAAGATTCATTGTAAGGTGTGTATAAGTGGTATTCAATACTTTCAATACTATCATCGAAGATAACTTTCTCGCCAATATTTAAAATGCTTGATGTGTCGGCCATTTCACTTCTAGGCCCAAGGATTGAAGGTATACCAAGTTTTCTTTTCTTATTTTGTTTAGTTTCACGCCAATTTGTGGGGTTGTTAACACCGTGCTGGTATTCGAAATACTATGATTCAATACACTGCTACCATTGTTTTTATAGATAATCATACTGCCTTTCTTAAATGTAAACGCAGTGATATGTTTTCTTTTCTAAAATTGACAAGGTTTCCTTGTTCATTCACTATACGCACGTGTAGATTTTGAATGGTTTTCACCTTTACAGGTAAATAAACTGGGTGTGAAGGACACTCTATGATTTGATATCCTGGTGGAACTATTGGAGAGAATTCATGTAACACATGCGACTGTTTATTATTGATGAATGATCCCTCAGTAACATTACACTCTATTCTTATAGTGTTTGTTATCAGAATGTTAATTGGTTGATCTGATAAATGAACAACATTTTTCGGGAGTAATTTGCGAGAAAACCCAAAAATACTTCCGATACTGTTTTCTTTCTCAAAGTGTATGTCAAATTCAGGTGAAAAAAATAAACATTTCATAGTGTTCGTATTGGCTTCCATATCAATTAATTCTTTACCATCTCCACCCGATCTACGTTCGAGCTCTCGCTCTAGTAATTGGAAAATATTATCTAGCTCATAGGAACCTTCCGGAATAGTAATCACATTATTATCTCCATAGTGGAAAAGATTATTACTACTGTCAACGTTCGGTATTGAATTGAATGTTTTAAAGTATATCACCGCACATTCATACTGGTCACCGTTATCAAGTTCAATGGGTGGTAGAAAATTCACATTAAACGTGGATTCGTCACTGTTTAACGTTAACGTGAAAGACATTATATCAAGTCGACTTTCGGGTGTAAAATGAAATTTCCAATAATAATTTTTGCCATTTATATTTATTTATTATCAAACAAATTATTACAAACATTTAATAGGAAACGTAAACACAGATGACCACAATTGTATTTATTAGATTTTTGTACATTGTTATAGTTATAATTAATTGCTATGTTACGATTAGATTTCAACATGTAATTGATAAACTCTTGAGGTGGTCTCAAGTCTCCATAGCTGTCAAAATATTCACAGTGTAGATTTTTCTTTGCGTATGCTACCCAATGCGTACCCACCCCACTCGAATTGTCTAAATTCAAAATGCCAGTTTCACAATACCATGGCTGTGAATTTCTCTTTATCAAATCATCTCTCATTACAACTCCTCGAAAATGAGGTATGTTAATTTGCTTGATAAAGTTCAAAATTTCATAGTCGGAAAGGGCATGTTTCGGTAGGGTGAGATTTAGTTTTTTTGATAGGGTGTTAGGTAGAGACCAAAACCTTTTTTATATGGTGCCATGTACATTCCTTTTCCTACAGCCACCGGTACCGTTGATCGAATTGGATCTTTCTTTTTAACCATTTCGTAAATATTTTTGGCAGCTGTTGAAACTCCTCCAGCCAAGGTGCCGGCAGCCGCCAACGCTCCCAATATTGGAATCAGTGGTAGAAAACCACCTCTCTTAGGTAAACGAATAACTCTAGGTTTCTTGACGAGTTTATTGCTAATAGATTTTTTTGCAGCTTTAACGGCAGTATTTAACAATGTATCA
Organism: Peribatodes rhomboidaria; assembly: GCA_911728515.1. Classification (NCBI taxonomy): domain Eukaryota; kingdom Metazoa; phylum Arthropoda; class Insecta; order Lepidoptera; family Geometridae; genus Peribatodes; species Peribatodes rhomboidaria. The sequence continues at coordinate 15,509,785 of OU452184.1, forward strand.
TGAGGTGTCATTTTATGTTTACCCTTTGAGTATGTTTTTTTAAGAGCTTTACGGGTTTCAGTTATCACTCTGGAGAGAGGTATACCCATACCTCGTTTCACCTTAAACTTCATAATTTTATTAACGCCTAGAGCCATTAATCTCTCAGACAAATGTGGTGACTCTCTCCAACGCTTCGCAGCGGCTGATGCTAATTCCAAATCTGCTATATGCCGCTGGTCTAGATTAGAATTCTGAGCGTATGCAATATCATGCGATTTGCAAGCTTCGTCTAAAGGATTGATACCTGCATCACCTCGAGCTAAACGTTTTTGTAATTTTGTTCCCGGTCCACAATAATTATAGCCGGGTAGGTGTAGTTCAAACGGTAAATTGTTAATAATTTTGTTAACAAAACCACCTCCTTGCTTGACAGTAGGTTTAAGAATGGGACTACTTTTATGTTGTATAATCATTTTAAAAAAGGTATTTAAAACACGTGTATACAATAATAACAACTAATCATAATGAAGTTTCGAAAGCAAAACACGCTTTTATCAGTCAAAGATTGGAATATTTCAGATAATATTAACGGAGATGGCGGTCAGAATAAACATGGTCCGTTGCTACCTAATAGTATAAGATGTTTAATCTGTGGACCGTCAGGCTGTGGTAAAACAAATATACTGCTCACCCTATTACTCGACGTGAATGGACTTAAATTTCAAAATGTCTACTTGTATTCAAAATCTTTGAATCAATCAAAGTATTTATTTTTAGGTGAAGTATTTACTCGAGTGCCCTCTGTGAATTATTACACATTTTCCGATAAGAGTGAAGTGACCTCAATAGAAGATACATTTAACGATAGTATTGTGATATTTGATGATGTGTCAATGGAAGACCAAGAGTCTATACGTCAATATTTCTCTATGGGTAGACACAAAGGATTAGATTGTTTTTATCTATGTCAGACATATAGTAAAATTCCTAAACAGTTGGTGCGTGACAACGCAAACTTTATTATACTCTTCAAACAAGATGATTTAAATTTAAAACATGTATATGATGATCATGTAAACACTGACATGTCTTGGGATGAATTTCTCTCAATATGTCGAACCTGTTGGAAGAACCAATACAATTTCTTAGTAATTGATAAAAATCTGGAATTTCATAAGGGCCGCTATCGACGGGGGTTTGATGATTTTATATGTTTATAATAATAAAAAACTTAAATACATATTCAATCTTGGATTTGCTAACATTTCACCATGGACTCTCAAGCATCACAGATCTTTGGTGATAAAAATCTAAAACGTAAACTGATTAAATCGGTGAATTCTGTGAAAAATAAGGTAAAATCCTTAAATGTTGATAAAGCTGAAATGTCATCTACCCTAAAGGAAACCTTTGAACCAATCACGCAACCTTTGAACAGTATACTGAACGAAGCAATCAAAATAAATACTTCTAGTGATGATACTCCAACAAAAATAAAAAACCTAAAAAAAGAGAGGAAATCGAGCTTTATCGGTAAAAAGTTAAAACACAAACTTAACCTTAAGAAAAGCAGCACTACTGATGATGATGATGATGATGATGATGATGATGATGATGAAAATAACCTCACTAGTGACAAAACGCTTTATTCAGCTACATCAGGTAGAAACACCTCATTATCTGAAGATGATTTTCAAGATGCTACTACATCATCTTCCAAGAAGAAACTCAAATACAATTACAAAATGCAATTACAAAATGTTCCTGGATTTGTACAAATCTATTTCGATAATTTAATTTTGAATAAAATTATGAAAGTTCCCTTTGGTATTAGCATTACACCTGATGGATATCATATGGGTAATAGTGCAGTTACCTTTGAAAAAAAGAGTATTAAAGTGAAGGGCAAGGAGTATAACTATACACCTGGTTTACTGGAACTTTTATTAAAAAAAGATCCAAACTCTTCTCTTGTACAGCCTCAAGATATATTGAACTATAATCAAATCATTTTAACGACAAACGCACACAAGCGTAACTTTTTACCCCATGGACAAATACAAGGAGATAGAAGTCATAAGTATAATACATACATAAAACAGACGATAGCAACTACAACAAAAGATTTTAGCGGATCAGGTCTACCGCTTAAGGATGACGGTGATAATGATGGCGTTAATAATTCTGACGTACGTAAGAGCAATTGTACAAAAAACACTCAACTAATCATGAAAAAATACCATCCTAACACAGACTTTAAGTATTGGGATGATCCTAATGAGTTAATTGACCGTCTACGACTTTTAATTGCATCACAAAATGTTGGTAATAACGGACATGGAAATGAAATTATGGCAATAATTGAAGAATTGATAGAAGCAGATATTATTAATCCTCCGTCATCTGGTCTATTAAGACATCTCATCAAGTAACACATTTAGTGTAAGAATGACGATTAATAAGTTTGGACGTTATCTAACTGACAGTAGCAGTAGCAGTGTAAATAAACCAAAACAAAATAATTCACTTAAAGTTTACAAGAATGTTGTAGATTTGGAAAGCAAGCTTTTAAGAAATGCTCGAGAAGGTATCTTAAAAAATGACGTCGTTATCAAAAAACAATTGGAAGAGTCCATGAACTTTTGTTTACTGAAGATTAAAAACAACTCTCATCGTTTGAATGAACTTTACAAAATAATCGCTAGCAAGGATGTTAAATCAAAGCCTGCTGTTTTGACTGTTGGTGGTCCAACTGCTGCTGCTGCTGCTGCTGGTGGTGGTGGTCTTGCTGCTACTGCTGTTGCGGCTACTATTCCAATTACAACCGCTGCATCAGTAAAACCAAAAAAACGAGTAATAAAAAAAAAACCTGAAAAAGATGAGTAAGTGGCAAGTGGTTCAGGAGCTTCATAAAAATGCTCGTAAAAATTTTCCACGAAGACGTTTCATACAAAAGGGATTTGATGACACCTGGCAAATAGATTTAATCGATATGCAAAAATACTCCAAGTATAACAGGGGGATGAAGTACATATTAACTTGTATTGACACTTTTTCGAAATATGCCTGGGTTCAAGCGATTAAAAGTAAATCGGCTGATGACGTGACTCGTGCTATGTCAACCATTCTGAATAATAATAATAATAATAATCTATTAGGGAGAAAACCTAAGAACATTCAATCAGATGATGGACGAGAGTTTTTCAATGAAAAGTTCCAAGTATTGATGAAAAAGTACAATATTAACCATTACTCTACGTACAGTGTAAAGAAAGCGTCTATCGTTGAAAGATTGATAAGAACTCTCAAAACTTGGCTCTGGCAACAATTTACCTACAATGGTTCCTATAAATGGATCGGGGCAACCCTTTCTGACGTAATAAACAGATATAACAACAAAGTACATCGTACAATCAAGGCTGCCCCAGTGACCGTGAACCATACAAATGCGAACGCCCTCTTATCTAATGTTTACAATTTTATCAAAGTACGACCCAGGGCAAAATATGTCATTGGTGACTGTGTGCGAATAAGCAAATATAAATCTGCTTTTTCTAAGGCATACACTGGAAATTGGAGTACAGAAATATTCAAAATAGCTAAAGTGAACACCACCAATCCGATTACATATCAATTACATGATGAGAAAAATGAATCAGTGTTGGGGGGATTCTATGAGCAAGAACTACAAAAAGTTAAATACCCCGACATTTATCTAGTGGAGAAGGTGCTGAAGAAAAAGGGAGATAGGGTTCTAGTTAAGTGGTTAGGTATGAATGAAACGAGTTGGATCAATAAAGAAAATAATGTTGAGTAAATAATGTGTTTTATTAACTAATTATACCCTAAATATTATAGAGTAAAAAAAACTATTGATAATACATACTCGTAACGGTTACATTGTGATTACATAGTGATTACATAGTGCTTAGATTAATACAGGAGACACAGATAATAAAATAACTACACATTTTGTTTATACTGCTCAAACCATGCGGCAAAAGCATTAACTTCTTCCAAACTACAGTGACATACACGATTTTTATTTTTGAATCGCGTATGTCTTGAGCATTGCATTCTCTTTTTTTTTAATTGATGTAAATTTAGTGTTTCTATCAATTCCTCAAATTTTGGACAACCTAAATCTTCCAAATTGATATAAGCAAAGCCTAAAGAATCTAAAAGCCTTTTTTCAATTACTCCACCCTTAAATGCCCAAGTATATTGACATTCTCTATCCATATTTCTAATAGCATTAATGACATTACAATAAAAAGAATCACTAAACCAGTTTCCAAACGCTAGACCATGAATATTTTTTTCACAGAACCATATGCATTGTGTTTTCCTACGTAGCAATAACCATTCGGGAAGACGGACATGAAACATATTTGAACATTTGTTAAGCAAGTCGTAAATTGCCACTTCTTTATAATACACCTTATCTTTTACTGGGAATCCCTCAATGTCTATTATGAATCTCACATTTGACAGATCCATTTTTTAAGCAAATTGAAAAACACACAAACAATAATTGCCACTAATTGTTACTTTCACTTTTTTCTCACAAACGTGTGTGTGTGATTTTTTTTTTGACGGTTGAGTGGAGACACTACACTTCTATACCTTCAAATAAACACACCAACAAAATATTAATTAATAAACCACCTAGTTTTTGAGTGAAGAGTGTGTGTCCAAAACACTCAGATGGGGTATTATTGAGTAGATCGAGCCACTCTGTCACTTCCACACTATTGTTTGGTCCCGTTTCTTCTAGATGGGATGTTAAATCGCTCCAAATTCGGATCAGCGTATATATCTCGATATCATTGAAATTACTTTCTTCGTATATGGTAAGAAGCAACCTGTTCACGTCTTCAAGAAGTTTCATTAACGGCACTGGACGTCTCCAAATTTTCAGCAGTTTATTGGCTGTAATAAATTCAATCCATTCATTTTTGGTCTCATTCTGCATTATATCGAGCAGGTTAAGTAGGCCGTTTGAGTTATTCATTATCTTGTTTATCAACTGCAATAAAATAAATATTTAAGCTTCTGACTCTTCCGAAAAAATAATCTTCCATGATTTACCCCATGGACCTTCATTCGTCATGGACACTACCCCAGTACTCAAGTAATCGTAAATTTTAGAGTCTAAATTGTCATATCTTGAAGGTAGCGAGACATTGGATTCGTCCTCGAGCTGAACAACTGTCTGCATTCTGTCAGTGTTAAACTTGGAAGCAACTCTTTTAACATTCACAATCTTGTAGGACTTGCCAATTTCCAAGTCGGAAACCTTAATCCAAGTATTCATTTTACAGTTGTTATTCAGTTCGAACAGCACTTTTCGATTAGAAGACATGTTTAAAAAAATTTGAATATTTTTTTTCTTACAGTTTTTTTGCGGGGTCGAAGGGTAACTTTTTCTTCTGCAGATGTTTATATAAACTGAATGAAATTATTATATATAAGAGTCGATTATTGTAGATGAACTGAATAAAGAATTACGTAGCTTGGTATTTATATGTTTTTTGTTATCGTAAACGTTGCGCACATCATAGACCACATTTACAATTTCATGTGATCGTGTGGAAAACAGTTTGTTTCACACGTTGATAGCAAAACCAAAGAATTTATCGTCAATTCTTACCACAAAATTCTGTATAATATTTTTTTATCGTTAACGTCATCCTAAACCACATTTACAATTTCATAGGCGTGTGAAATAGGGTTTGTTTCACACACTGATAATAAATAAGCTAAAGAACTTATCACCAACTCTTACCACAAAATTCTACATGATAACAGTATGCATATTGACGAACCACTATTCGTACGATGATAACAGAATTATTCTATCGGTACTTTAGCTGTACATGCCGAATTTTCAATCTCACCCTTACTCAATTTATTCAACTGACTGTAACCCCAAGATATCACACTTTCAATTGTCATCTTATAGCGTTGACATGTTTCACTTAACGGATAAGACGCTGTAGTTGTCGTTGTTGTTGTTGTAATAGGTGTTGATGTTGTAGAAGTAGTGCTAGCAGGAGTGGTTTTTGTTTGATCATCATCATTAGATTCTGATATTGTTGCACTCTCTTCCTTAGACTCTGCATCAAGATGATGATGTTTTTTTTTTTTTACACCTCTCGGAAGTTTTACAGTAATCTCTAATCCTTTCTCATCTGTATACTTCTGTTCAAATGTATCAGACGACCAAACTTGTTGTAAAGTATTTGTAACGCTACTGCTTCGCTTTGCACGAGTTTTGAATGAATGTGCGACTTCCAATTTATATAGTAATAATCGATTATCAATACATAAACGTAGATTAAGCAATTTCTTGCTATCCCTTACATCATTAGCACCTTTTAAAAGCACGATACGTTTTTTATGAACAAACAAACTGTTGTCGTTTTTATCCGTATCCGCATAGAGGTAAAATTTAATCTTCCAGTTCTTCAAAAAATGCTTACCGTCTACATCTAATAACTTTACCTTCTTCAGGTAATGATAATCACTAGAACATAAATCACGCAAATCTTCGTTTAGAGATTTTGAAATATTTTTCTCCAAAACATCTTCTCCATTTTCTTTCCCCATGTATAATACAATCGCCCAAGGTAAAATACTTGTAAATAACATTTTGTTTTGTTTGTTTTAAACACACACACAACCACTGAACCGTCGCTTTAGTCGTCCTACTCGTTTTGAAAATTACGTTTAAAATAACATCTGCATTCTGCAACATTGCGCTTTTATCACTCCAACTACTATAATAATCTATTTGTTATTTCCTGTAAAATCCTTTGTTTCATTCATTATTGCTCTATTTAACACAATTTGTCTTATAATATATATTTCTAGATATATTACTTTACCTACCAATCCTTTGTTTCATACCATTATCTATTAACTGTATAGTTATAAATACTACCACAGCTATTTCCGTTACTTGATTGTTACAATGTAACTATCGAAACTGTCCTCAATACACTCACCGCAAGATACCGCTCCCACCGCCGTCCCCGTCCCCGCCCCCGCCCCCGCCATAGCCCCCCGCCCCCGCCCCCGTCCCCCCGCCATAGCCCGTCTTACCCCATCCGAAAAAAAAAACACAAAGTTAAGAGGACAGCTTTTGCAGTTGGTTAAACACACACTCCATACTTATCACCATAGTAAAACCATTTTCACAACTGCAATAAACGTGAGTTAGAAATCATACGCCGCCGCACACTGGAGCCCTACGTGGCCCATCTTACCCCAACCGGAGCCCTACACCGTAGCCCATCTTACCCCACCCGGAGCCCTACGTGACCCATCTTACCCCACCCGGAGCCCTACACCCATCTCACCCCAGCCAGCCCACGGAATGGAACTCTAGCCCGCCCGACTGAAGCCACTGGAGCCATGGCCTCAATCACATACAAATTTAAAAAAAAAACATTTTTTACAAACTTAACACGACATTTTGCGGTTGGTAAAACACACTCGCCATACTTCACACCATAGTAAAAACATTTTCACAACCGCAAATAACGCTGGGTTAGAACTCTCAATAATATACTACTGTGGGATGGGTAATTATTTCGCCAGACATCGATTGTGAGCTGCATTTCAATCGATAGGGACAATGGGTCGTTTGAACTTCCGGTCGGGTCGGACCGTGGTGGAAACGATAGCGATGGGGGTTTTACACTTAAAATTTTGGTATTTCAAAATGGTTTGTAAATTGAAAACAATGCTCAATTGAATTATAAAAGGTTAGAGGTATACACACACTTTTTAATCCTTGCACACTCCGTCTTATACTTTCGATTAATCCTTTTGGCATTCGTTGTCTGGAAGATCACCCTTAACGATACAGAAGGACGATTTAGCTAACCACAGCTACTACTACTTAACTGAGCCGTTGACGTCACATAAGCTAAACAGTTGTAGCTGAATTGGCCCTGAGTTATAAGTTTATCCTTTTGCTAGTAATATATATCCAGAGCAATAGCTTTCAACCTCTTAACAAAAGGCACCGATGAACATCAGCCAAATTAGTAAAAACTACAGCTTTATTATTTCCAAATTCGTTCATATATAATATTACCAGTTCACTTGAATGGCTAGAGTTTTGTTGTCAAGCCAATGATGACGCTCACGCGCTCCCTCCTAACTCGACACGGGTCTGAGCCACGAATCAGTCGTGTGCCATCAAACCTGCGTAATTACTTCCCGGTGACCAGTGTCGCATGACAATTGAGTCGTGGACCCTGGCTGTAACGCGACTGTATTGGCTTAATTGTCAGTAGCAGGTACTAGGGTGTACTGTGTCTGAGATGTTGGTGCGATCCCGATTCTGACCGCAGTGTCAGCTGTTGTGTCACCCGCAGTAAAAAAATGCCTTTATGTTATTCCAGACTATAATCTATCTCTGTGTCTTTCGTCTAAATCCGTTCAGCCGTTCTGGAGTGAACCAACATCCATTTATCAAAACTTTAGCATTTACATTATTATTGTGATTGTGATGTGATTAACATGATTAGCATGGTGTTACCGTAATTTTGGCAGGCTGACCAACAAGACCACCACCTGATAAGATACTTATTACCGCCATGATCTAAATCAACGAGGTCTAGGGAGCCAATACGTAATGACGTCACTCGTCATCGTCTCTTTCGAGCTATTTCTAAATGACATATTTCGGTCCGGCGGTGTTGCCCACGTGACCATTTTTGACACGGAATGCCATACCTGGCGGAGGTTATTATTATCCCATGCTAGCCACTTTCTTATGAAGAAAAAAATAATAACAATCGAAGCATAGTAAGCACGGGTGTCCGTTACTTATCCGTTGCTAAAGCTCTCTAACGACAGGATATCACGTTAAGGCGGAGGCCGCGGCACTAAAGCTGCGTGGAGCGAGCTTTATTGTGCATAAACTATCCGTGTGTCGACGCCCTTAGCTGTTATGGGTATTTTATAGCTGGAGAATGGAGAGACATTACAGGTATAAGAGGGTATTTTTTACTGTGACGTATCTATTGATTTACTCTGCTAGCGATGCATTTTACCAAATCTGCTGCCTAAATTAAGCAAATGGGTCCTTCGATCAAATAAAAGGGAGATCCGGTACGAGAACCTAAATATGGACCGCAACCGTCGAAATCTATACAGCCGTTTGGAAGATACCGAGGTAATAAAGAAATTTACAAACATCCAAGATACGCGCGAAAAACTTAGCCTTCCTGGGAGTCGGGTTCTTCATGGAAAAAACTTAAAAACTTTGACACCAGGGCTGGCAACTAGGCCTATACAAACTTACTTTATCGAATCTATTTCATCATCAATTTGTTTATAAATTCATCAAATCTTATTGAACTGCTTAAAGTATATTAACATGGGTTGTACTGTTTTGTGAAATTTTATTCTTTTTTTCTCTGTTAAAGTCATCTTTTACATTCTTCTCATTGTAACTTGTTAAGTTAACATTCAAAGATTTTTTAACTAAATAATAACAAATCGAATACAACAGACAAATTGAAAAAACTAAAATATGTTCTCAATTTGTCTATTTCATCAATTTTATTTCTTTAGGGAAGTAGGTAGGTACATTCTTTTTTACAATCTGGATTCTGGAAGAAACTATATATTTCTATTTCACGTCACATACTACATACTGTTGATAATCAAAAATACAGTGAAATATTGTACGGTACACAAGCATACGCCTGCATTGTTACCATGTCATGTCTAATACAAACAATAGGTATTCAAAATGTATTCAAATCATAATCACTATTGCCATGTCCGAGGTAACGAGGGACCATCTAATGGGAATATGTACGAATGTTCGTTTGGACATTTATGTAGGTACAAATTAACATGTTTTCTAAGCATAGACTTACTAACTTGTATTGGTTTCGAGTTTCTTAAAGTTAGTAGTCCTAACATAGCCGGTGTAAGAGTTTTTTGGTGTTCGGAATTCAAATTCAAAATATTCTGGCAAAGACACTGACTAGTTAGACGCTAGTTCGTTTTTCTCATAATGGTACATCTACATAAGTGCGTGATAATTCGTGTCACGTTGTCGCGCTAAAATCATCGTTATCGGTTACCGGTGATGTTCTTGTCTACATTAGCGGTCAACTCGTCGCCTTTCTACGGAATTGACGTGGGCGATAATTCGCCCGAAACATTGCCGATTGACGAACTAACCGGCTACACTTGTCGCGATAGCCCAAATCATCAAAATCATCAATATTAAAAAAAATCCTCGACACTGATTTTCCTCAACACCGATTTTCATCAAACAAGGCTGAGAACACTTCCGACTAATTCACCTGTCAAATAAAATTAAAATCGGTTCTTCCGTTCGGGAGCTACTATGCCACAGAGAGAGAGACACTTCAAACTTTTAACACCCCGTCGTTTTTGCGTCGGCGGTTAAAACGCCACTCGCGGTCACCCATCCGAAGACAGACCGTGTCGTCCGTTGCTTAGCATTGGTGATCGGTTATGATCACCTAGTAGAACTACGATCGCTAATACGAGTATCTCTCGCAAGTCGCTACAAAACAAGTAGCTTTTCAAAATTTCGCCAGCTAGAACAATAACTTAATCTCTTGCACCTTTCCAATAAGCAGCTGTAAGGACAGCTGTCTCCATCAGTTTCAGCTGTCTCCCTTGCTAGAGGTACCTATTGCAAATTGTTTTTATTACAAAAAGGAGCATCTGCAAACACTACTGTCTGCCCCAGTGTGGATTTCTTATCAATGAATGGGCGCATATTGAGCAAACCTCGAAAGTTGAGGTCGAAAAACTAATAATGTGGGAGGGATTGAAATTTGAAACAACGAGTATATCGATACTTTTGGTTAGTTTTGATTTTTAACCGACTTCCAAAGAGGAGAAGGTTCTCAATTCGACTGTATGTTTTTTTTGTATGTGTGTTACGCGGTTACTCCGCCAATTATGAAACGATTTTAATGATTCTTTTTTGTTTGGTAGATCATACTTTAGAGGTAGTCCCATAGAAATTTTATCAAAATCGGTCAAGCTGTTTTTAAAATATCAGCAATAGTCTTAAAATTGTTCAAGTTCATTGTTACTTTTTAACAATCAAATTTGTTACTAACTTACTTTACATTTTTGAGAAATATTTAACTTAATCGACCCACAACTGTTTTTTATAGAACCTATATCCTACACTAATTCATGGCATAAGTTATTCCGGCATTAATATGTAATTTTTCTATCGATATCGATAACCTTAAGCAGCACATCCCTATAGATACCGATACCCCTAAAAAAAGACAGTTCACCGCTCTATATTACAAAGAACACCCTAATTGGGCAGCAGATGGTTACCACGTGCCACGGCGCTTTCATTCCGCCTCCCAAACATACTAAAAACAACCCTAACATCTACCAATAAGGACTAAATTGACTTAGAATTAAACACTGGTAGAGTCCTTAAAAGCCTTTAAAGCGCATACTTTTAAAATGAACTTTAAAGCTGAGGTTGTAGAGTTGATATAAGTATGGAGTTAAAAGGATATCCCAGAAGGCTCGAATTCCAGATTGGGCATAAAAGTGCGGTTTCTTAAAAGTTTTTTTACACAAGGTCGGAGGTTTACCTTTCGAGGTTATGTTATGTGGGTCAGTCGTGTCTTGGTTGTGGTGAGTTTGGCGCGAAATAGGACCCACATGGGTCGAATTTATTTTTGTGTTTTTGATAATATAATAATAATAATAATAATAAATTCCGGACACTTCCACACACGGTCGCCTGACCCCAAACTAAGCAAAGCTTGTACTATGGCTGCCAGAGACTGATATACATACTTTCAAGACTTTTGGTAGGTCTCTATTGAATGCGATTTTTGATACCAGCTTATAGAGTATTTGCAGTAAAGTAGAATAGCGACCCGCTCCGGTTTCGCTCAATAAAGTAAATTTGAGCCGAATAGCAGAGTAGTAATCAAATTTGCCAAGTTTTGTGACAATCTGAGGTCCTATTCTGATGCGTGAGCTTTTTTCTGGTTTGTCACTCTCTTTTGAAAAATCATAATAATGTGAGAGTGACCAAGATAATTTACGTTTGTAATGTCATCTGCTACGTAACTGGAGCCCGGTGTATGGCGACAGGCTCGCCCCCAGTCACATTTGGGACTAAATATCGACCGACGAAGTTTGGATGTTGTACAACACTGCCAGCCCCTTCGGGGTATGGCGTGACGATATGCCCAAGATAATATCTCACGAGTCAGAATAGGGGCCTGCTTAGCGGTTCCGGATGAAGAAAAAATGTCAATAAAGCAATCTTATACCGTTCGTTTCCCAGTAATAAATCTTTTTAAGACACTCAGCCTACTTTGCGTGATAACGAGAAGTTAGACGGTTAAACTGCCGTTTAATAAAGTCCCAAGTGATCGGTGGTGAAACCGGCCATTCGACAAATTAAAAAGTTAAGCTCAGTGTCAGAGTGTCATCTGATTACGACGACTTCACCAACTTCGGTTACTTAATCAGTGGTCAGAGGTTAACTGGAAGTTGGTAACTTATCCATTATAATTAATGTTTTAATAACAGAATATAGGTCGAAATGCATTAAATTAATACAAATTGGTTGCGTGTCCATGCTAATCATTATTATATTTATTAACCAATTTATTTGAAAGTTTTAGTTCGAGAGTTCTTGCTAAAAATTCTTACTAATCTCTGGTTGTATTTTGGCTTGTCAACGCTTTTATGAGTATTCGTGGTCCTAGTATTTAGTGTATCACGAGTTTGCTTTATTTCCTCAATTGAAATTAAAAAAAAATATTTACAAAATGTAGCTTTCCGTTTGATACCTAGGTTAAATACCTAGGTACCTAAGTAACATTTTTTTTTACATAGTATTCGTAATTACTAAATTATTAAGCGCTTGATGTAATTAGTAATTACATCAAGCGCTGTCTCCCATCCTATGAATGTAAGTCCATCGGTCACGGTGTTATTAGTCATAAAATATGCATTAATCACGTGAAAGTTTAATTTGTATTAATATTAATGTTTTATTATTTATTGCAATGAATAAATAGTCATCTTATTAGGCAAATAAGCTAGTATGCAGATGTGTAAATCATGAAAATTACTTAGATACTGTTTAATTATGATTAGGTACTTTTGAGTAAGAAAGTATGGACGAACTGCGTGCAAGGCGACCTGCATGAGAAGGGAGTGTATTCTGAGATGATTAGTGATATGATACGAGTAGGTCTATAATGTCTATATATGTAGAGTCTCTGAGTACATGAATGGAGAAAACGTAGGGATATAATATACTTTGTACTCATCAATATGAACAACTTTTACTACGGGGCGAACTCCGAAATCGCGAAAAAAAAATCAGCTGTTCCATACATTTTGTCAAAGGTGATAGAACTTTTTGTATGGAATAGCTGTTTTTTTTCGCGATTTCGGAGTTCGCCCCGTAGTAAAAGTTGTTCGTACTGATGAGTACAATGAACCCTTAAGAGGTTTTTGATTAGGTACAAATAACCCTGTATATAATTTTAAATACATGCTCAAATACATAGATAATAATTAACACTCAGACATAGAACAAACACAAATGTTCATCACATGAATATTTGCCCTAGGTAATAATAATAATAATAATAATAATAATAATAATAAATTCGGGACACTTCCACACACGGTCTCCTGACCCCAAACTAAGCAAACATAGAACATAGAACCAGACATAGAACAAACACTAATGTTCATCACATAAATGTTTGCCCTAGGTGGGAATCGAACCCACGCCCCCTAGCTCAGAAGGCAGGTTCACTACCGACTAAGCCACCGAGGCAGTTAAGTAATTCCACAGATGATTAAATATAATTATTTTTCATGTTTAAATATATGTTCACCAAAAGTTATGTTGATAGTTAACACTTTGACAGCAGTAATACAAAACTTATTACAAAACCTCGTTCACATGTTTTAAGTAACCCGCCGTTAGCTTAAACTACGGTTTAAATAATTAACTTCATTACACCGGCTCTTGGCTACGGGTAGCGTAAACCAAAATACACGCTTTATCAAGCTCAGTAGGGGTTCCGAGTAATTCTATTATTTCTACAGTTTATTTTCTATTAAACACGATTGCATGACATACTTATATTAACTGCTTTAGTGATAATTATTGTAAGTAATTATGTTGGTTGTTGTTTATTTTCTATTGCATTGGATTTTAATATTACGTTGTCTCTGCGGAGAAGCGTTGGTGTGTAGTGCCACGCGTGTTTTATTTACAAAGTTAGTCTAAAGAGGTCATAATATTTCCCAATTTCCAGTACGCTAGGTGAGCGTACTAAAATTGGATAGCGTAATGGCTATTAGACAGTTATCAATCTATTTTTTTTTTATCGCACGAGCATAGCCTTAACGAATGCCACATTTTAATGACTAGTGGTTTGTTAAACAGCGTAAACATTTATTAGCGTATACAATTAAAAACAAATGTTTTTAATTTTTTTTGTTAGATGTGTAAGTTTAAATCTCTATTAAGTTGAACCATTATGAGGTGGCCCTCATAATGGTATCGATTATTATTATTAATTAATTTATCGATTTTCATTATTATTTAATTGTTTACTGTTACTAGGTTCTACAAGATTTCTTGTGCTGATTCTTCAAACTGTTCTCAAAATGTTCCAATTCAACGCAATGGAAGAAGCTTACGCCACAATGCGACAGTAAATAATTGGGTACAACTTGAAGCCCCGCTAAGCTTAATAGCCAATAAAGATTAAAAATTAGACGTACGGCCGGTATTACGGGCGCGGAATAATGTTGAACGCCATCCAGTGACCATTGTTAGTAGAATAAAGAATAGAAGAGAGAATTTGAACTGAATTATGACAATACTTTTATACTTTAGGCTGGGGCCACACAGATTACGCTACGCAAAATACGCGACTTACGATACGACCAATAACAGGCGCTCGTGTGACTTCAGACTTACAGTACGCTACACGTCGTAAAGTCGTTGTACGTCGTACAGACAGCCGTAACCAACTAGATTAATGTATTACGTACTAGAGGAGCTGATCCAAACAAAAAACGTTATGCAACTTAATAAAGTGGAGGCCCGCCCACCGTGGGCTGACCGCAAGTTTGCTGCAGCGTTGACTAATAAATTGCTAATTTACGTTTCTCCAGGTTGACACTTCGATTCCAGTAAATTAGTGCCGCTCCGTACACAACCACACTGCACGCGTGTCGGGACCACACTAATGCAAGGTGCAAGGATTTCAATGCATTGGAGTGGACGAAAGTTTGTGTTCGGATTATGAAATCTAGTACGTAGTATATTTATCGATGGTTGCAACCATGTCAACAACGAAGAATGTCAACGCAACCTCGAAGATCAAGCTTTGCGACTGCGATAACGAAATGAATGAAAACTATGTCGTTGTTTCTAAAACGGCGACTTGTCGCAGACGCATGTCGCACAATGTCCGGAGACAGCTAGAGTTAGCGACTTAGCGCAATCAAGCGGACGAGATCGTACCTCAATATCAAGAACCTTTTTTATTGAATAAGATACATACTCATTGATACATATTTAATCACACCGTGCCGTCCGCTTGCTTGCGCTGACTCTAAGTATTATATTTGTGTGTTAGATTTTGTAAAACCTTAAAGAGCTGCAAATGAAAACAAACGATCAATCTCAACATCAACACAGATGCGTTATCTCAAATAATTTAAGCAATTAAAGTTCCATGACGCTATTAAACATTTTAAAACAAGCTTTTAAGAATTTGAAATAAAAATCTGTCCGCGGCTTGCATCGCACCAGTCGCCGGCGCGTGTGGTCGGCTCGACAGATTTAGAAACACTAACATGCTTTGACTCGGCTAAATGTTACGTATTTACAAAGTACTCAGAAGGGATCACAATACAATACAATACAATACAATACAAAAACTCTTTATTGACACCAAATACAAATAAATCTAAACTAAACATTCAAAAATAAAGGCGCAATGGGCGGTCTTATCGCTTAAGAGCGATCTCTTCCAGACAACCTTTGGATGGAATAAAAACATTATGATTTGGCATGGACGGTGGTGTGTGCTAAAGAAAAATAATAAGAATAAAGGTTAAAAAAAAAATTTAAATAAACTTACTAATTTGAGAACTATAATAAACTACATACTAATACCTACATAAATAATTACTAAATAGGTATACAAATAAACTACCCAGTCATAAACATACACAAGTACCTACATCAATAAATATACTAATATATACATTGAAATATGACAAATATTAAAAAGGAAACGAGTATACTTGTAATGAGCCAGTTTGGAAAAGTAGAACACTGGATCGGTGGTGAAAAGTTTATTTTTATGGGCATTTAAGCTTTTGGTTCTCTTCTGTTGAGATTGTGTTTATTTTGTCGGTTCTCAGACTGTGTCGCGACCTGTGACGCGATGTTGCGTGAGACCGTGTTTTTAGCAAACTATCTTCAGTGCTTCCAAAGGTTGCTTGCCAGGAAAAAAATGCTTTAGGCGATAAGGCTTGTATTGTTGATAAGGCTCTTGTACTGCTGAGTGGTTTTTTTGTGTTTGTTTCTTATTTCGTATTTTTTGGTGTGCAATATTCTACTACACTTCAGTTACGGCGGGTTATTTCAGACGGTTGATTAGCGTAACATACGTTTGCCAATAATACGTTGTTTTTTACTTTACATAAACGCTTTGTATTAAACTGAATAAAGCGGAACTGATTGAAATCGGTTGTTTAAGTTATTTGGACAGTTTTAGTTTTCAAGTTTTAGTACTATTTGACGCTGCTATAATAACGATAACCAGTGGACAAAGAATCGTTTTAATATCCACCATAAATGTATGATGCAAAAATTTTTATCATTCCCAATTTTGAAGAACCCTGCATTCTTTCACTTTGTTCCAACACAAAAACAAATTAACACCTAACCCCTGTAAATTGAATAAGCAACAAAATCTAATAACAACCAGTGGGCCAGGACTCCCAGCATGTCGCCGGAAAGTGGCTAGTCCATAATAGCAGCGTCCTGAACACCCGCGACCAGTGCTCTTAGTGAGCCATGGGGCGCCATGTAGCGCAATGCGCTGGCTATTTAGTGGACATGGAGTAATCGCCATTCGTTTATAATAATATTAATAATACTTTGTTTTTGTTACTGGCCACTGGTTACTTGATGGGATTCTTAGCTATTTCATTTGAGACACAAAAGGAATACACTTCACATTGTCAATACATAATACAGTTAAGGTAGGAAGGCAATGAGTGAGACTGGCGAAGGATGACGCGCTGAGAGCTATACTCAGTAGTGTGTGGAAAATGGTAGATGATGGTTGTGACGTAGACTATAGCGTGGATATAGAAAAAAATTGTTAGTAGAATTGGACAATTTGACATGGAGTGAGCCTGTCGCCATACAACATACACCGCTCTATGTAGTTATGTGGCAGATGACATTAAATATGCACGTTCATACAATGAACAAATTGGTGCGTGCCTTCGGCTGGGATCAGACCCACTCTCTCTGGCTTGAGAGGCGAGCCTTCTCCAACCAGGCTATCATACTAAGGTAAGTAAGGATAGTAGGATAAGGGTTCATAATTCTGGATCTTATAAAAATATCACTTCATCTTAAAAAAAGTTTCACACATTGATGGCTTCAACTTAAAGTTACAAAGCCCAAGTATTGGAAATAATAATATTCATTTTAAACCAATGAACGACAAGCATTCAGAAAGCTCTTGTAAGCTTCTTGCTCACCTACCTTAAAAGGACTAACACTTCCAGCTTTCAACTTCCTAGGCCATAACGTAGTCTAAACTCTCGCAACAACATCAAAACGAGGCCTAAATTAAGGATATTCAGAATATACCCTCAAAAAGGCTATAACACGAGTAATTCCAAGCTTCCTAGGTCATAAAATAAGGCTTTCAATTGGCCTTCTGTAGAAACACGGTCCTAAGTTAACAACACTGTGCAAACCTTGTTCAAGACTTCAGCTAGTAAATTCAATACTTAATCGTTGCTTTGGCCATTTTTCCTGCAAGCAAGCACACCAATCAGGACAAATAGCCTAGCGCCTTTCAAAAGGACAAGTAGATACAAGCCTTTATTGCTCACAAAGAATATGTTAACAAGGTAACATAAAAAGCTAATGTTAAGTATTTCTTCGTAAAGCGTCGCAGTTGAAAAGCTTAGCACAAATATGGCAAGCCAAGTGCTGATGCCCCGTTTGGAGCAGGGGAGTAGGTATACCACAAAAGTGGAAAGAACCAAGTAAATATTCCGTTTGGAGTGAATGGTAGGTCTGCCCCTAAAGTGGCAAGTAATTAAGTTGTAGACATACGCTTGCTGACCGCAACCTTCCGGAAAAGCTGAACAAAGCGCAATAAAGCAAATGGGGATTACCAAAGAGAACCTTGTGGAGGCTGTGCATGTGAGATAAGATGTAGCGTTTGTAGAAGCACAATGTTCTAATTATACTTTAAATTAACTATTAGCTGGTCTGCTCTGTCGTATAAGTGAAAAGATGGTTGAGTTCGGTCTGTATTACTTTGAGCTTAGAATTTAAATACTTAGATAAGAATAGAACCATTAATGAGGGAAAGAAAGTGAAATATTAAATTCAAAATATCGGCACAAATATTTTGATTTACAGTGCAAATGAGTAATCCCAACTAATATTATAAATGCGAAAGTGCGTTTGTTTGCTTATTTTGTTTGTTTGTTATGTTGATTGTTATATTGATACTACTCAACCGAAAATCCTCCGTGGATATCCAACCACAGTTTTTGCAGACAACGGATCAAACTTTCCTCTGCATCATCCCGCTTCGCTCACCTCACAGTCGCTGCCTCAGCTGTATTACATCTATTAAGCGATGTCCGGCCTCGCTTGAACCTCACACAACAACGTTTATTTTATTCTGTCTCGCCTACATTCGAAACAAGGCTCTATAACATGTTACTACCTTTTTAGGAATAATTAAGGTGTAATTAAGAATTCGTCTGTTTTCGTTTTGTTTTTGACCTACTTGTTTCTTTTGGTTTTATTGGCGTGTACGCTCGTGTACGTGTGAATATATAGTTGTGTATAGTTCATTATAAATACGTCTAAGTCTAGATGGTTTGTCTTGAGTTAATAAATAAATAAATAATTTACGTGAGTAAAATGAGTTATCACTATTTTAATGACGTCTTTCAGTTCTCTTTCCTTATTGATTTACATGTAGGTTATTGTATTTTTATCTTTACTGTGTTTTCTTTGTACAGTTTTATCAACCATATATTTTAATTCGATTATATTGTCTATTAAAATAATTCTTAATTGTTTACGATTAAGAGAATAATAATTTGACATTGTTTTCTTAGATGGCTGTAGGATAAAAAATACTAATACCATTACCGTGTTTTTTTTACCCTCTGTCTTCACTTTCGCCTTTTCCATCCTGATCAAGAGGATAAGTCCAAACTTATAATGAGGAAAAGGAAACGAAACTTGTCAAAACTTACACAATGGTGGGAGCTAGAATGTGGGAGTCTTTGATCTGCCGACGGATACAATCTCGTTTGTTGGTACCAAACAAAGGCCTCTGTAAAAAGTGGATGCGATAGCAAAAACGGAGTTACGCAATGATGAACCGTTAGACGTTAGCGGTAGACGGCTGGACGGAGTCGATGATCGGGTTAAAGGTGGTCGTCGACTGCTCTGAGTGCATCGTGGCGAGTGACACTTCAGCGGCTTGATCGATAGAAAATTAACATAGGCGCTAGCGCGAATTAACACTGTCTTACGAGTACAATGCTATAGCCAGGCGCAAACGGGATGAATGCCTAGCGCATTAGGTAATTAAAAAAAAAAAAAGGCAAATGATATGAAAATGTATTTCTTTACGCCTTTTTTTCATGAGATTATAGTGGGAGTTAACCTTTATGTCTAAAAGTGGAGGCCAAAGGGAACTGATGTTTCCTCTCGGGCCCTACTAATGAAAAGTGGGGGATAAGAGGAACCACCCAAATTGGGCAGGTATCCTCAGTAGCTTACGAGCGCGTTCAATTATTCTATAAGCTACCTAAATGACATCCAAATCCGTCGATCCATTTGAGCGTAAAGAAGTAACAAACAAACACAAACTCGCATTTTAATATGAATAAGGTGGCTGAAATTGACCGTGCAATTTGGAACGTGGTAAGTAGTGTTTTGTCAATTTTCTGCTTACAAAGTGAAACACGTGCAAAAATGAGACAGTAAGACAGCGAATGCATATTGGCTAAGACATGAGTCTTAGTGTAGTCGTGTAAAAAGCAAAAGCTTATTACACGTTAATGAAAACCCTTAATTCTCTAGTAAATCATGGCATCAGACCTTAAAACTGTAATGTAGGACATGCATTGTAAAGGCCAGTAAGCCAGTACACAATGCGCATACAAACCGCGTTTGAAATGACCAAGCCTGAGGCTCCGGCACAATGCATTAGCCATTGCGGTCACAACAATGCTCTCAATGATGTGAACAGTTACAAGAAAAAACCGTCACTGGCGGTTATAGCTTGTAAGTCAGGTCAAAGGCTCGGCGACGTTGATGGCTGTCGAAGCTACGTTGAAGTAGCGTTTTCCGTGTACCACTTACTGCTTGATGATGATTACGAGACTTACGAGACAATTGATCTGGTAAATTTTGGATTCAAAGATTTCCTTATAAACAAACTAGCTCTTGTACCCGCGGCTTTGCTTGCATTTATGGCACTCAAAGATAGCTTTCTAGTGATAAAAGAATTTTTAGAATCGGTTCATTCATTTCGGAGATTACCCCTACAAACTCACAAATGTTACCTCTTCGTTACTAATATTATATAAGTATATGTAGATATTCCTAATCAATTACCGATGTGTCGATAAAAGAATTTACAGAAATGTTCTGGGAGCAGGAGCTTTTGTTGAAAGAGAGAAAAAATAAAAATAGAGTGAATCTATGCATTATCCAGCAAGTAGTCTCTGAACAGCGGTTTAAACTTAACTTATAGGCAGTAATTTAAACTGTAAATATCTCTACCAATAAATAATGTAATCATCATATCAGTATAATGGTATTAAGTAACTGTATCTACTTAAGGGATTTAACTTAATCACAAATAAATAGAGTTCTGGATTTTGTCTGTAGATTATACATTTATCTATTCCATAGGGTCTAAGTTTTTGAGAAAAAGTCATTTCTTATTGTAAAAATATTTTTCAATGATAAGTGGACTTGGGGAAACAATAGCATTAGCAAGACTTGTAATAAAAACGGAATTTCCATAATTTTTAATTGGTGAATAATTGTGTTTCCTCTCAGCCCTCGAAACCGTCAGACCTTAATGCTTCCCACGGAGACTAAAAACTAGCTTTGCATTGGCATAGATTTTCTATGCCATTTCATCAAGAAGGAGATGACGGGCAAAGAGCGTGACAAGACACTGATGGCCATGACTCTCTAAAGAAAGAAAATAAAAGAACATTACTGCTGTACTTACCTATCTAGTTTCGTCGTTCGTCTCATGAATACATGTCAGCGCTGTTATCACCACAGCGCACAAAGCTATCCGAATCAACAGCGAATGGTTCACGATTGCTCAACAAAAGGTCGCCACAATGGTGCCGGGTACAGTTAGAAGAAAAATTAATGTCAACTCTATGACCTTAGCTCATTGAGTTGTTATGTGCTACGTATGTAGAGGTGGTAGCGTCATACAAGAGTTGATTCGGCATCTCACGCAAAGCATTCTCAAATTTTCACTTTCCATCAGGTGAGTTGCGGTAAAAATAAATAAAAGTAGGCCCATTTAATCATAAAAAAAATATCTGCAACTTTACACTCGGTTATTATGAGAAAACATATTCGCGTAAATATGACCTGGATGTCACATGTCACACGTCAATATGACATGAACAGTGAACACGCCCTGATATATTTATGTGGGTATAATACTACAGAATTTAATGACAGATAAAACGAGAGTTGGCAAGTGAAATTCAGTAATGTAACTCAACTGAAATAGAATACCAGCACGGTGTGGTACCATCTCCAGTACGTGATACATAGTAAATCAAAGCCGCTTTTCTGTGTGACAGAACTACAGAAGGTAGGTACTACAGTTTGAGTACGTAAGGTTTAATGTCTTTTTTTGAGTTAGTTGAATGATAAGGCATTTGACAATAGCCTATTTTGTCAGCATGTTGTGCTCAAACACCAAACATTTAGATAAAAAAAATTAAAAAAAAAACAATTGTCAATAAAGGCGGATTCAGACATCGCGAGGCGTGAGTTACAAGCGAGGCGTTCAACGTATGCCTCGCAAAACGTGTGCCTTCATAATCGTGGCGACTGGCGAGGCATAAGCTACGCACGAATTAAAAAGGCAATTTTTGACAAGATATGCGTTGGATACCGTACGCGGCGCATGCCTCGGGATGTCTGGATCTGCCTTTAAATTAAATTAGGTAGGAAGACGCCTAACTTGCTTTTCATTGCTCACATCTCACGAACTCCACAGTCAAAACTCAACACCTAACTCACACTCAACTCAGGAGAACCAGTTCACTGTCATCCACAGTACCACATGTATGCCAGACTGTATGGCGTGCAACAAATGACGGTCGGTAACTGTACTGCTGTTGTGAATTGTATCGGTACAGTTTGTAACAGGTAAGTAGGTATCACGCTGAAATGGGGACGATTCTGACAGCCATCTGAACGATGTTATACCTAGTACGTTATGATTCTTGCGTTTGCGGAAATGGAGATTACTCAGGATGAAGTTCTTTATTTACCTCAGCTGTCCGCTTTTCATTAATCTTGAAAAGCTACTTCAGCTTAGATTTCTTTGAGCGTTGGTCTTTAATACTTAAAGCGATGATAGCCTAGTTGGAGAAGGCCCACCTCTCAAGCCAGTTCAATACCCAGCAGACGGCACACACCAATTTGTTCATTGTGTGCATATGTCATTTGATACATGACTGGAGCCCGGTGTATGGCGACAGGCTCGCCCCCTGTCACATTTGGGACTAAATATCGTCCGGCGAAGTGTGGGTATTGTATTACATCTCTGCCAGCCCCCTCGAGGGAAAGGCGTGACGATATGTATGTTTTTAATGTGGTCTTTATTACTCTAGAACTGCATGCTCTTCTGCACAATCTCATCTTCGTCATCTCAGAAGACCTCTATTGCTGCAATGACCGATCCTTAACTAAAGAATCTACCCTCGACTTCTTTTATTATTATACCTACTAGCTGCGATCCGCGATTAAAAAGTAGCCTATGTGCTATTCTAAACTAAAATCTACCTCTGTGCCAAATTTTATCTCGATCCGTTAAAGTTTTCTATCATGATTGAATAAAATACATCCATCGATTAAAATTTTCGCATTTCTAATTTTAGTGATTGGATTATGTAGGGTATAGTTGAAGGGGGTGCAGATTTCGCTTTGAGGAAATTTACTTTAGTTTAAGTAAGGAATCAAACATGAAACCCGAACACGAATACAGTCATATACGGCCAAAGGAATGTCAAAGTACGTGATTGACAATTGACCTCTTAAGGCGACGCGTTCAAAAGCAAAGCAAACATGACCTCTGGTTGATT
Source organism: Peribatodes rhomboidaria (assembly GCA_911728515.1). Taxonomy (NCBI): domain Eukaryota; kingdom Metazoa; phylum Arthropoda; class Insecta; order Lepidoptera; family Geometridae; genus Peribatodes; species Peribatodes rhomboidaria. The sequence goes on from OU452184.1 coordinate 15,533,458, forward strand.
TTGAAATAAGATCAGAGTAAATAGAGACCACGACTATCGAGTGTCGTAAAGATTAAGCTGATTTGTAATTCAGATTAATTGAATGTCATGTTGTAAAGATGTATTTGTTTTTGGTTTTAGAAATAATTACGTATTAACGCTGTCAAAGCTGCTGTCGCGATTTCTAATGACTTATTTTAAGTGTTATTCATTTCACTTTTTACGCGACTGCGCAAGAAGGAGGGTTATGTTTTTCGAGTGTATGTATGTGAGTATGTATGTATGCGTTTCTTTGCCATGCCCTACAGCTAAACAGCTTGATGGATTTCGACATGTGAGGTGTCATTTGAATCGTCTCAATAGTGGAAGTGACATAGGGTACATTATTTAGCAGCAGTTTTTTTTTAATAATGTCGCTTGTTACAAGTTTGATAATTTTAACACCCTGATCGATAATGAATCTTTAATTAAGCTACTAAAACTCACAGTTAAAAATTGACTGTTTCTATGTTTTACTTAATGATATTCTCAGACAGCAACAACATTACGACTTAACCAACAACTTGACAAATGAAGCTCTAAAAATATACGAGCGTCTCCTTAATAACCTAATTTGTAAGCTCAGTGTCATCCATAGGGATAAACATTACATAAACCTTCTCATATTTATTAAACCCTACCGTTTTTCTCAGAAAACTGTTTGTGTTCGCCTTAAACAACGTCAATTTGACATTCTGAGCCCGCACGCATTCCATTCCGGCGACAGACGGTGCCTTTTGTGATCTAGCTGCCGAGTGGGGTTTGAGTGCTGCCGTACATTGGACCACTGAACGCGACTATTAGTGGTTGGAGCCGCCCGCAGAGTGAGCCATCGGTGGCGGCACAGCAAAGCTACTAGCAGCCGCGACAAGCTGCGAATACAATATTAAATCAATACAAAACTCCTTATTGACCCCGAATAAAGTATAAAACTAAACTAAACATTGAAATATAGGTGCAAAGGGTGGTAGTTAAGGTAGTGGTCGTATCGTCGTGTACTTTGATTCTTTTATTTTTTTGTATCGACGTATACTGAGCGTTCGAGTAGCCGCTTCCAAGACACAAGCTGCGGTGTTCAACTCTCGCTACTAGTGGTTGCGTTTAGTGGCCATCACCGGTTGCGCAATGTGCGCGAGCTCTCAATCACTAGCGCCTCCGTTCAGTGGCTCAATGTGCAGCAGCTCTAAAAATGCATAAATCTTGGTAATCTCTTGTGGAGCTGACAGTTTGGAAGCCCTGCGGAACTATTGGGTAATCTGCTGTGTTGACATGAAAAAAGAGGAAGTTGTGGGAGTACACGTTTTTTGTTCAGTTTTAAAAAGTATTTCGATAAAACCACTGTTTTTAGTAATACTGTTCCCACATTTAGCTGGGCTGAGTCGGTCGGAGTCTTTGTCAGTAAATCCTTTTTTGTGCCTTTTGGGCAAACAAGGTGCCTGTGTAAAATAATTAAATGCCAACCTAAAGTTAGTTCGTAAGCGACAATCATGACATGCGAAGTTCATTAGAAGGATCCTACATCTAGCACTGGACAAACTTTAGATAGGATATGATGATGGTGATTGCCTTTATAGATATATGTTCAAGAAAAGCACTACAACTTACGTTACACTACAAAACTATGTAGTAGAGTATTATAATTACATAAAATATATAAAATATATATATATAAAATATGCTTTTTCGGAGACTTGAGCAATTATAATTATGTAGAGTAACTTACATTACTCTGCATAATTATACCGAAAAAGCATATTTAAGCATATTATAATTATGTAGAGTAACTTACGTTACTCTACATAATTATAATTGCTCAAGTCTCCGAAAAAGCATATTTTATCAGAAATCAGAAATCAGAAACGTTTATTTGCTACACTGTGTACATAAAGATCTTAAATATAGTGTAAAGTCCCAACAGTGGACCCATGTCGGGCGTGCAATATTTATTTAGACTTCCACTATGCCATTTATAGCTTCCATGTATAGCATTTTTATTTCCATAGTAAAAATTGTTTCCTTGTAAAAAATTATTCATTTAAAATTTTAATTCGAATTTAATTTGATCTCAATAATATTATACCTACAGAAATGTCACAAGCAATAAGTTTAAATTTATTTTAAATGGACTAACGTATACATGTATGTATGTGTTCTCCCTTTCAGATAGCGTGCTAACCACGGTGGTCCCCCACTGACAAAATCGTGCGTGACAGACGATGACGTCACCGCGTGCGTATGAGACACGTCACGAACAGAGTAAATGGTAGGTTCCTATAGAAATACATCGTGTCAATGGCTCGAAGGCACGAAATAATGCCTTTAAAAAAATACTGTAATTAATCAGTTGGGAAATACCGAGCCAGGGAGTGAGGAAACTAAACAATGTTAACGTAGCACATGTTTATTCTTTAATTAAAGATGTCTGGAGCCTTCCACTTCCGTCAAGTAGCCACTAGTATTTATAGATATTACCTAGTTGTAAGCCAAAATTTGTGAGACTGTAATTTATTTATTATTTAAAAAAATAATGCCCCTCAGTTTCTTGCCTGTTCTTCTGAGTATAGGCTTTTTGTCCGAACAAGGCGGTCGAGTCTTTATAAATAACTTTGACGTTCATAAGTGTATCTTTGATACCTAAATTGAATAACAACATTTTGACTTTGACTTTGACTTTGAATGAAAGTACAATAGCGCCCGTCGCGGCTTACCGTCTAGTACCTACATTCGGGTATTAATGTCAATGCCTACCGCCATACACTACAAATTCGACCTCACACTACTTTTTCAGCAAAAAGACCTTTAGAGTACATTTTAAAACCTAGAATTTGACACGCTATTTCGTTCATGTACATTTAAATATTCTAATCTCTAAAAAAAGAGAAAAAGAAGAGAACAGCATTACTAACGGTGATCTAACCAAACTTGCTGACCTAAAAATAAAATTGTATGCTTTGCCCCATTTTTATGAATGATAATTCGTTCACGCACGACAAAAATAAAATTTTAACTAAAAAGTTATGTCACTTCACAGCAATATGCTAACACTCAATCAAGCGAACAAGTCCATCAAAACAAACGGAACAAACGATGGCTAACATTTTTCACAGCGACAAAAACAAAATAATTTAAAAAGTTATAGCAGAGTTGTCGAGTGCAGAGCATTGAGTTGCGAAACAGCGGTTTAACGATCAAAAACTAACCGGTGTACATGATAATTGAACCTGCAACAATTTGATGAGGGAAACAGGCAGCATTTAAGTATTTTATGAAAAGATTGTATTAATTAGCATGTGACAGTCTTGAATGCTTCTACTAAAATGTCACTGGCAAATACGAACTGAAAGTAGAGTGTACATTCCAAACGAAACCTAGTTTTTGACTAAAATAAAGTTTACCAGTTGTAATGGTACAATATATGTTAGTATCTAATTATTTCGATTACTTGATTGTAGGCAAAATATACCTTATTTCATCTACGTAAGATCTTTTTTTATTATTGTTCCTTATCCCTAAAGAAACAATCTCCTCGCTAGAAGTAGTTCCTTATTTGCTTTGACACTGCAGGCCTGAAATTCTGTCCATAACTACCAAGCCAGCAAAAAAACATTTGTTACGCGAGTTACTGCATCGGTTACAAAATTATTGCCATACTAAAAAAGTGATAAATCGTTTCTTAAGCTCATAAAAACGTAATTGAATACCAGCAATAAAAATTAAGGAAGAAATCTCAGGTATTGAAGAGGTTAGTGTTTCGGCTGCCGAATTCTGAATTAGAGTTACCGATTCGACACACGACACGACTGGTGGTGATTGAAAGTACATTAGTAAAGAAAACTTGCTTATGCAGCTAAATTTTATTTTGCATGATGTTTGCTGCCACACGTCGTCAGTGAATATCATGTCACTTTGTCGCATAGCCTGTTTTGTCATATTTTTATCTCACTACTTAGTTCTTGTCGCGTCGGGTATTTTACTACTCATAATGTCTTCTGCTAAATTGTGTGTTATGTGCCACAGTTATACTGGTGGCTCTTTGAGGTGAAGACCTTGCGGCCGGAGTCTGTCCTCCTCTACAGGTAGCATTCTCAACCGAACATAAGTAGTATATTATTGAGAGTTCTAACCCAGCGTTATTTGCGGTTGTGAAAATGTTTTTACTATGGTGTGAAGTATGGCGAGTGTGTTTTACCAACCGCAAAATGTCGTGTTAAGTTTGTAAAAAATGTTTTTTTTTTAAATTTGTATGTGATTGAGGCCATGGCTCCAGTGGCTTCAGTCGGGCGGGCTAGAGTTCCATTCCGTGGGCTGGCTGGGGTGAGATGGGTGTAGGGCTCCGGGTGGGGTAAGATGGGTCACGTAGGGCTCCGGGTGGGGTAAGATGGGCTACGGTGTAGGGCTCCGGTTGGGGTAAGATGGGCCACGTAGGGCTCCAGTGTGCGGCGGCGTATGATTTCTAACTCACGTTTATTGCAGTTGTGAAAATGGTTTTACTATGGTGATAAGTATGGAGTGTGTGTTTAACCAACTGCAAAAGCTGTCCTCTTAACTTTGTGTTTTTTTTTTCGGATGGGGTAAGACGGGCTATGGCGGGGGGACGGGGGCGGGGGCGGGGGGCTATGGCGGGGGCGGGGGCGGGGGCGGGGGCGGGGGCGGGGGCGGGGGCGGGGACGGGGACGGCGGTGGGAGCGGTATCTTGCGGTGAGTGTATTGAGGACAGTTTCGATAGTTACATTGTAACAATCAAGTAACGGAAATAGCTGTGGTAGTATTTATATCTAGGTATATATATTATAAGACAAATTAAATAGAGGAATTATGAATGAAACAGTGATTGAGAGAGAGATAGAGAGAGCGGTCGCTGTGCGTGTATCAGTATACAAAAATGTTGGAAAACAGCTGCTTTACCCCTCAGTTTCCATACTTTAGTTTGAGAATGACGCGTGTGAAGAGTTTTGTAAATTGGCCCCCCCATGCACATCAAGATCCGGAGAGGTTGGCAGACGCGGGATTCTTCTACATCGGCTGTGAGGATAAAACCATGTGCTATTATTGTGGTGGAGGTCTGTGCGATTGGCGAGAGGATGACGATCCCTGGCGAGCACATTTACAGTACTTTAGTCGATGTCCATTCGTGTACATTCACTTAAAACTAAATAAAATAAATTTGAGTCGAGTTGAGAGTTGTTCGACGAGGTTTGAGAAATAAAAGAGTGTTTTTTTTACTTTTACATATGTTTTTTATTTAATATTCCAATGACCCCAGGCTAACGTATTTACATTATCATCGCAAATATATCTCTTATCATCATTACTAGAGAGCACTTTCTTTCTTTTGTTTAGTGTGTATACATTATGTTTATCACTACAGATTATGTACATGGTTGCATATTGTTGGTAGTCCCGACTAAGGGCATTTCTGTAGTTTGTAAAGTGTAGAGCTCTTACAACTGCAGCAGAAGTGCCCTTGTTTTTCTTCACAACATCATCATCATCATCATCGTCACTTTTAAATTTATAAGCATACATTTTAGAGCGTAAGCCTACGAATTCTTTTATTATACGTCCGTTGCTTTCATCTTTCATCAAACCGAGAACTTTTTTATTCACCAATGGTAAGTTATAGATATTGTCTTTTGGAAAATCCGACGTGTCAAATTTACCCTGCAAGTCATTTCTGATATCTTCGTAAAAATTCTCAGTTTTGATTTCATAAATAAAAGAATCCGTATCAGTGTAAGCTAATTGTACATTGTTTTGATATTTAGGTAACATGTAAGAGTAGTGAAAGTTGTACATAAGATGTTTGGAAAGTTCCAATACAGTGAAACCGACATAAATTGGTTTGTTGTACAAAATCTTAGTTTTGTTCATCTGAACTGCTACAAAGTTCTCAGAGAAAATTCTTCTACTATGGAAATTGGGACGTGCTATATACCGTTCAATACCATATTTGGACTTGGTTTTTGTCGATATATCAGACCATGATGTGCATAAATGCACATCGACCCTTTTCGCTACATTTTCTATTGTTTTCCCGAAAATTGAATTATTCATGAGCTTATAAAAATCTTTTTCAAACGAGTTTGTTGCCATAATTCTCTTGTTGGTGTTGAAATCAATATACGATTTGAGCCAAGGTGATTGATTAAATGACAAGATTCTATGAATTTTTTGACAAATTAGACCATGCTCTACACATTGTTTCAGATTCATATAGTGAATGATGTAATGCTTCTTAGATTCTAGAGTGAGTAAAAGTTTTTTTGTTTGACCGTGAGGTGGTTTTTTTGTTTCAGGACAAAAAGGATAATCATTGTGTAAATCATGTAAAAAATTTGGATAATCAATATCAACTTCTAAGATATATCCAACCTCCGAATCAGCTTTTTGTTGTTTGATGTCGAATGTATTAATGTCATTTTCCGATAACCATTTAAAGTTTCCTAGAGGTAAATATTTACTCATAGCCTCACCATACAAATTATTAACATCTAGGTAAACAATAAATTTACTTTCTTTTTCCGGATTGTATTGATTGTCCATAAATTTGTTGTTGGCTTCCACGTGTCTTTTTGAGACTTGACTTATCCCACCTCTAATACCTGCATTTAAAAACTGAATCATTTCATAATCGGTGAGAAGTTCAATATTTACACCTGTTTCCCTTAACATTGCATCCCATGAAAGACCCGGTGCGGTTAAGTACCTACATGGATCTAATTTGTATGTAGCAAGACAAACTTTTCGAAAGTTTTCAAATACCTCAACCAATAATAGAACATCTGTTTTTAGATATAAGTCAGAATATTCACCTAGATTGTTTATATTGAATGTGTTCCACACCTTTTGAGCATGATTGTAGTCTTCAATAGAAATGTGTGTCTGTGTCAAAGAGCTATAAAATTTTTTTTTATCGGGTAACGTTTTTTCTTCAAGTTTTTCCCAACAGTCAATGTATTCGTAGGGGAAGACACCTTTACGTGTCAAGAGAGACATTTGCTCATTGTCGGGGAAATAATGTGGTAGCACCATGAATTGATCTGTAGAAAGATTTTTAGCTAGTTTTTCTAGACTAGATGACATAAATTTAAACGAGTCTACAAATCTGATTGTGATATCTTTCGTTTTTCCCCCTTCACAATCAAAAGAGATTGTCTGACTAAACGATACATATTTTTCTTTATTCTGCGCGATACAAGATATTTTTTTTCCATCCTCTCTGGCTGCCAATTCTTTGATAAAGATATGGCTATCATAACCAGACAAGTTATGAAAAAATATAGGAACATAATCAGGTATTGAATAATTTAAGTTACATGTGTAATGTGCATACCCTCTTATTTTACCTGTTAGATGACAATGGTCTAGAACCTTTCTATCAGTAGGTAGAAAAGTCTTCTCACATATATGACATGAATTGTTTTGTGGAAAGTCATCGTTGTCGATATTATCGCTGATTGGCATCTTTTTGGAGATAATCTTCCCAATTTCACAAACGTCAGAGTAAATACTGTCAACAAACTGTTTGACACAATCGCCACTTCGATATGTGACAAATTTTGACAATGACTCATCGTAATTACAATGAATGTAATATGCAAAGCTACACGCTATATGCTCTTGAGTGTAATGTGAATTTTTCTCCAAATTGTTGTGTAATGGAACCAAAATAGATTCAAAGTCTGCATAGATAACAAATGGTATTGAAAGTTTGTGTTCAAAATTTTTAAATTTTAGATACTTTTCTTTTGAAGATGGAAGCTGTATCACCACTTTCTCACACCCCAATCTTTTATGAATTTGTAGTTTTTCTTTGCTCGCAAAATATTGTAGACAAGAGTCACAGAAAAACTTTTGACCGTTATGCTTCGATAATTGAATACCCACCAAACGAGATAGATTTTTTATCCAGCAATAATGCGCTTTCTTTTGATCTTCAAAATACAGCAAATTAACATGACGGTCACAAGTCTTTGATGAAATGTACAAAGGTGAAATATATTTTTCCTTAGCTTCTAAACCATACACGTTTACTTTGATATTGTTTAAAGTCTCAAAGTGTTTGATATCCTTAATAGTAATCTTTAATGCACAGTCTATTCTATCAGTTTTCAAAACTGTTTCATATGGAGGGTAAGATGATACACGATCTGCATGTTTTTCAATTGGAAAAAGAGCACTGACGACACTCCAGAAAAAACAAGCGTTATCAGTATTCTGTATATTTACACACGCTCGTTTGAGTTGTATCCACTTTGGTAGTGGGATGTATGAACTACCTTTCATAGGATTGTGTTTATTGATGTTAACTTCTAAAAACTCAATCTTCTCCAACGCCCATCCACTGTTGCGTTCTTGAAATGCTTCACACTTGTTGATTATCTGAGATGAAAAACTCTCGACAAAACTGATCATATCTGACATTTCTCGTATTTCCACATTTTTCGTGTTGAAAGACTTTAAATCTCTTGTAATGACGTCATCTTTTGTAGTTAAGTAGGTCCCGAATAGTTCTAGATTCACTTTAATTTGCTTATTAATTTCTAATTCCAATCCAATTAGCTCTATGACTTTCGACTGCACGTTTGCCAAATAAACTTTGGGATCTAAATCTGAAGATCCGTTTATTCGGTAGCTTATGATTCTACACTTGAAAGCATTGTTCACAATATATACAAAATAATCTCCATCATCTTGTTCACATAGTAGTTTGTGTCGTTTAGTTTTTGAGTGAGCAATCAACTCATTACTCTTCACTTGCACATTGCAAAAATGACACTCCAACATTATAGTTGAAAAAACTAATAACTAACAAAAAAAACTGAACACCTTCACAATGAGAGATGGACAAGTAACAACTAATAATACATTGAACAATAACTTGCTTTATAAAAAAAAAAGATGTGGTTTGAGGTTTGTGAGAGAGAGAGATAAGAAACAATGTATGTGAGGTTATAATATAGTTTATTTGTCTCTATATTAAAGATGAATACAATAAATACTGTAACGTAAAATACTTAATTTCTACATCCACAAGAGATGACTCATCGCAGATAGTATTCATTAGAGAAGAGGCTTCATACAACGTCTTCACTTGACTAAGCTTGAATCTTTTTCTAAAGTAACTCATACGGTTTTCATAGTAGTATTTAATTTTATGCAGTTGTCGAATACGTAGGTTGAGACAATTCAGTATCTCACAGAGGTGCCACCATTCTTCACGACATAATCTTATAGATTGAACTTCTGTGTACATCATGATAAAATTGTCTCTTCCTTCTTCTTGCATGTCCATAAATGATATACTTCTTGATTTCTCTGGAGTTGAGTCAGGATTTGGTGGTGGAATAGTGCCGTTGTTGAAAAACTCTGAAATATCCGCTGCATTGTCCATAAGTATTGTCTCCCACTCTTGCTTGGTTAATATAATTCGATTATTGATATCGATACATACTTCCAGACCTGGATTGATAGGACTCAATGCTCTCAAGTATGTAGCTATGTACGGTATCGAGTTGGAGATGTTATATACATTCTTAGACAATTCAAAGTTAAATGGTGGAATTGATGGTGCGTATGAATAATGTTGTACATTAAACATTTTATTATACTGTTTTTTTGTTAATTAATAATTAACACCCTATTGAAGTGAGAAACAGGACTGCTTACCGAGTTGAACAGAACAGAACTGAACAGGTTTGAACAGGTCTTAACAGATCTGAACAGGATTAAACAGAACAGATCTGAATAGGTATTAACAGATCTGAATAGGATTAAACAGGTATTAACAGGTTTGAACAGGTCTTAACAGATCTGAACAGGATTAAACAGAACAGATCTGAATAGGTATTAACAGATCTGAATAGGATTAAACAGGTATTAAAAGGTTTGAACAGGTCTTAACAGATCTGAACAGGATTAAACAGAACAGATCTGAATAGGTATTAACAGATCTGAATAGGATTAAACAGGTATTAACAGGTTTGAACAGGTCTTAACAGATATGAACAGGATTAAACAGAACAGATCTGAATAGGTATTAACAGATCTGAATAGGATTAAACAGGTATTAACAGGTCTTAACAGATCTGAACAGGATTAAACAGAACAGATCTGAATAGGTATTAACAGATAGGATTAAACAGGTATTAACAGGTTTGAATAGAACATAAGGATTTTTTTAACTGGTTAGTTTTCGAACTGTTTTAGATAAGATATCGTACTCAAAGAGTGAGTCGTTGATGATAAGACAGTGAGCTGTTGTATTAGTCGGTAGATTTTTTTTAAATTCCAATTCTAGTTTGATATCAATAGCACCACCAATAAAACGAGATGAATCATTCTGCCTAGAGCAATCGATAACAATCAGAGGTGTTTTTGTTTTGAAATTTGAAGGATTAATTTGAGCGTTAAAATTATTTGAACAATAGTATGACTTTCTAAAGTTAATAAAAGCTTCGTATAAAAGGGTAAACATTCCCTTCTCAAAGTCACATGCGAATGAATCATACGGATAATATTGAGAGTTTAGGTACAATCGAGCGTTTAGAAAATTGCTATGGTCAAATAGACTCATATCTTTATCTGATTCATTGTTACGTGCATGTTGAAAACCTAGAATAACAAAACGAGGTTTTTCCAACTGAGTGGTAGTCTTCACAGTCCATACATGTCTTTGAGATGTCGGTAGCACTGGATACTCATACAGATCCCATGAGCGGAATGCAATAGTAATTGGAATATTGTTTTCTACGTACTTTAACAAGTTGAGTTTTTCCTTGTCGGATACCTTAATTGTAGGCATACGCCATGAAATGCGGGTTAAGTCTATATGAATCTTTTTTGTGGGATCCTTCAAGATAGCGCAGTTTAAATTAGAAGAGCTCCTGTTCAATACTAGTTCATGCTTTGCGTTCACAATTACTTTTTTATAATCTTCAGCAAAACCCAGCAGGTGTCGCAGCGGAACAGTGAAAGAAAAATCTCCCTCAAATTCTTTAAAACCACCTAAATTCCATCCACTATTTTCCAAGGCACTGCTCTCATCCTTCCCATAAGAAATAATTCCTTTCATGGTGCTGGTAATACCACAGTTTTTGGTTCTATCAATTTCTACTCCATTTAATTCGTAGCGTATATCTTGAAAAAGAAAGGCTAATGCATTGTTAACAAGAGTACAATCTTTTGTAATATTACCCTCAATAATTAACTGACTCTCGCAAGGTAATACTATTAAATCTTGACTATTAATACAAATGCGAATCTCATCATTGTTCTTGTAAGATTCATTGTAAGGTGTGTATAAGTGGTATTCAATACTTTCAATACTATCATCGAAGATAACTTTCTCGCCAATATTTAAAATGCTTGATGTGTCGGCCATTTCACTTCTAGGCCCAAGGATTGAAGGTATACCAAGTTTTCTTTTCTTATTTTGTTTAGTTTCACGCCAATTTGTGGGGTTGTTAACACCGTGCTGGTATTCGAAATACTATGATTCAATACACTGCTACCATTGTTTTTATAGATAATCATACTGCCTTTCTTAAATGTAAACGCAGTGATATGTTTTCTTTTCTAAAATTGACAAGGTTTCCTTGTTCATTCACTATACGCACGTGTAGATTTTGAATGGTTTTCACCTTTACAGGTAAATAAATTGGGTGTGAAGGACACTCTATGATTTGATATCCTGGTGGAACTATTGGAGAGAATTCATGTAACACATGCGACTGTTTATTATTGATGAATGATCCCTCAGTAACATTACACTCTATTCTTATAGTGTTTGTTATCAGAATGTTAATTGGTTGATCTGATAAATGAACAACATTTTTCGGGAGTAATTTGCGAGAAAACCCAAAAATACTTCCGATACTGTTTTCTTTCTCAAAGTGTATGTCAAATTCCGGTGAAAAAAATAAACATTTCATAGTGTTCGTATTGGCTTCCATATCAATTAATTCTTTACCATCTCCACCCGATCTACGTTCGAGCTCTCGCTCTAGTAATTGGAAAATATTATCTAGCTCATAGGAACCTTCCGGAATAGTAATCACATTATTATCTCCATAGTGGAAAAGATTATTACTACTGTCAACGTTCGGTATTGAATTGAATGTTTTAAAGTATATCACCGCACATTCATACTGGTCACCGTTATCAAGTTCAATGGGTGGTAGAAAATTCACATTAAACGTGGATTCGTCACTGTTTAACGTTAACGTGAAAGACATTATATCAAGTCGACTTTCGGGTGTAAAATGAAATTTCCAATAATAATTTTTGCCATTTATATTTATTTATTATCAAACAAATTATTACAAACATTTAATAGGAAACGTAAACACAGATGACCACAATTGTATTTATTAGATTTTTGTACATTGTTATAGTTATAATTAATTGCTATGTTACGATTAGATTTCAACATGTAATTGATAAACTCTTGAGGTGGTCTCAAGTCTCCATAGCTGTCAAAATATTCACAGTGTAGATTTTTCTTTGCGTATGCTACCCAATGCGTACCCACCCCACTCGAATTGTCTAAATTCAAAATGCCAGTTTCACAATACCATGGCTGTGAATTTCTCTTTATCAAATCATCTCTCATTACAACTCCTCGAAAATGAGGTATGTTAATTTGCTTGATAAAGTTCAAAATTTCATAGTCGGAAAGGGCATGTTTCGGTAGGGTGAGATTTAGTTTTTTTGATAGGGTGTTAGGTAGAGACCAAAACCTTTTTTATATGGTGCCATGTACATTCCTTTTCCTACAGCCACCGGTACCGTTGATCGAATTGGATCTTTCTTTTTAACCATTTCGTAAATATTTTTGGCAGCTGTTGAAACTCCTCCAGCCAAGGTGCCGGCAGCCGCCAACGCTCCCAATATTGGAATCAGTGGTAGAAAACCACCTCTCTTAGGTAAACGAATAACTCTAGGTTTCTTGACGAGTTTATTGCTAATAGATTTTTTTGCAGCTTTAACGGCAGTATTTAACAATGTATCATGAGGTGTCATTTTATGTTTACCCTTTGAGTATGTTTTTTTAAGAGCTTTACGGGTTTCAGTTATCACTCTGGAGAGAGGTATACCCATACCTCGTTTCACCTTAAACTTCATAATTTTATTAACGCCTAGAGCCATTAATCTCTCAGACAAATGTGGTGACTCTCTCCAACGCTTCGCAGCGGCTGATGCTAATTCCAAATCTGCTATATGCCGCTGGTCTAGATTAGAATTCTGAGCGTATGCAATATCATGCGATTTGCAAGCTTCGTCTAAAGGATTGATACCTGCATCACCTCGAGCTAAACGTTTTTGTAATTTTGTTCCCGGTCCACAATAATTATAGCCGGGTAGGTGTAGTTCAAACGGTAAATTGTTAATAATTTTGTTAACAAAACCACCTCCTTGCTTGACAGTAGGTTTAAGAATGGGACTACTTTTATGTTGTATAATCATTTTAAAAAAGGTATTTAAAACACGTGTATACAATAATAACAACTAATCATAATGAAGTTTCGAAAGCAAAACACGCTTTTATCAGTCAAAGATTGGAATATTTCAGATAATATTAACGGAGATGGCGGTCAGAATAAACATGGTCCGTTGCTACCTAATAGTATAAGATGTTTAATCTGTGGACCGTCAGGCTGTGGTAAAACAAATATACTGCTCACCCTATTACTCGACGTGAATGGACTTAAATTTCAAAATGTCTACTTGTATTCAAAATCTTTGAATCAATCAAAGTATTTATTTTTAGGTGAAGTATTTACTCGAGTGCCCTCTGTGAATTATTACACATTTTCCGATAAGAGTGAAGTGACCTCAATAGAAGATACATTTAACGATAGTATTGTGATATTTGATGATGTGTCAATGGAAGACCAAGAGTCTATACGTCAATATTTCTCTATGGGTAGACACAAAGGATTAGATTGTTTTTATCTATGTCAGACATATAGTAAAATTCCTAAACAGTTGGTGCGTGACAACGCAAACTTTATTATACTCTTCAAACAAGATGATTTAAATTTAAAACATGTATATGATGATCATGTAAACACTGACATGTCTTGGGATGAATTTCTCTCAATATGTCGAACCTGTTGGAAGAACCAATACAATTTCTTAGTAATTGATAAAAATCTGGAATTTCATAAGGGCCGCTATCGACGGGGGTTTGATGATTTTATATGTTTATAATAATAAAAAACTTAAATACATATTCAATCTTGGATTTGCTAACATTTCACCATGGACTCTCAAGCATCACAGATCTTTGGTGATAAAAATCTAAAACGTAAACTGATTAAATCGGTGAATTCTGTGAAAAATAAGGTAAAATCCTTAAATGTTGATAAAGCTGAAATGTCATCTACCCTAAAGGAAACCTTTGAACCAATCACGCAACCTTTGAACAGTATACTGAACGAAGCAATCAAAATAAATACTTCTAGTGATGATACTCCAACAAAAATAAAAAACCTAAAAAAAGAGAGGAAATCGAGCTTTATCGGTAAAAAGTTAAAACACAAACTTAACCTTAAGAAAAGCAGCACTACTGATGATGATGATGATGATGATGATGATGATGATGATGAAAATAACCTCACTAGTGACAAAACGCTTTATTCAGCTACATCAGGTAGAAACACCTCATTATCTGAAGATGATTTTCAAGATGCTACTACATCATCTTCCAAGAAGAAACTCAAATACAATTACAAAATGCAATTACAAAATGTTCCTGGATTTGTACAAATCTATTTCGATAATTTAATTTTGAATAAAATTATGAAAGTTCCCTTTGGTATTAGCATTACACCTGATGGATATCATATGGGTAATAGTGCAGTTACCTTTGAAAAAAAGAGTATTAAAGTGAAGGGCAAGGAGTATAACTATACACCTGGTTTACTGGAACTTTTATTAAAAAAAGATCCAAACTCTTCTCTTGTACAGCCTCAAGATATATTGAACTATAATCAAATCATTTTAACGACAAACGCACACAAGCGTAACTTTTTACCCCATGGACAAATACAAGGAGATAGAAGTCATAAGTATAATACATACATAAAACAGACGATAGCAACTACAACAAAAGATTTTAGCGGATCAGGTCTACCGCTTAAGGATGACGGTGATAATGATGGCGTTAATAATTCTGACGTACGTAAGAGCAATTGTACAAAAAACACTCAACTAATCATGAAAAAATACCATCCTAACACAGACTTTAAGTATTGGGATGATCCTAATGAGTTAATTGACCGTCTACGACTTTTAATTGCATCACAAAATGTTGGTAATAACGGACATGGAAATGAAATTATGGCAATAATTGAAGAATTGATAGAAGCAGATATTATTAATCCTCCGTCATCTGGTCTATTAAGACATCTCATCAAGTAACACATTTAGTGTAAGAATGACGATTAATAAGTTTGGACGTTATCTAACTGACAGTAGCAGTAGCAGTGTAAATAAACCAAAACAAAATAATTCACTTAAAGTTTACAAGAATGTTGTAGATTTGGAAAGCAAGCTTTTAAGAAATGCTCGAGAAGGTATCTTAAAAAATGACGTCGTTATCAAAAAACAATTGGAAGAGTCCATGAACTTTTGTTTACTGAAGATTAAAAACAACTCTCATCGTTTGAATGAACTTTACAAAATAATCGCTAGCAAGGATGTTAAATCAAAGCCTGCTGTTTTGACTGTTGGTGGTCCAACTGCTGCTGCTGCTGCTGCTGGTGGTGGTGGTCTTGCTGCTACTGCTGTTGCGGCTACTATTCCAATTACAACCGCTGCATCAGTAAAACCAAAAAAACGAGTAATAAAAAAAAAACCTGAAAAAGATGAGTAAGTGGCAAGTGGTTCAGGAGCTTCATAAAAATGCTCGTAAAAATTTTCCACGAAGACGTTTCATACAAAAGGGATTTGATGACACCTGGCAAATAGATTTAATCGATATGCAAAAATACTCCAAGTATAACAGGGGGATGAAGTACATATTAACTTGTATTGACACTTTTTCGAAATATGCCTGGGTTCAAGCGATTAAAAGTAAATCGGCTGATGACGTGACTCGTGCTATGTCAACCATTCTGAATAATAATAATAATAATCTATTAGGGAGAAAACCTAAGAACATTCAATCAGATGATGGACGAGAGTTTTTCAATGAAAAGTTCCAAGTATTGATGAAAAAGTACAATATTAACCATTACTCTACGTACAGTGTAAAGAAAGCGTCTATCGTTGAAAGATTGATAAGAACTCTCAAAACTTGGCTCTGGCAACAATTTACCTACAATGGTTCCTATAAATGGATCGGGGCAACCCTTTCTGACGTAATAAACAGATATAACAACAAAGTACATCGTACAATCAAGGCTGCCCCAGTGACCGTGAACCATACAAATGCGAACGCCCTCTTATCTAATGTTTACAATTTTATCAAAGTACGACCCAGGGCAAAATATGTCATTGGTGACTGTGTGCGAATAAGCAAATATAAATCTGCTTTTTCTAAGGCATACACTGGAAATTGGAGTACAGAAATATTCAAAATAGCTAAAGTGAACACCACCAATCCGATTACATATCAATTACATGATGAGAAAAATGAATCAGTGTTGGGGGGATTCTATGAGCAAGAACTACAAAAAGTTAAATACCCCGACATTTATCTAGTGGAGAAGGTGCTGAAGAAAAAGGGAGATAGGGTTCTAGTTAAGTGGTTAGGTATGAATGAAACGAGCTGGATCAATAAAGAAAATAATGTTGAGTAAATAATGTGTTTTATTAACTAATTATACCCTAAATATTATAGAGTAAAAAAACTATTGATAATACATACTCGTAACGGTTACATTGTGATTACATAGTGATTACATAGCGCTTAGATTAATACAGGAGACACAGATAATAACTACACATTTTGTTTATACTGCTCAAACCATGCGGCAAAAGCATTAACTTCTTCCAAACTACAGTGACACACTTGCTGACCGGTAGCGTGGGAACGTTCAAGACCTTCTTATCACTTTTACACATCCGTTTTAACACGTCATAGCATCGCACCGCCTTACCTCTAAACACTACGTCACTTGCTGCGCTGTGATTGGCCGCTCCGCGCTCCGCTGAGGTTGAAACTCTCACAAATCTTAAAAAAATGCTTTTTACAAAGTTAAATCGGCCTTGTCGCGGTTGGTAAAACTACTTCACCATAAATTTTTTTCATACTTTGGATACAATTACGTGACACGTCGTCTTATCTCCAAACACTACGTCACTTGCTTAACTGTCATTTTTTTTGACTTACCTGTCAGTTGTCAAGTGACAGCACCGTCTTACCTCCAATACACTACTCACGTCACTTGCTGACCGGTAGCGTGGGAACGTTCAAGACCTTCTTAAAACTGTCATTTTTTTTTGACGTACCTGTCAGTTGTCAAGTGACAGCACCGTCTTACCTCCAAAACAGTACTTACGTCACTCGCTGCGCTGTGATTGGTCGCTCCGCGCTCCGTCGCTCCGCTCCGTCGCTCCGCAACATTTTGTATACTGATACATGCACAGCGACCTCTCTCTCTCTCTCTCTCTCTCTCTCTCTCTCAATCACTGTTTCATTCATTATTTCATCACAGAGATAGATTATAGTCTAGAATAGCACATAGGATACTTTTTATTCGCGGGTGAAACCGCGGGACGCAGCTAGTATTATATATATATATTCCTAGATATAAATACTACCACAGCTATTTCCGTTACTTGATTGTTACAATGTAACTATCGAAACTGTCCTCAATACACTCACCGCAAGATACCGCTCCCACCGCAGTCCCCGTCCCCGCCCCCGCCCCCGCCCCCGCCCCCGCCCCCGCCCCCGCCCCCGCCATAGCCCCCGCCCCCGCCCCGCCCCCCGCCATAGCCCGTCTTACCCCATCCGAAAAAAAAACACAAAGTTAAGAGGACAGCTTTTGCAGTTGGTTAAACACACACTCCATACTTATCACCATAGTAAAACCATTTTCACAACTGCAATAAACGTGAGTTAGAAATCATACGCCGCCGCACACTGGAGCCCTACGTGGCCCATCTTACCCCAACCGGAGCCCTACACCGTAGCCCATCTTACCCCACCCGGAGCCCTACGTGACCCATCTTACCCCACCCGGAGCCCTACACCCATCTCACCCCAGCCAGCCCACGGAATGGAACTCTAGCCCGCCCGACTGAAGCCACTGGAGCCATGGCCTCAATCACATACAAATTTAAAAAAAAAACATTTTTTACAAACTTAACACGACATTTTGCGGTTGGTAAAACACACTCGCCATACTTCACACCATAGTAAAAACATTTTCACAACCGCAAATAACGCTGGGTTAGAACTCTCAATAATATACTACTAACATACATACTAAAGCATTTTTGCTAACGCTCGCTCGGTCGTTAATTTTTGTCGTCTATCAAGTGACCTGCCACTTTGACTGTTACTTTTCCTCTTACACTACCAATCGCATCGTCGGTTTTGCTGCTTGCTTCGTCATCTATCTCACTTCTTGTCACGTCGCCTGCAGGTCTAGCATGCGCTCACCCTGGAGCCGGGGTTTTAGAATACGGCTTCGGTATCTCCTGTCCGTCGTAAGAGCCGACTAAAGGGGGACTTTTGGGCTCGTAGGTGGGCAGATTTGGGGATCTGACCACCCTACCAAACGAGCGAGCCCGGGGAATACAACGGTGTGGCGTGGCCTGCATCGTTGTGGTGAGAGACAAGAGATCAATCTCTGGGAAAGGTGCTGTCACAGGCAACGTGCTAGGGGGGCACCGGTGCGGTCCTATGGAGATCCCGGTGCCCTCTTGCCATGCACAGAGGATGGCCACCGAGGGGATTTTAGTGGGTCAATTCTCACATAACCCGTATGCACTCCTATACATCCGGCCATCTTTTTGAAAATTTCCCCCCCGCCAACAAAAAAAAATGTCTAGCATGCGCAACGCGACAACGGTATGTCGCCTCTTTTTATCTAGACAGACGTATGTTTACACATAGCCTTGTCACGTTCTCACGACAACAATTGAAGACAACACGACAAAAAGTGAAGAGAAGAATTTTGTCTCGCGCGCATGCCATGCCTGCTGGAGGGCTATTCTTACAAGTCAAGATATTTATATTTCATTGTCTCTCTCGTCTCAAACGTTATTGGAGTGAGACTGACCACAAAACATCTCGCGCGTCAAGAATAAGGGGCCTGTAACTCTCGTATCGCCCACAGCTGTCGCTGTTTATGAACTCATGTGCGAATTCATATTGGAATGTTGCGCCCTTGAGCCTTAATGGACCGATGGCCGATCCTAAGCCAACAAGTTGGGGCCATAAACAAATTTGTATATGGCAATATCGTAAAATTTACATTAGAGAAATTATGGCTTAGATATGAGGGAGATAAAAATGTACCACTTTAGATGCATTTAGGATCTAGAGTAAGGTGTGTTTGTTTGTTTTTTTGTACGTTTTTGTTGTTGTTGTTTTGAAGTCAAGCTTTATATGTTTTTAATTAAAGGATTTAGAAACCCGGTAATCTTGAAATCATCATCATCATTACAGTCTTTTATGTACCACTGCAGGGACACCGACCTACTCTACTAGGTGAATCTTGTGATAGTTACGAGTACTTTGAATTTTATACCTTTCTCACGTGAAGAATTTGAGCTTGATGAAATATGACTAAACACATCACAACTATTTCGTATGCTTATAATTGGCTATTGTAGAAATTATCTATGTTATATTCTAATTGATACGACTCAGCGTTCTTTACCTGTGCAATAACAACCCAAACCAAATCAATGACCAGTAACCACATAATGAAATAACCCTTGTTAACAAGACTCGATAATGAAAATAACCGTGCTTTGACTGCGGTCACATCAAAGCGAGTCTGGCGACGACGGCCGATGGCCGACGCAATCAAGATGCCAAATTACCGCTGAATAATGCAGTCCAATGTACACAAGTGAATAATTTGACTCCTTTACGAGAGAAACCACTGAGAACCTATAATTTAGTCGCGGTTTGCTTTTGACCTGTAAAGGTTTGACTACACCGTGGAATCGTGTTGCTGATTTTATTTTTGTTTTAATAAGTGTGTTTTCAGTGATCTGTATTGGTCGAGTGTAGACAATGCTCTGTTTTAGGCTAAAGTTTAATTTGAAATTGTAATTCCACTTGATTCTCAGCTGGCTGAAGCGCTTACCTACAGATTAATGAGTTTGAATATTAGTTAATAAATGAATAAGCTAGTGACTCTGCGAGCTGGAGTCGGCGGCGTCATCTTCCTCTAGAGGTTGCATTCCTCAACCGATTCTCGTGAACTTTTGTGAGCAGGTTCGATAATTTGATAGATTTTTTTTCGAGTCCTTTTATGTACAATTTTCAATTGATTTTTCATATCCTAAAATTTTAATTTTTTTTTAAACTGTATTGACGAAAACATTCTATATACTCGTATGTAGTTATCGAACCTACTCACAAAATGTCAAGAGAATCAGTTTAGAAATGCGACCTGTAGCGGAAGACAAATATCTGGACAGAAATCGGACATACGAAAGCATTTTTGTCAAAGCTGAAGCAGACGCTTGGCTCGCTAACGCTCGCTCGGTCGATAATTAATTCGATTTATTATTGAACAGATTAATGTTCATTAAATTCCACACTACATTGTGTGAACCGCACCTTATTAGTCACGTAACAAGTGGGTTAAAACACAAGGTTTACGGTTAAATCTCGAACGAAGACAAAACCAATACAGTTCATTAAAACTTATATGGCATCGGGAAAATTGTTAAGAATTGCCTCGTTTACATGGAGCAATACGGTGCGAAGTAATTGAGGTGACACGACACCTCGTGGTGACCTGTGCCATCGAGGTGAAACTCAGTCTGTAGGAAGTTGGTACTAAGTGGATCGGGCCTTAGAGATATTGCAATCGCTTCCAAGCGATTCTATTTCTACCATCGCCAGATCAAACGTTAGCTGCTGATTGGACGCATTGACAATAAGATCACGTGACGTTTGGATTAGAGTGACGATAGCCTAGTTGGAGAATGCCCGCCTCTCAAGCCAGAGGGAGCGGGTTCAAACCCTTTTTAAACAGCTATTACTTTCCAAAGTGGACCTTAGTGAAGGAGCTTGGAAAGTTGGACCATCATTCGACTGGGATGTAATGTCTAACTATAGGTCTGGGATGGACGGTCTGGTGAGGCTCGCGGAAAGCCGGCTGATGTGAACAAACCAGACAATGTGAAGATCACTGGTGAAGCCTTTGTGCAGCAGTGGCGATGATAATGATGTATTCTCAGATGCTAGAATTAAAATAGCACTAGAGCTACAGCATACTAGAAGGCGATTCTATGAAGATTCTGGCATTCTCAATCAGACACAGATATAAGTACTGAGGAAGACTATACCCCGATACTTATTTTGTTCATTAAGTAATGTCGATGACTTCGTGTTAGAAATAAGCAATAGATGCTAAAAAGTAATGTTAATTCGATAAGAATAAAATTCAATAACATACAATACTGTACCCAAATACTAATATCAACATTTATGAGCAACAAAAAGCTTATTATCAACGATGAATTCGACACATTGCGCCTAGGTCGAGAGGTTACGAATTTCGTAAGCAAATCAACAATAGATCTAACAACTTTGTCAAAGTAACTCACAACTTACTTCTTCAAGGATAGAAGCAAATATGCCACGTTTTCATTGTGACAAAGTTAAAGCAAGCACTTTGATACGTTGTCTCTCAAAACCCTATCTATCAATTTTTGATAGGTACTTTACGTCTATATTTGCATGTATGTGTTAACAACGGTATAACTATTGTACCTACATGACATGGCCAAGGGCTTATAAATAATATTGTAAAACAAGCTGACATGCTAAGATGGTGTGGTGACCTTACGGAGCTCGAGTCATTTCATAAAACGTACTAATCTGATGATTCAAAAACATACTCTATTCACTGTAGCATGGTGCTGGTGACAGCTGTATTTATTTCGTTTTTCTACATAATTTTTGATTCCATATTTTAGAGTAGTAATTATTAATGTCCTGCTGAAGTTTAAGTAAGTCACGATTTGTATATTGCGGCAATTTTAACTTGAACTTGTGTTTCATCACGGGTGAAAAGGAACGATTCGGCTAATGTCACCCGCACCATCCTAAAATGAAAATACTATAATGAGACGATTATAATTAAATTGTAAATAGCATGAATTGCTAATATCATCATCATCAAGACCTCAGCTGGAAGATGTTTATTGCTGGACAAAGGCTTCCGCCAATGATTTCCACAACGACCAGTCTTGCGCTGCCCGCATCCCGCGGCTTCCCGCAACCCTCATACGAATGTCAGTCCATTTTGTAGAGAGCCTGCTTAGCTGCTCACCCATCTTCTATTGCTAATATAATTTAACTTAGGGGCGAATTATTTATTATTCTCTATATGCCTATCTTTAACTCAATCAATTCATTATTTCGAAACCCTTCATCCTAATATTATCCGGGCCAATGGTCACGAATTACTCTCAAGTCCCAGTAGAATAGGACTCATTCAACAAACTACCTTCATAAAATATCAATACTAGTTCGCGAACAGAAAAACCACCTTACGTGTAGAGTTGGACAGATCATGGTACTAAAATGTTCAGTGAAAAACTTTCAATTCCGTTCAAAAATTGCGATGGTGGCGCTCCGTTTAAACTTGCACAATTAGCTGGTTGCTCCATCGGCTGTCCTGGTGGACATAAACTGCCAAGTTAATATCCAGGCCGTTATCTACTGCTGCCTAGAGACTTGAACAGTTGAAATGTCCAACTTTTCACAAAAAACTAGACATAATGTTGAACTGTTCCTTAAAAAAACATAACCCTGCTACTTGCGCGGTTGGGTAACAATGAGATATTTTAGGTAGAATATTTCAACCCAGGTGGACATCGGACCTTACTGTTGTTGCATTGCCGTCCTAAATACCAGTACAGTACAACAGTAGGCCGATTGTGAATCAACGAGGAGCCTTTTTCGACGATACGGGTCGACAGTGATGGTAGTGATGGGAAACTGGAGAAATGCACTCGTATTTATTTTACGTATTTTTTTAATAGCTCAACAAGTTGTGATGAAATAGCAAAAAAAATGGTTTTAACGATAAAGTTCGTAGAGAGCTTACTTCATATTCCTCAAATTGACAGGAAAACATACTTTCGATTTATGCTTTACAATTTACCTCGGTGTGGAGAGAGTTTTTGCAGTGCACTTCAACTGTGTATCTTACCTGAAAAATACAAAAAATACATGAATTAGCAATTCCAACAATTTTGTCACGTCTAACGCAAAAATAATTTACTACCTAAAAATAACAAAGATAATTTCAATGTAATAATCTTGGTATGATAGAATTCTCATAATACCCGATTATCTAAAACAAAACTAGATGTAAAAAGAACAAAAATGTCTATGTCGAAAGCTAATAAGTTGTTTAAGCTACATAAACTAATTAGTATAAATAACCATGTTTATCGATCACAAACTCAATCATCGATATTATGATTAAATCGATACGCCACATCACTACTGACGAGTTGCATCAGAGACAGAGATTTAGACCGCACTGCGTTTACCAATTTTTCTTTGTTGTAAACTCAGTTTGGGTAATTTCTCAATGTTTTGAAAACAATGGGCTTTTGACGGTGTCTGTGCCGGGAAATTAATTTCGTGAGGCCCCATTACTTTGGTGGCAAAAGGAAGCTGTGTTTGTTTGTTTCCATTTTTCTTTGTTGTTGGTAGGTACTTTTTTGTGTTTTGTGCAACGCTGTCTTTTATATCCTCTAACCTATTTTGAAAGTGAAGAAGAGGCATTAGATAAGTTCAGCAGTCGATTGCAGGCTGACTCTAATGATGATGATGATGAATTTAGTTTTAGACTTTTAGCTTGTTGTTAAACAAGTATACATTAACTAATATCGATTTTCATGAAATATAGTTTATTTATACTCGTAACACTCCCGACTAATTCATCTTTCAAACAAAAAAACAAAATCAAAACCGGTTCATCCGTTCGGGAGCTACGATGCCACAGACAGAAACACACACCACACTAAGGCACGTGAAACTTATAACACGCCGTTGTTTTTGCGTCGGGGGTTAAAAGTACAGTACCTGGATGGCCGAGCTTTGCTCGGTATTTTTTTTTTTTTTTATTGTGTTTTTTGGATAATAAACAATTGATTTTAGTCTATCCTCAAAGCAAACATTAATTGACTTCGTGTTACTTAACAACGCCATCTGCTGTTGTGTCGTTAAAGCAATTAGTTGCTCACAAAAAATAGTAGTATTATTATTCGCCAATAGATGTCAGGAAGAGTCATATTTTTCAGTTGAGATTGATTATCGATAAAACACGAATAAAATGATATTTTCTAAAAATGATTCCTAGCTAGATCGATTTATCGCCCCCGAAACCCCCTATAAACTTATTTGTATGAAAATCGTTGGAGCCGATTCCGAGATTCCAATTATATATACAAGAATTGCTCATTTAAAGATATAAGATACCTAACATAACGTATAGCGGTAGGCAGAATACACTTCTCTTCACTAGCTACGATCTTGGCATACATCTTTCGCTTCTTCGTTCGTCCACTGCCATTAGTCTTTTTATACACGCTCATGGGTTACGGGTACTCTAAAAAAATACCTACCAAAATACCTGCAGACAAAGAACCTTTTCTTTGGACAGTCGGTAAAATTAGGTGCTAAGTTACGCCCTTAAAAGCGTTCTAATGTGAGACCGGATCGTGTTCCATTATTCATTATTAAAAGTTCCGGGGTTTCTGCGCGTCCGGTACAGAATTACAGTCGCACATGTTTGGCCGTTTATAACTTGATGCGTATGACGGGGTTCGGCGAAGTAGGTACGGGCTCCCAAGTCGAAGTGATTTATTTTCGTTCAACATAACAAAATATTGGAGTAAATTGCGATGTGCTGATTTATCCGAATTAAAAGAGTTTTTAAAGAATTTATGGAGTTAAATGGTTCAAACTGACATATTAGTACTGACTTTAAAATATAGTTTTGAATTTTGTTGCTAGCAATATTGTACCTAGCTCTGCGAAAAGTAAGAAAAGAGCTGAAAAACGTTCCGATTCTGATGAAAAAAAATAACATTTTGAATTTTTTAGTTCGCTCCAATTGATTTTGTTTTATGTTTTTACTAGCTGAACTGAAACTAGCTGAGATGAAAGGTACTCCGTATGTCTTTTTCTGTACCCCTGACAACGTGAATTCTAAATTTCATAATGATCGGTTGAGCATGGTCAGAGCGTGAAACTGTAACAAACAAACAAACTCACTATTAGTTGGAAGTTGAATAGTTAGGACGTTAATATTACTAATTTAGGATTCATAATTGAGTTTTATTTGCAACAGACTTACATGCGTTTATTTTTCCTCCATTTCACTCTATCCTCGACATCGTCTTCAAAAATACGAAAAATGACGGTTCATATTTCGTGAACCACTCGAATATTCGAGAATAACAATAGCCCACTTCTAATTAGCTAATGCTGTGATGGAAAGCAGTAAAGAGGTCAACACTTCCCGGAATATCCATGTTTACGCTGCACTAACCCAATGGACTGGTTACAGATCTATTTACGTCATATCCCTTTGGGGAAAGCGAAGGAAACTGCTTATGGTGGAGTCTATTTTTGCTCCCGCGTTACGGATACACAGCTCTTGGGAGCTTTCGGAATATTAAAGTATACAACCTACATGTAGGCAACGAAATTGATGTTGCCAGAGGGCCTACCATGACATCTTATTGCCATTATGGTTACGTTTTGTTTTCGATGCTGCGCGACCATGGACCTTATTGCGCGGCGATACGATTCGTGGACGCGCGGCGTTGAATTTTTTTTTCAATTCAATTCGTAACCATCATGGTAATATGATATCATAGTAGGCCTTCAGAACTGGCATCTTGAACTAGAGTTTTCGAAAGCAAATAGACCAATGGCGCACACTGCTAGAAAACTTAAACAAAACGAACTAAACCTAACTAAAAAAAACGCGAACAATTACTTTTTTTTTATGATTGAATGGGCCCACGTTTGACCACAACACACCTGATGGAAAGTGACGATGCGGTCTAAGATGGAGCACGCTTGCCCAAGAGGTGCCGTCTCGCTCTTGTCTTGAAGAGAGTGGAGGTTGTATCCATTGCTGGGGAACACCGAGGCAGGAAGCGCGTTCCACTCCTTGGCAGTTCTGATTAGGAAGGAGTTTTGAAAGCGCTTCGTGCGGGCTTTATTAAAGCTGACGACATATCGATGGAATTGGAACTTACAATTGCATGTTACACACAAACAAAATGTGTAAGTTTTGGGATGGGGCTATTCTGGGATTGGGGCGTTTTGCTGCCTGGAAACATTTTGGGAAGAAACTTTGCAAGATAACGGAGTTAGTTATGTGTGTTTGTGTTTAATTATTTAGAAATTATATATTAGATATACACAATTTTATGTTTTAGTTTGAAGTGAATTGAACTAGTTGGCGCTTTTATAATTATTTACAGTCAAAGCCCTGAAATGAGAAATCAGAATTTATTGATAACTTCAATAGTTACACTGTTCTGCGGTCCGCGCCCTCACGCCAACTACTAGTGTACAAGATATTTTTTTTAGAGATTTTTACTACGTACTTCTCTATACCTAGCTAATATAATTTATATGCGTTTCGAACGCCATTTGATCTATTTAGCATAATTTCAAATGAAAACGTATGAGGGTCAAAGATCTCTACCGATCATCGAGCAATCTTGACCCACTTGCCGTCTGACTCACTCACTCATTACTGGTATGTAGGTAATATTTTGTCAACATGCATTTCTGTCTCTTTCACATGCTTGTATTCAGTAGCCGTGTCCCATTCGCACGTATTGTGTCAGTTATTTCAGCTTATGACATAATTTATGAGATACAGTATGGGTTGTTTGAATGTGTAGGACACACGCAAAGGCGGGTATTTTTAGTGTTCTATTGTAATTAGCACTTTTGCAATAAAACACAATGTGATTTATATTAATGTCATTTTAATTTACTCATAACTTTTAAAATCCACATTTAGGTAATTTTTAATAAGAGAGAGAGTAAAGATATTGTTTTGCACTAGTTTATCATTAACTATTAAAATTAGGAATAAATCGGTATTTAAGTTTTTTTATGCCATACGTGGCAAACAAGCTAACGGGCCGCCTAATGTCCCCTCAGTTTCTTGCCTGTTTTTCTGAGACTCTTTATCCGAAAAAGGCGGTCGAGTCTATTTAAAAAAACTTTGACGTTCATAAGTGTATCTTTGATACCTAAATTGAATAAAAACATTTTGACTTTGACTTTGCCTGATGGTAAGCGATCACCGTCGTCTATGGATACCTGTAATACTAGCGGCATCACAGATACGTTGCCGACCCTTAAAGACTCATGCCAAGTTGTTCAAAAATACCGCAGGAGGGAGCTCATTTCACAGATAGCAGGTGCGTGGCAAAAAAGATCTCTTAAAACGCACAATGTGCGATTTACACCGACTCTTAATATGTGGATGAGCTATCAAGTGACGGCTAGAATTTGTAGAAACATTGTACGTAAATTCATCGAATTAGCGGAAGAAAAGAGTAAGGAAGAGAGAGAGGGGAGACGGAAGACAGAGATATCACGTCCAGCCATAAAGACCCTCAGATACAAAGTTCCCATACTGTATCAGCGCTAATGATACTAACATGTGTTTCATGATTATTCAAAACCGTAGACCTTCAAACGAGCGATTGTTAAGTAACAACTGTGCTAACAGCGTTTGACG
The DNA here is from genome assembly GCA_911728515.1 of Peribatodes rhomboidaria. Lineage (NCBI taxonomy): Eukaryota > Metazoa > Arthropoda > Insecta > Lepidoptera > Geometridae > Peribatodes > Peribatodes rhomboidaria. The sequence continues at coordinate 15,561,423 of OU452184.1, forward strand.
TTACCGTATTCAAATACCTTTACCCTTATTTGTCTGGCTCGCTACTTGAGCTCGTTTTTAAGGTTTCAGTTTTGATAGTTGATGTTTCTTTTATGCATGTGAGTATAGAATAGGTCTACAATACAATATAATACAAAAACTCTTTATTGTTATTGACAAAATAAATCTAAATTAAAATACAAAATTATAGGCGCAATCGCCGGTCTTATCTTAAGAGCGATCTCTTTCAGACAACTTTTGGATGGAATAAAAACATGGTTAAGTATGGAAGGTGGTGTGTGCTAAAGAAAAAAAATTAAGGGTAAAAAATTACCCGTGACATCAACTCATCTGGTGTAATATGATGTAAATTGAGCATTCTACTTCCTCCAAGTAGCCACTAGTACATAAATATTACCTAGTTGTAAGCAAAAATTTATTTATTTATTTATTTATTAAGGAATACCAACAGTATACATATTAAACAATTTAAGTTTTCTTACAGCTAATAGGAACAGTTCTGATATGTATACCCATAATAGGTATTCACAACATTCGCAATGAGGAAGGTGGTGAGTATTTTTATTTCTATCTTAACATCATCATTATCTTTGAAAATAAACAAATTTTTTAATCACAGACAGGTCAGCAAGAGAAAAAAAAATGAAATAAAATATAAATACATTATAAGTACATAAATAAATTTGTGCAACAGTAATTTTTCATTTAAAAATAATAATTCCTCTCAGTTTCTTGCCTGTTCTTCTGAGTAGAGGCTCTTTTTCCGAACAGGGCGGTCGAGTCTATTATAAAACTTTGACGTTCTTAAGTGTATCTTTGATACCCAATTGAATAATAACATTTTGACTTTTGACTTTGACTTTGTTGCGCCTTAGGATGAAGTACAGTACATGATATCTTGAAATGCCTTAGGTTGGTAGTATGCTTTCAGGGCCGTATGGTTTTAAGTATTTTTGGTAAAACTAGTTTTAAATTGAAATTCATGACTAGGCGTCGTTTTAGAATGCGGCCCTCAGTCTCTAAGGCCCGCATGTTGAAACCACGCTCTTGAATCTCGATTTAAAACTGGTTTTACCATATATAAAAACAGTTTTAAATCGAAATACATGACTGAGCGTCGTTTTAGCATGCGGCCCTAAATATCGAGGTAAAACAAAAAGTTGTTGATTGATTGCTTTGTTGAAATAACCAGCGACTTAAATGATAAGTAGTATTTCTGTTTTTTTAAAAGTTTTTTACACGTGTCATACATACTCGTACACCCATGTACAAGACAACACCCCTTCTCCACTCACACAAAACACAGTCGCTTTCCACGTCCTCACTAATATTATAAATGCGAAAGTAAGTTTGTTTGTAACGCTTTCACGTCTCAACTACTCAACCAATCATCATGAAATTTTGCGTACACGTTGTCTGGGGTACAGAAAAGGACATAGAGTACTTTTCATTACAAAAAAATTAACGGTTCCCGGCTCGCGGGTGAAACCGCGGGGCGCAGCTAGTAATCAATAAAATTAAAACATCAAAGTAATAACTAATGTGGTATCCTCGAGCAAAAAGAATACTAAAACATCCTGACGAAGGATATTTAAAACACGCCTGTATCTTGCCAAAATAATTTGAGACTGGCCCGCCATTTTTATTTCAACAATTTATCTTAACTTACTCAGAAAAGAAAGAAATATTGTTGTATTATTATAAAAGTTATTTTGCGAGACATTTTAATTTGTTTCGTGAAAATGATATTTATTATAAGAACCGTACCAGGTGAATTAACAATTTGTTTAAGACAAAAAAAAATTGCTATTCTTCTCCTCTATGGCTCTTTCTCTTGACTAAGCAAACTGCATGTGGCTGACACAACTGGAGCCCGATGTATGCCCGATGGCAACAGGCTCGCCCCCCGTCATATTCGGGACTGAATACCGTCAGCCGAAGTGTGTGTGTTGTGTCTGCCAGCCCTTTCGAAATATTTAGGTTTTTGTTTATGTAGAATAGGTCGGCGTTTGACCACCAACGCCTGATGTTAAGCGACGTTGTGGTCTAAGATGGAGCACGACGACCTTTATGGTACTTATTCACTCTAGCCTTGAAGTTTGTAGAGTGAACAAGTACAAAGACGGCAGTTGAGTGAAAAGAAAAAAGAATAGAAAAAAGAAAATGAATGTAAGGTGCCTCTTCACGTTGATCTATCAATTATTACACGACCTGCATCTATCACACGATTTGCAACACTTCGTATTAAATTTTGCCATGGATAAACCTAATTCGCAACTTGAGGACCTACATAAGTCACATCGATCCCAAAACAACCGGAAAAACTGGAAAACCCAGGAAGAACCTATGAAACGCAGCTAGTACAATGAAAAACCATTTGATGGCCATAACTCTTCAAATACGAACGACGCGGTCCAAACACCTGATAAACTACGCAACAGGCCCATTTAGTACCGGTAACAGATAGCGCAGCGGTCCAGTTATCCAATACTGGTTGAAATATTCTCTAACGAAACCAGTAAATTAGAGCCAGTAAGGGATATGACGCGGAAACTGTCGCATCTAAGCGGCAATCCAGACAGAATAGCGTACAAGGACGAGACAAGGACGGGACGTAGACGCGGCGTCCCTTCAATGTTCTTTCATACAAAATGTACGGAAGAGACGCGATGCAACACATACAGAGAAGGGGCGCGGGTGCGACAACTCTTGTTTTGTATGATAGTGCCATGTCTCCGCTCCGACCGTATCTCGTCCTACGTCTTTTAAGTCTGGCCAGCGCCTAATTAAAGAGGATCTTAGAGGATCTTACTGTGTTGTGAGTTTGTGAGTAACTACCTTACTTTGTTTCACCTCCGCTCTGATACTATGTGATAAGATGTGAAACTCTGAGTCTTGAGCAATTTGTATTTAAAGTACAACAACATACATATCGTCACGCCTTTCCCCCGAGGGGGTTGGCAGAGATGTAACACCCACACTTCGCCTGACGATATTCAGTCCCAAATGTGAGAGGGGCGAGCCTGTCGCCATACCCCGGGCTCCAATCATGTAGCAGATGACATACAATACGGACATATGTTCACACAATGAACAAATTGGTGCGTGCCGTCGGCTGGGTTTGAACCCGCTCCCTCTGGCTTGAGAGGCGGGTCTTCTACAACTAGGCTATCATCGCTTCAAAGTACAACAACAAAAAAATAAAAAGCCTCGAATTAGAACTCTCGTTCAAATCACCTTTGGTAGGTAACTACTACCTAAAAAAATTAATAAAAACCGGTTTATTCGTTTGTTACGATGCCACTATAAAAACAGATAAGTATACATAGACTATATAGACTTATCTGTTTGCGTCGGAGTAAAAAAGAGAGAAAGGTTGAAGATATCCCGCCATAGATTTTCCAAAGAATTATAGGAACATCCCATACTGTAAATAGCATCACATCTTGTGTGGTACAAATGATCGAGTGCGTATCATCGGAGAAAAACGTGAACAAGTCGAGCTGAGTTGGACACCTGTTCAGTTTCCAGCGTAGAGTTACCGAAATTAATATTGCTGTGACAAAGATTATAGTGAACTAGCTGCACCCTGCGGTCCTACAGCAGGGCTAGCACGGGCCGGAGATAATTTGTCTTTCCACTGTTTTTATCCCGCGAGAAAGAGACAAACGTATTATAGCTTTGTCCCGTCTAAGCGTGGAAAGGCATTTTGTGTCCGGCCCGTGCTAGCCTTGTTGTGGAACCATTAATTTTCTGGATGAAAGGTATGTGTGAACCCTAATCCTTTTCTGTACCCCTGACAACGTGTATGCAAAATTTCATGATGATTGGTTGAGTAGTTACGGCGTGACAAACAAACAAAAAAGTTAGGATAGGAAGTTAGGAGAGGATAGTTTTGTCTTTTATTTTATTTATTTTATTTTTACATTTCAGGTCAACCAACGACCTTACAATAACAGAATAGTAAATTTAATTTAATTACTAAAAAAGTCATTTAGAGGGAGACACTTCTAAGAAATATAGTAGAAAAAAAGGAATTGACGCACAAATAGAATGATTAAATAAATAGAATTGAAGTAGACGTAACAAAAAAATGAAATAATAAACAACGCAAAATAATAAATTTTGAAAAAAGAATGAACTAAAAATAAAAATTTTATGTAAAGATAAAATTTTATTTTTTCGATCGAATTAAAACTTAACTTCTAGAAAAAGACAAAACAAGTATAACTATTCCGAGGCTATACAACGTTTATTATTAAAAGGGTGGTGTAACGCAAATGACATAACTTAACCCTCCTTTTTGCTCTGCTTCTCTTTTTATAGTTGGGTAACAAGTAACATTATTAAAAGAAAAACAAAAAACCCGACTGCAAAATGTTGTATGTCCCCATGTCACTTCCACTATCAAGACGATTCAAATGACACCTCACATGTCGAAATCCATCAAGCTGTTTAGGCTGTAAGGCGTGCCAAAGAAACCTCATACATACATACCCACGTACACACATACACTCGAAAAACATAACCCTTCTTCTTGCGCAGTCAGGTACAAATAAGACGACAGCTCCATAGTAAAATTTTTAACCATGTTCATTTAAAGCCGTGTTAGAGTGTTTCCGAAACGCGTGTGGAATTAGTCGGTTGCTAATAAATTAGGTAGTTATTTATTACCATTTATTACCGTAAGCTTGGTGATGGTAATCGGTAAGCTACCATGGGATTTTATTACGGCTTCTTGTGTTGTCAATAAAATATAATAAAAGTTTTTCTTTTATTTTACGCAGATGTGTAGGCAATAAATCGAGACGTTTCTCAATTTTTTTTATAATTATGGGAATTCGACAAACAATGGCGCAATCAATTTTGAGTTATGTGGGTGCGTGCGGTTTGGTTGTAATTGTGGGTACTTTCGTTTTTCTGGCAGACCAACCAACCATAAATTTATATAGGAGGCAAATTTACTTGACAATAAGTAATAATAAAATCTAATTTATGACAGATTCAGTCACTTTCATATCGTCACGTCTTTGTCTTTGTTTTTTACGGGCTGGCAGAGATGTAATACAACAGACATACTTCGCCGGATGATATTCAGTTCCAAATGTGACAGGGAGCGAGCCTATCGCCATATACCAGGCTCCAGTCATGCATATGCATGTACCTATAGCAGATGACATTAAATCCAATAAAATATCTGCTTAGTACACAGTAGCAATATAATAAATTGTACATTTTTTTTCAAATCATTGTGTATACTATACAATAAAAAATAACAAAAATAGAGTAGGTGTCATCAAACTCAACGCAACAACAAAAATACAAATATAAAATGCAAATACAAAAAAAAATACCGTACCCACCGATTCTGTAGTCAACAAAGAAATCGAAACGAACAACAAAAAATTGTAAATACAATATTCTTATCAACAAAACACGGCTCTGAAAACGTCGTTAACACGTCGACAATGCAGTTAATATCGGCGAAGGTTAACAGCAGGACTATTTAGTTAATTAATGGTGATAATAATTATGAGTAGTGGTCTAGTCGGCATTGGCCGCACTTGTGTTAAAACAGGATTTCTTGAAAGCGAACATTCGCTTTTCGCTTTTGTTAATAAGTTATATTTAAAAAAAAATGTGAGCTAGCAAAAGTTTTTATTTAATCAGGTTAGTTCCTATATTAGTACATTCATACTAAAGTTAAATCAAACTAAAACACATATTTGTAAAAGATGTTGGGCTTAATATTACGATTAACTTGATTATATTAAATCAGCGAGATGTATTGTAAACGTGCAAAGTTTGCCCAAAGGTCAGCATAATTGGGATGTTTGCCTCTATCCTGCAGAAACCCTCACTTTTAACCAACATTTTTTTTAAAAACATTACTTACTTACCAACTATAAAACAAATCAGTTTTTTTTTCTAACTTCTATTCTAAGGCTACGCGGAATAGAAACGCACCCTAAATACTGTTTGCGAGCAGTGTCAATTGGTTAGGTATTTAGGCCGTGTGACGATTATTTTCATACATTTGGTTTATTGCCCATAAAGGCTGATATTATTGAGATCGCTTCACGGAATTGCCCGTAAAGTTTGGCAACAAATATTAAGAGATGTGATGGTATCGACGTTTGCAAAGAAAAATATCGTTGGCGTGGTTTATCTCTTTTTTTATCATCATCAACCATTTTCCATCCACAGCTGAGTATATGTAGGTCCTCTCTTTAGAATGCCTGTCCACTGGAGCGGAGAGGAAATGTTCCAATATCAACCAATAGAATGAAACAAGAGCGGAGATGGAGCAGTGTGTGGCAAGGGATAAACGTTATTTTCTTGTTATTTATTCAAATAATACAAATTAATTATTGTATATTGTCATTGCTATTGTAGGTATGTCATCTGCTATATGACTGGAGCCCGGTCTATGGCGACAGGCTCGCCCCCTGTCACATTTGGGACTGACTATCGTCCGGCGAAGTGTGGACGTTGTATTACACCTCTGCCATCCCGTCGGAGTAAAGGCGTGACTATATGTTATTCAAAATACTCTACTGGCCTGGGGGGCTATTCCTGCCCGTGAGATGAGATGAGATTTTATCTTCGTAACTCTCACACCTATGACGTTTCAAACAAGAGCAACAAGGACGAAAAAAGGTGAGATGAAAATTTCAAATCTCCGAATAGGGCCACTGGCCCCCTATTCTTGACGCTCGAGATATTTCCTGATGACTTTCAGTCTATGACTTTTCAAACGAGAGAGACAATGACCAAAAAGATGTGGACTGGTAAGAATAGCCCTCCTGGGACCACCGCGGTGTCTACAAACGATTTTCAATTTGAAGAAAGATGAGCGAGTTACTTATTTTGTAAGTTTAACGCCCTCTGTAACTTGGTACGTCGGTTTAAGTTTTCAAGTTATAACAGAGTGCCTTTATTTTATGGAAAGGATATTAATTTACTTACTTATTTTGTTACACTCTGGGTGGCAACTGGCAACTAACTTAAGTGAAGTAGGTACTTAAAGTTGCTTTCCAAATAATTATAACATCTTGCATGAGATATGGTATGTCCATATACATTAAGTATTATGATAACAAGTAACATTATTACAATGCAAAAGGCTGCAAAATACTATGTCACTTCCGCTATCAAGACGATTTAAATGACACCTCACATGTCGAAATCCATCAAGCTGTTTAGGTTGTAGAGCGTGCCAAAGAAACCTCATACGAGTATAACATACCCATATACATACATACTTACAAACCCTCGAAAAACATAACCCTCCTTCTTGTGCAGTCGGGTAAAAATTAATATTTGCGATTGCGATTGTACATAATTATTACTTTCCTTAACCTAGCACACTACGGTTATCAATATAGTGTTATCAATTAGTTTTTTTTAGTAACTAAAGAAAACTGCAAGAAAATGCGGCTGGCCAAGACGTTTTAAAAAATTCACGTCATTTCCATTGAAGGTTTTCCTCCGACTTTTTACTTTGTTTTCAAAGTTACACAGAAAACGTCGTGTAATTTTGTAGGGCTTTTGTAATAGTCGCTTAATGAAAACTGTGGGTGGTAAGAGCTTACTCCCACTACACCACAGAATAGTAACAAGTACCTAAGAAGGTCTTTCAGTTCAAACGAGCTCTATTATACTCGAGGGCTATGCTGAAAGGGTATGCTAAGCCGGATAGGGCGCGCTGTATTCATTTTTATGATAATGAGGGATCAATCCTAAAGTTGCGGGGACAAGTCAGACATTTTATTAAATGAAAAATATTTAGATCATTTCCTTAATTGTGAGTTTGTGTTTTTTATCAGACATGGAACATACCAAAGAAGTTTGGAATAACGTTGAACATAATGCCAGGCGAAAATCTTTGCTTTTTTCTCTTCTAGTTTATAATGAAATATGTTACCTGTTTAGAGCAACATATCTCGAAACTCTTATCTCCATGGTAAAAAATATATTTCGCTTTCCACGTCTGTCTCTCTCTCTGTCTGTATACCAGCTAACTCCTAAATTACGCAACGGATTGTGACGCTATCTTCACCATCGCGGCATCGGTTAGAAAAAATTTCACGGAAAGCTTCTAATTACCGTGTGAAGTCGGAGCGGTTTGCTAGTGTATGTATACTGTATCTGTTTCTTCTAGCTGCGCCCTGCGGTTTTACCCGCGGTTAAAAGTAACCTATGTGTTAATCCACAGTATAAGCTACCTCCATGCCAAATTTCACCAAAATCCGTCCACCCGTTTGAGCGTGAGACATAACACACTAACACACACACTCACAAACTTTCGCCTTTATAATATTAGGGTGATGGCACTCTTGCGTTGTATGGTGCTAGTGATTAGTAAAAGTTTTGTTCTAAGAAAATAATAATCTTTTAAAATTAAAAAAACCGACTTCCGACTGAAAAGTCATCCGAATTGGATTTTGTAACAATTTATAGATTTGTGTTGTGTTTTTAAAAGCCGCTCGACTAATTCGATAAACTATATGTATAAGGAACCGCCTCTGAAATGTGATTTACCAAACAAAAAAAGAATCAAAATCGATTCATAATTGGCGGAATGATCGCGTAACAGACACACACAAAACATACAGTCGAACTGAGAACCTCCTCCTTTTTGAAGTCAGTTAAAAATACTAGACCTAGGAGTTACGTGCAGAGTCATAAGCACGTCCCATTTGGGGTCATATTCAGTATACGATAACTATTAACATTGCCCTGTGAGTGCCTCTCATTTACAAGTAAAATACTGTTTTACTACGTACAAAATATTGGCAAAGATAAAATTTACTTCGCTACGAAATGCTGGCACAAAATAACACTTATGCTAAAGACAAAAGGACTAGAAATACATGTTGGAAAATAGAACGCTTGTGAAAAATTTTGGTTTTTAATTTTATTGCGTGTAAATGGCCAGTAAGCGGCGTGAAGGACTTGGAATTCGAAATTTGGAATTAAATGTATCGTTAACTTTTATCTACTGACGTGGTTTTTACGAATGAAGTATTCTGGTAGTCTGGAATCCATGCAATGACCTGTAATAAATCCTACTAATAAATTATAAACGCGAAAGTTTGTATGTATGGATGGATGGATGGATGTTTGTTACTCTTTCACGCCAGAACGACTGATCAGATCTGGATGAAATTTGGCACAGAGATAGATTACAGTCTAGAATAGCACATAGGATACTTTTTAACCGCGGGTGAAACCGCGGGGCGCAGCTAGTATTATATATTTTTAACGAAACGTTTTTTTACTAAATTTCCGATTATTTTTTGTATTGGGGCTTAGAGGACCCAACGTCAACAGTTAAGGGTTAAACCTAATTGCGTACTAAAATTAGATGGCCTTAGTTTCTAGTTTAGACTAGAAGCATAGAAATTCGGAGGGTTTTTAGGAGTGCCCGATAAAAAACAAAAAAAGTTTTTTTTTTTCGAATATACACTCGTCTCGTACTCTGAGGGTATCCAATAGGAGATGACGCAAAACTTAAGGACGAGTAGTATAAAACATGTAAGTATAATAGGAGATAAAATGCTGCTGAACATAGTTAACGTATCGAAAAAAATACCTATTAAAAATTTAATATGAACGCTGATTGGTTTTGATGAATGGTCGGTCGTTGAACTTACCTACTCGTAACGTTTATAATGTTGTGTTATGAACTCGTTCGTATGAATGAGTGTGAAGCTATGAGCTAACTACCCACTTATTGTAATTAATTACTATTTTTAGGCATCGGTTTAAGTTCAGGGAGGCGGTTCAGCTAACCACAAAAAACCATGTAACAACTACATTAAAGAGGGTATCATAAGGTTAAGACTTATTTATGAAGAAGACAAAGATGTCTGGATCCTTCCACTTCCGCCAAGTAGCCACTAGTATGTGTAACCTCGCAAACCGGACCGGAATGCACACAGACTGCACTGGTGCAGCATTTCGTGTACCCCAGTCATAAGTGCTACTATTGTCTCACAGACGTGCCAGCTGGACTACCGGTGACATGTTGGTGAAACAGTAGTAATACTGAGCGGTTTCCCTTCCGTTTTTTTTTGTAACATATCGTCACGCCTTTCCCCCGACGGGGCTGGCAGAGGTGTAATACAACACCCACACTTCGCCGGACGATATTCAGTCCTAAATGTGATAGGGGGCGAGCCTGTCGCTATACACCGGGCTCCAGTCATGTAGCAGATGACATACAATACGCATATATGCTCACACAATGAACAAATTGGTGCGTGCCGTCGGCTGGTTTCGAACCCGCTCCCTCCTGCTTGAGAGACGGGCATTCTCCAACTAGGCTGCCATCGCTTTGCCACCTTTTTTTTATGACAACCGCAAATTCAGCGTTTCGGTTAAGCATCGACTATGGCTAGCTGAATTGTCCCCTGTTACTTATATATGTAAAGATAAACTAAAATTAATAAAACAACGCAAAAATGTCAAATTTCCTAAGGTTTTAGTTTATGAACGTAATCCCGTTCATTCTTCCCAAGCAAAACTCTGACTTCGCCAACACATTTTCCCAAAACGGCAATTTCTAAACAACCCTCTAACGAAAGGGTTCTCTTATCTCTAATATTTTCTCAAGGACAACTCTTAGAAAACGACCAACTTATCGTTAAAGTTAAATAGGGGGGGAGCTACCGTCGTATTTCTCAAATAAGACCACAGGTATTCCAAGAACTTCCTTCATTTGGACGACTCTATAGAAAAATTGGTCAGAAAGTACCTAGTCCAATATTTGTTCCGACAGTAAACTCCTGCCTGAAACAGACAATAAATCCAAAGAAATCTTTCTAAATTCAACCTTATTCCTTTGAAATAAGAGAGCTAAGGATTCGCCAGAGATCATGCAGTGGGTGGATCAGCAAATTGCACAGTTTCATACCGAGATCCGTTCACCCACATTGAAGTTGACTTCACACAACACTTCAGCTTAATAGCAATTGTACGTATAAACAGTAGGACAACTTAACTATATTCATAACAAGCTGGTCATTTAATAAGAGCCTTGTCAAAACAACGAGCTTAGGCCAAAGGCCTAAGGCCAAACCCAATGTCGTCTGCAATGGATGCTGCCAGCTAGACCAGGCAAAACGTAAGTAAGATGGACTGCTAGGAATGCTGATGAAAGAAAAGGTTAGCACCATTGGTTTCAAAGTTTACTTACCTAAGTAATTTCTTTAAAAATTCAAACTACTTTTACAGCTTTACATCTTCAACAATCAATGGGTAATCTACTTCTTTAAACGGTCTAAAAAGTTAGGCACTTAAGCGAGATGCACGTATTTTTACAAGCACAATCTCATGTGTATTACACGGATAAATTATGTTAAGTTGAAATTTTGAAGTTGACTTACTGTCAATCATTTATATAAAAGCTTCAGTTCTACAGGATGTTGCCCACACTTTCTAGGTCTCCACCTACGATTCTAAGTTCTATTCTTACACGTTAAAGTCTATAGTAACTTGGCGTTGTTATCGAAGGCGATTGAAGTGCAAATCAATGGAACCATTGTGTGAGAACTGTTTCAAGGATCGCCGTGAGAAATAACTGGAAGTTATGAGTGAATTGATTGAGATTTGTAGGAAATTGCGAATGTGACGTCATATTTCGAAACTGTACCGCTTGAGGCGTGATCGCCTGTCTAGAGGTAACCAAATTGATGGCAATCTTTAGATCATTACAACAAACACGCATTTCCGTGGCCTGTATACTCAGCTCTAAAAAATCAAAACCATTTTCATTCTAATAATCGGCGAGGAAGCCAAAAATTTTTTTATGAAATACTAGCTACGCCCCGCGGTGTTGCTTGGGAGGATAAAGTAGCGTACGTATTAAATCAGGGCGCAAGCTACGTCCATATCAAATTCATCAAAATCTATCAACCCGCTTGATTGTGAAGAAATATCGAACACAAACACAAACTTTCGCCTTTTATAATATCAGTAGGTGGTAGGATAATATGATTTTAGTAGGGTACACTTTGGTACATAATATGTCTGCTGGTTGATCGTGATAATTCGCAAAATGTCAAACTTGTAAGTACCAATCAGCTTATTAATGTAACTGCACCTTCGTCATAAAACTAAAATGATCAAGGTAAAGTCGATGACCCAGCCATAAACATCGAAGGGTGCACGTACGCAAAATGACAGGATTCCGGTACGTTGCTCGAGCGTAATTACGATTTTATTCTCATTTGTGCATTTGTCATAGCTCAGGTAGATGCAGAAGGATTCGTTGACTTGCTGATTATTTTTTATTTAACAAGATAACGGTCCGCCTGATGGGAAGAGATTACCATCGCCCATGGATATGCATATGGATTATGATGACTCTGACACAAAATATCCGGATACTTTTTCCGACTGGATACTGTTTAATTTATTTTTTATTGCCGATTGGCACTAGGTATCAAAGTATTGAACAGAAACATACAATAATATATGTACAATGTACATAGTTGAAAGATAGATAATCAGATGCTTCCAGCATGACTTGACTACTCAAATGCTTGGTTGGATCCTTGGAATCGCTAAAAAGTGATCCATTTGACCTTAACCCTAGAATTATTGATGTCAAAGTCAAATTTTACCAAAACAAATTTTCACGTAATGGACTGATGAATGATCATGCAGACAAATAAAATCATTGTTGTTGATTTCAGGATCGGCTTGTCCAAAAAACTGGTCCATAATGTCGAGTAATTCGGCTTTCGGCTTACTATACCCTCTCCTGATAACCCTGTTTATACTTATCTGTCTCAAAACTGCAACGAATCATCTTACTGCTCAATTTGAGCGGTGTGCTACCGCGTCTGCGAAACAGCGATGTGAGTCATCGAGTCTCCACGCGCTACTTTGTTTGTCCACTGCAGATAAAGTTCACAGTTCCGGGTGAAATGGACGCAGGTGGCGATAGTTATATCGTTTTGGAGGACTTTAGAGAGGTTTAGAGGCTGTTAAGTATTTTAGGAACGAAATAGTCTGAGACGTCCACACTCAACATAAATGCAACTAAGAAACGATAACATATAGGTTAGGTAGAGGTAGACATACTGTTACCCTGGAGCCGGGTAAGGTCTAAGAGTACGGCTTCGGTAGGTATCCCCTGCCGGTCGTAAGGATGACTAAAAGGGGACTTGGTAGGCGCGTAACTGGGTAGACCAGAGGGTCTGAGCACTCTCTGAAACGAGCCCAGGGAAGACAACGGCATGGCGTGGCCCGCGCCGTTGTTAAGAGGGATGAAGGACTAACGTCCGGGAAAGGCACTTCAAGCATCGTGCTAGTGGGGCGCCGGTGCGTTCCTATGGAGATCCCGGTGCCCTCAGTCAAGCGCAGAGGATGGCCACCGAGAGGGTTTTAGTGGGTCAACCCCCACATAACCCGGATGCACACCAATGCAGTCGGGCATCATTTTGAAGATTTCGCCCCCGTCACAAAAAAAAAAATTAACATACTAACTTCACCCGCGGTGCCACAGGAACCATTTTTTTTTTTGGGAAGAAAAGTACTCTAGTCCTTTTCTGGACTTCTCTCTTTTCAGTTATGGTGTCACAACGTAAGTAACAAACAAACGAACAGACTCACTTTCACTTTTATAAAATTAGTTAGGAATTCCCGTAGGGGTATAATTTAAGGACAGATACCACTTCTCCCCACTTACTATGATCCTGGTACACATCTTTCGCTTTTCCTACTTGCATGTGTCTTTGATGAGACACAAAACTGCAATAACCAAGGAGTATTAGCAGTTGCTGGTGGTTCGACTATCAACTGTCACATTTGTACATTTATGACATTTTAGAGGCAGTTAGACTTTTTTAGAGGTTGCACATTGATAATGCGTAGACTAAGCAACTGGTTTCTTGCGATGTTGACGTCACTGCGGTTACCAACGTTAGTTAGTCGGCGTCTATTGGTCTCCAAGTCTTGGTTCTAAAGTTAGAATTACAAAACCAACAGATAACGTTAATTAGATACCTAGATACTTTATCTAACGCAGACTAACCGACTAAAAGTTATATCAAAGCCAAATCTTAAAGACTAAAGATTTGGCCTTGATATTGCTCAATTTGTCTGTGGAATTCGAAAAGAAACTACAAGCATATTTTTTCCAATTTCCTCCGATTTGAAAAACAATCTACTGTCAAATTACAAGATAGGTACGAGTATCAACAAGAAAAATACTCCGTCTTTGATTCTCTTCGTTCGCCAAACGTAATTAGGAACCAAATAAAAGGTCGATTAGTCCGCAAGCCCTATTGTTAGCGAAGGCTGTCGGGTCAAAGGCTGACGAATGAGTGATTGGCTTCCTTCTCTTGAGAATAGCTCGTATTCTGAGCAGTTACTCATAATGCCAGTAAATGTTAATTACTTAGTCATTGGCATGTGATTCAGGGCTGAGTAGTATGAGTCATTTGTGCGTGTAAACTGAATGGGCATGGTGCAAATACACAACACAAGGTGCACAGGTGTGTGTAATACACTAGGGGGTAATGTTTTTCGGGTGTATTTATAATCCACTGTCCAAATCAGTAGTAGTATACCGTTAGTATCGACTTTTGAATTTATTTAAAGTGTTCTGTGCTACATTTATGACGACAGTTTTAAAATTGTGCTATCCTTTTTTGCAAAATTTGGCTTCGTCAAAATTACACTTTAAACTAAATCTTGTCGCTTATCGAATTGGCGTTGCTTTGCGGAAGTTCATCTTCAAAACTGAATTTTCAACAAATCTTTAGATACCTATAAGCGGAGGTTGAAGCGGAAATACACTGGAGATAAATTTTGTTGGAAAAACAGTTTTAAACCCTGCCGCATTTGCCGCTAGATTCTGCCGCAGTCGATTTCATTGTCGCCTCGTTTTTAACCGACTTCCAAAATAGAGGAGGTTCTCAATTCGACTGTATGTTTTTTTTATGTGTTATGGATTACTCCGCCAATTGCGAATCGATTTTAATGATTATTTTTTTGTTTGGTAGATCATACTTTAGAGGTGGTCCCATATAAATTTTATTGAAATCAGTCAAGCATTTTTTTTAATATCTACATAAATCTAAGTAAATGTATAAATATATATAAGTTTACATGGATGCCAACCTAACGGGAGTCGGTTTTTTATGTTTTGCTTTTTATCTTATAAAAGTTTGAAGTTAAAATACATAGAAATGTACGTGTTTCAAGTTTTTTTGGGAATAAGAACTACATTTGGGAATAGATATTACCTACCTACACCTCATCCGACCCATTCACTCTAGAAACTCATCCACTTCAACCCACTCTGCCTAATAAGGTTTAGGATGTATTGTGTAACCCGATACCCATTGTTCGTTCATTGAACCATCGTTACATCACACACCTACTTATTAACACTGGTGATAATAAAACAAGTGAAAATATGCAAATGTAAGTGAAACCACAATAACTTTATGACTCTTGCGACAGCGGCCCACGTTTAGTATGAATTATTATCATTAGTGTATAAGACATAGACATAGGTATCAATGGGCTGAACAGGATTAACCGCACCTTCCGATCCGGAGGTCGTCAGTTCGATTCTGGGCCTGCATCAATAAACTTTAATTTTCTCTAGTAGAAAAGTCTGAGTACATTAAAATTTGACACGTGCTCTTACGGAGAAGGAACTAGTATAAATTTAAAAGACCCCCAACACCGATTTTCATCAACACGAACACTCCCGACTAATTCACCTACAAAGAAAAAATCAAAATCGGTTAATCCGTTCAGGAGCTACGATGCCACAGACAGACAGACAGACACACACACACACACACACACACACAAACACACACACGCACTCACACACACGCACTCACACACACACACAAACACACACACGCGCGCGCACACACACACACACACACACACAAAACAGAGAGAGAGAGAGAGACGTCCAATTTATAACACCCCGTCGTTTTTACGTCGGAAGTTAAAAACATCTAATCATAATTCGAAACATCTTGCTTCTGATATCCACCAACTCGCTCTGAGCCAGCGTGGCGGATAACTGCTCATTTACCAAAGTCAAAGTCAAAATATTTTTATTCAATTTAGGTATCAAAGATAAACTTTTGAACGACAAAGTTATTTAAATAGACTCGACCGCCTTGTTCGGATAAAGAGCCTCTACTCAGAAGAACAGGCAAGAAACTGAGGGGCATTTTTTTCTTCAAATAATAAATAAATTACAGTCTCACAAATTTTGGCTTACAACTAGGTAATATCTATAAATACTAGTGACTACCTGGCGGAAGTGGAAGGCTCCAGACATCTTTATCTTCCAAATAATTCAATACCCTCGATATAGTGTAGGTCGGTGTCCCTGCAATGGGACGTAAAGGACTGTTATGATGATGATAGATATTAAATTTCCACATAGCATTAAAAAAAACTAGCTTTTCGCGTCTGCCTTTTTTCTGTATGTCTATCCGTTAGCTCCTCTTAAACCACGCAACGAGTTTTGAAACGGTTATCACATGATCTGTTGGATAATTTTTCACGGAAGTATAATCGACCGAGCGAGCGTTAACGAGCGAAGCGTCTTTGCTTCAATTTCGAATTCTATCTGGATTTCTGTATTCCCCTACAGGTCGCATTTCTTAACCGATTCTCTTGAATTTTTTGAGTAGGTTCAATCCGTATAATTTTATTTTATTTTATTTGGATGACTAAACAGCCTGGTTAAATGTAAAAACATACAAAGATATTAACAGATAGGCCAAATACAGGTCACCACTTATAAGAACAACAATAGTGCTAGCGCGCATAGGAAACATAACATTTACACTGGAAGATCAGAGAAAAAATAATAAAAATACAAAAAATACGAATTAAATAAAAAAACAATAATAAATTATTGAACCTTCTCACAAAATTTCACGAGAATCGGTTGAGGAATGCGACTTTTTGAAGAGGACAGACGTCGGCCGTGAGGTCTACAGCTCACAGAGCCACTTGTGTTATTTTATGCTAATCTCGTTTAGATACGTTTACCTAGATACGTTTTATGCAAAACTTCGATTACTTACAACTTACATATCAGTAAATATTTTTTCCCTATTTATTTCCTACAAAATAAATACAAAAACCTAGCTAAAATACCGTTATATACGACCGACTCAAACGTCATATGTTCCGCGCGAACATAATGTAATATTCATATAGGAGGAAAAACATTTTCCTTTTGCTTACCTACATACTTTATGGAGCTCTCTATGATATTTTATTGCAGTTTCTGCTGAATACTGTTAGTAAAATTGTTGGACCAAGTCGACGGGATGGTTTCGTTTCTGTTTTATCATAGTATAATAAGTACCTGGATGATCGAGCTTTGCTCGGTATTTTTTTTTTTATTGTGTACAAAAAATAGTATTATTATTCGCCAATAGATGTCAGGAAGAGTCATATTTTTCAGTTGAGACTACTAACGTTTACTTAAACGTTACTTTTGTTATTTTTCTTCCAAGTTTATGTTTAAGTTGATTATCGACTTACATATCAGTAAATATTTTTTCCCTATTTATTTCCTACAAAATAAATACAAAAACCTAGCTAAAATACCGTTATATACGACCGACTCAAACGTCTTATGTTCCGCGCGAACATAATGTAATATTCATATAGGAGGAAAAACTTTTTCCTTTTGCTTACCTACATACTTTATGGAGCTCTCTATGATATTTCATTGCAGTTTCTGCTGAAATACTGTTAGTAAAATTGGGACAAGCCGACGACGGGTTACGTAATTACGTTTTTGTTTTTACGAATCATAGGTATTATTCATGATCCAAAAAAAAGGTCTAGCATTCTGGGAGCAAACACGTACTGACGTCACTGTCATCGTCTCTTTCGAACTTGTTTTACATGACATTTTTCGGTCTTGCTTAAGCATCGATTGACGTCACTGCGTGTTGCCCACGTCACTGGAATGTTATACCTGGAGTAGTATATTATTTTACCATGATATTATTAATCTTTTTTAACAGACTTTGAAAAAAATAAGATTTTTAATCGACAGTATTGGTTTATTTCTAAACCTGATGGAGAAAACTCTTGAACCCTTTTGTTCTTATTAAGTTTCTCAAAAAAACTAAATCATATTTTGAAAAATCGTAACTAAGTTTAGTTTTTAAATGCACACTACTCATTTAAATATACTTACAAAGTTTCATCAAAATCAGGCAAAGAGTTATCAAATCATTTAAGACTAGGTATTGCGTCACTATGGAATAACCTAATCGGCCTTAATACCGATATCCAACCATATGTTTGATTCTTAGAAAAACACAGAGGAAAACCGTATTACGAAATGGCGATACAAAATATCAAGCTGGTATAAAAATGCTTAATAATTTGACTTCGGTTTTCCTCAAATATTTTGAATAGAATGGCCGGTTTTCCACTGGCCGGCACGGCACGACGCCGGTGGGATCAAGACCGCCGTGCGCCGTCGCCGGTAGTAGGAAAATGTGACATGACGTTTTCACATTTCTTACCCTCCAGTTTTTTGGCTGTTCTTCCGAGTAGTGTAGTTTTGTTTTTCGAGTGTTTGTATGTATGTATGAGGTTTCTTTGGCACGCCCTACAGCCTAAACAGTTTGATGGATTTCGACATGTGAGGTGTCATTTGAATCGTTTTGATAGTCAAAGTGACATAGGGTACAATATTTTACAGCCGGGTTTTGTTTTTCTTTTAATAATGTTACTTGTTATTCCAAAAGAAGTGGTGAAGAATATATTTATAACTTTGACGTTTTTAAGTGTAAATTCGATCTATAGTTCTATACCCAATACCCAATTGTTTAAAGACATTCGATTTGATTCATACATTAAGCGCCGCGACTGCCGCCGTGCCGTGCCGTGCCGTGCCGTGCCGGTAAATGAAAAAACGCCTAAAGGATGAAAAATAACTGACCATCACACATTAGTAAGTAACAGGATTTTCCCGTTTTCAAATGGATAACTTCCAAAAGATTACGTGTATTCAAACGATGTGGAAGATTGTGCTCACTCGACTCTCTTAGGGCCGCATTCAAAAATGTCGCTCTGTCATGAATCTCGATCTAAAACTAGTTTTACCATACTCAAAACCAGTTTATGTCGAGAATCGTGTCTGAGCGTCGTTTTTTAATGCGGCCCTTAGTGTCTGCGCACACTATAGGACATGCGCCTGTGACTCGAATGTCAAGTATGCGGACTTGCGGAGAACGACGACTATATATGAGAACTAGCGACCCGCCCCGGCTTCGCACGGTACCCAAAAACCTTATGTGAAAATGATTTAACGGATGGTGAAAGTCGCACTAAAATCCGTCGTGTGGTTTAGGAATTAACGGATATGCAGACAGAGAGACAGACAGACGCGGATAGCGACTTTGTTTTATACTATGTAGCGAGAGAGAGACAAGATTATCGCACGCAGCCTGTCGTTGCGTCTAGTCGTCGATCTGTCGCAGACTAAAGTCGCACAGTGTGCGCAGGCAGTTATTAATTGTGTGGTTTCCGACATAAGCTGAAATAAATCAGAATAAATATTCGTAAGAAGGATTTCTTGCTATATTTTTCTTGGCATTTTGATATTTTATTTTGAAAGTCTGCCCCTGCGGTGAAATTTTTTTTTTATTATAGTGGTTTTTGCATTTCTGGGATAAAAAAATAAGCCTATGAATTTGCGCTTACGATACACTGATGATGAATCAGATACTTAGGCTATTTCCCCGCATTTCATCAATTTCAGTTCAGCCGTTTAATTATGAAAGTAGGTAACTAGTCTCAACTCAACATCTATGTGAGACCCAGCCTCACAAAATTATTGTGATCAATTCTTTGATAAATGATATGTCCAGCCAGATGGATTGAAAAAACATTGCACGGGCCAAAATAAATAACAGCCAACTGTTAGGTTCTAAATAAACAAAATGTATGACGCAACCCTAGTAAAAGACGTATTAGTATCTGTCACGCATACTAGTATAAAAAGTTTTGTCACTTTTCATTCATAAACAGTACGGAAATCTCTCATCAAATATATAAATTACATTCACAAGGTAAACACGTATTTGAAAAATTATTTTCAATGTTTTATTTTGTGTAACAGAAAATATATTTAAATCCTACTAAAATACCTACCTCCCTATTTATCTCCGTTTATTATAATATTAAAGCAAACTATTTAAGGAGAGCTTATTATCGAGAGAGATAAGCTTGTTATTTTCATACAACGAAATATATTTTTTGTTTCATTCCATTATAGCCACCTCGTTAGCCAAAAAAAGAGACAAAAGATTTTTTGTACGGCTAAAAGGATTTGCGAGCACGGTCTCATCAAAGACTCCTGTTTATTAAAATGCAATCTGAATTGTGCTCTATTGTAAATACAAAAGAGTTAAATTTGCAAAGCAAATTTTGATCAAGATATCCGCAAACAATTGAATGAATCGTGATTGGGTTCATTATAGTTCAACGCCACAGTCTTGATCATTTAAATCATAAAACAAAACTCTTATTTCCGTAACATCAAGGATTAAAATGTGTTTATACGGCAGTAAAACAAAGTTGGTATGTCAATTTTTGACAGCTAATGTAGTGAATGGTTAATAATATTCAGATTGACACTAATTCGTCGTTGTTGCGCTTCTGATTTACATAATCTGTGGACTGGTCTTCATTGTCGGTCTAATTTTCTAAAAATAAATCGTTTGCACCAAATCCACCGAAACTGATTATTTTATTCCAATTTCCAGTACAAAAAACCTTTTATCAAAACAATTTCAGATGTCGCTTTAAATTAAGAACCTGCTGTTTATATCGACAGAGAAAATCTACGATCATTATGTGAACGGACTCAGAACGGGGCGAAAGCAAAAGGGGATTAACTCGAATTTCTTATAAACCAAATAAGAATTAAGTACTTATACAATGTACTTTATTTTTTTTAAGCTATAAATTCGTTGCTCTTAACTATAACATCCAAAAGTAAGATGTATGTAAGTATGTTCGTCTGTGTGTATTTTCGTTTATCAATCGTTAGTTGTCATTTTAGCTCGGTAGACATAAGAAAAACGAGGACAAAGCGATGTTTATTGCCCTAGATTCAGCCTGCAGATCTCAATTTATTTTTTCAAAAATGTGTTCGAGTGCGGATTCGGACCCAGCCGACGGCACGCACCATTTGTTCATTGTGTGAACATATGTGCGTTTTGTATGTCATCTGCTACATGACTGGAGCCCGGTGTATAGCGACAGGCTCGCTTCCTGTCACATTTCGGACTGAATATCGTCCGGCGAAGTGTGAGCGTTGTTTTACACCTCTGCCAGTCCCTGCGGGGCAAAAGCGTGACGATATGTTATGTTATGGGAACAATTTTATACCTGACAAATTTAGTTTAGTTCAAAAAGGGTACAATTACATTGATGCCATTACCTATCTAAATAATATGACTACATACTTGGAAACTAGTTATTTAGGAAGGAATTGCTTTCCATTTTATACCCCTTATTATAAACTCCGCCCTACCCTGAGTTCGTCCACGGTCATATTTATAACACTTGGGTGGTCCAAATTGAACTCAAGTGTTTTATTTTTAATACTGCCATATTTTTGCGTCGATAATACACAAGTCTTTCAATATCTGCTATATGGTGTCTGAAATAGAAACGTGCAAATGGACAGTGAATCACTATACAGTACCAACTTATCTACAGACGTGGTCAAAAGAGGGAACTGAAACATCCTACAGTGTCCACGGAATGCTTGTTAAATTTATTGAGAAATTGCGATGCTGGCGCCCCACTGAACTCTGCAAATAAATTGGTCGCGCTGCACATTTTATTTATGAAATATAAAAATTATACCAACAGAAATGTTTATGCGTCCTGTATTTCATTTTCGTTGGTAAGCTCTATTTCTAAACTAAAGACAGTTATCACACAGACAAACTGTAGTAGACAGCTAGACAACTATCGCTTGTGGGAACTATAATGCGATTTTGTCGCGCGATCGTTATTATACACTCTACGGTAGATTCCAACAGAAGGCACGCACCAATTTGTTAATTGTGTGAATATAATATGTGTCATCTGCTACATAACAGGAGCCCGGTGTATGGCGATAGGCTCACCCCCTGTCACATTGAGGACTTGATGTCAATTTGTTAATTTCGAACTGAGATTTCACGACTTTTTTAATTACAAAACAATATACGATTTAGCTCATGTTTAAATTTAAAAATTGTATCGAAACAAACTATTTGCCTGCAAAGTTTCATAGAGATCACTCCAACCGTACTTAAGCTATAACCGGTGAATTAAATGAATATTTCTACATAATATGTAGAAACAAATTGTCTCAATCTCAAAACAAATTGGCAAATGCATGTACATATTATGTACATATTATGTACATGCATTTGCCAATTTGTTTTGAGATTTTTGCTAGATTAAACATATTTTGTTCGCGCGACAAAATCGCATCGCAAATACGTACGAACAATGACCTTATGACGCTCCTAACGGAAAAACAAAACAATCGTCTTAAATAATCATCTTTATGTTACAACATAAGCAAACAAAGAAACCTAATGTAACAGCAAAGCGCAAAATTCACACTTTCTAACATACCTGCGAACATAACATTCTGTGAACATAATCAAATTATGTGCACTTTGTGACCGCACTTTCGTTGAACAAACACGTACCAACGCTATCTTTGTCTTGGGCCTAAGGCTGGCTCGAAGTGGCCAACTTGGCTCAAAGGCTTGGGTCAAACATTGGTCAATATTGGTCTAGAAATATTCGAAATGGAAAAAGTTTTCTTTCTATTCTACAAATAGAACAAAAATAAGTTTTGTCTGAAAACGTTAAAGTTAGTGTTAAAGATTTAGTATTTTTCTCTATTAATTAATTTAATAATAATATAATATTCGGTAACTTGCTCATACGGTCGCCTAACCTCAAACTAAGCAAAGCTTGTACTAACTAGTATCTGAGTAGTAGTTTAGGCGATCAAAGTATTTAAGGAAGAAAACAATTAAAATAAATCTGAGTAGGTACTTATACTTAGGTGCCAATACTTAATTGATATCTGAAACTGAAAATTACCCAAAAGCGTTAGTTCAGCCAAGTTTTTTTTTAAATTAGTATCATTTTAATAGTCAAATTAAGGCCATATGCAAAACTGCAAAATTACAAATTTCAATTTTAGTCAAAATTATCTTTCTAGTAACAATCACTGAGGAAAATGACTATAGCAATAAATATAATAAAATTGACTGCCTCGGTGGCTCAGTTGGTAGTGAACCTGCTTTCTGAGCTTGGGGGCGTGGGTTCGATTCCCACCTAGGGCAAACATTAATGTGATGAACATTTGTGTTTGTTCTATGTCTGGGTGTTAATATGTATTTAAGTATGTATTTAAAAATATCTAAGTATGTATGTATATCAGTCCCTGGCAGCCATAGTACAAGCTTTGCTTAGTTTGGGGTCAGGCGACCGTGTGTGGAAGTGTCCCGAATTTATTTATTATTATTTATTTATATTCACGTGCTTCATTCATAAAACTACAACATCGACAAATGTTTGACAAACCTGGTCCAGCCCATTAAGTCTCCAAACATAGAAGAGAGAAAATAGTGAAATTGTTTGAACGTGTGAAAAAGATTTTCATTTTATCTTTGTTTAGCATCTTGTGTGTGAACGAAGACGTGCGCCTGTTCTCTTGCATTTAGGCATGAGAGTGGATCAGATGACAGATGTATTGGTACAGGATGGGCCGATGACATATAACATTACTACTACTTATCCACTTTAGTGAAAAAAATGTTGATAATTATAAAGTTAATCATTAAGAAGACAGACTGTTGGAACTTTGGACTGCTGCTAAGTGGCCACTAGTACCTACATTTAAAATAAATATTATGATATTACTGGTTCTAAGCCCAAGATTGTTCAAGAACTTTTTTATAATATTTTTATTTTTTTAATATGCCCCTCAGTTTCATGTCTACTCTTCTGAGTTCTGCTTCAACGTCGCAATAAGTACACCAAGTAATCAATATAGGTCTTGAAAAGTCTGGAAGTAAAGCCTGATTTAATCAACTATTTTTTTTTTTACAATCGGCTACCTATTCGACAGCTTATTAATTGTATAGTTTCACTTCTTTTGTTGGCAATTAACAATTTTCAATTTACCTCAGTGCCTACCGGTAATAACAGCTAGTAGCAATTATTATTCACAGTATATAAATTCATAAGCGAACAGAAACCTGTTCCATAGAATGCTGTGAGTCGACCTTTGACAAAGTCAACTGAATTTTACAGGGTTAGTTTTAATTCACCGAAGACTTCTCAAAAGCAGCTTCTTAAATCAACTTAACAACTTTAGTTCAATGACTTTTAATTATTAGTCCTTTTTCTACTAAAACCAATTACTTACCTATTAAAATTTAAATATCTATTTCTATTTCAATATAAGCTTTAAAGATGACGCCCGAAAAAATACTAAGCTAACTTATTGTTAAAGAGTTATGTGATGTGTTACTTTACTTATGTTTTATCAAAAATCATGGAAAAAAATGTAGATAAGTATGATGTAAGGAAGCTGCCTGCGAGAGATATTAGGAGAATTAAAAAATAACCCTGTACACCTTGAGACCTAAATATTACATTGGCATTGTGGAGGGTTTGGGTTCAAAAGTTACGTTTTAGTAAATTATGATTTAAATAAATGATGACATGCCTTTATGCTTTAAAAGAACGGTAGAGCTAACAATTATTCCAAAGCTTTCAAATCTCTAGGTACCTTGGACTTAACAGTGACAATATTAAAATTTCAAGAGACGCAAAAAAAAAAAGGTTACCGGACTCCAAAATGTAATTCTGACATCATCTGAGTAGACAATCAAAAGAAAAATCTCTGAAAGCATAAATAAATATTCTGCATCAATATTTATTATTGCTTTTAACATTTTTTTCATAATAATATAATCATAAATAAAAGAATACAAATAAATATTGTCCAGTCTCCAATCAAAACACTATTGTCATAGTAAAAACAAACTATTGTGTTGTAGAAAATTGATAACGATCGAATCATATTGCGAATTGCAAAGCAAGAATTTCAGACACAGGTCCAGTCGGCGGGCATTCTTGAGAAGACTGCAAATTACTCGCGCTACCTAGGACTACCTACAAGTCGCATTCCTAGATAATTGAATCTTATCTCAGGTAATATCAATCACAATGCTATCCATAGTTCGCTTAATACTGGAGCTTAGGTAGATGCTATACATACCGTACCTAATATTAAGCATAATAGTTCGTATAATGCAAGAGTTTAGATGGATTATGCTTTAGATAATCATGTTTACATTAATTATAGCAAAGTAGCGGAAAGCTAATGAAAATTTAACTTGGGCACTGTCACTACGATCTTCATTGAATTTTACAGACAAGTATTCCATCTTAACATAATTCTAAATACGAGCCAAATCGCTCAATATGCTTTGAAGATATGGAGCTCGGAAAGGAAGTTTGGGATTAGGGCTAACTATTGGGCGAACACATTTCTTCGAACAGCTGTCATTTACGCTATGAATATTTTCGAATGTTTTTTTTTTCGTAAATCGGACTGCAATATTTAACACAAAGCGTGTGAAACACATAATCAAATTAAGTTTAGTATTTTATCTAGTAAAAATATAATATGTTTTAGTAATAAGTTCAATATTTGGAGGTATTTTGTTAAATTTGGAGAAGCCACTGGCTCCTGACACACAGTCTCTGACTAGTTTGGGAGCCTCAGGAATCAAATTTGAAATTGTCACATGTTTTTTATACCCAAATAAATTATTTGTATTTGTTATTTGTGTTCTTTTCGTGTGCCTAACTAAGTATGAGTAAGAGTGTGCTGGCTAGCACCCTCGTGGTGTACCTACTAGTATGCTAGTTAGAGATCTCAAGTCTAGTGTGAAGTACATATTATGTGTATGGTTTTACCTACAAAACAACTTATGTTAAGATATGATAAGTTATGATAAGTACTTGTAACTAAAATATTCCTTACAAGTACTTATCAACTGCGCAAAAAGACGTGCCAAATCATAAATCTCAATTATCATAGATATCCATTTTTTCCTCGTAAAATTCAGCTCTTGTAAAAAACCAATCAATCGGAGTACACGGCCGATTGCACAGCGTAATGAATTCCTTAAAAGTTTGCTATTTGATCCGGATTTGTTGGATGAGACGAAACGAGAATTACAATTTTATTTGATCGCTCGTGATATGCCTTGGCTTTTTTGCGTTTAAAATTACCTATAGATATTTAAAAGAGCAATGTTTTGTTATAACTGTTGAGTCAGATGTTTTGAAATGAAATATTTTAAGATTAAAACAAGAATATGAAAATGGTTTTTTGAAAAGGCCTGACTATGTGAGATAAACAGCACCATAGCCTGGAAAACCGTAAAATACAACTACAATGGCGTTGGGCAGGACGGGGCTTGATGTGATGACGACAGGTGGCGCAGAATCCTGAAAGAGCGCCGACCGATAGCGGACAAAAGCTCCGTCAGCAGACAACAAGATGGGTCGACGATATCAGACCCCTCGTGGGTCAGCGACGAGATAGTCACAGGCAGTCTGTCACCCAGCTGAATATCGATACAGGCTGATAATATTGATAATAATAGTCTGAAAGAGAGAGACGTCTGACCACATTTCTTGTGCAATAAAGCGTAATCTGTGGCTAAAGTCTACGGTCGATCATGAACAATTCTCTCTTTATTAACAAAATATGTAGAAAATAAGCAAAACTAAATTGTCTACAATTTCAGTCTGAGACCAAGACACCACAGCAAGTAGTCAAACGAAATTATCAGCTCCAATAGTCAATTAGTCCACAGAGCTTCAAAGCGAAGGCATTCGCACGATTTGAATTTTAAATTGCGCCTTTGCAAACAAATCGATTTGATAAAAGCATTTTTCCAACTAGTTGCTGACAGTAAACTGCCAGTCACCTATTATACATAGACTGATGAACATTGAATATTAAATAACACTCAAACGTGCTTATTATTATAAAAAATAGTAACGTAAAAAGTAGTTTAACAGCTGTTTTCTAACTTGTTTTCCATCATTCTTGTATGTAAACGACCTATTTGTAAAACATTTAAGCTTCTTAACTAAGAAAGTGATATTAACTTACCATTAAGTACCCAGTGTAAATTAATTTAAAAAATATAAAAGAATAGTTTGTTCTCCGGCTTGATTTTTACAATAGATATTGTAAATTTTAAAACCTTTGTTATTAAGGATTTAAGTAGGTATGTAAATTGGAACCATATTCAAAACCATCCACGCTTGAGTCAAGCTGTGATATTGTCAAATATCAGCTAGTTCCATTTCAATGCCAGTAAATTTTGCCTCGTTTGGCAATAAAGACATTAAAGAGCCATTATCTTCGAATAATATTTTATCTCCATCTCTAATTGACCAAGTCACTATGAACTCAGAGCACGATGTAACAATTTAGCGTTTAAATATTACCATGCGTACCATTGTACAGCTTGACCTTCAAATTATACATATTCGTACACTGGACACGGCGAATCATGAACGTCGTCAAGAAGAACATCTGCATCTTGCTTTACTGTTTAGTATTAAAGAGTGACAAAGCTGGTAGCAGTGCCTCCATCAACACCTTCATGTACATTCATTATATTATAACGTTTAGTCGTGTCGTACTGTATTTGTTTGACACACACTCGATTTGCTAATGTGGAATCCAAACACTAGCTGGCAACATTGTTTTTAGCTTACGATGTCACATAGGCATAGACACATAGACCAACTCCACCTTTTAAAATTAAAAAAATATTGTTTTTGATTGAAAAAAGGTTATCAGAGCTATCCCACGGTCAACGGTCTTAATATATCTTAGTCACCTCCACCTATAGGGTCTTAGGTAAACAATAGTTTACCATAAAAGTGGATACGGTTATGGCAGACCCCTTTGAGCGAGGTTGAATATATTTTGTATAAGGAGCTTTGGGAATAGTCGGAGAGAATCGGCGATCACGATTTCTTAATAAGCTGATGCTAGTTTGGTCATCATTATTGATAAAATAGCGATGGGCAAGGGTCAAGAGGCTCAAGTGGCTCTTCCCAATTCTCTTCAACAAATACGAATCCTTTTTTGACAACAACTTCTTGTTGTTTAAGAATTTTTTAGGGAGGACTTTGAAATTTGGAATATCCAAATAGGAAGGACAAGAAAATAAAAAAAATCTTTTATTCACGAGCACGTTCTCAAAGTGACTTTCCTTACAAAATATCTACTTTTGTAATCATTTAATTGTACCCAATGAATGTTAAGACAATAGAACAAAAATACCAAAACATTCAATGACGCCAAAGAAAAGGTAATTCGATACAAAAATATAACAAACGGGAGTCATAAAATTGGAGTTAAAGAACTAATATAAACGCCGCAGACTATAAAACTAGAACTATAATGTTCTAGATGATTAAAGCAACTGCAGCGGTTGCGGTCAGCAGCATGTAGTTATGATCAAAGAAGACCACAACATTATAACAACGGTAATGTTGACCATAATGGATGCGGCGCAAAAAAAATGGCAAGAACATAGGACGAGATCGTTTCTTTAAGCTTAATCTATGCTAATTTTATAAAGAGGTAAGGCAGAAAGTTTTTGCATTCACGGGGATAATCTACTACAGGTCAATTTAAAACAATTTTCATTGACAGAGAGCTACAAATTCACTTAGTGCTAAAAGCTATGAAACGCGAGCACAGCTGTAAGTAAATAGGCTAGTAATTATGTATTTTTTGTAAATGTTATGTAAATAATTATTTTTAACCTCCGACGCAAGAACGACGAGGTGTTATAAGTTTGACGTGTCTGTGTGTGTGTCGTGGCATCGTAGCTCCAGAACGGATGAACCGATTTTGATTTTCGTTTTTTTGTTTGTTTTTTTTGTTTAGTTGGGAGTGTTTTTAGCTGAATGTTTGATGAATATCGGTGTTGGGGTTTTTTTTTTAATTTTTACTTGTTTAACTACTTTATTACTACTATTAACTTGTTTATATAAAAAACTATACGGATATTATCCTTTTTTGTATCCTTCTCTGTTTGTTGCTGGCATGGTGGGCATCAACACGCTGGAACTAAGGCGGAAGTACGGGGTGTTGATGCACTACTATCGGCTGCTCAATGGGCAGATTGATAACCCTTCCGCTTTAGCTCGCTGTTCGCTGGCCGTGCCGGACCGGGTGCGGCCGGTGCGTGCGTGCTGCGGCCGGAGACTGTTCCAAACCCCGCGCGTGCGCACACATACCGCTCGGACTGCTCCTACGACTCGTGCCATTAATCTGCTCAACGATCTCATTGCTCAGGGACCAGATATCGATATTTTCTTTTTAAAATACAATGCAATGACTTGCGCCTGTTTTAGTTTTTTAAGTAATAATAATAACAAATTCTAATTTTAATTAATTTAATAATTTATAGTTAGTAAGTATATAATTAATGAATTGTATTAATTTATATTGTATTGGCTTGCTGTGCGCGTTGGCTTCGCTGTAAGCACAGTAAGCATTTAAAATAAAATAAAATAAAATAAAATAAAAATAAATAAAATAAACTACAGATGTGATAAACCACCTGATGGTAAGTGTTCCCGTTCTCCTACGAAAAAGAAGCGTCATGAAACTTTGCCCACATCTTAAGACTATAATTATACCTACAGTTTACACAGCTCTTTTGAAGAATCCCATTTTATAGTTTAATTTCTTGTAAAAACAATGTACGATGT
This sequence comes from Peribatodes rhomboidaria, assembly GCA_911728515.1. NCBI lineage: Eukaryota > Metazoa > Arthropoda > Insecta > Lepidoptera > Geometridae > Peribatodes > Peribatodes rhomboidaria. The sequence continues at coordinate 15,591,315 of OU452184.1, forward strand.
TGAAGAAGTTAATTTCGAGAACTTCTCAAAGAGAACAAAATTTCGGAATTAACGAAAAAATATGAAGAAAAACATGACTTACCGTTTAATTAAAACATCAAAGTATTTCATACTCACAACATTTGCAAGAAACGTGAATTAAAAAAGTATAGACTTAATTATATTTCATAAGAATTATATTTGATACTAGCTGCGCCCCGCGGCTTTACTCGCGGGAACGGTTATTTTTTTTCGAGATGATAGGTACCCTTTTCTGTACCCCTGACAACGTGTATGAAAAATTGCATGATGACCGAGAGAGAAGTTAAGACGAGAGAGCAACAAACAAACTCACTTTAGCAATTATAATATTAATCAGGATAACTTGTAGAAGAATAAACAAAGAACAAATAACTATAAAGAAAATAAAACTTCAAACAAAACTACATAATTACACATGATTAATTCTAATGCGTTATCTGTAAACGAATGAAAAGCTTAATTTAAAATGGCGAGTTATTTACAGCGATCCCCAGGAGGTAAATCCATAATGTTATGAGCAAAAAATGTGGTTTTTGTTATTGCAAAGCGGATCTCTGTTAATTATAGAAGGATTTGGGAGTTCTTGAAAGGTCTGGGTTATTTTTGCATCCATCAAATCAACGAGATCTAATTTTTTGATTCGATATTCAAATGATGGCGATGATGAGGGTTCATGGCCATCGCGATATCTGTTCCCGCCTTTTTACAATCATGATTTGCAAACTATTTTTTTTTTTTTTTTGTATTTTTCATATAAGTAAACTCTGCGTTAAACTAACAGCAGCTGGTAGTTTTTAATGCATAGTTTCATTAAACTAACATTAGTTTCACCGCATAGCTGCTTTGTTAAGTGATGTGTTGTTTACATTGTAGAATGTAATAAAAACATTAGTAAACAGGATCTTAATTCCTCGCATAAAAAATGTAATTCATCAAATCATCTACTGAATGTTCTAATTTAGCAAAAATACTACTAAAACAAACATGAATCTTTACTAATATTATAAAGAGGGAACATTTCTGAGTTTGTAACTTTGTTTGTCGGGGTAATTTCCGAAACTACTGAACAGATTTTAAAAATTCTATCACTACTAGAAAGCTACACTATCCTTTGCCATAGCCTATAAAATACAAGCCAAGCCGCGAGCGAAAAGTTAGTTTAAAAATAAAAAGTTACGTGCAAGCTTCGAAACCAATTTTCAACTCTTAGTAGGTAGTACTCTTTAGAAAAAGTGTCCTTTAAACCAAGCAATGAAGTAAATTAATTAAAAGAGATCCAGCAAAGAATGCGGGTTTAAAAAACTTTTTATTTACAGCAAAAAGAACTTTATTATAAAGGAAGAAGTTGAATAGTTCCAACTCTAGGTGACTTAATGTTCAGTACAAAAAGTGGGATCGCTTAGGCCTACGTCATACTGGAGGGAATTCCGCCGGCGATAATATTGGCCAGAGGAGCAACCGATCTTCCGCTAAGTGTGTCTACTGCCTATTAGTAGTCATTTATTTGTGCAAAATCCCAACTTTTTAAATTTTACAACTGCGAAAGTGTTTGTTGTTTTATTCTCTAACTAATCAACAGATCATCACATTTGTTTTGTTTCAAAAACTTTGTCCGGATTACCGAAAGAACATAAGGTACCTTTCATCCTGAAAAAAGTACCTACAGTATTTGTGTTACCATGAGTGAAACTAAGAATGACGCAGCTAAGAATAATAAGTTCCTATTGTAAAATTAAAATAAAAAAACGACCCATCTTCAGAACTGAATTTTGGTAAAAACAAGATCAATCTGAAAATAGGTAATAACTATACTTATCTACGTCTCCATTTGAAAATTAAAAATTGCGATTTGGTTTATAAATGACGGAGTTCTGAAGAAACGATCAACAGAAATAAAAAAAATTAACCGAATTGACAGCCTCCTCTTTTTGAAGTCGCCTAAAATCCTTTCGCTTTCTGCCACGTATTATCGGCGATACGATCGGTACGCCGCGCCGCCGACGTACCTTGCGTTGCAACGCCGACGGACATAGTTTCCACTCAGTGTGGCGCAGGCCTTACGCTTTAACGAGCGCTATTCGTTTATCTAATTAAAAAGGGGTAACTGAACTCTTAATTAATGAAACTGCTCACAACAATGTTTGGTGCGATAAAATTGTATAAAATACTGATAAGTTGCAGATAAGGAATAAAAAAAGGATAGTAGTTATAGTATAAGGTGAGTTCGGTCCTACTTAGAATTTGATAACCTTATTTTATAAGACTAGACCGTGTTTGCAGCTCCGCTTTTATTCTTTCATTTTAAACTGTAACACAACTGCATTTTTTTTTATTTGTAGAGGTATATTTTACTAGCTGTTACCCGCGACTTGCGTTTATTCAAATAATAGTATCCAAGATCTGATGTGAAAAGCCTATACGAACAGACAGACAGAGTGACCTTTTCGATTTTATACAATTAGTGTGGATTATTAATCTAGTAGCTAGTTCACAGACTCGAGAGTTCGCGACCAACGTCTGTCCTCCTCAACAGGTCGCATTCCATAACCGATTCTTGTGAAATTTTGTGAGCAGGTATGATGATTACTTACACAGATTTTTTTGTCGAATATACTCACAAAGTTTCAAGACAATCGGTTAAGAAATGCGACCTGATGAAGGAGACAGAAATCCGGACGGAATTAGAACAGAAATCCAGACATACGAAAGCATTTTTGTCGAAACTGAAGCAGAGACGCTTCGCTCGCTAACGTTCGCTAACGCTCGGTCGACTAATGCATTTTGCAGATTTACAAACAATCCAATCCTACCTCTGCACAATTAAGTACATAATTAATTACAAATTTTAGTTGTGACATCAATTTTCTATATAAGTACTTATATTAAATTTTGTCCTTGCCGGTCTCATAAAAAAATATTGCACCCAAAAGTTAACCTATAAATTCTCATAACCAAGTTAATCTCAAGCAACGACTAAGTTTTGAAAACCCAGGAAGCTAACTATTCCCTCAAAATTCTTCTTGTAACTTCGCTCCGGTGACAGTATGTTAAATAGTTAGCTATTGTTAAGCGAACCATAACTATGAGGGTAACGACCTTTGTTCAAACTTTTAGTAATGTTAGAATTTGAAGTCAATGTCAAAGAAAACAATAGCACAGTCAAGTATTGAAGTTTAGTTTAATGAGTTTTCGACACAATAAGTGTACACTGTACAATCATTACAAGATATGGAACGATATGAAGTAAGTTTGAATAGTTGAATACTAACGTTGCTTAATTGCATCTATAAATTTTAAATGTATACAGATCGCTTTAGTTTAGGAAGCCTGCTGTGTTATGATATGATATAGTTTTATATCAAATCTATCATTAAAAAGTCACACGAAAGTCGTTAGTAAGTAAAAGTTCGAAAGTGGTTTTTGAAGTTCAGTGAGTTTGTAGCGGAATGAGATGTTTCATGGAGTGACAAATGACGATTTACAAAAATAAAGGCTAGAAAAGAAAAGATCGCACTAAAGTAAGCTTTTGACAAGTCTAGATATGATACGTGCCACGAAAGGTGGGAGTTGACGAGTGTCAGTGGTGGGGGAAATATTTCAATAATATTTTAAATATATACTTCACAATGTATAGAAAATTTTGAAATCCAAACCTAAACCTACAAATCATCAAACCAAAGTCAAACTAAGTGGTTTGTCAAGTCTCACTATTTGTGGCACTTACTATAACAGAAGGCTGGAAAATCTGGAAAAAAATCAGTGGCAAACCCAAAGGATGCTAGGCAAGTAAAGAACATGAGAGTGAGTTGCAGGCGATGTTGAGAACAAAGCGAAGTGAAGGAGACCACGTGAAATACATTAGTTACCATACTAAAACAAACAAGAAAAAACTACATTTAATAAATAATCTATATTCAGGACATTTGAACACACGGCCATAAAACCTTAAACTAAGCAAAGCTTGTACTATGGCTGTCACAGACTGAACTAAGACTATTAAATAGATATGAACAATTGAACACCCAGACATAGATCAAACACAATTTTTTGCCCCAGGTGGGAACCAAACCCACGCCCCCAAGCTCAAAAAGCTGGGGCACTACCAACTGAGCCACCGAGGCAGTCAAAACACGTGATAGCACAGCTAACTTTGTAAACGGCGCAGTCACTAAGTGTCTAACATGAACTTTAAGTAGAGCAAGCGAGCAAGATGCATCTGCTATCATATCAGTGCTCGCATTCCACCGAGCTTGATTGATAACGCTTACATAATTAGTACGGCAACTTGCTATCACATCAGTAACAGTATAATATTAAACGTGCCAGTTTAAATCTTACTTCTGAATGATAGAGTTGCTAATGAGGTTGTATTTTCTGGTGATGTTAAAGTTGTCATTCATAATTGATTCATCGTATTGTTATGGATTTACGATTTTAATAGGCATATTATTATGTTCAATTCAAACAGCAAATTTTTAAAGTTGTTTTACACTTTTAATGGAATCATGTTTAAAATTATTAAAATGGTCGTTTTCATGATGCATACTAATTTCTTCTCTATAAATATTGATTGGATATTAAACCGTAAAATGATAATCAAAATAAAAACCCTGTTTTTGGTCGTAGTCGGGTAAAAGACAGACAAACCAAAAGACAGCTACTAACAAGAGTTACTTAGAATGAGTCACTTTTTAAGTAGTTCTGGGTTCTTACCGTTAGTTTTGATAGTTAACGTTAACATATGTACATTGCAATAAAGCGCCTCTGACAGAATCGTTAAGGAAATTGGTTAAATGTATGGAGCCAAACGAAAACGAAAAAAGTTTTCGGTAACTATCAAACTCGCGGTAAGCCCACTGAATGTTATTTGCATTATTACGATATCAGACTTTATGATTGTGACATCCATTCTTTCTCAAGTTAAAAAATAAACTTGACTGTTCCAATAATAATCATATTTAGGTACGCGTATAAAGAAAAAAAGTTAATGATTTATTTTTATTACATTTGGATTAGTAAGTAAACATTTTCTTTTATAGGTACTAAATCAATATCACAGAAAGTCAACAATCTCCTTGAATAGACTTCTCCGTAGACATTGCAAAGCAAATAACAAACATTATTTTAAGTTGTTATTAAAAGCTTTTTATAAAAAGGAATCATAAATCCTTGGTTGTCACTTGTCAGTCAAAACCGAAATAAAATCCTTTATCATATAACTTTAATGAAATAGATACGATTCGATAGCAAAAAATGAAACATTAAAAAACAAACCAGTTTAACATGACACCTTCCTAAAAGTAAAGCCATTTATATTAATCTATCAGTATTCTGTAACTTATTTATTTCATAACATTAGTTCTCATAACGCTGTGTTGTAATTATAAGCTATTAAGGTAAGGTAAGCTATAAAATAACAATTTATATGCGGATATAGCACGTTTTTGAGCTGGGACGTTCGTTACCAGCTGTGCGTAAGTTATGATTATTATAACGGGTGCGATTTTAACAATTTGGTGCTGGGGTCTACTATCACATCTTATTGCCATGATGGTTACGTTTTGATACCGAAGCTATGCGACCGCGAATCGTATCGCCGCGCAATAAGGTTCATGGTCGCGCAGCGTCGACAATAAAACGTAACCATCATGATATTAAGATGTCATGGTAGGCCATCAGGTTGTAGATATCAATAACGAAATCACAATCCCTAATGTTATTGACCGAACGATGCAAATGTCTCAGAGTCCACTGGTAACGATAAAGTAGGCTAAAGAAGTGACGGAATGGTGCCTTAGGTATAAAAAGAGAAGTAAAGGAAGACAGTATAACAGATGGGAAGACGATATTAAAAAGGTAGCAGGAACGGCTTGGACGAGGAAAGCAAAAGATAAACCGCTATGGAGAACACTTGGGGAGGCCTATGCTGGAAAGCAAGACAATCACGAAACCCGGGGTCTATCATTATTTATATGTATTTAAATTTCATTTATAATATAAGTATTAACCATTGTTATTGGCAATACTGTGTAAAAATAAGAGAAAATGTAAGTAATAAGATTGTTAATAAAGGCTATTATGATTATGTTTGTTTAAAGATAGCTTGAGTATCGTATATGAGATCTTTATTAAAAACTTTGAGGTACGAGTAAGTACGAGTAGTTCATGTAAATACAATTCAAAACTCGAATATAAGTAAAGCTAAAAGATTGTAGAGCCATTGGGTTGCTGTTGCTGTAGTTGTAAAGTTTCGTTTCGCAGTTGAAAGAAGTGTAATACACAAATCGAGAATGGTGAAGCTGATTTTACTGTTCTATTAGGTGAGTATCTATAATGAATAAAAAAGAACATGAGATAAGAGATACATAACAATGTTATTAGGAGTGAAACAAAGTAGCCAAAATAACACTAGATTGTTTTTCTGGACAAATGATTAGGATCACATTAAAAATATTGTTGACAAAACTCAGTTTGACTTGAATATTGGTGTTCTAAATCAGATAAACATGAGTTCTGACGAATCCTTTGCTGTTTTCTTGTAGCTTCATTTAGTGTTATTTTAACTCTTAATTTAAATTCAACTTTTTGATTCCACTTGTTGCCCACGATGATGTCATTATGAACACATAGACGCACACATGCAAATATTTACACATTGGCATAATAAACGACGTACTTGTTTGTTTTAAATCATACAATCATCATTACAGTACAGAAAAAATATAATGTGGAAAAAACAAGATAATATGTAGGGTAAGGCGGCAAAGAATATAAAAATTATTCATCTTGTAATGTATGATTTTATAGAGCATAAAATGTCATCATTGACCCGTCAATGCAGCTTATGGAAAGTCTAAACGACCAAAGAGTGAGTGTTTAAATCAGTCAAAGAATTAGCATTGCTATCCAGCGTGGTAAGGTTGCCAGCCCTTTCGGTAGGTACTTTACCAGCGGATACTGACTTGAGCTCTATTTTTTTTTACATTATTTTTTCGATGATTAATCGATTGATTAATCAATCAATCAATAGTCAAATGAAACCTAAATCATTTAAGTAACTTCATCATCATCCGCCCGTAATTGCCTAGGCCTCTCTTCTTGTATCATACGCATCCCAGTCTTGTCCAGGTTCAACCAAGAACTTTACGTAGGCGATATTTTTAAGACTCAACCTATAAACCTCAATAATGACTGCACCAAGCTTTTCTTTCATTAGATGTGTTTTTAGAAAATTGAGCACTTGTTTTAATATCTACCCAGCCCCCGTCTTTGGCACTTACTAAGACCATAAAAATCTTTTAAAACAGGCATTATTTTACTGCTTCATAACCTGGAAAGACTAGGCAATTACAGATACCTGTGGGCAAAGACTTTAATTGCTATCGCTAACTTGGCTAATGCACAAACAGGTTTCATTATCTAGGAGTCGTTATGTTTTGCTTCGGGGTAAGTACTTGGTATATTTGTCAGACATACATTTTTTCTTAAAATTTCTTATTAGTAGATATTTTAATTTTATGTGATAAAATACTACAACTGCTGTCATTGTATTATTATCATCATCATCAAATATTTTTCACCCCCTGTTGAGTTTTGTCCTTTCTTTAGCGCGCATTTTTTTTCTTGCAGGACATAACTGGTCCTGTGTAAAACTTTAGTGCAAGTACAGTTTATGTTTAAATTGACTTAAGTACTAAATTGAAGGACTACCACCAATATGAGCAAATAAAATGATTTGATTTGATTTGAATAAAAGTCATCATCACAAACTACCATTACAAAGCCATTATAACTATAGAATCAAAACAAATCTCACCTCGTAAAACATAATTATAAAGCTGGCATATCTATAGATGGCCAAAATACCATGACCTATGCCGTGTTAATGGATTCAAAGCTTCATTATGTTCACGTCATCCACCCACTGACCATGGACATAAATTCAACAAAATAAACTATCAAATAAAAATTTAATCCATTTAAAAAAGGCGATTGCTTAATAGCCAAAGATCAATGGCGTCATGCAAAATCCGAAGTGCCTAGACCGTGAGATCACTTCACTTCCTTGTAATTACCAGTTTCCGTTGTGTTGCACACTTGAGGTATATTTGCTTGCTATGATAGCCTGACGACTTTAGAATTATTTTTAGGATCCTTACTTTTCAACGTACGAAAAAGATCTGTACCTAAATTATTTGAAAGATATTTTCATTCAGAGTCAGAGAGTTTGCGATATACGATATTATTTTTATTATATATTATATTACTTATATTTATTTTATATTATATTATTTATATTATTATATATCATTTTTACAATCTTGGGTTCTGAAATCGAAGATCAAGTGGTAAATCAGATCGGGAATCGAAATAGCGTTTTACAACTCCCTTGATCCTTTAAATCAAACAATTCTAAAGCAAACTTGAAAAAGATTACCGATTTTATTCCGGAAACTTTTCGACTGAATCATAATAAGGTAGTGATACAACTCAATGTGTATTTTCGACTCTTGCTAATTTCTCTCATCTTATAGTGATGAATTGATGACTAACATAGTCGAGTGTCAAGTATCTTACTGATCTGTGTTTATATTCTTCTGTGTTTATATTCTTCCGTACTTTGGATTTCCCCTTCATTTATTTCAGTCAAAGATCAGTCATTATCATTTTCTTGATTAATTTTATTCCTACCTATAAGACATAATATCTTTTTCCAAGAAATCTTGACAATTACAAAGCGTTGGAGATAAATTACAATGTTTAAGGTAATGATCCGAACATTGCATGCTTGGTTTTGGTAGATTGGTGATGTGTTCAATACGTGTAAGGTGTACTCGATGCATCCATCTGGTTTCGCGAATCGTCCACAATCCACAGCTGTTACAGTGATGTGCTGTGTTCTTGTGCACACCGTAGAGTTCGACTCATTTGAAATGCTAATTTTCCTTATGAAACAAACATACTTACTCTTATTTCAATGCATAACTTAATACCTTAACTCACACGTGTTTCACACTTAACGTGAAATTGCTATTGACTTTTCAACCAGTTCAAACAGAAATCCTTGTAACTTATCTATTAACAAGCAAAAGAACTGAGTTGAATTTTAACTTAAAACGTATAATTATGTATTTAAGTCATAGGTCACATTGCATGATTGCACTCCCAATTCGATATCAAACGATTAATCTTACACCCATTTTCAAATATGTATAACCATTAAGAATTTTGCGCAAGCTCGCGCTCTCTGAGTCGGAAGATACTTGACTCAACAATTATAGTTTCTTTGCTGATGTAATGCTGCTTGGCCTATAATTAATGATTTTGATTTGTCTGTAATTTTATCTAGTTTTGTAATTGCTGATGTCATCTGATATTATTTGAGCAATATCACGACTGCTGATCGTAATCAGATAGGGTTTGAAGGTGGCGTTGTGAATTGTAGATGGCTTGTTGTGTCAAAACAAAAAGTTTGAGTTATTAACGTTACTAATGTACTTTAATAGGTTTCTTTGTGATCGAGAATCAAGATAAAGCAAATCAAAGATCTAAGATATGTATAATATAAAATTATTTAAGTAGGTAAGTACCTATTTATTAAAGCACTTGGCTTGGAACTTGCAAAAATTTACCTTCAAACACAACCATACGTAAGTAGTTTGGTATTTCCATATTGACACAGACGTGATACAAATTGCAGACGGATAATTTCTAAAATCAAACGCCTCAAATAATATGTTTTTAATTTTATTAGTTCAACTGCTTTATGAAAGGCCGCCACTGCCGGCAGCGTGGGTGTTATTGCTCTTCATTGTTATTTTTTAAAGTTATACAACTAGACTAGTAAATGACGCTTACCGTTATGGTGCCGCCGCTTTGATAATTTTAGCTATAAAAACAGCTATTATTATAAATAACGTTAGATGTCAAAGAAGGTCGTAATAATATATTGGTCATATAAGGAGCGTATCGGTCAACTAATATCGATATAATTGTCTTTTTGGTCATCAGTAAGAAAATTAAAGCCATTATTTATGACTAAGATATACTCGTAGTTTGTCTCCATTTTAAATTTATCACAAAGTTTTTTTTTGGAATATAACCTTCGATTTAATTATTACAAATTTTATTGGTTTTGTCTGCAGCTTTGAGTGATTCTTTTGCATTTGATTGTGAGTCATGTCTAATTTAAATGCAATTAGGTAAATTTTAATTCCACGGAATGAGTCTTTCGAGTTCCAACCTGCCTCGTAAGTTGAATCCTACACTTTTATTTCTTGTTTACATTTTTTAACAAAATCGTTTTTTCGTGACGTGCAAACATGTTCACCTTTTTCAAGAAACCATAAAAAACGTTGGACCGTTCTACCAACCGGTCGAATGTCCAGTAATGAAGTCCTCAGTTGTACAAACAGGCGTGTCCTGCTAGAATCTAGCTCACCTTGGACGGTATTTCCTACTTACCTACCGAGCGTGGCTGACAACGCTGCCCCTGTGCCACTTATTTTATTTTAAAAAAAACTTTTTCGCGGGAAATTTTCTTTACTGCCACTGTCAATGTCAAGAAAGTATGTTTAGCTTTTTTTGGCGCTTTTTTGTAACTGGCCAGCAATATCGGTTCGACAACGAGGTATTTTTGCTATTTATGTGCGTGAAAACAGGTTTTCTGTGTAGGTATGCAAATTACCTCGTGGAATGCTGTAGTTTTGTTTTAGGTGTGTCTTCTTAAAAGCTTCTTGTTAGTTTTGTGCGAGACCATACTATTGCCTTTTCGTTCCCTTATTATCAATGTGCCTATTTATTTATTTACTAACAATGTTTATTTTCGCCAGTTCAAAATAAATACGCTAAAGCTTCTCCGATTTGTTCTTACTGTTCTTGTACAAGCTGAAATGTAAAACTCACCTTGCAAAGCATTTGTTGACATTTAACGCCAATCGAATTTGTAAGTAGGTATGAGTTTATTATTCAGTGCATTTTTATCAGTTTCAAAAGACAGTGACGTCTTATCCCAAAGGTTCTTTTTACAATTTTCTTACGAACCTCTGAAAAAATAGTGTTGTCCTGTTCAAGTTTATTTATCGATCACTTAGCGCTCGACTAGTGTTGCTATGTAATCCGGAAGTGTTGTTTGCTGAGGAATTCTATCGATACTCGGAGGAAGAGTCTCGTTAGCGTCACCTGATGTTTATAGACCGTATAATAACTATTTAATATCCTTTACTTTACGTTTATCTATTTTATAATTTAAACTAGGAACCCTGCAGTTTTATTAATACGTGTGTAGTTTTTGACGTTTCTAAGGATATGATTGTCTATTTACAGTTATGGTTTATTGTCATTAGTTTTAATTTTATTAAATTGAGGTTCTACTCAACTCCTAGAATGATCCTGAATCCGACTCTTTTTAAATTATATCGTTACGATTTTTCATATTTTAGTCTGTCAAATCTAATTATTATGAAAATTATGAATGAATAAATACTCGTAGTACGGCTAATTACTTGGATTAGAGATACCTACTTACATGGATATGATAAATATTAGGTAAACTACCTACTAATGGTTTTTAAAATTGACGATGTTCTTATTTTTAGTTTTATATTTAACTCGATAGATAGGTAACTTATAGGTACCAACCTCCTAAGAGCCTTATTAAAAGTATCCAGCTATAGGTACGAAACTGACACATTAGACACACAATCATTTGCGTCGCCGAGTGATTGAGTAAAATGTCAACACTAATAACATTAGAGTAGACCTGCAAGGCCAACTTGAGATGGTCACTTAATTTACCAACCCACGATACCACTTTAAAGTTAGAGCAGTTCTTTCGAGTTACAGGGTCATTTGATTTTATGAGTGGAGCTGATTTAAGAGATAGGTAATTATTTGGTAAGCAAGTATAGTTACCTACCAAGGGACTTGTCATCATAACTATAGTTAGTTAAACATACCTAGCTTGATTCGCGGGACAGCCATCGAGATGACATTTAAAAACTATAAAAATGTCTTACATGACATTTGATGTACCTATGACAAATTTTAATACGAGTAGGTAGGTAGGTATGTCATCTTAATGTCCCACGAAATAAGCCATGTTTAACGAATTTTAGGTACCAACCTTGAGGGTTAGGTACATTAAATACAAAAAGATACATATAATGAGTCATTTAGGCTGCAAATGTAAATATTTTCAATTGCAACTTGCAACAAATATTTGTTTGTTTAAAATGAAACAATAGGTCCCTGCGAGTACGTATCACCATCTTTCAAACGGACACCGACCTTAGTATGATCAAGACACCCACTACAGCGATGGATATAGATTACGATATCATTTGCAACGATCTATGTGATCGATTGGCATAAGAATTTGATATTACATAGATCTACTAACATAAAAAGTTTTTTTCAACAGTACTAGCACACATACAATTAGACTTTGATTTTTCTTTTTGGCTAGGCAGAGTAGGTACCTAGCTAGAATTCAACAAGTGTAAGATTTTTTTGGGAATTAAAGTAAGCAGGTATTTGTCAAAGATCAGCAAGTGTCATATAAAAATGCGACTACAGCGCTACGTGACAAGTTAATATAAACAAACTGCAGTCTTAGGACAACATACCGTTTTGCCACGAGAGTGCGATTAGGTCGTCCTCGTACACCCATCGCAGGTCGCTGATGATCGCAGACATTTCAGCGTCTAGAGACATCACAAGCTACACCCAACACACAACAGACCATGTCACTGCACTCGATATCGATAACACAGCGAAATCACGAACATCACTAACTCTAGAACAGAGCGTCAAAACACTACGCGATTGCGACTTGAATTATTCATTCAAAAAAAACATTCCGGCAACATGACAGTGAAACGGCACGAGAACTTTATTGAAACGTCAAAAAAACACAAAAGGAACGAATTCACGTGAGAATTAGTCTGTGAACTGTTACGAAATGTCAAGTTTTGTTGACAGCTGATTTTCGATCGCGTTGGGCGCACGTGCGCGTGGGCACGGACAGTCGTGCGCGGTGCGCGAGCGACGCAGGCTGACTGGTCCGGTCGGGTTGGTAAACAAGGCAGCGAGCGCTGAGCCGGGTTGCCGGCCGGGTGACAACCGACACACGAGCGCGAGCCAAACAATTCATTATACTCTACCTACTTCTTGTAGAGCTTTTGAAGGTTCGTCAAGTAGGTACCTAGGTAGTATTGCATCGTATCGGAAAGACAAAAAAATTACTTTTTGTAGGTAAAGAACGAAGAAAATTCTAACGAGTTTTTGAGGAAAGCTAAATGTAATTAATGTACTCACCTATTATCTAACATTTTAAGCTGTTGGAATCATTTAATTTTAATTATATGTCTCAGTGCAGTAATTATTAATTAATTTTACGAGTAAACGTGTAGCCAATTACCTCTCAAGGCCCTATCAAGATTTTTCTACTTACTTACCATTATTTTTCGAGTACGTACTAGGTATTTATAACAAGGGCAAACATAATGGCCACATACCTACCTAAGTAAACTTGAAAAAAATAATGTTTATAGTTAGGTAGGTACGTAAAAAAACTTTGTCTTTTTTACCCATTCATTTGTCAATCAGTGTCGCTCTGATGCTTAGACCTCTGGTTAGAACTTAGAAGATCTAAGCTCTGGTGTCATAAAGATATTCAAGTAGGTAGGTATCTACTTACTTACCTATAACATTATTTGAGTAAGTTTAGTTAGGCACCTCCTGGACTTGGCTACCGTGCCTCCAGACTGAACAGTGGTATGTAGGTGTATGTATGTAGGTACCTATTCGAAAAATCTCATTGGCACAAAAACCTTATTCATTATTACCCGACTGCGCAAGAAGGAGGGTTATGTTTTTCGAGTGATGTATGTATGTATGTATGTGGGTATGTACCTATCTATGTATGTATGAGGTTTCTTTAGCACGCTCTACAGCCTAAACAGCTTCATGTACCTATTTCGACATGTGAGGTGTCATTTGAATCGTCTTGATAGTGGGAGAGATAGGGTACAACATTTTGCAGCCGGGTTTTTTTTGCTTTTCTTTTTAAAATGTTAATTGTTTTTCATAGTAGGTACTTTAATTTTTGTTTTAGAAATCGTATCCCTTAACATCGTCATAGGCTTCTTCGTACGCGAGGAATCAACCTCCCCTTGCGAAGTCTTTATTACACGTAGTCCTGGCATCTACAAAAACAAGAAAATTATGTAGAGAAAATAAATTGTTTCAATCACAAAAAATGTTTCAACTGTCCTCATACCCCCAAAAATAGTTTATTATGATGGCAACAATATTTCTTTACAAATATTAATCACACCGTCGTGATTATAACATTCATTAGAACACAAAAACACCACTCGCTCGACACTCCTACTGATATGAAAATTATATTAATTACAAACAAAAACTTACGAAAATACTTAAGTAACTGCAATCTAAATAAACGCGTTTTTTTTCATCAAGCGGAGCCATAATATAATTAGGTTTCGCCTTCCGACTGACCTCACGGCTAACCCTAGTTCCGCCGCTTCCGGAGCACCAAGATTATTTAATAACTAAAATAATAATTACTATTAGGTACTTATTCCAAGATAAACTATCAAAAGGAAAAATCAACTCAAAATAAATACACAATAACAAGCTAGTATTTAAAATACAATTATTCATACATTATCTTAGTGGTTATTTAATAAAGGGCGCTTCTAGACGTGCCATATTTTTACTGCAGTTCTGGCCCGGCAAAACTGGCAATATTGCCGACTGTAGCCCGGCCATCATCAGCTATGCTAGAAATGTGACTTAAAATATTGTCACAAAACCATTCTCAAAACTTTGTCGCAAGCCAGAATTGCTGGGCCAGTATTAAAGTAAATAAACAACAAATAAAAAAACCATCAACACCGATTTTCATCAACACCGACTTTTATAAAACATAGCTCTAAGAACACACCCGACTAATTCACCCTTCAAACAAAAAAAAAACTAAATCAATATC
Source organism: Peribatodes rhomboidaria (assembly GCA_911728515.1). Lineage (NCBI taxonomy): Eukaryota > Metazoa > Arthropoda > Insecta > Lepidoptera > Geometridae > Peribatodes > Peribatodes rhomboidaria. The sequence continues at coordinate 15,606,352 of OU452184.1, forward strand.
GGTTCATTCGTTCGGGACCTACGATGCCACAGACAGACACACACACATACAAGCACACCAAAACCACTCTCAAAATATTGTCGCAAGCCAGAGTTGCTGGGCCAGTAGGTATTGCAGTAAGTAAATAACAATTTAAAAAACCCCCAACACCGATTTTCATCAACACCGACTTTCATCAAACATAGGTTAGAACACTCTCGACTAATTCACCCTTCAAACAAAAAAAAAAACAAAATCAAAATCGGTTCATCCGTTCAGGAGCTGCGATGCTACAGCAGACACACACACACACACATAAAAGCACACACAGCCACGTGAAACTTATAACACCCCGTCGAATTAGCATCGGGAGTTAAAAATATGGCTCGTCTAGAAGCGCCCTAACAGATAACGTTGGTTAAACAAGCTGATGGCTCCAAATTGAGATGTGATAAGCTACGATTACGTCACTGCCTAGCTGGCACGATAGTTAGTTAGTAAGTACTATTTGATCGTCTCATAATTATTTTTAAAAAGATAAGAAAGTTATTGGGTTTTATTATGTTGGGTATTACGAAGGCCAAAGAATGCCCTGCGTCCCGTTTCGTTTCAATAAAATAAAACGAGAAGCAGCACATCGTTGGCTTTGGTCTGCACGCAGAATTAACCGGACTCAGAGTCTACTGGGACATCTTGGAGTTTGTTTGTTCCACGATAACTAGAGAATCGTTGTTTCAACCGTTATGAAATTTTGCAGGTAAGTACGAGTAGTTCGGGAAGTTAAAATTTTTAAGTTCGAAAATAAGCTATCGGACGAGAAGTTATGGAGACGTGCGAGGTCTCAGTTCGAGGCGAACTACTAGCTAGTTTAGGTTATAATTGTTACATTAAATTATACTTATTGACATTACTACCTGCTGTTTCACCCGCGGTCCAACAAGGACCGTTCTGTACCCCTGACATCGTGTATGCAAAATTTCATAATGATCGTTTGAGTTGTTAAGGCGTGAAAGCGAAAAGAAACGAACTCACTTTAGCATTTACCTATATAATATTAGTTAAGATTTCATAGTTAATCCACGACTCGACCGCTGGCTGTTTTTTTCCATCCTTGCAATTTTTTTATATAATGCAAATTTGTAATCGTCTGCTCAAAAGGAGGGTAGTATTTTTCATGTGTACCTATAATGTGAGTAAGTAAGTGCAAGTATTTTAGTGTTTCTATGTGAACTCTACCATACTCCAACTCTACCACAGATGAAATAATAGTACTAGGTACTCATGCCACCTCAAGGGCTTGTCCGATTGTGGACAGCGTGTCGTCGCTCATAATTATATTATACTAGCAACCCACTTCACGCGGTACCTGTCAAACTGCCGTAGTTTTTTTTTAACTGATGGTGAAAATCGCATCAAAATCCGTTGCGTGGTTTAGGAGTTAACGGATATACTGACAGAAAGACAGACAGACGCGGAAAGCGACTTTGTTTTAAACTACGTGGAGAAGATAATCATTAAAGTGTCAAAGGCCGTAAACTCGTAGTTATTCTTCTTAAAACATCGCTAAACTTATTAACATACATAAGTAATACTTACACTGGATTTTTCCCTAAAATATTCTTAAAGATGCTTTTATTAACCTGCATAGGATGAATCGAGATCTTGACCTGGTTTGCAAAAAATATGGCAAAGTTTCAAATGGATACTGCAATGCGAAAAAAAGCAGCCAAAAATATACTAACTAGGCTGGCACTGACCTTTGTCTTTCTCTTAAAAAGCAGATTGCAGTTTTGCATAGCAATGTTTTTTTTTTTACTTTTTAACAGCTGTTTTGGGTGAGCGCGCGCGCGTTGTGCGATTAATCATTTTTTCTCTATGTATTTATATTTAGGCATAATATGGCATACTTAAGTTAATTAAGGGTGAGAACTGTTAGTCCTAGACAACAAACCACATTGGTTTTAAGGGCATATTTAGTTTAAACTGTATTTATATTTATGTTAATAATAAAAAAAAATGAGACTTTTTTTTCATATTTGTACTTTTTTTATTTTCAGCAGTTCGGTACCGAAATCGCTATATTTTTTTGGATAAAAAGTAGCCTATGTTCTAAGCTACTTTCATACCAAATTTCATAGAAATCAGTACTGTCATTTTAGCGTGAAAGTAACAAATTAACACAACAAACTTTCTAGTCCTTTATCTATCTTAGCTTTACGACTCCTAATTCGTAATTATCTTTATAAAATGTGTGCTATTTTTATCTTCAAAGAGATTTTTTTAATTGCCACTGTAATTGCTGAGATAGTTGTGTTATGGTCTCGTAACATCCCATTATTCTGCACGGAAGTGTATAATTACGGGTTGATTACACTCCGGTGCATGACGCGTCTAGCATTGTGTTTGTTCTACAGTAAAATTTTACAGTAAAATTGGTGAGAAAATTGAAGAATAGTAAGTATAACTGTTCAAAGAATTACGTAGAAAAAGAAGATTTAGGTCAGAGTTTGCCGAAACTTGAGGAGGCGATTAAGTTTTTAGCAAACTGTTTTCGGCAAAAAAAATATCTTGAACCTTAAACTGTTTGTTTAAGCCGGTTGTGTTTGTAGACTTTGTAGCAAGTGGAGAGAAGTGGAATTTGCCTACTTCTACGGGAAAAAGGCGTGACTATGAATGTATTTACGCATGTATGTATGTTTGTTTGTTTGTATGTATAGGTCGAGTCATATTAACTATACCTTGGTCAAAGTTTTACTAGCAAAAGAGGTCATAATAAAGGGTCATAATACAACATCCACACTTCGCCGGACTATATTCAGTCCCAAATGTTACAGGGGAAAGCCTGTCATCTGCTACATGACTGGAGCCTGGTGTATGACGCACCAGGCTCGAGTCATGTAGCAGATGACATACAATACGCACATGCAAAGTGGTGCGTGCCGTCGGCTGATATCGAACCCTCTGACTTGAGAGGCGGGCCTTCTACAACTAGGCTATCATCGCTTTTTTAATCGCATATGGTCATTATATATGTACTTGGCACACACAAGACATAAAAGCTCATTAATTTGTATTTTTGCTATGACAGAGTGTTGTACCTACTTGTGCTTCCACGCCGTCTAATAAAATCGATTAAATGTGACTTAATTGCTAGCACGTCTGTCTTATTAGCAGCGAGTCACGGGTTCGATTCCCGGCCGGCAGTCTCTTAAATATTGAATTTAAATATCTATTCAGGGTGTTAGTTCTCCAAATGCCCATTCCCATTTGTGTTCCACGGCATCTCCCACAGCAAATCCGAATGCTAAAAATCTGGAGCGTATGACTGAAGTGTTACGTCTGATACCATATCTGTTACTAAAATCCATTGTAAAACAAATGAACCGCTTTAGCAATAAGCATTGTATAGCCTCGGAACAGTTATGCAGTCTTATTCTTTCTTCTACATTTTTTAACTAAACCGAAAAAGATAAAACAATATCCTCGTCAGCAATAAACGCAGTATAGCCTTGCAATAGTAATACAGTGTTTAGTCTTTTAAGATCGAGTTCAAAATTTACAAAAATAATAACAATTTATTTCATCAACTTGCAAGTATTAAATTGCATATAACAAATTAAACATTTAATAAACCCCAGACACCGATATTCATCAACACCGATTTTCGTCAAACATAGCTAACAACACTTCCGACTAATTCACCTTACAAACAAAAAAAAAACGAAATCAAAATCGGTTCATCCGTTCGGGAGCTACGATGTCACAGACAGACACACACACACACCTACAATTCACACACAAGTACAAACACACTCAAACACAGACACGTCAGACTTATAACACCCCGTCGTTTTTGCGTCGGGGGTTAAAAATAAGAAAAAAAAACAAAACACTATTACTTACTATTACTTTTACTACGTGTATTGCTAAGAGGGTGTAAGTAAAACTATTGCGACGCCTATACATCGTTTATTGCTAAGAGGGGAAACGTCTATGTGCCATTTAGTTGTTCTGCGAGCTGGTTGCGCGCCCCGACCGTGTCTAACCCATAACACCTATAGAGCCCTTGTAATGAACCCGAGACGAGTGGGCGTCTGCCAGCGAACTGTCACCAGCTCTCTGCTTTGGAGTGCCGCAGGCTGTGGAGCTATTAAGAAGGGGACATGACTCTTTACCGGAGCGGTAAAAGGAGAGCAATGTTTTTCGGATGTTTGCAATGTTGTCAACACGTTAATTGGGCTTTTGTAATAAACATGAATTTTGTAACGAACATTCCCTACGTGATAAAAATGATTTCCCTCTGAAAGTTGTACATTTGCTTTAAAAGTAACGATATGCCCATAGCATCGCACGGTGTCATTTCTGGCACCAATTTACAATTTCAGTAATACAGCTTACATTTGGCTAGTGTGTTACTTGGTTTCTATAGGTAGTTATTCTAAGTGGCAATAATAACCCTGTTGTATTACTGAGTATCTAGTTACCTATGTTTCTTTGTTTCTGTGACCCTTCCACCTATAAAACGGCTCGATCGATTTTAGATTGCAAGATTTTATTAAATTCTCTTTAAGGCAACATTTCGTAGTTAGGTTTTCTGTTTTTTCTTATTTATATGCAAACTAGCGACCCGACCTGGCTTCGCACGGTACCTAAAAAACTTCCATGAAAAGGCATGTAACCGATGTTGAAAACCGCATCAAAATACGCTGCGTGGTTTAGTACGAGTCATCAGCGGATATACAGACAGATTCCGAAAGCGACTTTATTTTATACTATGTAGAGATACCAACAGACAAGAAGAAATGACAGAAAAGAAATCCTTTCCAACTTATGGAAAGCCTGTACAAGTCCTAAGGCTGATTTTCTGTTTACATTTTAAGTCTTAACTCTTGTCATATCGTCTCGTTTCTTAGCTCCTGGGTATTTGCTATTTAAAATGTAACATCGTGTGTAGACAGAACGCGTGGGTGATAAAAAACTTCATTAGGTGCAGTGGCTCTGCTTTAGCCTTATTTATGTACCACGCTTGTCAAATGTACAAGATTACATGGAATAAAACAATTTTTAATCAAAATGTTTTCTATCTCGGTTAACGTTATTTAGGTAAAATATAAAGCAAGACATTGTGGGATGCTGCCATAATACATTTTTTGAATGAAAATGAGAGATAATGCCAAAATGTTTTTATTCAATTTGGGTATCAAAGATACACTGGTGAACGTCAAACACACTTATGAACGTCAAATACTCTTATGAACGTCAAAAAATCATAGTTTCAATTCATTCAATTAAATTCAAGTCATAAAATTGGCTGGTTCCCATTGATTGATGCTATGCTGATTACATGTTGAACTTTGAAAACCAATACAAATCAACAGACTACAAGAACAAAAAAACAAAGTCAACCTATCTCTTCTCAATCTCTACATAGTATAACTATGTGTACATAGTATTGACTGCCTCGGTGGCTCAGTTGGTAGTGAACCTGTCTTCTGAGCTTGGGGGCGTGGGTTCGATTCCCACCTAGGGCAAACATTTATGTGATGAACATTAGTGTTTGTTCTATGTCTGCGTGTAAATATCTATTTATGTATTTAAAAATATCTAAGTATGTATATCAGTCTCTGGCAGCCATAGTACAAGCTTTGCTTAGTTTGGGGTCAGGCGACCGTGTGTGGAAGTGTCCCGAATTTATTATTATTATTATTATTATTATAAAAGAAAGAAATCAGCTAAGTATTAAACCTTTACTTCCTCAGCTTATTAAAAAAAAATACCTCAATTTCTTGCCTGTTCTTCTGAGTACGGGCTGGTTTTCCGAACAAGGCGGTAGAGTCATTTTCATAACTTTGATGTTCATAAGTCTATTTTCGATACCCAATTGAATAAATACATTTTGACTTTGACTTTGAAACGTTGTTAGCGTTTCAAAGTCTACCCAAGACACCCACTCTACAGTTCAAGTCCCCGGGTCAGCCGCCCCAAGAGTCGCAAAGGTTTTCTAAGTTCCACAAAGGCGTTATCCACCCATCCCCGAGAGTCCCGCGACAAACTGTGGCAGGAAAGTTGCGCACCGCCACAAGTTCGTAAAACCGGCAGAGGAACTCCCTCCAGGCAATGACTTAACGTGGCCCACGTGGAAGCTGCTAAACAGACTCCGGACCCAAGTGGGTCGCTGCAAATCCAACATGACCAAGTGGAGTTTCTCTGATACAGATTCTCAGTGTAGCTGCGGCGCAACACAATCCATTGGCCATCTAATGTGCTGCTCTCAGTGCCCCTAAAGCTGGTCTCTCAGTGACCTGATGGAGGCCTCTTCTCTTGGAATAGCTGTCGCCGACTATTGGTCGGGACACATGTAAATAAAAAAATAAAAACAATCGACACGACGAAGAAGAAGAAGAAGAACGTTGTTAGCCTCGGAATAGTTAAATTTATAATTATAGTGTTTATATTTTTCAACTCGATTGAAAAGGACAAAACGCTGTACAACTATTCCGAGACCATACGACGTTTATTTCAGAGGGGATGGTCTCCAGGTGACTGATGCAATAAAAAACACTTACAGGCTTTAAGTAATTATTTATTAACCACTCTCTTCTTTACCTACCAACCTATCACAAAAAAAACTTGAATATACTACTTACCTATAACCAACAAACTGTAAACGTAACCAATGCACGTAGGCATCGTTATTAATACAACCCCACCAACTTGCTTCTACTATTGATAAAAAGATGGAACTAAGAAAAGCTTCAGGCTACTATCAGTGTTGTTCAGAAACTGTGATGGTGGCTCCGTCAATCAACTTTAAAGATAAGTTGGTAGCAATACTCCTTATATCAAGGATGGCCAATATTTACAAACCAATCCAATCTGATTGCATCCTACAAATGTAAACATGGCTCGGCCTCGTAGTAGCATATTGTAACAACAACTGCTCTTAAGGGAATCGCTGTAGGGGTCGCTGAATTATTTTGTCAACTTGTCCTAACTATTATGTAAAGGTATGATTCCGTAGCCGACCACAGACGATGGCAGCAGACGAAGTGTCGTCGAAACTACTTGTTTCTATGAGATACGTTTTGTAAAGACAACTGCGGTTCCCCCAATTTCCTCAATTCTGTCCTTATCCTTAGACTACAATTTTTACTCGTTGTGAAGTATTCAATGAAAATAAATTAATTTTAGTAATGTTACCGATTAGACACTTCTGACATTAATCACTTCATCCTGGTGTAGGGATCATATGGGTGTGTCATAATATTGAATACACCGATAGATATCTATTGGCAAGGTAAGTGTTAAAAGCTTTTTACAAGTGTTGATCAGTGATGTTGTAAAATTAGAATGAAATTCAATAATCTAATACGAGATTGAAATCTATAGCCATAGCCATAGCTACATTTTATTTGCCAGTCAAGTTTAGAATGACTTCCAAGTTTAGCTACTGAACCTAAACTCACACAAACCTTTCTTAACTTCCTTCAAATTCAATTTACGGGTTGCAAATTGAGCAGACCTGCTCATCTGCTTGGTCAGTTTGATTGGGATTCTATCCATCTCCGTATACAGTAAGCTTGTCTGACTCAAATAGATTATTTGAAGTATTGATGTTGAGGATTTTACCTCTTTTGGTAAAATTAAGCTTCAGCATAAGTCGGTGGCTGGCAGCGTGGCGGGGGCACATTTGACATATCGAACTGGCATAGATACCTTGCGAGGAAGCTGGCCAGCACCCTTTTACTTACACGTAGCTAAGAACTCGAAAAGACAACGTGCTAAATATTGGGTTTGTCTCCACCGATCCCGGGGTCAGAATATTGCCTTATCCTAAATGCGATCTTGTGTTTTAAGATATCGTAGAAATTAGTCAGAAAAAAAATGCAGGACCGAGTTCGATAAAATTTATATGGGACCCCCTCTATAATATGATCTACCAACCAAAAAAGAGTCTTTAAAATCGATTCACAATTGGCGGAGTAATCGCGTAACATACATAAAAAACATACTCAAGTCGAATTGAGAACCTCCTCCTTTTTGGATTTCGGTTTAAAATAAACGAGAAATTTCAGATTTTCGAACATAAGACGCGAAAAATAACGTGCGCGCATTTTCTGTCCCGTGCTCCTGTGTGAATGACAGCTGTTCGACAAAATGTGTTTGCAACAGCAACTCTGATTAATTTTTCTCGATGAATGCCGTCTATTTTTCCACCCAAATCCAATCCTGTGATGTTCAATAAAAAAGTCAGCAGGTATCTCCTAGGCAAACGTGTTACACCTTCGACCACGTCGTCGCTTCCCATCAGGCGAGTCTGTGGTCAGCTGGGTGTTATTTCAATTGGACCAAGATTTTATAGCTAGCTTTTTAAGGCTATCGTTAGTTGAATGACGGCCTAGTTGGAGAAGGCCTACCTCTTAAGCCGGAGGGAGCGGGTTCAAACCGACGACACGCACCAATTTGTTCATTGTGTGAACATAATGTGCGTATTGTTTGTCATCTGCTACATGACTGGAGCCCGGTGTATGGCGACAGGCTCGCCCCCGTCACATTTGGGATTGAATATCGTATGGCGAAGTGTGGCTTTTGTATTACACCTCTGCCAGCCTCCTCGGGGGAAAGGCGTGACGATATGTATGGATGTTAGTTGAATTGCCCCCCTGTTAGGTAATGTTCGACGATATGTGAAAAAATAAATGACAGTGATAACAGAAAAGCCGTTGAAACCGTTTTCTAACGAACTCAATAATACCCTCTTATTAACTTATTTTTCTTTAACCCATCCGTTCCCTTTGACAACGTTCCATATTCGAATTTCTAATTCCAATTTCAAGCTCACCGTTCCGTAACACCTCATAAACAATTACAGACCCGTGGACCGCGACGTCCAATTTACGTGGACCTGTCACAGCGTTCTAAATTTTCTTGGGACGAGCAACTTTCGGTTTGAAGGTTAGTTAGGGGAGGTTTGGTTACGTTGGTCGTAGGTAGCTAGTCTAACGGCTGAATTCGAAGTAATTTCGGTGAGCGACTAGTCAGTTTGTTCGGTCCATTCTACTCACAGTTATGTATTGTTCATGTTTGATTAAACGCGTCGTAAAAAAAGTTTAGTCTTTGAAAAATACTCTATTAATTTTGCCATAAGAGAACAACACAGATTTATTAAAAAAAAATAGAATCAAAAGTGTGTTAATTTAATTTTATTATAAGAATAATAAGAATATTAATTATATTTTACTAGCGACCCGCCCTAGCCTCACACGGTACTTATACTACTTACCTATAAAATAAAAGCTTCCGGCAAAATTTTTCATCTAACTGATAATGAAAATCGCATCAAAATCCGTTGCGTATTTTACATAGTAGTTAGGTATAAAAAGTCGCTATACAAAACGTAAAAAGGAAAGATTTGACATTGTAGAGGTACATACACACATACATATCGTCACGCCTTTTCCCCGAGGGGGCTGGCAGACGTGTACAACACCCACACTTCACCGAACGATATTTAGTCCCAAATGTGACAGGGGGCAAGCTTGTCGTCATACACCGGGCTCTAGTCATGTAGCAGGTGACATAATAGTACGCACATTATGTTCACACAATGAACAAGTTGGTGCGTGCTTACGGCTGGGTTCGAACCCGCTCCCTCTGGCTTGAGAGGCGGGCCTTCTCCGGCTAGGCTATCATCGCTTTGACAGTGTCTATTATTAAGACGAGTATATACCTTTTATGTGACTAAGGTAAGCTTCAATATATTTTACTAGCTGTTGCGCGCGACTTCGTTCACGTTAATTAAAAAAATAGCATTCAAATCCTTCCTCGTGATATACCTACTGGAACTAATTATCAAATTTTATCAAGATCCATTCAGCCGCTTAGCCTTCAGTTACTATAACTACTAACTATTCTCTAACTATCTCATCGATTCCAAATTTCTGTGTCTCAACATACTTTTATTCGATAGAACATTGCTTCAACGACAGGCTCGACCCCTTTCATATTTGCTACAGAATATAGCCCGGCGAAGTGTGGGTGTTGTATTACACCTCTGCCAGCCCCCTCGGGGGAAAGGCGTGACGATATGTTGTAGTTGTAACATTGTTTCAAAAGTCGAGTGCTGATTTTTGTTACTCCAAATGTCACTTCAGATATTTTTAGACGTCAGCACAAAATATCTACTTTATCCGAAAGAATTCCCGCTGTAATCCGATACAGTCCCACCGTGAAAAGGTCTCCGAGTTGTAAGCAAATTGTATTTTTAATGTCGGTTGTAAAAATGCCTGTGGGGATACAGTTGTACGTACAAGCCCCAAGACTGTATCTGTATGTGCTACTAGCTGTCACCCGCGACTCCATTCGCGTTTATTCAGAAAATGGTACCAAAAACGTTTCTCGTGATAAACTAGAACTGATTATCAAATTTTATCAAAATCTGTTCATCCGTTTAGCTGTGAAATTCCTAGAAACAGACAGACACAGTTACTGTCAATTTTATAATATTGTATGTATGGATGTAGTTTAAGGCCTGGTGTCGACTTATGTCACGTGACACTTCGTGATTTTTTCTCAATATTATAAAGAAAAAAAAATCGTTTTGCCTGATAAACCAAATCAAACAAAAAAAACATCCTACAGACTAATTATAAAGATAAACTAATTAAAACTAACTATAATAATAAACTAATTATAATAATAAAGATTCCATCTTTATGGAAGTCGTTCAAAAAACGCTTGAATGTGGCAAAAAATTTATAAATACACATATTTCATTTTGCTCTTAGACCTTCTTTAAGCCAAAAAAAAAATTTCAACGGTCTTACAAAAAATGTTGAATTTCTATTTTATATATTTTAAAATAATATTTTACTAAATTTCTTTCGATTTTTATGGGTAAATAACAGTTCAAAATAACTGCAATTTTTGTTTTGTAGCAAAACATTGGTTGTCCCCTAAAATGTATAAAAATGCCAAGTTTTTTAGTAGCGCTAAAAGCGTTTTATTAAATTCTCATATTACACGGAAGCCGGCAAAAAGCACTTCCGAAAAGTATCGGATCAATCCACAGAGCAGATACAACGAAGAGATGGCACGTTTTTTCATTGCAATGTGTTACTTGTAAATCCTGTAATAGGAATATGGGATACTGCATTGAGTGAAGTGGGCGCTCCAACCTCCTTACACTCGTATTTTTATACTCATACTCCTTGTATTTATAGTTTGACAATGACAAAACACTACGTAATACTACTATAATACGAACAATGAGGTGGGTTTTGGGCAATAATGTTAGGCACAATTCATCATTTAAAGTCACTTTGAATAGTCAATTAAAAAGAAGATCTCAGCGGTAGAGCGAAAGGCTTAATTTTAAATTACGGCGCTAGTCAATTAAAGCCACCTCTATTTTAATTGAACTCTGTGGTTTAATCAGCAAATTGCAAAATTCCGTCTCTTTTTCCCGCCTCCAGTGTGAAGGAGACAAAGAATGGAATGCGAGCTGGTTATTGATATGAAAGCTTGTTTTATCCAACTTATTGCAGATATTTGATAGGCAATGGGGTGGGAAGTGCTAGCGAAAGGCGTGGAAACTACTCGATGCGTTTAGTTTTAATGACAACAAGAAACATGAAATTGAACAACGAATTATTTACCATGAACATGAACAAAATTATTGAAGTGGAAATAAGTAGTTAGGAAACTGCCTGTACATTTACATGATTTTGTTATTTATTTATTTTTAGCCCAAGGGTGTTCCAAGATGCGTGTTTATTTAATTCAACTGGATGTGGCCTAAGCTGGTAATCGTGTTCAGTCAAATTTAGTCAAAACTACAATTACAATATTTAACTTAAGCATATAATTTACACACGTATAGTAAGTTATTTATTGGCATAAAAAGGGTAACGCAATGAACATATTTATTCTATACTTACTAAAACGCTAAAAACACATGTCATTTATGTTTATAAAAAAAAAAACTTAAAATATTAACTAAAAACTAGAACTAATCTAAAAGCCCGTTGGCAGAGGGAAAGGTGCCCAGAATGCTAGCAGCATTGCTCCGCTGAATGGCAAATATAATGGTAAATTTTGTTATATTACATTTTTAAGTAAAGAAAAAAATATTAGGACCAATTAGGATTCTGAAAGTGTTCTTTCAAATAACAAAACCATTTCAAATCGGATCTTAAATGTTTGACAAAGTTATGACTTATCTATGCTTACGAGGTAGCAAACTTTAAAAAAAATACAACCGTATTGAAAACCTCTCCTATTTTAAAATCGGTCAAGAATAACCTAACTTAACTGTAAGGTATCATTACTGTAACTTAGTTCGTATACACCGCCTTTACTAAATAACTTAGGTACAGAAGAGACATATTGACCGATGTACATAACACCTCACGCGCCAAACAAAGTCATCAAAATACACGCGAAAAGCAAAAATTGTTTCCCGCATTAGTTTAAATCTGGGGATTCAAAGCAATTCAAATTCCCGAAACAAAAACCGGCACTCGACTCCATTCACCCCAGTCCAACACCCGAGTACAAGAGCCACGCTCTGTATCTAATTACCAGTAAAGTAAATAAATCAAAGGGAAGTGGCGACCTTCTCGGCTCATGACTCATCTTCAGGGCATTGCCGTCCGCGGCTCACCTTTTGTGCATCAAGCTTGTGTAACGAAAACTAGTCTTAGCTCTCGGACTAAGTCGTAGAATAGGTCATAGTCAGTTTCTCTTGTAAAAAAGTAAGCCAATAAAATTTAAATTGTTGACGACCTTCCTAAATCAGCTGGTAGCGCTTCTGTCTTATAAGCAGAGGGTCCTGGGTTTGATTCCCGGCTGGTCAGTCAATGTCTATTTTGGATCTAGGCGAACACTTTAGACTAACTTCGCTATGGCTAAAGGTTTTCTTAAAGTACTTATATACCCAATTTCAGCAATCACTAAAATATTAATCGTTTTACAAAAATAATGTCACCGAAAAGAAAGTCTTCTTCATTACACAACCGAATAAAACCAAATGTCCGAACGCTATCTAGCGGTTGTATAACATATCATTTAATTATACGCTTTAATAGACAATTTAATAACATCTAATTTGAAAGAGACAAATGGAAAAGTTAATCGAACAGATTGTATATTTATTCACAGAGTTGATTTGCTTTTAAATTAGCATGTTTGATGTGGATTGTGTCGATTACGTTATGCTGTCGACTTGTGTTTGAACACTTTGAACGTTAAATAAATAACAAACAAATTCCTCAGATCAACCTAGAGGAAAAGGTGGAACACTGCGTTATTTCTCGCTGGAGCCACTTCTTTTTTAACTTGTGTGCGTGGTAATGTTGCCATGAAAAACATTTACAATTGCACAAAAACTAATATTAGTTCCCAAACTCTATGTTGGCCATTTTCGTTCCAAAACCTTAGTAGATTCAATTTTCTAAAAGTGCAAGTTTCAAAATTGACCTATATAAAAGCTGCACAGCTTTTAAAAAGAGCCTCAAAATGTTGTTCTGGCCACACTTTTTTATCGCACTATGTAAATTTATGACATAGTGAAAGATGGTCTGATGACATAGAAAAGACAGAAGATAGAAAAGACAGACAGAGACGGACCGAGCGGAGACATGGCATCTTCATACAAAACGAGAAGTGTGTCGTCCGCTCCTCGTCTTCTCATTTAAGTGTTGCATTGCATCGCGTCTCTTCTATACAAATTTTGTATGAAAAAAAAACCGGCCAAGTGCGTGTCGGACTCGCGCACCGAGGGTACCGTACAAACCTAATTAGTAAAAAATATTTTTAGTTAAAATTATTTTAAAAAAATTATAAAATGATGTTACCAAAAATGTATGCTTTTCGCAATATTACTTAATCTGTGCTATAAGAGGTTGCTTTGTACCAAATTTCAAGATTCTGAGTTCACGGGAAATACCGAAGTACCCTGTAGGTTGTGATTCCCTTGCTAGTGTCGAAACTTTGCAGCAAAAACGATAGTATCTTTTGATTGAAGTTTGATTTTTTCACAGCTCCAAGGGACAGTAGACCAGAGCATTTGATATGAATTTCAGCTTGATACCTCCAGGCGTTCCTGAGAAAAAGGGTCTTGACAGATAGACAGAAAACAAAGTGTTGCTATAAGTGTTTCGTATTTTTCTGTTCAGGTACGGAACCTTAAAAATACATTAAAGGGTGGCCGCGTCTGCATCCCGTCCTCGTCCTATGTTTTCCTGCCTAGCTTGCCAGTGAATATTGGTATTTGTTTGTATGTGTGTTTGTTATTGGTTTATAGACAGATATTTTAAAAACTACTTCTTTTTGTTTAGCTTTTATTAACTTCAATTATAAATAGGAAATAGTGTAGTAAAATCTTAGAATCCAATTTTACCCTACTTCTAAAATTGTCGTATCGAAATGAAACTTTGTTTGTAAATGTAATTCGGATGACAAAACTACAAATTAGTATTTCCGAGCTGATTTGGTGATGGAGCTAGGAGGTGGATAGCGTGTTTGTTTCGTTTTTTCAAACTACTTATATAATTATCATTTTATGAGATGGGAATTACTCACGTACGATTTAGTCGGTTATTCCGACTATAGACTATATTCCGCCTTGATAAAGAGCGCCGAATCCGGTTGAAACTATATAGTCGGAATAACCGACTAAATCGTAAGTGAGTAATTCCCGTCTCATAAAATGAATACAACGTATGTATGTGTGAATACGACGTCAGTTTCGATAATTATACTTTTATAACATTTATCCTTTTTTGTTGTATTTCCTCATATGTTGTTAAGCAGGATTATTAAACCGAAAACATTTAATTGTGGCTCTGTGGCTTGAAGACTTCGCTTAAAAGCTTTTGCCGAAGCTGAAACTCAGCTAAACTCGATAGATACTCAAAAACCACAACAATTTTCTGTGAAATCAAAATTCCTTAGAGGTACATGTTTTTCCCAAAATCGTACCTATTTCAAAGTTATTTTAGGATAATATACTATGGACCTATTAGTTTAACAACATAAAATCAAACGTATGATTCAACGAAGCTTATTCAATAGAGTAGAAATTACAAACCAACTTACAAAGTCGGTCAAATAAAATGACTAAAACTTTCCACTAACGCTTAGAAGTTTTGTTGGGAAAACACGATAGTGGCTCCCTCACTTCACTGAACAAATAAGTTGGTCTGTAGTTAGAAGCCCTTCTGCGTTGACAGAGGAAAGCTTAATGTAGCGGAAAATGGGAACTTTATCACTGGTTTTGGGATATCTGTGCTATTTTGGTGAATCTGCGTTATTTTGGGGACAAATTGGGGTTGCAAAGTAAATGTTGCGCTAGAGTAGAGTTGCTTGATTACCTATGTGATTCGAGGCCGACAAAGTTTAGCTAAAGATGGCACGGTTAATCTTGGGAGAGGTGACCGCAAATGGTATTTGAAACTTAGAGCTGATATGGGTTGATTGACAAAGGCCCGCGCTGGCTTAGTATATAACCTGTTTCGCTAAAATTTACTTAGTCTTTCCAAATTCTATAGTAATTATAATACAATTACAATAATTATATTTATTGACGATTTAATTTAGCAAAGAAGAAGGAAAAACTTTTAACAAAATGTTTTGTTTTCCCTGAGGTTGCAGACTATTCAATTTTTTTTTATTTTTTTTATGTAGAATAAATACGTCGGCGTTTGACCACCAACTCGCCTGATGTTAAGCGACGTTGTGGTCTAAGGTGGAACACGACGACCTATAAGGTACTTATTCACTCTAGCCTTGAAGTTTAGAGAGAAGAAGTACAAATTGTAAGCTAAAAATATTTAAGGCATTACAAGGATCAAGCCTAAAATCTGTAACAAAAACCTGTTAATTAATTAATTACAAACCTGTTCACTTAGCTACTATATCTACTATGGCTGCGCCCCGCGGTTTCACCCACCGGGTACCACAAGAACTGTTAATGCTGCCGGATGTTTTTTTTTAAATTCAGTTTTTGAATTTTTTTCAAAATGGTACTGCTATAATAAGGGGACAGACTCTGAGGTCTTCAGCTTACAGAGGGCTTACCGCGAGTTTTGATGGTTAACGAAAACTTTTTTCGTTTTCGTTTGGCTCCATACATTTAACCTAGTGCCTTAACGTTTCCGTCAGGGGCGCTTTATTAAAATGTATGGAGCCAAACAAAAACAAAAAAGTTTTCGCAATGATACTCATGTTAAGGGCCTGAGCCACTAATAATATTAGTTAGGATTAGATAGTTGATTGAATTCTCGGCCACGCGCTCGAAGAGTCAACACGTACTGAGGATGCCTCGTGTAGAGGCGAAACACGTGTCGACGAAGTGCTCGAAGAATTAGGGTTTTTTATTGCTTTTCTATTGTATATTTTTTTATTCTAATTAATTTTTGATCAAAAATTAGTGCTGTCAAGTTCTTTATTAAATTAGCTTCAACACCAAATTGTATAAAGTTTTCTAGTAAATTTCATTAAATTAATTCCAAGATAGAATAAAAAAATCATATTCCTTGACGTACTTAATGCGACGTTAGAGCGGAAATACACTAGAGATTGGTTCAAGAAACCGTTTTTAGTTAGGATTAGGGTTTCCGCTTTGGTAAACCCTAATACTAACTAGGTAATATTAGGTACTAGTGGTTCTGTGAAATGGTGGGTATAGTAGTAGGTCTAGTCTAAAATTCTGAATTTCGAATGCATTAAAGCATTATTTATGTTCACTCGTTTTCCCCTATAATTAATTGTTATTAATTGATAGTGATTTAATTAACTAAAAGTGTTAGATAACGTCGAAAGTGGCTTTTAATGGTTGCGACTCAATTTTGAGTGCAATTTATTTGGCATAAGAATTAATTGGACTTAGATAGTGATAATTAAAGAATTTCGCAATGTTTGAAAGAATTTGCATGTTAGTGATATAGAAGAAAACCGGGTGGCATGGATAGATAAAAAACCGACCAAAGTGCGAGTCGGGCTCGCGCAAGAAGGGTTCCGTACCATTATCTATAAATACGGCAAAAAATCATGTCTGTTGTATGGAAGCCTCCTTAAGTTTTTATATTTGTTGCTATAGCGGCAACAGGCAACAAATACATAATCTGTGAAAATTTCAACTGCCTACCTATCACGGTTCATAAGATACAGCCTGGTGACAGACGGACGGTCAGCGGAGTCTTAGTAATAGTTAGGGTCCCGTTTTACCGTTTGGGTATGGAACCCCCAAAATAAGGTTATTTTATATCATCATCAATATCATAGTCATGAAAAAAATATGTAGGCAGGTTCACTTGCTTCAAGTTAAAACTTTTTTGTTGTTTGATTTTCAAAATAAATATTACATCCCTCTTCCTCTCAGAAAAAGAAGAAATTACAAACGTATATACACAAACATTCACATTTAAATCATTCGTGTAATCGATCGAATTATTAGTTTGTATTCAGATGTTACAAGCTGCAACCCGTGGTTTCACCCGCGGTTAAAAAGCAGCCTATGTGCTATTTCAGACTATATAATCTATCTCTGCGCCAAATTTTATCCAAATCCATTCAGCCGTTCAAGCGTGCTTGAGTAACGTCCACCCATCCAAACTT
Source organism: Peribatodes rhomboidaria (assembly GCA_911728515.1). NCBI lineage: Eukaryota > Metazoa > Arthropoda > Insecta > Lepidoptera > Geometridae > Peribatodes > Peribatodes rhomboidaria. The sequence goes on from OU452184.1 coordinate 15,623,950, forward strand.
TCGTATTTACGATAATTATTATACGGTGTGATTTTTTGTTTAGGTTTTTTCTAACATCATTCCCCCCCATTTATGTAGAATGGACTATGTAAAGCGAGAGTGGAGTGTGTAGTGTGTGATTGACAGTTGAGTACTGGAGTGGTTATGGGTGGACAGATGGCAAACACGAGCGGGGTGACCGACCGAGGAGCACCGCTGTGAGGTGCGCGGTGACCATGATGGATCCCGATTTACAGATAAGCCTAGATCACGGTACCTACTTGAGAACTTTTTAGATTTATACATACATACATATCGTCACGCCTTTCCCTGGGCCTGGCGGAGGTGTATTACAACAGGCACCCTTCGCCAGACGATATTCAGTCCCAAATGTCACAGGGGGCGCGCCTGTCGCCATACACCGGGCTCCAGTCATGTAGCAGTTGACATTAAACATTTATATTTAGATTGATAAATAAATATTGTTCTCTCAAGCCAGAGGGAGCGGGTTCGATCCCTGCCGAAGGCACGCGCCAATTTGGTAATTATGAGAACATAATTGTATGTGCGTATTATATAATTTTATGTCATCTGCTACATAACTGGAGCCCGGTGTATGGCGACAGGCTCGCCCCCTGTCACATAAGTAACTAAATATCGTCCGGCGAAGTGTGGGTGTTGTAATACATCTCTACTAGCGCCGGTGCGGGGAAGGCGTGATGATCATGCTATGTAGAACTTTTAAACTAAAGGATAATAACGCTGCTCGCTGCAACAATGAAATTAGCCAAGAAAATGATTTTTTCCTGGCAATTTCTTTTTACTAGCGAATTACTTTGTAATTCTATTGCCTGGCTACTTATACAACGTGTTGCTTTGCATTCCCGCAATATTTGTAGAGGTAGTTATACTCTAGCAGAGCACGAATAAACTATGGGGAAACCTTGAGACCGAGAAAAAAAAAACAGTTTAGACAGTATTCCAATTATATTATAAATGCGAAAGTCTGTGTGTTTGTTAGTTTATTCACGCACTAACGGATGGATGGACTTGATAATTATAGAGGGAGCCGTTTTCCACCACGCTGGCTCAGTTCGGGTTAGATGTCATGTCTTTGCCGCGGAGTGCAGTAGAAAATAAGTCTGTTCAGCTTTTCACTGGAGGCCTACCATGACATCTTATTGCCATGATAGTTACGTTTTGTTTCCGACGCTGTGCGACCATGGACCTTATTGCGCGGCGATACGACTCGCGGTCGCTCAGCGTCGAAAACAAAACGTAACAATCATGCTATAAGATGTCATTGTAGGTCCCCTGGAACCATCCCAATTCCTTATCCGACCAATCACTGCTGATAATCCAATATACCCAGTAAATGATCAAGGTTTCTCTCAGATATATATAGATGTCAAAAAAAATGGCACTAGGTTACAAGATGTAAGTCACTTAAGTTTAAGCCTTGAAGTGTAAGCCTTGTTTCGCTGTCTGTCGCTCTGTGATTGCGTCGGTGTCACGACGCCTAAATGTGCGGTCACATGTGTTATGCTGTGCTGTTTGTGTGATAACATTTGCTAAAAACCGAAGGCGGGTCTGAGCAGTGGCGCACTTGTAGCGCCTCACTCAACTGCCGTTTCTGTACTTCTTCACTCTACAAAACTTCAAGGCTAGAGTGAATAAGTACCTTATAGGTCGTCGTGCTCCACCTTAGACCACAACGTCGCTTAACATCAGGCGAGTTGGTGATCAAACGACGACTTATTGTACATAAAAATAAAACATTTTAGCAAATGTCATCAACGTTATTGCGGAACGAAAAGGCTTAGATTAAAATGAAGTTAATACAATACAATACAATACAAAAACTCTTTATTGACACCAAATACAAATAAATCTAAACTAAACACTCAAAATAAAGGTGCAATGGGCGGTCTTATCGCTTAAGAGCGATCTCTTCCAGACAACCTTTGGATGGAATAAAAACATTATGATCAAGCATGCACGGTGGTGTGTGCTAAAGAAAAATAATAATAATTAAGGTTACATAAACTTACTAATTTGAGAATTATAATAAACTACATACTAATACCAACATAAATAATTACTAAATAGGTATACAAATAAACTACCCAGTCATAAACATACACAAGTACCTACATCAATAAATATACTAATACACATACTAATAAACATATATACATTGAAAACGAAATATTAAAAACGAAACGAGTCTACTTATAATGAGCCAGTTTGGAAAAGTAGAACACTTTGAGCTGCGTTTTAAAACTATGAAGAGATTGAGCACGTCTAATATTAACTGGGAGTGAGTTCCAGAGACGCACGGCTTCAGCAGTGAAGGACGATGCATAAAAGCCAGAACTATGCACCGGATTCATAAGCAGTCTGTTTTCTAACGACCTAAGAGAAAGGGAATGGGAGGAGTGCAAGTATTGAAAACGTTCTTTCAGATAATTGGGAGTGGCAGGGTTAAATAAAATAGTAAAGAGAAACGAGAGGATACGGCTATTCCGACGCATACGAATGGGAAGCCATTGAAGCTTAGAGCGGTATTCAGAGACGTGATCAAATTTTCGGAGACCGAAGATAAATCTAATGATGAAGTTAAGTGAAGGGTCAACTGGGGCAAATTTGTCTATGGGGTAATTGCGTCTTTCGAAAATTACTGACAAACCCTTCACAAATTAGGCATCTAACGCGACCTTGTACAGATTATCTTGCAGTGCGACTAAAGGTAGAAAAGATAGATAGAAAGAAAGATAGATAGATAGATAGATAGATAGATAGATAGATAGATAGATAAATAGATAAACACTTTTTTGTTCACACCAGAAATAACAAAAACAAAAGAAAAATCTTAAACTATAGTGTAACAACTGGCGGCCTTATCACTAAGAGCGATCTCTTCCAGGCAACCTTAGGATGGAGAGGATACTTATGAAAGAGTATGGGACATGGGTGTGCAAAAATTAACAAAAATAAGAGTGTTGATACACCTACTTAAACTATTTGAATTGTACTTACATAAACATACATGTCATAATAATATAATACACTAGAGTTTGCCCGCGGCTCTGCCCGCGTGGAATCTATTAAAACTCAAACCATACAATTTTACACTTCTAAAACAAACAGAAATGTACATATCTTTTAGCATTAACTTTAAGGAAGGACTAACTACCAAAACACGGGTTTCTTACACCCAGTTTGGTTGTTAGTGCCAACAAAAACAAAATGTACTTTTCGTAAATAAATAATTTTGAATAATTTTGAATATTGAATTGCATAACAATTAATTAAGTACCTATTATGTAACAGTTACCTACTAAATTATAAGTACAGTGATGTAAATAATAAAATGTTCAGCAAAAACATAAGTATTCTTGTTTATTGTTTTTCAAATGATACAAATACATCTAAGAAACGAATACGTACACAATATATAGGTAAATTTTAAAATATAATTAAGAAATTAAAATATATTGATAGCCTAGTTGGAGAAGGGCCGCCTCTCAAGCCAGAAGGAGCGGGTTCAAACCCAGCCGATGACACACACCAATGTGTTCATTGTGTGAACGTATGTGTGCATTGTAACTATGTCATCTGCTACATAAATTGAGCCCGGTGTATGGCGACAGGCTCGCCCCCTTATACATATGAGACTGAATGTCGTCCGGCAAAGTGTGGATGTTGTATTACACCTCTTCTAGCCCCTTCGAGGGAAAGGCGTGACGCTATGTTATGTCATGTTTATTTCACAATTATCGGTAGCTTACAATAACTACATCGAGAAGGTAGGTTTCCAAATGACACCTCAATATGCAAGCCACAAATTCGCTAAGTGTGCTGTATTTATTTGCCTTATCACGCACAAAGACGCAGACATAATGTGGTTAGGTGGTTAAAATATAATCTTCCTGTAAGATGATTAATTGGTTGATTTCTTCCATTTCAATTGCGAAAAGCCTGGTACAGTTACTTAGTCCTTCTTTTATTACCAAAATTTTTCAGTAACATAATAATTGCACCAACTTTCAAATAAAGGCATACCAGATGAATTAAAATTCAAAACAAACATCGAAATTGTTTTTTGTTTCTCTAAGCAGTGTTGCCACATCATATTTTCGAAAACGCAATCAGTGCTGTCTTCATTAATATACAGTTTAGCGAGAAAAGTACACTGTTTGATGAAACAAACATCTGTACAAAAAAAAAGTTATTGTTTTCTTAAGTAATTTAATATTCTCAAACTAATGTTTCAGCATCTTAAACCGATTATTCTACTTAAAATCTTATCTCTTTGCAAGACCGTGACTTCGACTTGACTCTGAATACAACACTTACATAACTTTGATTGTGACTATCAAAATACTTGACATGCCACTGGCTTAAATAAATCCACTAAGATGCGACTTTTTTTGTAAATTTGCATAACATTTGCCCATTTTGAGCCAGATAGAGCAATAACGTGCAACACTGACATAGACGTTCTAGACGGGTGCGTTCTATGCAAAGGATAGAACTAAACCTGTTTCTCCGTTGTTTTCTAACGGCTCCGTTGTTTCACTCGCCTTACGAAACGACTAAGTTGTTCTATAACTTTGCTTGAAAATATGTTTTTTTTCAGTTGTAATACAGTTTCAATTTATTCAATGTAATTTAATAATTTTTAGACTTATGTTTTGAGCAACCCGGCGATTCTATTTGCTCTCTAATATAATCTCTATTGGCTCGAAATTTGAACTTGCGATTTTGTCTTGCTTATTATACAAAAATTACACATCCAAAACCATAAATATTAAGTTTGTCGCTATTCCCGAGGTCAAGGAATCGAATTACATGCTAATTACCGAGAAACAGGTAGCCGCTTAGGAGAAACGTGCTATGGAAGTTTTGTAGAGCGCCATCTCGCTCCGTCTTGCGTTTTTATCTCGTTCTGGTTTTTCACTTTTATTATATAGATACTAATACTTAAAATACCTATAGATAATAAAATATACTAAAAGATGTAATTTTTGTGAAGGGTTTGTCAGTAATTCTCGAAAGACGCATTTGCCCCAGTTGACCCTACATGTATTTGAATAGAACGCTAAGAGTCGATGTCGGTGCCACTATAGAGGCCTGATTTTTTGTGAGGCACGACATCTATGTAACGATGTATAGATAGATAAACTCTTTATTGTTCACACCACAGATAACAAAACAACAAGAGAAAAATAATGATAAAACTTATTAAATAGTGTAACAACTGGCGGCCTTATCACTAAAAGGTAAGGTAGGTAATAGGTATGTTAAGAAGGATCAAGGCGTTGTGATGTCAACATTATTTTTAAATTTTTTCACCAGATCATGGTCCCCCACGATCTCCCTATTGACGCGCGTGCGCACGCCCTCATTGTATGCTAATGCCACTAGACACGATGTCCAGGAAGCGAGCTATGATACGCCAGGATCTGTCGCTTGAATAACGCATAAGTTTCGACGATCGCCTCTGATAACGATAATAAACTACTTAGTGAGGATTTTACGAACTGGCAAAACTAAAAGTATTTTTTTTTTAATGTAGAATATGTCGACGTTTGACCACCAACTCGCCTGATGTTGAGCGACGTTGTGGTCTAAGATGGAGCACGACGACCTACAAGGTACTTGTTCGCTCTAGCCTTGAAGTTTACTAGAGTGAAGAAGTACAAAGACGGCAGTTGAGTGAGGCGCTACAAGTGCGCTACTGCTCAGACCCGTCTTCCGAACGGTTACACCGGACTACATCCCGAAACACGGCTAGGTCATTTCACGGCATGGCTTGGTCCGGTGGGTGGTAACTAGCCACGGCCGAAGCCTTCCACCAGAGTTTGCTACCCGGTTAGCACTACCCGGAGACCACGTGTAGGGAAACAGAATAGAGTACACTCCTACGGACGTGGGTAGCTCAGCCCCCTAAAACAAAGTAAGTAAATAAGTAAGTAGAAATTAAACGAATAACATTATTAAAAGAAAAACAAAAACCTGGCTGCAGAATGTTGTATCCTATGTCACTTCCAATATCATGACGATTCAAATGACACCTCACATGTCAAACATCATCAACTGTTTAGGCTGTAGAGCGTGCAAAAGATATCTCATTCATACATACAAACATAAAAACACTCAAATATAGCCCTCAAAATATAGCCCTCTTTCTTGCGCAGTCGAGTAAAAATATATATAACCATAGTTTGCTGTCCACGCTGCCTGCCTTGCTAACATTGTTTGTAAGGTATTTGTTTAACAGTTGCCATAAAAAGCAATTTCATACCCCTGACATTACGGAAATTTAATTGAACGACTAATATAAACATTTAACCAATCGCCCGTCTAGATACAGAGCTCGCAACCATCCTGGCACACTACACTCTCATAAAAACGTCCGTCCGTGCGTCCGACCACCAACGGAGCACGCTATGAATGCATCGCAAACGCATCTGTCTCCAGATTGAATCCTAAACGGGAGACAATGACACTGACGTATCGAGGATTGAAAATGAGATTGTCCTTGAGTAGGAAGGTGCTAGGCTAAGTACTAGGCATGTATTTGCACTATAAATTAACTAACTTAGACTTAGACTAGCATAAGATACGGAGTTACATTTTTAAACGCAAGGTTAATTAACCCAAAGTCAAGTATAAGTGTAAGTCAAGGTTAACTTCACACTCGTGGTGGCGACTTGTCAATTTAATCACCGATTGGCAGTTAACTCCCGAGTTAACAAGTAACATTAGATAACCTAAAAACCTATACCTTAAGTAACTAATAACACTTCCACTATCAAGACGATTCAAATGACACCTCACATGTCGAAATACATCAAGCTGTTTAGGGTGTAGGGCGTGCCAAAGAAACCTCAAACATACATACCCACTTACATACACACATACATACTTACACTCGAAAAACATAACCCTCCTTCTTGCGCAGTCGGGTAAAAAACCCCGACACCGATTTTCATCAAACTTAACTAAGAAATCTCGACTAATTTACCTTTATAAACAAAAAAAAAAACAATTCAACCGTTCAGGAGCTACGATGCCAGAGACAGCCACACACACCACACACGCACACAAACGCACACACACACACAAGACGTCAAATACAGCTAAAATACCATGTATGTCATCTGCTGCATGACTGGAGCCCCGGTGTATGGCGACAGGCTCTTTCCTGTCACATTTGGGACTGAATATCGTCCGGCGAAATTTGGGTGTTGTATCACACCTCTGCCAGCCCCTCGGGGGAAAGGCGTGACGATATGTTATAATACCTACCCACTCAAGCGTCCATGGCCTAATTAAGGTATTCATATTCATTTAAATTCACATTCATTTTATTCATAAAATGTAATTTTAGGTACATGTCAATTTAAATAATAACACAATCAATGGATAATAAAATAATACAGCAAAAAAGTCAAATTAAAAAATTACACAACACAGGAACACACAATTAAAGTAAAAATATTAAGAATTTAAATTATTAATAAAATCACATGTCCGAGTTTATACGAATTCATGAAAATCATAAAAAGCTTGCTCAATGGGTCATTTTTTAAGTCTTATTTTAAAAGATTGCAAGCTAATAGCTGCAGTAACATCGTCTGGCAGGTTGTTGTAGACAGTCGGGGCCATGACATGCGTCAACTTAGAGGACTTCACGAGGGACCGTGGGATGGAAAGTAGCTCATGCCAGCTGCGCGTGTCGCGTCCATGCCTCGTTCCTCGGTTTTCGTACGTTCCGTGCTTTATCCTGGCGTACACTGCCACTTGATAAATCAATATGGCAGACAACGTCAGGATTCCTAGTTCAACGAAATATGGACGAGCTGGTGTGTTCCAGGGTACTTTGGCGATGCAACGCACCGCACGCTTTTGCATGCGTGCTCGCTCCCAATCTGCAGCTCTGGCCCATATTTCGGCGCCGTATTGCAACTGAGAGTGCACAGTTGCAAAGTAGCACGCCCGTGCTACCTCTCCCGGCACTACTCTCGCTACCCTATATACTCAGTGCGAAGCAGGCGCTTCCCAACTTTCCGCAGATCTTGTCCACGTGTTGGTCCCACTTTAATCCCCGGTCCAGCTCAAACTCTTTACTATTTGGGTCACAAATAAAACTAGAAGACGTAGCTAGTAAATCGTTACGTATAGTGATAAGTACCATCTATAGGTTTTTAATACCTATCAGCTTAGTTTTAACCAAATTCTATCCATAATTGAAATTCAATTCCCTAGCCTATTCAGAAGCGCCTTGTTAAATTACAAAAGCAAGTGCCTAAACCTGATTGCTATTTAAGATTTGGATCGGAAAGGCGTTGAACAGTAGATCTAGCAAAGCTATCATTGAAAATACGTCGTACATTCCAAATATGTAAATATAAAATTTTACGAAACATCGCATTGTATTCCAAGATTGACTCTCCTGTACTATGACGCCATCAAGCGTAAATGAAAATTGCATTCTTCAATACGGTTTTTAACCTCCGACGCAAAAACGACAGGGTGTTATAAGTTTGACGTGTCTGTGTATGTGTGTCTGTCTGTGGCATCGTAGCTTCCGTACGGATGAACCGATTCTGATTTTGTTTTTTTTTTTTTGAAAGGTGAATTGGGAGTGTTCATTGATTGATAAGATCGATAAAAAGTGCAACATTAGGGCCAAAAGAGTAAGGGAATAATAATAATAATAATAACGAGGTAACCGCCATGTGGGATGTTGACTCGACGATCATTGTCCCGATAGTCGTCACGGTGAACGGTCTCATAGCGAAGAGCCTCGACCAACATCTCAAGAGGCTCTCGTTAGACGGTTGGATCAAGGGTCAGATACAAAAGGCAGTGATCCTAGACACGTGCCGTATTGTCAGGAGGTTCCTCACTCTGAAGCCCTAAGCACCGGTAGCTTGGGCCTCGCCCCGCTGCCGGCGGCACCCTAGTTTTTAAGTTTTTTATAGTATTTGTTTTTCATATTCATTTATTGTAAAAAACTTAGAAATTAAAAAGGCAAATAAATATCTGGGAATAATAATAATAATAATAATTTATTGAACAAAATATACAGTGCTTACAGATAAAAGTTAGTAACTGATTCTTATTGACTAATATTAGTAGATACATCTGGATAAGCTATGAACCCTGAGTCTCACGCTAGGGGAGTCCTGTGTTGTGAAACTCAGTGGCCTTCCATTATGAATGAATAAATAGGGAATGCAAAGCAATCTTAAATAAATATTTATGCAAACTCACACATGATGAAACTGAGCATTCCCTGAAAATTGTCACCTAAGTCTAGCACCCTTTTATCCCTTTTGCTCATTTGTATGGGAATTCTACAAAAGACGCACTTGATACATACTTACACCTACACTATTCACCGCAGACTCATACTTCACTTCACTCAACATTCAATTTCTCACACCTCACACACGCGCTGTTACGACTGTTTGCAACTTTGCTTACCGTATAATAAATTATTAATTATTCGTTTAAATATAATTCTTCACTTGTTAATTCTATAAAATCATTTTCACTAATTGCTCTATGTACCATTTCCGCACCATATCTAGTTATTCACTTATCATTAAACGCAGCCGTCGAGACACCTGCGATACAGGTTCGCCTAGTGCAGTACTCTCAAGCACTCTGCTGACCTTATAAACATTTTTTTAATTTAGTTCGTTTTTATTTATTTATAAGTTTAGTTTTTAAGGTTCAATGTAATATTTTTGCTAAAATAAACTATTTCTATTTCATTGCTATTTAATATAAATTGGAGTTGATGAAAATCGGTGTCGGGGATTTTTTTAATTTTTTAGCTTACTAATGTCTATGGAATCATATAAGTAACGTACCCATACGTACGTTACCTACTACATCGTTTTGCACAGGCTAAGCAAAGGTTAGTGACTTCTCCTAAATTCTACTATTGACCCGAACTAAAACCAGTATGACCAAGTATGACCTCAATAATGTTGATCGTGCTCAACAAAGGGTTGTGACAAGCACACGTAGAAACAAAGGTATTAATATGACCTTAATTATTATTAGTAACCCTGTATACTACTAAGAATCCCCGAACCGCGCGAGCATCAGTATAACAACTAATTGGTACGTAGAATACAATACCCAATTAGTGGTATAAGGGACAGATACAATTCGATCGATCTATCTTCACAAATGAGCGGAAAAGCATTAGTATTATTATTAGTACAGTATTTACTAGTATACCTTGCATATCTCCAAAACGTCTCCTCCAATTTCACTCATTTTCGAACTTAAACATTGTATTGGCATGAACTACTTGCCTGCAAAATTTCATAAAGACTGGATCAACGGTACTTAAGTTATCGTGGAACAAACCAATACCAACATGCCCAGTAGACTCTGAGACCTCGCTTCGCTCGGTCAAACAATTCATGTCCGCCTAAAAAAAATCATAAATTTGACTATGTTCATCATCCCTCATCTTAATAGTTCATGATGGTAGTTGTCCTAATCAGTAGCTTGCCCCAAACTTAATTGAAGAACATATATATTTTTGACACATAATTATGCGCATAAAAATCATGCTGGGAAGTTGGATGCTCAAAAATCTTCCACATTGCTACCAAACAAGTACGCTTCTCCAAAGGCGGATCGCCTATATAAGAATGTTTGTTGTTTAGGAGCTGAAAGCACACCCTCTACCACCAGCGCGCAACATGCTCAAAAATCAAACAACCTGTTTTGAGCAAACTAAATATGAGTGCGCTTATGAATAGGAATAGATCGACACACTCGATAGCTCAAGTGATAAGCCATTCAAAGCGCGGGTCAAACCGCATGCAGCCCAACACAGCGCAGTGGACCGGAGTTTATGAGTTGTAATGTACGAAATATAAATTCAAATTCAAAATGTTTTAATGCAGAAACAAGGGTTGGAATAGATTATAATTTAACAATGTTTGATCTCACCGTGCTCTAGCACCAGGGCATCCATTTTTATAAATTGGTTATCATTAAGTATGCATATTGCATTATATTATTACATTCATTCAATGTCATAGTAAAAAAATAAAATATTATTACATCATTTCAACCTGTCATTTAGGAATTCATTGACGGAATAATAAGTTTTGTCAATTAATAAATTCTTATGCCTAAATTTTAAAATGTCAATATTATTTATTTCTTTCATATTTTGCGGTAGTTTATTGTAGATAGTACATCTCATAATAAATGTGCTGTCACTGTATAATGAGAAATGACACACTAAACTGCGCAGCGCTGTTGAACATCGTGCGCTTGGTGGTTTTCCCATAATATTCCACTAGCTGCGACCCGTGCTGCCCCCGATAATTAAAAAGGCGCATCTAACACTTTTTCCGTTTTTGAGCTACATATATTGCCGGAATCAGGGAAAAAAGACGCATCTACCTATATTTTTAATATTTTTCTACCTCACTCCAGTGCGATTTTAGCACAACAAAATAAGCAGCTTCTGCATACATTTTTACCACCATTTGAAGATAAAAAGACGAATTTAGCTAAAACTTAGTTAAAGAGTCGCATTTATGTAGACATGCCCATAAGCCTTGTATATTTTATTTGAGTTCGGTAATTTAAAAGACGCATATTTGACGCTATTTTTTAAAGGAAATGAATAAGGCGCAAGTAACCATTTGCGCCTAACGCACTAATTGGAAACTGTTTTGACACTAAAAAAAAAGTCTTCATCTGCCCTCTTGCGGCCTTTCTACTTCGTAAAGTATGTTATTGCCCAGGCGCATTTGTCATATACGTCTTAATACCTTATGTTGCGAAAGAACAGTACCGATGGTACTTAATTAAAAAGGCGCAAGTAAGTAGAAACGTCCTTTTCACTTATTACTTTGAATCCTGCGGGGGGTGCGCGGGGTTTGTGTGTGTCAGTTGCGCCCGAGTTACAGTGGGAGTGAGGGCAAGTCGCCCGGATGCTCGTGTTTTTTTTTTGCAACACTGCGGCTTGAAAACTGCACCGCACAAAATAAGAACTGGGCACTTTTCCTCATCTATTGTTTCTTCTTAACTCCAGAGAAGTTAATTTGGAAACTCTGACTCTAAAATATTTGGAGGTGGGACATACGAACATATCAGCAGAGTTTCATCACCAAGTAGAGCTCTCACTTAAAAGAGAAGAAAAGAATACTTATGCATTATGACTTCGAAAGCTTTCATCGCGCCGTCTATGAAACACATCGTAATATCACTATATAAAACTTTGCTCTTCACATAAAAACTTCACAATACGATACCATGAGTCTACCTGAAAAACATGTGCGAAGTCACTTTTCAAAGAGGACTTAATACGACAACGCTCAAAACTGATTTTGATGGAACGCTTAAAGTACTGGACTTCATAAGAATGAAAAACATGAAAACCGGCTTTGTTATCAAAACCCAATAAAGATTGATCAATCTAAAATAGTTAATCAGTTACTTTCTCTAATGCCAGAGAATCGAAAGGAGTTTTGATACAATAAAAATATGCTATGTAATGATAACTCAGTTGATTTGATTTGACTGCCTCGGTGGCTCAGTTGGTAGTGAACCTGCCTTCTGAGCTTGGGGGCGTGGGTTCGATTCCCACCTAGGGCAGACATTTATGTGATGAACATTTGTGTTTGTTCTATGTCTGGGTGTTAATATCTATCTAAGTATGTATATCAGTCTCTGGCAGCCATAGTACAAGCTTTGCTTAGTTTGGGGTCAGGCGACCGTGTGTAGAAGTGTGTAGAAGTGTCCCGAACGAATATTAAGATTAAGGTGACAAAAAGACATTAATTAAAAAAAAAAGGTTACAACTCTTTATTTCGTTGGTGTTTAATAATAACTTTTTTTATACTTCGTAAGTTATGCTCTCTATTTAAGACTTTTGATACTGATGGTTAAACAATACTTGTTAGTTACTAAAAAAAGTATTTCTTGTACCTAGTTTTAAGATTTGTACAAAGGTTAATAATTTTCTGTGACCTAACCCTAAACGGTAGATTGTAAGAGATAAAATATCTAGCTGTTATGTGTTTGCTGACTGATGTTTTTTTTGCTTTTATTACTTATCTATTATATTAATGATTAGTACTGAGTTGAGATAATAATATTCTTTATTTATTTTATTATTTTAGCCACTAACGAAAGTCAAGAAACTATGTTGTTTCTGTAGAGGCTATTCAGACACTTAATTAAACCACTTATAATAGAAATATTACTAGTAGTCGATAGCAATTTTTTTAAAGATTTGAAGAATGAATAAAGCATTTCTATAAAAGTATGTGGCAATAAATAGTACAGGACTGTAATTAAGACTGTTTAAGCCAACTTTGTTTGTGTTGTATTATTTCTAGTAACGTAAGTTCAAAGTTTAATATTGTAGATAATTTTATCCTGCACTTAATTAATTTACAAGTAGGATCAAGTGATTTTTGAGTGAAACTCGTTATTATAATAATTTGACATTTAATTTGTTTTTTTTTTGCCATAGATAAGCATTTTTCTCTAATAAATACTTGACTCTGGCGATAGTATATCCTTTTTGATAAAGAGAAAACTAGAGTACCTACATAACAGCAGCAAAACACATTTACTGTAATTTTTTGGCTATAGCCTCAGATGAAAGGATTAATTAGATAGCTGTATATACTTTTTATCTTAACCAAGGATTTTCTACATAGTTTTGAATACTTATGCAAAAAGGCGGATATCACCAAATGCGCCCTTTTAAAAATAAATGTAAGTTTATGGATATGATATAATACTTAAATAGGGCGCATCTGGCTATTTACGTCTATTTAATTAATGACCTATTATTTTTTCCCAATTTTTATACTAAGATGAAACAGTTTTTTGTTATTTTGAGTTAAATAATTTAAAAATATTCATATTTTTATTAACGGCATTTAAAGATTATTATCGTGGCCATTATTTCCAATTTTTAAAATTTAATTATTTTAATTTACCCAAAGACAGCTAAAGATTTCCCGCTTGATTTACTAAAACATTTTTTTCTCCGTTTTGTCTTGTTGGTACATGCGTCTTTTTAATTATCGGGGGCAGCGTGGTTTCACCCACGGTCCCACAGGAACCGTTGATTTTTCCGGGATAAAAAGTACCCTATGTCCTTTTCTGTATCCTAAACAACATGTATGCAAAATTTTAAGACGATCGGTTGAGTAGTTCAGACGTGAAAGCGTTACAAAGAAACAAAGAAAATGAACAAAGACTCACTTTTTCATTTTATATGTAGTACCTTTGGTTTTAGTCTAACCTCAAAGCAAACACTCATTGACTTCGTGTTACTTAACAACGCCCTCTGCTGTTGTGTCGTATTTTTCTTCCAAGTTTATGTTTAAGTTGATTATCGATAAAACACGAATAAAATGACATTTTCTAAAAATGATTCCTAGCTAGATCGATTTATCGCCCCCGAAACCCCCTATATACTAAATTGTATGAAAATCGTTGGAGCCGATTCCGAGATTCCAATTATATTTATATATAAATACAAGAATTGCTCATTTAAAGATATAAGATACATTACAACGTCCGAAGCTGCGCTGCGCTGTGCTGTGCTCTGTTGCGCTGCATTCGGTTTACGTGCAAGCAGGTATGCTTTATTTTCCAAAAATAGGACCGCATTTAAAAATATGCGTTTATGGGCCACTCTCAGATGTATTAGGTAACTTCAACCTAAACAAATGAGAACTCTCTACTTTCATGAAGTCCGTGAAACCATGAAGCATTAAAGGTTATTTTCGAGCACTCGTGCGTAAAATAAAAATAAGATCGTTCCTATTACACTGGCCCGCCTGGCACCAGTCCAAGCCTACCACTTGATATCGGCTTGATAACGATAGTCGGTCTGACGAACCCTTCAGACTACATTAGCAATCGCTTCAAACGCTCCGTAATGTTGACTGGAGATGTTATTTTAAAGACTGCTGTTGAATATAATGTTTAGAGCATGAAAAAATTACAGAATTGAGAACCTCCTGCTCTTTGAAGTCAATTAAAAATAAGTTTAGCTTTAAACGAACGTCAATTATTAAAACTTTGAAAAAGCCTTCAAGCATTACATTTATTAATCTTTAAATTTCCAGTTGAAATTTGCAGAAGCGAATGCGTAAGACATGACGTGTAGCCACGATGTGGTCAGTCATCGAATCGCTGAATCCACCCCATGATAAAAGTCATGCAGTTTACACAAAGCAATCACCATAATGGGATGGGATTTTATATTGATGACGAAGTCTCTGGCAATTAACTGAAGAAAAGCTGGTGAAAAGTACTCGTAACCGATTCTTGACTAAAAAGAGTCATGGAAGTAGAAGGAACGAAAGATAAATTCCAGATTTCTAACGAGTGGAGAACTAACTCTACTAACTAACTAACTAACTCCACGGGAAAGAGGCCTGAGTAAATAATATTACTAGCTACGCCCTGCGGGTTTACCCGCGGTTAAAAAGTAGCCTATGTATCAATCCAGGGTATTAGCTACTTCCATACCAAATTTCATCAATATCCATCCATCCGTTTGAGCGTGAACAAGTTACAAACATACACACTTACACACTCACAAACTTCCGCCTTTATAATATTAGTGTGAAGTGTGGTGTGACTAGCTGCGCCGCACCTTCACCTGTGGTTAACAAGTATCCTATGTGCTATTCCATATTCTATCTGTGTCCCAAATTTCATCCGGATCCGCTCAGCCGTAACGTTTAAGTAATAACTATCTAAGTATGCATTCTCTGGCATCATCGAAAAGACCACGATCACTAAAGACACCAGGGGGGCTATTCCTGCGCGTGAGATGAGATGTGATTTTATCTTGGTCACTCTCACACCTATGACGTTTCAAACGAAAGCAACAAGGACGAAAAAGAGTGAGATGAAAATCTTAAATCTCCGAATAGGGCTATAGCACGCCTACCTTGCGCGCGCGACGTAATTCTCCTTGTCATTTTTTGTCATGCGAGAACGAGACAAAGCTATGTGTAAACATACGTCGGTCTCGATAAAAAGAGTCGAGACACCGTTGTCGCGTCGCGCATGCTTGGCCTAGACACACAAGACGACTTTCGAGAGTGCCTTACTCAGAAGCTCAAGCGCATAGCGTAGTATGACGAGCCTCCTCCCCGTTTGTTTGTTTATGTTTAAAGAGTGGGAGCATCAAAAGCTTGCGCATTCGTCGGGCGATATGAATGAAAGGTCAAGGCGAAACGTCATGTTCAGCATAAAGTGGGAGGAAATAAACTTCACCTAATAACTATAGAATAACAGAAAATAAATACATTTGACTGGACGGAAAGAAGTGGAAAATATTTTGGAAACCTTTACGTCGCAGTGGGACATATCGTCACGCCTTTCCCCCAGGGGGCTGGTAGAGGTGTAATACAACACCCACACTTCGCCGGACGATATTCAGTCCCAAAGTGACAGGGGCTAGCCTGTCGCCATATATCGGGCTCCACTCATGTAGAAGATGACATACATTAAGAGCTTCTGACGCGACCCGATGGGTCTAAATTTCCATCTAAAATGGATGCCGTCAATGCTGTGAACGATCACTTTACGGGCGCGGCGGCGGCGTGCGGCGCGCCTGCCGCTGACGTCAACGCCGCGATGCGCGCGCTACGTGCAGCGCGCCCGGCAGCCGACCGCTCGCTGAGGTTAAAGCCGTTCACACCTCTCGAAGTCTTTCGTATAATATCGTTTGGGGTTGCCCGGAAAAGAACCAAGGATCTATACGATATTTCAATGTCACTGCTTCATGCTGCGGTGGAACCGTTATCGCCCATTTTATCATGCCTGTTTAATAAATGCTGCAAAGAAGGAAGATACCCCCCCGCTTTAAAGCAAGTAAAAGTGTCTCCTTTGTATAAGGGGAAGGGGAAACATGGGGAGATAAACAATTATAGGCCTGTGTCAATTATTCCAGGATTAGCCAAAATATTTGAATATGGTTTAAGTGATCGGCTGACAAAATACCTGGCAGAGTGTCAGTCATTAAGTGATAGGCAGTACGCATACCGCAGGGGTAGGTCTACTACTATGCTGGCTAGGGAATTGGTCCGACGGATACTCGAAGCTCGTGAGGACCGGAAGCAGGTAGCGGTGGTTTTCTGTGACCTATCTAAAGCCTTTGACGTAGCCGATCACGAGGTCTTGGCAGCGAAGATGGGACACTATGGCATAGAAAACTCTGCACTAAAACTGCTCACCGATTTCATGTCAGGCCGAAGTCAGGTTGTTGTAGGGGATGGAGGTAGAGTGAGGTCGCAGTCACAAGGGACGGCTATCGGAGTAGCACAAGGATCTTCGCTCTCGAACATCATGTTTTCCCTTCTCCTCAACGACCTGCCGGAGAACATAGCGGGTGGACATGTCCTTATGTATGCGGACGATGTGGCCGTCGTTGTCACTGCGACTACTGTAGACGAGCTAGAGCAGCAGCTTAACAAAGTCACAGATAGTCTTCATGTTTGGTTCAGGGCTAACGGACTTCTACTTAACACCAGCAAAACTCAGTTTGTCCATTTCAACTTAGCCGGCCGCTCCTACAGACCTCTTAGAGTGGGAATCGGCAGCGTTGAGATGGTACAAGTACAATCTACCACGTTCCTGGGCTTCCAGCTGGATAGTGCTTTAACCTGGGAGGAACACATAGACAAGCTGTGTGGGAAGATAGGTGGCGCTTGTTTCGCACTGTGGCGCGTGTCTGAAATCTTGCCGTACCACATGGTCCGGCAATGCTATTTCGCCTCAGTGCACTCGATACTTCAATACGGCATCGAGCTTTGGGGGCGCGCCGCCGATTGGGAGCGCGCCTTCAAAATGCAAAAACGAGCCGTACGAGCAATAGTACGAGTGTCACAGGATACGTCTGCGATGTCGTATTTCCGGTCCATGAGGATACTTACAGTACCGAGCTTGGTGTGCCTCCAGGCGGCATTGTACGCTTGGGACCACCTCGAGGAGTACTCGCGGCTAGGAGACACGCGCACGTGCGTCGCGCCGCGCCACCCGGACCGACTGTGCACAGTCCCACGCCGGCTCGCCAAGACGGCTAAGCTGGTGCACATCTCCGCTACGGAAGTGTATAACCGACTGCCGCGAGAAATTAGGGATGCACCTTCTAGGGGTTCTTTTAAACACAAAGTTAAGATTTGGTTGATCGAGCAGGCATTCTATAAGTTCAGCGATATGACCAAAATCAAAATTATTTAATGTTGTGTTGTCCTAATTTATTACTTATATCTACTAATTTATTTTTAATTGAAAATCTTTATTTTGAAATTTTTATTTGTACTAATTGCAATAATTCTAATGAATGATTACGAATTGTAATTTTTTTTTGACATTTTGACTTGTAACATTTTATTATTAATAAATGACTATGACTATGACTATGACTATGTTCACACAATGAACGAATTGGTGCGTGCCGTTGGCTGAGGTTGATCCCGCTCCCTCTGTTTTGAGAGGCGGGCCTTCTTCAACTAGGCTATCATCGCGTCGCAGTGAGACTGACTAGGTTAATTAACTAAAATAGAGAAGTAAAAAACCAAAGATTAAATAAAATGACTTCCCGGCATCCGAATTGGTTTTATAAACAAGTTTTAGACTTTTATTGATATTTTGATACCACTAGACGGATTTTGATAAAATGTGTATGTGACCACCTCTGAAGTATGATCTACCAAACAAACAAAAATCATCAAAATCGATTAGTATTATTAAATACAAATAAATCGATAATTGACATAATGATAGCCTAACATACATATAAAAAAACAGTCGAACTGAGAACCTCCTCCTTTTTTGAAGTCGGTTAAAAAGGACGTGAGTTTCGTGACAATACAGGGTTATTTGTACCTAATCAAAAACCTCTTAAGGGTTCATTGTACTCATCAGTACGAACTACTTTTACTATAAAGCCAATCCTGTAATCGCGAAAAAAAAATAGCTGTTCCATACAAAAAGTTCAATCACCTGAGACAGAATGTATGGAACAGCTGATTTTTTTTTTCGCGATTTCGGAGTTCGCCCAATAGTAAAAGTTGATCATATTGATGAGTACAATGAACCCTTAAGAGGTTTCTGGTAAGTTACAAATATGTAACCATGTATATATTTTCAGTCACCTAAGTAAAAATATGTAAAACAAAACCTAATCCTATCCTATTTCTAATCCTAACTGAAATATTTATTTGTATATAACTTAAAATAAAACAGAAAATTAAATAAAACTTAAACTATTAACTAAAAACTAGAACTTAAAAAAGCTAAATAAATCACACAAATTTAAATTAAACGACTATTAGTGGAAGGAAAGGTCCCCAGAATGCTAGCGGCATTGCCATGTTGAATGGCAACGCTCAGCTTCTGTGCGAAGTAAAAGCCAGCATTCTGGACACCCGACGCCTCCACCAATCGCCTGGCCAAGTCATGAAAAAGCCCCAAAGCGGCCGGCCCCCACGGACCCAGCCTCTCTACCCCAAACGGAGCAAACATGTACACCCGGTCAAGATGTGCATACTTGCGCCGTTTGAGGTTTTAGGCTTGAGCAGCGGCAGCGCCGGCCTGAACCGATGTTCCAGGAAGGTGAGACGGCGCCATTGTGTCTACGCAATAACTAATATTAAGCAAGCGAAAGAGAGTTTGTTTGTGTGTTTGTTTGTTATGTCACGCTCTAACTACTAAACCGATCATAATGAAGTTCTGCATTCACGTTGTCAGAGGCAAAGGACAATTTTTCGTCTTGAAAAAATAACGGTTCCTAAATGAACTCTATTATTAATGACACTGAACATTGACAGCAAAGTCAAAAGTCAAAGTCAAAATGTTTTTATTCAATTTAGGTATCAAATATACACTTATGAACGTCAAAGTTATTTAAATAGACTCGACCGCCTTGTTCGGATAAAGAGCCTCTACTCAGAAGAACAGGCAAGAAACTGAGAGGCATTTTTTTCAAATAATAAATAAATTACAGTCTCACAAATTTTGGCTTACAACCTTCGTTGGTTTGATAGACCTATAGCTGTCATTTGGTCTGTCAAACACCAGATGTAATTTGGTCTATATTCGCATCTCATGGTAAAATACTCTGCCAGGTACAGCGTTCCAAGTCAAAATGATCACGTGGCCTATTGCCTACGTGACCACCGTGATGACGTTGCAGTGACGTCAATCGATGCTTAAGCAAGATCGAAATAAGTAATTTACAACAAGTTCAAAAGAGATGGATGACGATAACGTCTCTACGTGTTTGCTGAATGCATACAGCTTTATTCTCGATTTCTGGAGCTGGGTGCTCATTTCAGAAATCAGAATTTACTCCTATTATTCCTATTTTTGTATATTCCATAGCATCTCCGACACAGGGAATCCTATCGAGGAGCTACGAGTTTGCTCAGCGAAGCGATAGTTATTATTTATAACTGGCTGCGCCTCGCAGGTTCACCCGCGCTCGGCGGTCCTGTAGAAACCGTTTGAACCGAAAAAAAAGAATTCCGCGACGCTCTGAATTTTCCATACAAACGCACTTGTCAAAATTCTTGAAAACCATTTGTCAGATTATAATGAAATTTGGCATGTACAATTTAATGAACTACTCGCATTTCTTCACCCCTATGTGTTCTTGGTTTTTTTAATAAACGTCCTTAAGATAAAATAGAGCTATGAAAAATATCCGCATTTGTTAGGAGTCACTTTTGACTGATTTATTCAATAGATAGACAGAGCAAATCAAAAATTCCTTAAAACATAGGGATGTTGTGTACATCGTCAGCTTTTAAATTAATCCACAATCCAACGTAAATTTTTCAGTTATTAAGGATTATTACAGAAGTGCAAAAACCATTTTTTTTAAATGAGACTGCACTTTGTCATTCTGCACATATCTTTATAGGCTCGTCAGTACCTTTATTTGCTCTCTTCGCTCTTCATCTCCTTCTAGACGTCATGGCTATATAAAACCTTTAGCCAATACGAATTCAGTCTAAAGTGATCGTCGGACCCTTAAGTTTCTCGGAATAAAAATGAACCCTATGTTCTTTTCTGTACCCCTGACAACGTGTTTGCAAAATTTCGTAATTTGTAATGATCGTTTGAGCGATTTAAGCGTGAAAAGTAACAAATAAACAAACTCACTTTCGCTTTTGTAATATTAGTTAGGTTATTTTACCCAATACAACCCAACTATTCTTTTGATGTACCAACTGCTCTCGGAAATTAATAAAACTATCGTTGAAGTGTATTAATAACATTCCGATCCGAGCTCGATGTAAACATTACCAATTTACAGCTTCCTGAGTTTAAAAGTGTACGGAATATTGTATTTTGGTAGTTTTTCGTAATCTTCATGGATTTTCATTTTATTAGGGGCTTTAGTTTTCAACAACTACTTATTTACACTATCCTTCCTTACTTGTAATAAAATCGAAAGTACTTCACTCTGTCTGTCTGTCTCTCTGTTTCTAGGCTTTTCACGGCTAAATGACTAGACGCATCTTGATGAAATTTGACAGTTAGTTCCAGCATATCACGAGGAAGGGTTTTAGATACTATTTTTGTTTTATACAACAGACTGGGCATGCGTTTGACCACTGACTCGCCTGATGGGAAGCGTCGACGTGATCGAAGGTGTAACACGCTTGCCTAGCAGATACCTATTCACTTTACTCTTAAACACCCCCGGATTGTATTTAGGTGGGAAGACAGACGCAGGCAATGAGTTCCACACCTCTACAGTACTTACAAGAAAAGTTGACTTGAAACGCTTAGTGCGTTGTGTCTCTTACTGGTGCGCCTGGTACAGTTATAAAAGAACGGTGATGGCTGGATCAGGTCGTGTAGTTCTTGTGCACACTCGCCGTAGTGTACCCTGTAGAATACCACTACACAACATTACCACTACTACAAGCTCTGAAGCTTGGCTTCAACCAATGAACGGAATTTTCTGAATAATCGCGAACGAAGTGGCGTTTAACAGCTAGTATTATTTAAGATTGTAAATTTGTTTGCACAGAGTAATCTTCGGAACTGCTGGTCTGGTTTGAAAAAAGATTTCACTAATAAATAGCAACACAATCATTGATGGCCACTTGCACTGAATACAAGAATTGCCCTATTCCTTATATTCACTTATCGGGCACATAAAGTTCAGATTCCCCTAAGGCTTAAGATTCGTGCAAAAACATATAGGTAGAAGCTAGCTAGGAGTACATCAAACTAGTTAAGCAAGGACTTAAGCAGTTCTTAAATTTACTGCAAGTAGCAACTATATTCTTTAAACAGCCTTAAAATTCTAACACTAGGGCCGGCAACTCAGCCAATACGAACTTATTCCAAAATGAAGCTAGCCTTATCTCAACTAGACGTCTACGAGACCAACAATTTACGACGGCTTCAGAATACCGCGAAATTTCCTCCACGAAACGAGACGACTCGTGAAATTTAACAATCGCTCATAAGAAATTGTCTCTTTTACAATCCATTCGTTTAGTAAGAAACGCTTTTAGGGCAAATATCCACTAGGTACACCATTGTAGGGAAATCCAGCACCGGTACATATACACACACATAAAAAGAAATAAAATGAACAGCATGTCGGCTAAACATAATAACTTTTAAAATTAAAAAACCGAATAAAAAAAAAAAAAAAAAAAAAAAAAAAAAAAAAAAACCTGTCAACAGTTTCAATAAAAGCTCAAAAAATAAATAATTCTTAAAAATATTCTGGCCCTACAGTAGAGTGTCTATAACTATATAGTGGAGCACCAGTATTGTGAAGAGCCTATAGTTATAGTTTCCAGGCGTCTACTGATGATTTGATCTGGTTTCAGTTGAAATATTTGTCTGTTGGCGAACTTTGGGGCTTGGTCTGTCATAGGTGTCCAGGTTGCCCATGGCAACGTTGATTGCCAAGCAGGTTTGCGCATCTGCGCATTGCGCTTTACATGTACGCATGAGCAATGCCTATCAAATGGCATTTGATTGTCATCTGTCGACCTATTTCTTGGCAGTAAACAACAACAAATTTTGGATTTACCTTTAATGCTTTCTTCGTCGCCGCCTACAAGTAATGATGAATTCCACACACCTGAGGAAGCCTCCAAGCATCCGACGCCTCCGCCGACCCAGCTGGGCCAGCGTTGTAGGCGACAGTTGCCTCTATCTTCTAATGTTTTACCTGAGAATAAATCTGACTCTGTTTCCTCGCCCTCACGGGATGCGGCTTTACCAAACGTTCCCAAAATTCCAAATTTACACGCCGACGTATCACTGGAAAACCAGGTAAAGTGCGACCAATGCTCCGAACTACGTTTTTTTAAAGGGATTCGTGGTCTAAAAATCCATGCTGCCAAAGCTCATCGATCAGTTCCTAATACACATTTTCCCATACTTGATAAACCTTCAAACCTTTGGGAAACCTTATCTAAATTTAAAAATAACCTGCCAATAGTGAAAAGAATCCCGCGCGGTGCGCGAATTACCGTCGCTAACTGCCTATTTCTAGATATAAGTCGCGTTACATCCACCAATACAGTTCAAGCTTGGGAGCACTTACTAACTTTCCCTTAAAATTCTTCATGTTCCCAAAAACAACTTGGATCAAAATTCACTCACTAACAAAATCAAGCAAAATTGTGTTAATAACTCGAAGTCTTGCCCTGATTTCTCTTTTCCACCACGACCACCTTCACGATCCAAAGGATCTGTAGCATATAGCTTAGTCGAAGATAAAATGGCCGAGGGAGACATCAGAGGTTCTGCAAGACTTTTGTTTTCCAGTGATACTATGGCCCCTAACACTACAGAAACCTTGTTGGCTTTAAAAGAAAAACATCCACTTTCACCAGCATCAATACCTGTAATTCAAGACGCGCCCGAGGAGAACTCCTTGATAGCAACCTTTGAGGACATCAGTCTTGCTCTGAGTTCCTTTCCGAGTGGTTCTGCGGGTGGCCTTGACTCTCTCACACCGCAGCATCTGAAAGATCTCACTGGTGCCGGCTGTGGACAGATCGGAGACGCCCTGCTCAAGGAACTCACAGCATTAGTCAACCTAATGCTTTCTGGCAAGGTTGACAACAGTATCACCGCCATAATCTACGGAGCAAACTTGTGCGCACTTCTTAAGAAAGATGGGGGCGTGAGGCCTATTGCCGTTGGTACTGTGTACCGCCGCCTCACAGCCAAAATTTGTTGTAAAAGTATTAAAGAAACCCTCTGTAAGGAATTTAGTCCCTTGCAGTTGGGTTTCGGATCTCGTGGTGGCTGCGAGGCGGCAGTACACGCGTTAAGAACTTTTTTAAACAAGCAAGGAGGTGAGGTGCTCGTGAAGGTGGATGTTAAAAACGCTTTTAACTCCGTTCATAGAACCGCTTTTATAAACGAAGTAAAAGACAAAATTCCACAGATTTACAATTTTATTCGGCAATGCTACGGCACACCTTCACATTTAGTGTATAAAAATAATTTAATTTCATCTGAAGTAGGGTGCCAACAAGGTGATCCGCTTGGGCCGGCTCTTTTTAGCTTAGCTATCAACCCCATCATCCAAAAATTGGTTTCTAAATTTAATGTGTGGTACCTCGACGATGGTACCCTAGGAGGTGACATCAGCTCAGTACTCCAAGATCTCAAATTAATAATATCCGGTTTTAATAAATTAGGCTTGTCGCTTAATTTTTCTAAATGTGAAATTTATATTCCGCAATCTAAGACGTACTCGCAAAATGAAATTTTAAACCTTTTTGAACAAATTACACCAAATATTAAATTACTGACAAAAAAATCTCTTCGCCTCCTAGGGTCTCCGATCCTTGATGAATCAATAGCTGATTTTGTGGACGAAAAAATTAATTTGTTTCGTTCTTGTTCGGACCGGCTGGAAAAAATTAATACTCATGTTGCTTATTTCATAATAAAATATTGCCTTTTTGTACCTAAATTTACGTATGCCCTTAGATGTTGTCAGCTTTGGAACCACCCCTTGCTCTTACAACAGCTCGACAGCATTCAAAGGGATACTCTCACCGCCATTTTAAATACACCTTTTGACGAACGTACTTGGCGCCAGGCCTCCCTGCCCGTAAGGTTTGGAGGTCTCGGCATACGTAAAATATCCAGCGTTTCTTTGCCAGCTTTTCTATCATCAGCCTTCAGCACACAACACCTAGTTCAGGATATCTTACTGCCATCACTCCCAAAAATAGAAATTAGTTTCCTTTCTGACGCTTTGGAAAGTTGGAAATCAGCCTGCCCAAACGAATCTTTGCCCAAGACCCCCTCCTCTCAGCGGCAATGGGACGGGCCGCTCTGTGCTTTAGAGTATAAAAATCTTTTACACTCTTCAACTTCATCCGCAGAGCGCGCTCGCCTTCTGGCTGTTGCCCGTTGGGAGTCGGGGCTTTGGTTACACGCTCTACCATCCAAAAACATTGGAAATTTATTAGATAAAAATACTTTCTGTTTAGCCGTATCCCTGCGAGTTGGCGCAGCTTGCCAGGTGCCCCACCGCTGCAATTGCGGTGACAATGTAGACCGCCTCGGCCACCACGGCTTATCGTGTCTAAAGAGTGCTGGGCGTATACCGCGGCACGCCAGCCTGAATGACGTCATCCGCCGGGCTTTCGTCAGTGCCGGCGTCCCGTCAGTCTTAGAACCCAATGGACTGATGCGTGACGACGGCAAAAGACCCGACGGGATGACTCTTATACCTTGGAAGGTGGGTCAGCCATTGGTGTGGGATGCAACATGCGTAGACACAATGGCGCCGTCTCACCTTCCAGGAACATCGGTTCAGGCCGGCGCTGCCGCCGCTCAAGCCGAAAACCTCAAACGGCGCAAGTATGCACATCTTGACCGGGTGTACATGTTTGCTCCGTTTGGGGTAGAGACGATGGGTCCGTGGGGGCCGGCCGCTTTGGGGCTTTTTCGTGACCTGGCCAGGCGATTGGTGGAAGCGTCGGGTGTCCAGAATGCTGGCTTTTACTTTGCACAGAAGCTGAGCATTGCCATTCAACGTGGCAATGCCGCCAGCATTCTGGGGACCTTTCCTTCCACTAATGGTCTTCTAGTTTAAATTTTTGTAATTTATTTTAGTTATTATAAGTTCTAGTTTTTAGTTAATAGTTTAAGTTTTCTTTAATTTTCTGTTTTTATTTTAAGTTGTGTACAAATAAAAGAATACAAAAATACTTATAAAAATTGGTTTACAAGCAACGGAGTTAAGCGGCAACTAATATTTTCAAAAACAAAATTATAAATTTTAAAACCCCTGACACCGATTTCCATCAAATACAGTTAACTAAGAACACTCCTGACTAATTCACCTTTCAAACAAAAAAAAACAAAATCGGTTCATCCGTTCGGGAGCTGCGATACCACACACACTCACACACACACACACGTCAAACTGACAACACCCCGTCGTAATCTCGTCAGGGGCTAACCAGAAAGAAGTAAAGTGCGTTTTGCGCCGTATCGGAGTCTTTATCTGGCCTGGTGGGTTTTATAGTCAAGTTTATGAGGACCCCAATCTAATCTAGTAGGTATAAGCAAAAAACACATAAAATGGCGGTGGGGAACTGTTTACCAGACCTATGGTTTGCGTCGCCGGTCGTAAGAGTAGATTTTGTTAACGCTAGACTTCTAGGTACTTACTATTCTTACTAACAGCTGATACAAAATAAAGTAAGAGTAGTAAGTAGATTATACCAGCTGTTACCAACTACTTCGATCGCGTTTATTCAGGTTTTTTTTTTCAAAAACATTCCTCGTGAAATACTGTAACTAATTACCAAATTTCATCAAGATCCCTTTAGCCGTTAAAAGGCCTACAAACAAGCAGATAGACTTCACTTTTAATTGTACAGATTTGATAGAGTTATTTTCAATTTTAAAAATTGGTATGGAGCATAGATGGGTTGTTCCTTAAATTCATCCCTCATAAATACATCCTTTTTTATTGAGTCAGTATTTGGATTTTTTCCAAAATAACGGAGATATGATTTTTTAACGTAAAATCATATTTCCGCTACCTATTTTGAATACAAAATTCCCTAAAACTGAATCGATTGTGATTGCGTTGATTTTTTCGTTTTAATTTTTTTGGTGTGAACAACAAAAGAATGAATGACAAACAATAAATGAGAAACAATAAAATCCATCTATCTCGTAGCAATTGTATAATTATTATCACAGTACCTGAGTGAAATCTACCCAGGCTCATAAAATAGCGTTGAAGAGTTCTGTCCTCATGGGGCCCTTGACCGAGGCCTTCGAGCCTGTGGCCTTTGGTTTCGACCTTTGCGATGTCTTCCGTACATTCTATAGTAAAGTTATAGTGAACTTCTAGTATATGTATGTTTTTGTCAAAGCTGATGCTTAGACGCTTCGCTCCCTATAACGCTCGTTCGGTCGACAAGGTAACGGTACCACCGCGTAGTCAACTAAGTCCCTTTTTAATATCGGAGAAAAATTAACACAAACTTGAATACAGCAATTTCATTATGTGCGGCAGACATTAAAAAGTTTTGAAGTACTGACCGTCAATTGATGTTCACGATATCACTTAGTGTGTTTTTTTACACATTGCTACTTCAACGCATCGTGTGCACTCTGCTTTGTCACCAGGTTCATATTAAAACACAGCTATGTATTTACGTCTAAAATAATCCAAGAGACCAGGACCTTAATGTGATTAAAATAATTTTAATACATAAACGTACATATATTATAATAGCAATTTTAGGCTTGAAATATACAGGCCGGACGTAAGGGTGCTCTTAGACGGGCCATATTTTTACTACAATATTATACCGGCTTGGCAACACTGGCAATATTAAAGACTGTAGCCCTACCATCATCAGTCATGCTAGAAACGTATGACTATTTCAAAATTACATATGGCCAGTATTGCAGTAAAAATGTGACACGACTTAAAAGATACCTACGGCGCGAACAAGAGTAGCAGTCATTACATTATCCAATTTCCAGTACGCTAACTGAGCTAGCGTGCTAAAATTGGATAGTGTAATGGCTGTTGGACAATCCAGCTTATTTCTATAGCACGAGCTTATAGTCACGCAAAGTTAGCATACTTCAAATTGGATAGTGTAATGGCGGCGCAGGCACGCCGCCTTACAGTTTACTCCCGGCCTGTTTATTTCAGACAATATTCCACGAAAAAAAATGATTAAAATGAATGAAAAAAAATGAATTAAAAATAATCAACCCCAACCAAATTAATTTCCATCCAAAAAAAAACGTTTAAAATTCTGACACCAACGCTTATCGAAGCCACCCTGACATTTTAATTTATAAAAAGAATATATTTTTAACCCCTTCTTTCATAGCTCTAAATATCCCGGGGTTTTAACAAAAAGGACTGATTAAACGCAGAAATACTCGTGTTCTGAAAGAAAACTTTGCTGAATGGGTACAGTTGAAAACAAAACAGCTTTGGCTGTGGGCTTGAATTTTACTTACATTTTGAGATTTTGACCTACTTACTTCATTCTACGAGAGATACCTCTCGTAGAATGAAGTAAGTAGATCAAAGAATATCTCTAGATATTTGGTTAGCGTAGCGACTCATCAGAGATCTTTACCTATTTACTTAAGCATTCCGAATTTCCGACCAAACAGTGAAACCTTGCAAAAATCTGATGGTAACCAGCGATGTTTCCGATGCATGAATTTGGGTTAGGTATTTCCAGAGTACTCCATTATTTTGTTCAACAAAATTGAATAACTCTCTGAAAAACTATGCGTGGTCAACACACATTAGAATCAGCGTGTGAACAATCAATCATCCCCTGTTTTCCTACCCTTAAAGTTGTTTTTTTTTTTCAAATGTACCTATATGGGACCCCCTTCGAAGTATACCCTTCCTAATAAAAAAGAATTATCAAAATCGGACTAGGTACTCTGTGAAAAGTTATGCGTGGTCATACATAAAAAATAATAAAAAAAGATAAATGCGTGTTGTCTTGTAAGTAAACCTTCTCCGTTTCGTCGGTTGAAAAAGATAAGAGTTTCATACATTTATTCGCAAAATGCTTCACAGAATTACCTATTATTAAAAAATATTTATTTTATAAGTGATGCGACGCGCGTGTACCTACTCAACCTCTTAGGTAGGTACCTACTATTAGCATAGACTTATTCAGTAGTATAATAGTCTTTGGTATGAATACATACAGCACTCTATCTCTTACTATTACGTGCAACCTAGGCGGAAGAGACAGAGATGCACTTTAAATAGGTACTCATCTGCTGCAATATGCGCACACAAAAAGAAATGCGCTAAAATAAAAGAAATGTCATACGATTTCAGTAAAATACAAGCGTAAACACCTACGTCACAGAGAACCTATTCTCCACCGTGGCATATCATCTCGGTCTCTGTCTCTCACGTTAGAAAAGTCAAAAGAGTGAGAGTGACTGAGATATCGCACGCGCCAGAAAGCCTTCTAAGAGGAATGGAGACATTCCATGTCGCTTCCATAATAGATGGAAGCGAATACCCAGCTTGAAGGCTGCCTATACACTGGAGATGAGCGAGGGAGATTAATAAATCCACCAATGGAATCACTCCATTCGGCTCGGTTCAGACAAAACGGAAAAATCTTCGCGCACATTTTGAGGTCATTGAAAAATTAATCATATTACCATGGCTTAAAATACAAAATCGCATAATATCGAGGCGACGCTGACTTTTGTTATCCGATTTTGTATTTTAGGCTAACGGCCTAAACGGAGGCAATATCGGAGAAAGGGTTGTGAGCGCCCTAGATCGCTCCCATCACCTCATGTGATGGGAAATCGGTGTCATAGTGTCATTATTATTGTTCCCTCTAAGAGGACTAGTATTTCTTCTGTGCCCTAAGTCTGAAATCGGGGCGCACCCGCACATCGTGGGTTCACCCACGATTTAGGGGCTATTATTGTCTAGTGAGCGTTGTCGATACGTTTGGACTGAAATTATGAAAAAGGGCCAATTTTCCGACAGTGTGCCTGCGAGTGCGGGAGAATTTTTCTGTTCTGTTTGAGCCGATCTTTCCACAGCGAAGTGATCCTATTGGTGGAATTTCCTTACTCATTTTGTTCGCAAATCTCCAGTGTATACGCAGCTTAAGGCGCTGAGAGGAAAGGAATGACAAGAATGTCTATGGTTTTATAAAGGCGAGAGAAAATTGTGCTGCCTTGGGATTTTGCATATAAAAGTCTTTGGATCAGTATTTCAATTTATTATTTAATGTTGATTTTATATTTTTTAATCTTTTGTAACTCAAAATTATGTATATAGTGTTTGACGACTTTATGAGTTCTTTGGAGTAAAATTATACAACAGCGTCACAGATTACATCATAATTACTTCGTGAGGAGCGTTGCAAACTTTCGAATTAGGTAAATAATTTCAGACAAACGACGACGAAGTTTCGGAACAGGTAGCTGTTTCGGGATTTTAAATTCAGAACGTATTTCGTAGTTCCGTTTTGTAAAGAAACTAAAAATAAACAAAAGTTGGTGACGTTAACACGTTTAAAAATATATGCGTAATTTCAACTTCCTCATCACCAGCCCGGCTAGCTCAGTCGGTAGAGCATGAGACTCTTAATCTCAGGGTCGTGGGTTCGAGCCCCACGTTGGGCGCGATATCTTTTTGCTCTTTTCCCGAAGATTTTAGAATACAAAATACTCCCATACATACGTAATCCAACCCAAGGGGAAAATTACCTAAAATTAGTGAGAAAACTAATTAATGCAAAGCCCTTACCTGCTATTTTCCGCTCACGCATTTTCCTCCACAGCTGCTCAGCTTTCCTCATAGGCCAGTTCTCCACTTTGGCACTGAAGCTTCTGAAGAACTTGTATTCTTTGAAGTGAGACATCCTTCGCTCCATCTTACTGGGCCGTGGCTCTGGAGGCGGCGGCGAAGGCGCCTTCGGATCACTCGACGGCGACGCCATTTTTAATTTTCCAATTTAGAACGTTAACTTTTTAAACCAACTTTTTATTCCAACCACAACTTTTTGCGATCTTTAAATTCGAAGTAAGAACTTTTCTTAATCTTTACGGCCAATTCTATTTAAAATAAATTCGTTTTGCTCCACTTGGTCCCTCTTCACCGTCCATTCTTGAACTTCCATTTGATTAGCATTTTATTTTTGAAATTGGAATACATTTTTTTTTGTCGAATGGCTGTCAATGACTAATTTTAGTGAACTTTTTGCGTTTTAAATATAGAATCCAAGTTTGAACTTTATGCCTATTGCCTTAAGTTTGTAATTACTATTAATTAAATCTAATTACACTTCGCTGGAACAGTTTCCAATTTCGCGAAGCGTTTTATTTAATTAACCTGAAACAAAGATAGAACCGAATTAGCAAAATTAGCAGTTTAGCAGATGTTGTTTAACATAATTGTGTTAGAAGCGACGTGAACTGAAGCAATTACATCTCTACCATTTTTTTACCTACAAGGATAGCTAACTTTAACTATTTTTACGTTTCTTTTATAAAATGTCTGGAGAGCATTTCTTAAAAAAGATGTAGTTTAGTGACTCATACCCTCCGATTTCTTTCTTTCCAAATAAATAAATAAATTCGGGACATTTACAGGAGACGACATTATTGTCTTTTTTAAATGTTGCGTACTTAATTACATTATACATTTATTATATTATTACATTATCTACATGATACATCCATACTTAATTGGAACCCATATTCCTTGGCGTATTTAATCCACGTTAGAGCGGAAATTGTAAGAAATACTTTAGTGTTGGGGAATGGAATGGTGACGCCTGATGATGCTTCTTTGTCTTGGTCTTCAACCATTTAAACACGGCTTTTCCGTTTTTATAAGTTTTTAATGCGTAAAATGCAAAGAGGCCAGATGCCGTAATTTTTGAAAAGTGTGGCTATATAAAAAACAAAAAAATGCTCAGGGCAAATAAGAATTATATAAAATAATAACTGACAACTTGACATTGACACTTAAAACTAAACATGCCCCCCGGCGATGGAAGCTTGCCTTTCATCAGGTTCGATTAATGGGCATATCTTGCTGAAAGATCTTTTCAGAACTCCGGTGTGAGTCTTGATGTCGGCTACTCGGCTGATTCCATCTGATCCAGGATAAATGGCGATAATGCGACCCAATTTCCATTTCAAGGGTGGAAGGTTGTCTTCTTTGATGACAACAAGGGTGTCAAGCTTCAGGGTGTCATGGTTAAGTCTCCATTTCATGCGCTGTTGCAACTCTCCAATATATTCCTTGCTCCACCTCGTCCAAAAATGCTGTCTGAATTGTTCAATTTTCTGGAAGCGGTTAGTCAGAGTCAAAGTGGCAGGATCAAGAAGGTTCGGGACAGGCAGAGCGACGAGAGGTCTTCCAATGAGGAAATGTCCTGGTGTGAGCGGCAACAGGTCATTTGGATCCGACGATAATGGAGATATTGGCCTTGAATTCAATATGGCTTCGATTTGAACTAAGACTGTGTTTAACTCCTCGTATGTAAATTTACAATTGCCCAGTACCCTATTTAAGTGAAATTTAATAGAGCGGACACCAGCTTCCCACAAACCACCAAAATTTGGAGAAAATGGCGGCAAAAAATGGAATCTAATGCTTTCATTAGCTAGACCTTCAGTCAAAGAATTGCAGTGAGCTTTCAAAAACTTTCCTAATTCGTTGTATGCACCAACAAATGAGGTACCGTTGTCTGAGTACAAATCACGGGGTTTTCCCCTGCGTGAGATAAATCTCCGTAGCGCTGACATGAAATTATTGCTTGTCAAGTCTCCTACAAGTTCGGTATGCGTGGCTTTGGTAGTGAAACAAACAAAAATTGCGATCCAAACTTTGACCATTCGACAACCACGCCCTTGGCGACTAGCACAGGACATAGGGCCTGCATAGTCTACCCCAACCGCACATTCAAACGGATAGCCGCCAGGTTGGGTGCGCGACTGAGGTAGGTTGCCCATTATAGGTTCAAGAACCTTTCCTTTCATGCGTGTACAAAGTACACATTTATGGTAAGTAATTTTCGATAGATTGCGGCCTCCTAATGGCCAATAGCTGTCTCTGATTGTTGCCAACAATAGTTGAGGGCCTGCATGCATTAATCGAATATGCTCGGCCTGAAACAAGAGTTTCGCAAAGCGATGAGTGGACTGTATAATTATGGGGTACTTCTTTTCGTACGGAAACTTTGAGTTGCCTAAACGACCACCAACACGAATCAATTGCTGATCATCTAAGAAAGTGTTAAATTTGCTTAGTTTGCTTTTATTTGGAATCCTCTTTCCCTCTTTAAGAAGATTGTATTCGGGGAATGATTCCCGTTGTGAGAGTCTAATGATAAAGGTTAACGCATGTAGGAGTTCGTCGTGGGTTAGAATCACAGTTATAGAACGCTGTTTTCTGCAATTTTTGATGAATCGGAACATGTAGGCTACAGTGCGTTTGAGTCTCAAAAGGTTTGAGAAACGCTCAAATTCTATTAAATTATTATTTACTTTTGGGCTAGCATGTAAGACGACTTCTGTTCGGATTTCTGGTAACGATTCGATATCGGTAGCAACAGGGCTAGAAGGCCACAGTGATTTGTCTTGACTAAGAAACTCAGGGCCCGACCACCACAAATCAAGTGTCTGTATATCTCGGAAATCAACTCCCCGCGAAACAAGATCGGCGGCATTCAATTTTGTTGGAACATGCCTCCATGTTGAATCCTGTGTTTTTTCTATGATATCTCCAACCCTGTTCCTAACGAAAGGTTGCAATTTACTTGGGAGCATTTGAATCCATCCAAGAACAATTGTCGAATCGGTCCAGAACGTAGTTTCCTTGACGTGTGCGCGTATAGAACTCAAAGCCTTTTTGTAAAGACGTGCGCCGACTAACGCCCCACATAACTCAAGTCTAGGAATGGTCATTGACTTAATCGGCGCGACTCTGCCCTTTGCCATTAACAAACGGACCAGAACTTCACCCCGTTCATTGATGCTTCGAACATATAAACACGCGCCGTATGCGCTTTGAGACGCGTCCGTAAATATATGAAATTCTAAATTTTTGTATTTGTCACACACAACTAACCGTGGAATTCGCAAATTGTTTAATTGTGGGAGATGCTTTATTATATCGCACCAAGTTTTGATGATGTCAGACGGCAAATTGTCATCCCACGACAATTTGTGAAGCCATAGTTTCTGCATAAGAATCTTTAAAACGATTACACAGGGAGCTAACAAGCCTAATGGGTCATAGATTTTGCCAATAACAGAAAGGATCCCTCGCTTTGTTGGTTCCGTTTTAAACGAACAATCTATAGCAAAGTTTAGTTCATCGGATAAAGTTAACCAACCTAGCCCTAGAGTTTTAGTCTGGTCATTTCCAATGTCTAAGTCAACTGACTGATTGCTGATTGGGGTTTGCAATTCAGGTGAAATCAGATCTGAGCAATTGGACTTCCATTTACGCAAAATCATACCAGCTGACGCAAATGCTTCTGTAATCTTATGTTTAATGGCTAACGCTTCAGAATGGCAGTCTGAACCCGACAACAAATCATCAACGTACATATCGTGTAGAATAATTTCTGAGACTCCAGCATCAGTACAATCGAGGCCTATTTGCTTGATACATCTCGTTGCGAGAAATGGAGCACTAGCTGTCCCATATGTCACTGTATTTAGTTGATACGACCTAATGGGTTTTGTGGGATCTTGGCGCCAAACAATATTCTGTAAGTGCCTGTTCGCAGGGTGCACAACAACCCTACGATACTGTTTTTCTATGTCAGCAGCCAAAACAAATTTATGTTGCCTAAATCGAATCAATATGGACAAAAGGTCGTCTTGAACAGTAGGTCCTACCATTTGGATGTTATTTAAAGAGATTCCCGAAGTGGTAGGACTGCTGGCATTAAAAACCGTCCTTAATTTTGTAGTAGTACTGCTTTCTCTTAATACCCCATGATGAGGGATGTAGTACGACGCTGGATTTGTCTCAAACGAACATTCAGACATGTCGCCTAAAGAAATGTATTCCGCCATAAAGTCAACATACATTTTATGAAACTCAGGTTCTCTTTTAAATTTACGCTCCAATGAAATCAGACATTGTTTAGCACGAGTTAACGATTCACCTAACACCACAGGAGATTGCTTTAGAGGTATTTTAACACAAAAGCGACCGTCTTCAAGCCGAGTTGTATTTTTCACAAAATGATCTTCACATAGTTGCTCTTCCTTTGAAAACAATGGTTTTTGACACACCTCCTCGACTTCCCAGAAACGAGTTAAAAGCTTTTGACAATCATCATCTTTATATATCTCATTAGGCACAGAATCAACTTTTGTAAAATTGCATAAGATTGGAGACGAGACATTACCACTGTTAATAGGGCCGGATACTAGCCACCCTAATCTGGTTTCCCAGAGTATTGGTTTACCTTCTCCCAGTGTGATTTTCTGTGGTCCTAACAGATCCCAAAATACATTGCTACCTATGACCAAATCAACACCAGATGGTTCATAAAACATCGGATCGGCAAGGTGTAAGTCTGTAGGTATGTTAAGTGTATGAACGTTTATTCGCCTACAAGGGATTTCGTCTGTTATGGTAGGTAAAGCATAGCATGAAAGATTGCGCTCATAATTTTCAGTCATTGATTGCAGTTGCACATAATAAACACGTGATGTATGCGTCTGAATCTTGTTTATGCCATATATAGGTTTGTCAACCTCATTAAAAGGTAAGTCTAATTGTTGACTTAAGCGTTCCGTTATGATGCATGAAGAACTTGCACAATCAAGTAATGCACGAACAGTATGTCCTTGACCATGTTTGTCTAAAACTTTAACTAAAGCCGTTGAAAGTAATACGTCCTGCTCTGTTTCCAGAGGCGCATACATACATGTGGTCAATGTCACATTTACAGGTGTTTCACCTTGAGCCACTGAGGGCTGAATGTTTTTAGAAATAGTAGCTGTTGATAGTTGATCATTTGCAGGCTTTTTGGGTTCTAAAACATGTATTAATGAATTGTGTTTTCTTTTACAAAACCGGCAACCACCCTTTTTGCACTGGTTTGAATAATGATTCGTTTGTAAACAGTTATAGCAGACTTTATACTTGGGCATTTCTTCTAACCTTTGTTCGTTGGTAAGATTGAGAAACTGTGGGCAGTGATATAAAGCATGTAGGCCAGTGCATTTAGGGCATGATTTACCAGCTTGCTGACTACCTGAAACTGTTTCTGATTGTGTATTGGCTACTGAGACCATAGTTTTTAGCTTAATGTTAGAATTAACAGCTTGGTTACCTTTGGTGTTGCGTGACATTTCTAGCGTTTCAAGTAAAGCAGCATGGTTTCGAATGCACTCAAGAAAGTAACTTAAAGTTATTTTTGTCTTTTTAGCAGTTTTACTTTTATACTCCTCCCAATCACGCAATGTTTTCTGATCAAGTTTCTGAGAAACAATGTGAATAACTAGTGTGTCCCAATGTGTGGTGGGCTCACCCAATGTTTCCAATGCACGCAGGTTTTTATTTGTTTGATCAATTAAAGATTTTAGATTAGCACACGATTCAGACTTAATCGCATCCATGTTAAACAATGCAGAGACATGACTGTGTATAAGTAACTGTTTGTTATCAAAACGCTCACATACTAACTTCCAGGCTACAAGATAATTCTTTGCAGAAAACTCGAGAGACTGGATGACAAGGGCAGCAGAACCTTCAAGTGATGAACGCAAATAGTGAAACTTATTAATGTCATCGATGTCATTGTTTGAATGTATAAGGCTTAAAGTCCTTCATCATTGAGAGCATTCGCGTGTAATGATACAATCCAAAATTAGATTTTGAGCATTACGTTACAATGTTGGGTACTTCACGGATTGATGAGCATTTGCTTATGGTAAGGTTAGTGGTGTTGTAGTGTAGAAATTCTAAAGTAATTATTATTGTTTCGACATTTTATAAATTCTTTTATTATTTGACATTTATTCAACTGTGACGTGTAACCACACTAATTTGACGTGACGTGTAAGTCAAAGTCAAAAGTCAAAATGTTTTTATTCAATTTAGGTATCAAAGATACACTTATGAACGTCAAAGTTATTTAAATAGACTCGACCGCCTTGTTCGGATAAAAAGCCTCTACTCAGAAGAACAGGCAAGAAACTGAGGGGCATTATTTTTTCAAATAATAAATAAATTAGTCTCACAAATTTTGGCTTACAACTAGGTAATATCTATAAATATTAGTGGCTACTTGGCGGAAGTGGAAGGCTCCAGACATCTTTATCTTCTAAATAATTCTTAACCTTATAATATCCTCTTTTCATTAATGTAGTTTTTACATGTGATTTGAATTTTCCCTCGGTGAGCCCTGTTATATTTTTCGGGATTTTATTGTAAAAACTAACGCAGTTGCCTAAAAATGACTTTCTTGACTTAGTCAGTCTAAATCTCTGTACAGCTATCCTATCCTTATTTCTAGTGTTATAATTGTGATAGTCACTGTTCAATTTAAATTTATGTAGATTTTTGCGAACGTGCATAATATTTTCAAAGATATATAAAGAAGGTAAAGTTAAAATATTTATTTCTTTAAATAAATCTCTCAATGAGTCACGGGGACCCATTCCGTAGATAGCGCGGACCGCTCGCTTTTGCAAAATAAAAATGGCCTCCACTTCAGCAGCTGATCCCCACAGCAAAATGCCATATGACATTATGCTGTGGAAGTAAGCAAAGTAAACCATCCGAGCTGTAGCTATATCCGTCAGTTGCCTAATCTTGCGAACCGCATAAGCAGCAGAACTAAGTCTCCCAGACAGAGCACTAATATGTGGACCCCATTGCAGTTTGGAATCAATGCTTATACCCAGGAACACCGTCGCCTTGTCTATGTTAAGTTTATCGCCCTCAAGCATTACGTTTGGTTCTATATATCTAACATTAGGCATGGAAAACTTTAAACACTTAGTTTTTTTTGCATTTAGTAACAAATTGTTCGCAGCGAACCATCTCGAAATAATAGTCAGTACGTTGTTCACATGCACAAGTTCACTATCTTTCCTATCTGTTCTAAAAATAAGAGATGTATCATCAGCAAATAGAACTATGTCTGTAAGGTCCTTAACCATATACGGCAAATCATTTATATACGCCAAAAATAAGAACGGGCCTAAGATAGAACCTTGTGGTACTCCCATTGTAACTAAAGATCCGGAAGATGTGACGCCATTAATTCCCACTTTTTGTTGTCTATCAGTTAAATATGACTCGACAAGATCTAGAGCGATTCCACGAATTCCGTAGTGGTGTAATTTACGGATCAAGGTGCGGTGTTCTACACAATCAAACGCTTTGGAAAGATCACAAAAGACACCGATGGCATCCTGTGAACTC
Organism: Peribatodes rhomboidaria; assembly: GCA_911728515.1. NCBI lineage: Eukaryota > Metazoa > Arthropoda > Insecta > Lepidoptera > Geometridae > Peribatodes > Peribatodes rhomboidaria. The sequence goes on from OU452184.1 coordinate 15,662,444, forward strand.
TCCCAAGCTTCCATCACATGCGTAACTAATCGAACTCCCGCATCTGTTGTTGATCTACTTTTCGTGAAACCGAACTGATTTTCGTTTAATATACTGTGTATGTTAAAGTGACACAACAGTTGATTAAGTATAATCTTTTCAAATATTTTACTCAAAGCCGGAAGCACAGAGATGGGTCTGTAATTCGAGGGATCTGACTTACTACCCGATTTGAAGATAGGGGTAATTTTGCTGTTTTTCATTAAATCGGGAAATGTGCCTCTGTCAATACACATGTTAAATATGACCATGAGGTGTGGTGCAATAGTTTCTATTAAAGACTCTAACACTTTTACTGATAATCCCCATAAATCTTCACTAGATTTAACTCTTAAGCTTTTGAAAGTTTTGATAATTTCAGAGATGGAAGTGTATCTGAACCGAAAGTCTGGTATATCCCGCGAGAAGTGTTCTTTTAGAAAAGCACCTGCATCATCTGGAGACGAGTTAAGCGTTTTGGTAACACTCCCAGCTCCTTTGGGAGAAAGGCGTGACGATACGTTGTGTTATGTTATGTGTGACGTGTATAGGAGCTATAAATACGAGTAAATTCTGATTTCTGAATTACTCAGAATTAGTCACTAGTGTATTAGCACCAATTACTTAGTTAAAAAAAAAAATGGGAAGTTTTACTCGAGGTACAATGGTTTCAAGACGTTCCTTCTAGCATTGTGCATAAATCAAATATATTTTTTGCAGCTCTCGTTACTAACCGCTAGTGCTAAACTGCTCGGTTCTCCTCCCTCAATATAATTCACGAATCTGAATGTACCATTTAACGAACAGTTACATTACACGCGAATGCTCCCAGTGAGGAAGCACCTTTACTGTAACTTCTAAAGTAACAACATCTCATAAAAACGCGCTCGATTATTTAAATTTTCGTTGAAATTGTGTATCGTGAATCACTCAGCCTTTTGGCAATTTATTTTTGTTGTGAATAAAATACATAAAGTAGTCGGTAACGTAAATCTTTTTTTAATTGACAGATTTGTTAAATGTCAGACGTGTTTTACAGTGGCTGGGTTTCTGCTCTAGTAGGTCATAGGTTTTTTGGTTGGGTTTAAATGGAGATTTGTTGTGATTATTTTTGGTAACACAATATTGGGTAACTTTTGCGTACTGCTCCGCGACGCTTTGGTGCGTGGGACTTGTGTAATCTCCAATGCGGAGAGGTGTTCTGAGTATATTACACGAGTACATACCACGCGTGTTTTATATACTTAGACAAACTGATATACATATAGTCACGCCTTTCCCTCGAAGGAGCTGGCGGAGGTGTATTACAACACCCACACTTATACGGCTATTTTCAGTCGCAAATGTGACAGGGGGCGAGCCTGTCGTCATACACCGGGCTCCAGGTATTATAGACTGCCTTCTCGCTTGATGTTAAGTCAGCAATGAAGTCAGCAGTCAATTGAGTTGAAAGTCTACGCCTGATAAAGATGCTGTAGTCTTAAGTCTAGTCAGATTGTACTGAGATTGTAGATTGTACCTAGGGCAAACATTTTAGTGGTGAACATTTGTGTTTGTTCTATGTCTGGTTGTTAATATCTACTTAAGTATGTAGGTACCTATTTAAAAATACGTGTATATGTAGTGTTTAGTTTGGGGTCAGACGACCGTTTGTGCTAGTGTCCCGAATATTTATTCATTATATTTTTTATAACTTACACGTTTAAATTTGGTATTTATATAACGATAACCTCTAACTCTTATCTGATCTTCATTAAACATTTTAACGCAAGTTAAAATGTTTAATTATTTAGTAGGTAATTAACAGTAATTAATTTAAATGAGTACAAGCTGTTAAGTGCAAATAACCACCAAATCGGTTTAGGGGTTGTGAGAGCATCATTCATCATCATTGTGGAGATGGTGGACACGAGAGTTGCGAGGCCACAGCTTGCTACAAACTATTATTTAATTAGGTATATGGCCCGCTCGCTAAAACGACGGTCAGTCATGAAGCTGATTTTACCCGACTGCGCAAGAAGGAGGGTTATGTTTTTCAAGTTTTAATATGGTATATTTAAGCTAATTAAGGGTGAGAACTGTTTGTCCTAGACAAACCGCATTGGTTTTAAGGGCAGGTTTAGTTTCAGCTGTAGTTGTATTTACGTTAATAATTATAATAATAAAAAAAAGCGAATAAATGTATTTATTTATTTATTCATAACACACATTACAGAAATTAATAAAATAGTACAAAATTTTGTGAACTTAAAACAGATCTATATTAATTTCCAATATTATATAATGTCTAGGAGCATTTTGATAACATGTTAATTAATCACTAGCGAGTATAAAACAACAGAATTAAATTAAGTAATTGGTTGAAATTTAAGTTACCTGTTTGGTCGCCGGCAACGTATTTGCCTGGAAGATACATTTTCTTCTTGGTGTAATACTACAGCTGGTGTGCCACAGGGTGGCGTCCTGTCTCCTCTTCTATTTGCTATTTTTATAAACTCGATTTCCCAGACCCTTACTTCTTCCTACCACCTATATGCAGACGATCTTCAAATTTACTGTCAAGCCCCACTTGTTAATCTGACTACAGCCATTGCTGCCATGAACGCCGATTTGCGCCAAATTATTAAGTGGAGTAATTCCTATGGCCTAAAAGTAAATCCCACTAAATCGCAGGCTATTATCATTGGCAGCCCTTACTTCATTTCAAGATTAAACTGGGCTGATATTCCGCATATAGTCTTTGATGGGGTTGCATTACCATATAGCGAATCAGTAAAAAATCTGGGCGTGTTGTTTGATCGTACCCTTAGCTGGGACTCTCATATTAAGTCGATCAGCCGCAAATTGTTTGCATCTGGTGGTTCTCTTAGACGGCTTCGTAACTTTTTACCCACTGCCACTAAAGTCACGCTTGCACAGTCTCTTCTTCTTCCCATTCTAGATTATGCTGATGCATGTTATCTAGATCTGACAGAGTTACAGCTTGATAAACTGGAACGTCTGCAAAATTACTGCATCCGATTCATTTTTGGCTTACGTAAATATGATCACGTTTCTGTTTTCCGGACCAAACTAAAGTGGCTCCCAATTCGACTTCGACGGAATGCTCACATCCTTTCCCTTCTCTACAGTACTCTTTTTAATCCTGCCACCCCACGCTATTTAAAAGATCTCTTTTCTTATCTTCAATCCTTCCGTTCCCATCCTCTTAGATCTAAATATACACTTTCGCTTAAAACTCCCACTGCTCATTGTAAAATGTTCTATGGTAAGTCGTTTGCATTTCAGGCAGTCCAACTGTGGAACAAGCTGCCCGTCGCTATTAGACATGCTCCTTCACTTGCTATTTTTAAGGACGCCGTAAAAAAGCTTTATTTATCAAAATTGCCTTGATTGTTTTATTTACCAGTGTGGTATGTATGTAATAATTATATGTATTTAGTGATATATGTATGTAATAATTAGTATATTTTATTAAGTATAGGTATTTTAAGTACTAGAATGTAATATATTAGTATGATGTACTTTTATGTAAGTTTTATTTAAATAGTTTATGTAGGTGTATAGGTATGTATAGGTATATACTCTATGTTTTGTTGTTTCTTTGTATCAATCTTATGTTTATTTTTGTTATTTTTTGCACACCCTGTCCCATACTCATTTGTCGTATCCTCTCCATCCTAAGGTTGCCTGGAAGAGATCGCTTTTAGTGATAAGGCCGCCAGTTGTTACACTATTTAATAAGTTTTATCATTATTTTTCTCTTGTTGTTTTGTTATCTGTGGTGTGAACAATAAAGAGTTTATCTATCTATCTATCTATCTATCTATCTAAACATTTTGATTTTACATTGATTGCTAAATTATTATAGATTAATATTCAGTAAGTAATTAAATGCAATATGAGAAACAAAACAATAAACGTAGAACAGTGGTTAAAAGTTAAAGCCTAAAATACTCTTAATAATTTGTCTTTGGAACTGATACAATTTTAGGTAAAAAATATTAATTTGTCTGTTGGAGACGAGGATTTCGTTGTATTGGCGGCTCATTCGGACAATAGGGTTATAATAAGACGTGTTATTAGAGAAAACTTGTAAACTAAATATGTTGAAATTGTGGTTCCGAGATCTAAAACGGGTGTTAAAATTCAATAATGAAAGAAGGGTTGGGGAGTCAATAACTGAATGGATTATTTTGTAAAGCAAGGTAAGATCCATGTATTTGCGACGGATTTCAAGGGAGGTAACATGAAAATATTTTAAGCGTTCGTTATAGGATGAGAGTTTACGACCCATGCCAGACCTATAGCTCATGATTCTCAAGCACCGTTTTTGAATGCGTTCAATCCTGTCATTGTGAACGTATATATATTGTGAACGTAAATGTATGGATGTATGAGGTTTCTTTGGCATGCCCTATAGCCTAAATAGCTAGATGGATTTCGTCACGAGAAGTGTCATTTGAATCGTCTTGATAATGGTATAGGGTACAATATTAGTACAGTACAGCCGAGTTTTTTGTTTTTCCTTGAATAATGTTACTTGTTATTTTTGGTAAAACCAGTTTTACAACGACTCATGACTGAGCGTCGTTTAAGCATGTGGGAAATGGGAAAATCACTGGAAATGGGAAAGCTCAGGTATCATTGTAACTTAACAAACTATATACTGACTTTCAATTCGCCACTCTATGCTTGTTAAAAATGTTAGAAAAACCCTGTTGTAAAATTGAAAGGCGTGTACACACACTTATCAAGTATTCATGCAAAAATACCAAAAAAAATGCACGTGAAAAATAGCAAAAGTTATGACCGGTTTAAGAACGCAAGAAAAAAAGGAAACTTTACAAAAATGTTAACAAATCCGTGTCATTTATGTTGGCGGCTTTCATTCTAAGTAGTGGCACGACGCGAATAGTTTACAAATAAAATCAACGCGATTAGTTTCTGCGTTCGCGCTTTTAGGAGGGCGGAGCGCGATGTGTGTGATGTTGTAGCGCCTCACTCAACTGCCGTCTTTGTACTTGTTCACTCTACAAAGCTCCAGCTAGAGTGAATAAGTATCTTATAGGTTGTCGTGCTCCATCTTAGACCACAACGTCGCTTAACATCAGGCGAGTTGGTGGTCAAACGCAGACCTATTCTACATTAAAAAAAAAAAAAATTATAGTCTCAATAGTCAATTTAAGCTAGCATAATACATTACATCTTCCTGCCGATACTGGAAGCGCACCTCGCGGTATACCTATATAATTACTAGCTGTCATCCCGCGACTTCGTTCGCGTTTATTATTTATATATATGTATATTATATGTATATTTATATGAGCTATCCTATCTGTTAAATTAGATCGAACTGCACACGGTGTGCAAATTTGATTGAAATCGGTTAAGTAGTTTAGGATTCTATAGCGGACAAACAACGTGACACGTAATTTATAAATATTAAGATAACAAGGTTTTTGTAACACCCTGTATATTATTATTTTTTTACTTGGATTGTCCGAGCAGCGCGTACTGAGTACGCACGTTCTCAGTTTGCGGCGTACTGCTTGCTTACGACAGGATGAGCATTTTGTTTGCTAACAGTCTGCCTGCTCTACATTAAGGCGAAACGATGCGGTTAGCTAGGAACACCTGCGCCAATAGATGGCGTTGATTATGTAATTTGACGTATTTTATTTTTTTATAAATGAAAATGCGCATTTTATGTCATGATAATATATTTACCGCTAATAATGAATTATTTGCTATTTTCTTAGGTTTATCTCAGGTGTATTTTAGTTGTAAAGTACTTGCATATGTGCTAGGCAATATCGCGGGCGGCGGTAGACTACTCACGCATACAAACAAGGCTTTGGTTGAATTCGAACGTGGTTGCAACTATGGGATAATTTCGACGTATCTGATATCTTACAACTTGGCCCAGTGGCTAGAAGTTCCGGGACTAGGTATTTAACGTAACCCTGTTCGATTCTTGCAAATTATGTTTCTTTTTGCATTTGTTTTTTGTTCGTAAGTAAAAATCAAATGCTATTCATTAGTGAGCGCATCATTTGAGAACGGTCTGATCGATTATATTCCCAAATGTTTTCATGATTCGAATTATGCCCTGCCCTTTATATACACCGGTGGAACCTGGCGGTGGATCTAAGTGGCCGGAGGGCATATTATGACTGAAAAGTGGAAATGTGTTCGTATGTCCTTATTTCAGGTAAAAATAAAAAACAATCAATAACTGCTGAAGTTGATTTAATTATTAGGATTGATTACGTTTGGATAGATAGACGGATGTTTGTTACTCAATCACGCTAGTAAGGCTGAACGGATCTGGATGAAATTCAGCCAACTAATTCGAAGATTTTTTTTACTTTCTAGCTGCGAACGCTGCCATTTGCACATCACAATGCACATTTCACCAGCTTCGGTAGCATATTGGATATGAAAACTTCGTCGCGCTCTATTTCAAATACGGTGATGTACTGAGTTGGAGAAATAAAGCCCACAAAATAACATTTCTGACTCATGATTGTTGACAGTAGGATTGATTAGTGGCCAATTTATGTTCCAGAGGTTCTGATGTTGTGGGCTTTGCCTTAGACTTTTCCGGCTCATATTGTGTATAATTGGCTTCTATGTGATTCTTCTTTTTGTTTTCACTGTATGTTTTCACAGGGTCTGAAGAAAATATAGGTGTAAATTTATAGACAATACACGTTTTAGCTAAATCAGAAAGTGATATGATAGTTGGGTGAATGCTTGTTTTCCAAGCTGGAAGGACAAAACAAGTTCAGTACCAACCCTGGGTCTTGCACATCTGGGTTTTTTCAAAGGGACTTTGAAAATACTGAACAGATGTGAACCCAAAATTAATGTGATCAAGACCTATAGAAATTATTTCAACATTTATATTTATAGGTTGAAGTTTTACTCACGCAGAATTTAAAGCAACACTGGAATCGTCTCTTTTCAGATTTTTACACGAACTCGTTTCAGATTTTTCTTGGGACCAGAGTAGTGGTGGTTTCTATAATCTTTTTGAGAAGTACGTGGTTCCATGGTTTATTTTGGATAAATGCCTTATAAATGAACACCGTATAATAGAAACTAAGAAAGACACTCTTTGTTATAAACAAGAAAACCACAAGACGTCGAGAAAAATCATCGACCGAATGGAATGTCAATGCCGCCAACTGAAATGTCAATGTGGGTAAATTGAGATTTGCGGCCGGCGCGCGCAAGCAAAGAAATTGCAATCAGTGTTACCAACTCCAAGAGTTGAAATTATGTTTTCCATGAAAATTATCGTACTTTCAAATAATATTTCCTTCTCCTACTACTCATTTACTCATAATTATACATATATAATTATGTAAAGCTATATGAGTAAATGTATAATTATGTATTTTTTTGTAATTGATTAAGGTTTATTTTAATAAGCAAAACTTTCATGGAAATACTTCCACACTCTTCTCACGTATTTATTATGTACTAGCAAGTCACTTTACATTCCGATTTTTCTGGGCAATTTTTCCAATCTTTTATTCATAAAACCTAGCATTACCAAAAAATCCAAATCGGTACAGCCGTTCCCATATGATGCGCTTACCAACGAACATTTTTGATTTAGTTAAAACGATTATATTTAGAAAATAGTGACTACATGTATATTTGGAGCTATATTTTCATAATATTTACATGATGGGATTATAATTATCTACTGTTTTTAATTTATTTTCACTCTTAGTTACCTTCGTTCAAATACTGGCAATACGTTTGTCTAATTCTTCAATATTTGATTTTTGACCTGAACGATGCGAGCGAAATGATAACAGAGAGAAGAGCGGCAACAGCGCTTGACCTGCGTATGCCACAAGCTGGCAACGTCGCGCGTTGTCGCCGTTAATTTTACTATTACGTATTCTGTGCCGCTACCAACATAACTAAATGTAAGCGTACGACACTATCTGTGTTCACGCGCACATTGACAAAAATTAACTAAAATTACAATGTAATTTTTGCTACTAATATGTTGTTTTTTTCAACGATATATAATGTACCGCAAATAAAGACCCAGACCCAAGCCAACTTAAGTCATTACAAAGTCAAATAAAACTCTCTTCGCTCATGAATGGTAAAATACGTTTGTATGGGAATCGTTTATCCTTAAGTTTGCCATTTCGCGACTCAAAGTCTACCAGCGGATAATCAGCCGCTTTCAGCTCGCATAATCAGGACAAAGCTTTGAAGTGTGGATAACTCACAATAAAACAATAAATTTAAAATTGAAAAAAAAACCGACACGATTTTTATCAAACACAGCTAAAAACACTGCCATCGAAATCGTCGATCAAACAAAAAATTGGTTGTCTGTAAAGTCGGTTTACTGACGATAGTTGAACGTGACAACGTGCTTACTCAAGTAGGAGAGAGACGGATGTCGAACGCTGCCGAACGCAAAGGCCGATTGTGCTTCTTTGTCGGTCGTTCCGCGCTCTCGCTTGCACTTCAAGCCTTACGTGGAACGCCTCAGAGCGAGGTTACGCCGCATTTTTTCGTGCGTGCAGCCGGCTCTATCGAATTATAAGACGTTGTCACGTCAAAAAAAAAAAAAAATCAAAATCGGTTCATCCGTTTGGGAGCTACGATGCCACAGACACACACACAAACACACACGCACATACAGACAAGTCAAACTTAAAACACCCCGTTTTTGCGTGGGGGGTTAAAAAGCTAACAAAGACTTTAACAAAGCAGATAATTTCCTTTTTTCCTAAAGTGTTCTTTAACAAGACCACACGCTCAAAGGTTTCAAAAGAAAATAATGGGCTTGTCCAGAAGCTTAGAAGTATATATAGCGAGCTCAAGTACGAGTAGGTAACTTCTTGGAGAGCTGTGAGGGGAACACCGACATTGTTTTGCAATAATGTGGTAATTACTGACTTTTAAAGTCTACCGAAACATGCGTTTGTTTTTACCCGACTGCGGCAGAAGGAGAGTCATGTTTTTCTAGTGTTTTTTTTTTGCTCCCCCATCCAGGGGAATTTGGCGTCGCACGTCTTGTGCATTTGTCAGTGTTAAGTTAATATGGTATTTTACAGATGATGGAGTGATGATGAAAAGGTGATGATGACGATGATGAATCCCGATGATGTATGTAGGTATGTATATAATATGTATATAAGTATGAGGTTTCTTTGGCACGCCCGACACAATAAACCACTTGATGTATTTTGACATGTGAGGTGTGATTCGAATTGCCTTGATAGTGGAAGTGACGTAGGGTACAACATTTTGCAACTGGGTTTTTTATGTTTTTCTTTAATTGAAGTTACTGGTCAAAAGGTTGCCATCCTGCTTGATGTTTAGCAATGATGCGGGCTATGATGGAACACGCTTGTCTAGGAAAAACTGTTTAAAAAATGTGTATTCTACAGGCATAATATAAAAAGAAAAACCTAAAAACCGACTTCCCGTCATTCATAGAAACAATTTATAGACTTTAGTTAAATTTTAAAAACTGCTTGACCGATTTCAATAAAATTTATATGGTACCACCTCTAAAGTATGATATAAGTACTAAACAAAAAAAAAACATTATAATCGATTAATAATTGGCGGAGTAATCCTGTAACGTAAATACAAAAAAAAACAAACAGACACACTGATAACCTTCTCCTTTTTTGAATTAGGATAAAAATAGTACAGCCTGGTGACAATAAAAACTGAATTTTTCAATTTTACCTATATTAGACTAAAGTTTTGTAAAATCATATTACAAAGAGAGGATTTTATTAAGTATATAAATAACTAAATGTTTTTTTATGTTAGTTTTTGAACTGTCTTTATTTCCCAAGCATTTTCGATTACTTTTAACCAATCGGCTAACTTGTAATAAGTAATATTTTTTGGAGAAAAAAAAAGTTTTTCCAATCTGAAAATTGTAGAGATGATTTTCTTGAATACAAATTGGACCATTTCATAAAAAAAATTGAAACCAAAAATTAATACACTCCAAAAATAAAAATAAAATAAATCCTTTTGATCAAATTAAATCCCATAACTTATTTCGATGATAAATCCAGTTGAATTTAGAACCTCTTTTAAAGAAGTCGGTCAAAGCAAGTAATAGGTAAAACAGAATTTACGTACCTCACTTTTATGTCTTTCAGCTTAACACAAACCTATCACTATCTTATCAACACTAGATATTAAATGTAGCACTAAATACTAAATTTAACATTTAAAAAAACTACCAACCACATCACTATCACGCTAACCAAAAAGGCTTACACGAAAAGGTTGCACACAAAAAGGTTGTACACAAAAAGGTTGCACATAAAAAGGTTTAAGTACACAAAAGTTATTTTCGCGGCAAAATTTTCGCAAACGGCGTGCTCCAGCCGTCCTTACATCGCGCTCCGATCCACAGGTCTGACTATTTCGCCATAGAATTTCCCGCTTTCACGGCAGAACGGGACGGAAATACGAATTTTCCGAGCGCTAGAAGGAGACACGACGACACTTTTCACGTGAGAAAAGCGCAGCTTCAAAGCGACCAAGTTATATTTGCAGTTCAATAAGGGAGCCACTGTTGAATATTCTGAACTAAACTGAAAGTTTTCTTCGAAAATATTAGTGCATTCGTTTTTGTTAAGTGAATATTTATTTTTGTAGTATATACGCAATGTGTATAGATTTAACGTTATGCGGTATTATAAAATTCGCATGCTATAAACCTTATGTTAAATTAATAATTCATGCATTTGTTTGTGTGTTTTATATTTTTGTGTGGGCTGAGAAATTCAATGGGCACGAAAATTTATTCGGTTATATTTATAATTAAATTACATTACTTGTAAAGATTTGGTGGGCGTGGAGTGGGTTAACAGAGATACTTTTTGATGTGGGTTATAAGTGCAGGTTTACAATCATATGCATAAAAACGTTTGATAGTTAATCTTTGCTATAAAATAGTTTATTAAGTTCGCTAAAAATATTACGCACTAGCTGCACCCCGCGGTTTCACCCGCTGTTAAAAAGTATCCTATGTGCTATTCTAGACTATAATCTGTCTCTGTGCCAAATTTCATGCAGATCTGTTCAGCCGTTATGGCATGAAAGAGTAACAAACATCCATCCATCCATCCATTCTTACAAACTTTTGCGTAAAAATAATAGTAGGGTATATAGTAGGATAAAAGTTAAACAATTTCGTAAATCGACAACTCTCCTTAGTTGGTAGGGCGTCTGTAGTGCAAGGGGTCCCGCAGGTTTGATTTCCGGCTGTTTAAATGATGAATTTTAATATCTGTTCTGATTTTGGGTATGAGTTGTCTACGTCTATATGTGTTACAGTGTTACATGGCATTCCCGACACAGGGATACGTAGCGTGTCTACATAGCTATGAAATGAAATGAAAATATGAATAAATAAAAATACCCATAACTGTGTTATTTATTTATTTAGGGTAATAAATCAGAAATCAGAATTTATTGATGAGTTTTGGCCGGAAGCGAAAAGGTGCTGTCGTAACTTTGTGTTATTTTCTAAATATTTCTGAACCTTGATTCTTTGAAGGTTAAAGTGTAATAATGGTGGGTTATTAACCTTTATCAAAAAATGTGGGCAAATTATACATACGTTGCGAAACATGAATTTTCGTGTTCTCTACAAAATTCCACTTAAAGTTTCATTAAAATATTCATCACTTTACTGAAATGGGGTAATAAGAGAGGGTCATCGTCGTCATTTTCACCTTTTCATCATCGCTCCACAATCTGTTAAATACTATACGAACTAAACACTTGCAATGCACAAAACTCCAATAGTTACATGTCACAGTTCAATAAATGTCAAACAACACAAGAGTTTTTATATGTCAAAATAGTAAATAAGAAATTAAATAATTAATGTCAACAAAATAAGATTCAAGGTCCTAAAGCAAATCATGTTGTACAAACTCTGAAAACTATAAAACACGCGATGATAGCCTAATTGGAAGAAGACTCGCCCCTCAAGCCATAGGGAGCGGGTGCGATCCCAGGCATTAACCAATTTTGCTTATTTGTGAACATACCTATGTTCATATACCTATATGTCATCTGCTATATAACTGAAGCCCGGTGAATGGCGACAGGCTCGCCCCGTCACAATTTGTGACTGAATATCGACAGGCGAAGTGTGGGTGTTGTAATTCACCCCTGCCAGCCCCTTGGGGGGAAAGACGTGACGATATGTTATTTGTGTAGAGAAGATAGAGAGATGTTAGGATCAATATGAAGGTCACATTTAAAATGCTTCATCATTAGTGAGATATAATATTATTTATAACCTACGTGGATACATTTGATCCACTTTAAAACTGCGATATGTACGCTCGTATGTCTCAGTAAATAGGACCTGAAAATTTCCCTGAGGTGACTAAACTTTCATTATACAATTTTTACGAAAGTTGTAAACTGTACGTAGATTTCAGTTCAGTGCCTTAACTTGGACAAAATAGAGTTTAAACTTCCCATGACATTTACCATAGCGTAGCGCCTTAGTGCCATGCCTCGTAGCGTATACAAGGTGCTGGTTTCGGGTGTAATAATCCTACTAATATTATAAACGCGAAAGTTTGTAAGAATGGATGGATGGATGGATGGATGGATGGATGGATGGATGTTTGTTATATACTCTTTCACGCCAGAACGGCTGAACAGATCTGGATGAAATTTGGCACAGAGATAGATTATAGTCTAGAATAGCACATAGGATACTTTTTAACCGCGGGTGAAACCGCGGGGCGCAGCTTGTACTTAATATTTTGTTGCCTGGAAGAGATCACTCCTAGCGGTAAGGTCGGCAATCGTTCTGAGTCATCCTTTAGTTTTTACACCTATACTTATATTATAAGCCGGTAACATTTGTGAGTTTGTAAGTTTATTTGTCGAGGGTAATCGCCGAATCGACGAAAACGATTCAAAAATTATTTCACTACTATGTATATTGAAAGCTACATTATCCCTGAGTGCCATAGGCAAGCAAGATAGCAAGCGAAGCCGCGGGCGAAAAGCTAGTACTTTTCTGTTACAGTAAAAAAGTGCTAGTGCCGGGTAGTGCTAACCGGGTAGCAAACTCTGGTGGGAGGCTTCGGCCATGGCTAGTTACCACCCACCGGACCAAGCCATGCCGTGAAATGACCTAGTCGTGTTTCGGGATGTAGTCCGGTGTAACCGTTCCGAAGACGGGTCTGAGCAGTAGCGCACTTGTAGCGCCTCACTCAACTGCCGTCTTTGTACTTCTTCACTCTACAAAACTTCAAGGCTAGAGTGAATAAGTACCTTCTAGGTCGTCGTGCTCCATCTTAGACCACAACGTCGCTTAACATCAGGCGAGTTGGTGGTCAAACGCCGACTTATTGTCCATAAAAAAAAAAAAAAACCTCGAGATATCAAAGCCCCTTTTGACTAAAAAAACATCAAGTAGTTTCGACTAATGTTCTTAGTCAAAACTACTAACTAAAACAAGTAAAATTACTAGAAGACAAACAAAAAACCTGGCTGCAAGATATTGTACCCTATATCACTTCCACTATCAAGACGATTCAAATGACACCTCACATGTCGAAATACATCAAGCTGTTTAGGCTGTAGGGCATGCCAAAGAAACCTAATACATACCTACGCACAAACATACATAGATCCTTACAAACATACATACACTAGAAAAACATAACCTTCCTTCTTGCGCAGTCGGGTAATTAGTCTAAAACTAGTGACTGTGATATTTAAAACGGTTTTAACCGGTTATGAGTTATCTATATAACTAAATAATTATTAAAAGTTAAGTTACTGTTTAGTAACGTACTCTAAATCATAATTTGATATTACCTCCTCTGAGTCTCAGAGTTTCGACCTTTACACAGGTTAGTTTAAAGTTGAATCTGAAATTAAATTTCGTGCTAGATCCCTCGGGAGTGTAATAAAGACGTGCATTCCTTCAAACACTAACTGAACGGCACGTGGCAAATACTAAAATACGAGTAAACGTTGGCGATATTGCGAATTAAAGTTCTTATGTGCCATTCTGAGCTTTAGTGCACACTAACTTTAGGCTGCTTTTCCACTGGATCACCCTTACTAATAAACGTTGTATTGCAACGGAATAACGTTAGTGTTTTGTTTTTCGATCGAGTTCAAAAATTAAGAAAGAAAATAAACAAAACACTGTACACGTACACCGGAGCTATACAACGATTATTGTTAAGGGGGACCGTGTTTTGCCTTTGTCGGTAAATTAAAAATGTAAAATAAAAACACAACACTGTATATTTTAATTCGTCTATTAAATAAAGTAATCCTAATGATGGTTAGTCAATAAAAATTTAATAGCTGGTTAAATTGTTTAAATTAATTAATAGTGTACCTAACTATAACTATTGAACTCTACTACTTCTACTCTACTCTACTTCATACTAATATTATAAACGCGAAAGTTTGTAAGAATGGATGGATGGATGGATGGATGTTTGTTACTCTTTCACGCCAGAACGGCTGAACAGATTTGGATGAAATTTGGCACAGAGATAGATTATAGTCTAGAATAGCACATAGGATACTTTTTAACCGCGGGTGAAACCGCGGGGCGCAGCTAGTAGTGTATAATTACGTATTATACAACATGTATTGTTAAAGGGGTAAATATACAGTGGCGATACACACAATACACAATTTTGCGAGTAAAAAGCGTTTTTGTGCAATTCAGAGGTTTAGTGCACACCAACACACAACTTTAGACTGGTTTAGTGGAAGATGAGCGATGCGAGGATATGTACGGAGGATAAAATCCACCAATATAAATAACAATCTCGGCTGTACAAATGTAGAATACTCCTAGATCTTATTGGTGTTTTTTCTTCGTTACAATATCCTGTCACTGCCCAATTTCTGATGGAGAGGCAATTAAGCTAGTTTTCCACTGAATATTTGCTAGAAAGTTGAGCGGTGCGAGGTTGCGTAGGTGACTTATTTCAGCTGTCAGAAGTGGTACAATAGCTGTAGCTCGCTACACTGTCTTGCACACATCCCGCTCTTTAAGTTTGTGCAAATGCCTTGTTTCGATAGTCTTATAACACCAAAGGTACAAGGCTAAGCTAGGCAAGGCTAGGCTAGGCAAGGCTATGAAAATGAACTGTAACTATTGGAGGATTTTACTTTGCGCACCGTTGATCTGCCTTGCTGATCTCCAGTGGATATACAGTCTTACACATGTAACCTTGTAATGATGTCATAATACATATCGTCACATTTTTCTCTTGAAATTGCTGGCAGAGGTGTACAACACTCACACTTCGCCGGACGATACTCAGTCTCAAATGTGACGGGGCGAGCCTGTCGCCATACACCGTGCTCCAGTTACGTAGCAGATGACTTTAAATACCTATGCACTTAGGCTCACCCGATTATTCATGATGTCGTACGACAAAAAACGACGAAAAGGTTTTGTCGCGTCATGTCGCGGCGCGCATTCTAGGTCCACAGCATCACTTTAATATCAAAAGTATCTGGAGAGAACCATCAAAACACAAACCCTTATGAACCTTAATCAAACCCAACTAAAGTACATAATCAATAATTCGTTAGGTTTTCTTTTTATTACGTCAATCCAGTAAAAATCGCGTTACTAAACAACTGTGAGTGGATGTTTGCTATAGTCGAGGAAAATAAAAATATGATTTCCGATTGAAAAGACAAAATCATTTATTAAGAAGGAAAATACAAATAAAAATACTGGGAAACCCGTATAAAAAACATTTAGAGGCAATGTCGACAAAGTGTGTCGAAATACGACACAACTATTTAAAAGACGACAAAACTGCGACCAAATGGTTCAAAGATTAGTTTATAATAAATAATAACAATAATAAGTTTCGGGACGCTAGCACTAACTGACTTCTGACCCTGAACTAAGCAAAGCTTGTACTATGGCTGCCAGAGACTGAAACCCATACATACATACACTGAGAAAAAAAACGGCTAACAAAGTGACAATATTGGCTTTGCCAAAAAATTATTGTCGAAATGACTATAAATGTTGTCATTGGAACCAAGCAAACTTTGTTCCAAACTCCATTTTTATTTTGTTAAAAGTTTATTGCCATTTTGACAACGCATTTATTGTAATTTCAACAAAGTTTTTTTTGATTTGTTACATTGACTATGTTTTTTTGATGATTGAGCAAAGTTTCAATTGTTATAATGACAAAATTAAAATTGCCGATTTGGCTTTGCTATATTAGCAACAGTAATTTGCCAGCCTATCTAAGTTAACTTTGATAAATTGACAAAGTGTAAGTACAATGTTAACTGTTGTCAATTTGACAACAGTTAACATTGTTAACTCGGCAAAGTGAAAAACTGTTTATTTTAAACGTAGCTAATTTGACAAAACGAATTTTGCTGGCAACTCCAAGGCGGGTGTGGTGAGGAAGTGAAGAGGGGTGGGAAGCACGCGCCGTTCGGCCATTTTGTGTCTATTCTTCTATCGTGCGGTCGAATGAAGTGTTTTGCACGGGAGTGGTTGTGTTCTTGTGTAGAAACAGGACTATATTTTAAAATAAAGAACTATGGATCTTTTAGACAGTGATTTAAAAATGTTTTTGCAGTCTTCTGCAATAAATCTTGTACTGAAAGCCAGTCTTTTTTACATGAACATTTGGATTGGTTACGTGGTTCATCTTCACCCTATGAAGTGGTCTGTTCCAAATGGCAAGATACATTTGAACTAAGAGCAAAGTTATTAGAGAGCCAGACGTACCAGGACTACTTCAATACCTTTCCGGCTCTTAAACTACCTGATGGGTATAAGTTGGTAAGTTGAATTAAAAGTATTTTTATATATTATTAACTAACCCCCGCTAAATAAACCCAGCAGTTTTATCATAGTTTATACATATGAAATGCATGCAGCCTAATTAAATATACTTTTCTTATGACACTCGCTCGCTCACTTGAATTATTAAAGTACTTATATTGAGGGTTAAAATCATAAAAAGTTCAAATTTATTTTACAGTTATCCAGTGACTTTGAAGCTGTTTATCCTGAAGGAAATGGAATGTTTGAAGATAAAATTCCTATAGTCAAGATCAAGTTATTAAATTTACTTGCGGAAAAAGGAGAATCCAGTAAAGTTGACCAAAGTACATTGGAACTACTTGAATTGGCCGCAGGTTGGTAAAAAAACTGTTATTTTAGACGATTAGACTGACAACATAATAGTTTTTTATTTTTAATGGACTTCAAAAAGGAAGAGGTTCTCAATTCTGTTACATTTTTTTGTCATGTTTGTCCTAATTTGCATAATTATCCTAATCAGTCTGTTTTTTTTTCAGTGGGTGAAGAGCAAGCTAACTTGGCAGCATTGTTGAGCATTGTGACTCTCTACGTCAAATGCCAACAATAACTGTACCAAAAAAAAAGGTGTGGAAGCTGTCACGAGATGAAGTACGGAACAGCTTCCTGGGGCGCGTCGCAACGGTTTCTGATATCGAAAAATTCTGCACTCAAAGGCAAATGATTTGTAGCACGAAAGGTATACCAAACCAACCTTTTATTCTTGCGGTAGGCCATCGTGGGAAAACGTATCTCAGTACGAAATTGTTATAAATGTGGGATTGAGGTACCAACTTCCTAATGTTTGCTCTGCTATAAAGCACACTTTTAATATATACTGGGCATTGGATTGTGCATATCCCAGAGAATCAGCACCGTGTTGGATGCTCATTCAACGAACAATGTTTCAAATGTCATCAAAATATGACACAGAAGGAGTTCCATTGAGAGAATTGATCAACCAGTTGGGATAGTGATATAACTATTCTGTATTCCATGTGCGACACCCGTGTGGAATGAGCATTCAACTATCAGTGTATCAAATCATTTGTTGACAACAATAATAGATATATTAGTTAGTATTATCTTATGTAATACTATATATCTATTACAGTTGTATAATTACAAACCTATTAGATACACAGTAATAACAAAATGATTCCTTGCGCGAAATGCAACAGTTCATTTCCTAGTTTTGTTAGGTTAAAAACTCACATGTCTTTTTATCATAAAAGCGTTACTTCATATTCTTGCGCAAGTACAAACTGTTACATTTAACAATATTAGTGAATAGTGATTGTATAATAGTGTCTGATAACATACTTCCGTTGTTTGAAATATTTTTTTTTATATAAAATGACTTTGTCTTGCTTTGGCATACTTCTTTTAGCGCGCGCCAACAAACATAAACTAAATGACGTATTGAAAGTAACAATAAGTATCTACGGTATAAATTAGATAGATTTTAATGTCAAGTAAATTGACTAACGTAGGTACTTATAGTTAGAACTAACACTCGCGAATAATTAATATTTTTAATATGTTATTTAGTTCAAGTTAGTTGTTGCGCGCTATACCTATACTAATAATGTCTGTACTGCGTGAAGTACCGAAGTATTATTTTAGTTATTTAGTCTTTTAATGTTATGATCATATTAAAGGTTTAATTGTGAGATAATAATACATTGTGCTCCTTAGCATCCCATTGTTTATCCTCGGAATAGTTATACAGTGTTTTCTTTCTTTTAAATTTTGGAACTCGATCGAAAAAGACAAAACACTGTACAACTATTCCGAAGCTAGACAACGTTTATTGCTAATGGGGTTAATAATTAGTGATTAGTAATTGTAATTGATAATAACATAGAGTGCTCCTTGGCGGGCCATATTTTTATTGCAATAGAGCCATGCTAGAAATGTATGAGTATATGGCCGGGCCACACTCAAAATATTGTTTAAATACTGTCGGGCCATATTGCAGTAAAAATATGGTCTGTACAGGAGCACTATTAAGTTCTTAGAAGTAAAAACATTAATTGGAATGATTTAGTCCTGCTTTGGCATTTCTTTGATTGTAATTAATGATAAATATTTTTTTTTAATTTTAAACAATAAATTAGAACATAACAAGTATATTATCTTTTTTTTTAATGTGTAGGGCCTTTATCTTTTGTACATTGCCATTCTAACGATATGTGTACCTTGTTAGGACAGCAACCCACTTTGTTGTGGTAACTTCATTGCCTTTCTGTTCCAGCACACCTCTTATTTCTATCTATTTAAACTGGTCAGTTCTCCAATCCAGTATTTATTAGACAATCAATACCTAATAGATACTGGATTGGAGAACTGACCAGTTTGAATGGATAGAAATAAGAGGTGTGCTGGAACAGAAAGGCAATGACGTTACCACAACAAAGTGGGTTGCTGTCCTAACAAGGTACACGTCGTTAGGATGGCAACGTACCCATAGTTAGGGTGACAAAGTACACATAGTTAGGATGACAACGTACACATAGGTAGAGTGACAAAGGCATATCGTTAGGATGGCAACGTACGCATAGTTAGGGTGACAAAGGCCCATCGTTGGGATGACCAAGTACACATAGTTAGGGTGACAAAGGCACATCGTTAGGATGACAAAGGCACATCGTTAAGATGACAAAGTAAACGCAGTTAGATCGGCAAGAGAGTTTATTGTTACAACAACGTTACGTTGTGACGATGACAAAGTTCCGTAGTTGGGATGACCAAATTCAACCTTTGTTAAATAGACACTTTGTTAAAATGACAAAGTAACCGTTGTTGGGATGACCAAATTCAACCTTTGTTAAATCGGCACATTGCCAAATTGACAAATTTCCGTTGCTGGAAATTGCTTTGTCCAGCAATATTTACGTTGTTAAATTGACAAAATTGACAAACTTTGTCGATTGAACAATGTAAGATTTTGTTAATGGAACGTTGCTAATTTAACAATAAAAAAATGACAATAAAAACTTTGCGTCTGGAACAACGTCCCATAAACGGTTGTGTCCGAACAAAGTTTTGTTGTTAGAATAACAATAATTTTTTCTCAGTGTACATAGGTATATATTTAAATAAATACTTAAATATACCCAGACGTAGAACAAACACAGTATGTTCATCACTTAAATGTTTGTCCTAGGTGGGAATCGAACCCACGCCCCCAGGCTCAGAAAGCAGGTTCACTACCAACTGAGCCACTGAGGCAGTGTAAAACTTTTTGCTATTGATAATTTTATAACCTAACATAACATTTAGTCGCCCTTTTCCCCCAAAGAGCTGGCAGAGGTGTACAACGCTCACACTTCGTTGGACGATATTCAGTCCCAAATGTGACAGTGGGCGAGTCTGTCGCCATACACCGGGCTCCAGTCGTGTGGCAGATGACATACAATACGCACACATGTTCACAAAATGAACAAATTGGTGCGCGCCGTCGGCTGGGTTTGAATACATAGACAAATTAGTTATCTCTCTGCAACTGAGAGCTCAAAGTCAACCAAATGATATTTTTGCTGGAAATATGACATAAAGAAAACCTTTTCGTCTAAAAATATGAAAATACTCGTAGGCGTACTTAGATTATATTTTATACCCAACCATGTAAAACAGAACGTTTTCTCCAATTTGCTTACATTTTACGCCCAATTTCATTCTACTAAGCTTCTGATCAAATAAAC
Source organism: Peribatodes rhomboidaria (assembly GCA_911728515.1). Taxonomy (NCBI): domain Eukaryota; kingdom Metazoa; phylum Arthropoda; class Insecta; order Lepidoptera; family Geometridae; genus Peribatodes; species Peribatodes rhomboidaria. The sequence continues at coordinate 15,683,048 of OU452184.1, forward strand.
TGGCTAAGAGCGTATTGAGCTCGGCTGGCGAAAGGTTCCGTAGATGTTTAAGTAAATTATTTTCGTTAAAGAGGCTTTGTTAATATTGATGTTATTAGAATCAAATTAATGAGCAAAAGTAGTATTATTAAAAATAACATAACATATCGTCACGCCTTTCTCCCGAAATGACTGACAAAGGTGTGATACAACACCCACATTCCGCCGGACGATATTCAGTCCCAAATGTGACAGGGAGCGAGCCTGTCGCCATACACCGGGCTCCAGTCATGTAGCAGATGGCATACAATACGCACATAATATGTAATTATGTTCACGCAAACAAATTGGTGCGTGCCGTCGGCTGTGTTTGAACCCGATCCCTCTGGCTTGAGAGGTGGGATTTCCAGACTATCATCGCTTCATTAAACTACTATTATTAAAAATCCAATTTTTTGTACTATTAGTAAGCAATTGATTTAAAATTAAGTTACTTATTGTTGATTTGAAAAGTAAGTATCGAAATAAAAATGAATAAAATAAACACATAATAAAAACAATTACGTAAAAAGAACGCTGGCGGTCAATTCAAAGTCAATCAGCGCATTGAGCTATTTACCGGTCTACTTGGTATGAGGTATAAGGAACCTACCAATAACCAATATAACGAAGCCAAATACTTTTAAACCAAATCTATCTACCTACTACCAACCGAATACTTTCGTACGCAAGTGTATCCATGCCCAAACACACCACGTCAACTTTTTTCAGCGTTCTTTGTACGTGACGCGAACTGTACCTACCTGCTTTATTTAAAAAAAAAAAAAAAAACTTTTATTTCCATTTATATTTATTTATTCCGTACAATCTCTACCACTGAATAATAATATATGTATACCTAAATGGTGCTTAAGTTACATAAATTGTACAAACATTATTATTATTTTCAAGTTTTTTTTGTTTCAATAATTCCTTGCTTGTTCGAAGACATACTTATTTACTTATAGTTCACTTTTCCCAAAGCAAGGAATATCTGGAAGCGACTTCTAATTTTCCCAAGGTTTAGCAAATCCGATTTAAGATAGCATATTACATCCTAAACTAATAATGAATAAATTCATAAATTCTGGAAAAACGGGATTTTACAATGAAATAAGTGCTTTCTATACCGACGAAGTTAATAAATACAAATATTAAATTTCCAAATATCCTATTTCTGCTCGTAACTCACAAAAATATTTTCTCTCATCTGCATTTACTTACACTAGCTGATACCCGCGACTTCGTTCACGTTTATTCAGAAAATAGTATCCAAATACCTTCCTCGTCATATACTGTAACTAATCATCAAATTCCATCAAGTTCCGTCCAGCTGTTTAGCCGTGAAAAGCCTCCAAACAGACGGACAGGGTTGCTCTCCATTTTATAATATTAGTGTGGATTCTCTATAAACTCGCCGAAACCCAAAAAATATATAAAAATACACATTTTACTTCGCAGTTGTCATAAATTTCAAACATGGGAGTTGAGTAAACATTTTGGATATTTCTGGACGAGGCTGGAAATATTTTTAAAATATTCAATGTTAATAAATCTTTTGAATAGCTTTAGGTTGGGCAAGTGCATTTTGTGAAGGAAATAGTTTTTAGATAGTTTAATTCATATTACAGAACAAACACTAGTTTACAAACAAACAAGTACTGAAAAACATTGGTTTTGTTACTTATAAGTATTTATAGTTACTTAATATACCGTTATAATTATATTTTCTATATCCCCCCCCCCCCCCCCCCCCCCACGCTCCTTGAGTCGTACTGCTCACTGCTGAGCATCGTGATGATCACGACAGATATTTTTCCCGGCAATTTGTCTCCATCTATGTCGATCACCGGCGTCATGAATGGCGTTGCAAATTTAGGTGTAAAGCTTGTTCCGACCATCGTTTGGGGCCTCCTCTACTTCTTTTTCCTTCCACGTTCCCTGTTATTTATTATGAGCTTTTTCAGATTGTCCGCCGGTTTTCTTGCAATGTGCCCAAAGACCTGCAGAATCCTCACTCAAGCTCACTCAAAATGGATACATTTCTTCTGTGAACCGTCCAAGGGATTCGTAACATCCGCTCTCAATAGCAGCTAAGCGTCGTCTGACAGTCTTGTTTAGGGTCCAGTTTCTACTTTCACATATATCCACTTTGAGGCGTATAAAAACAATATTTAGAAAGAAAAAAGTTGATTTATGACCGATACATTTAAAAAATTAAAAACATTAAGGCAATTTTATTGTACTATTTACTAGTCGGCCCTAACTCAGCATAATGCTGACTGTTAACCGGCGCTGGTCTTCCGTTGGTGATGTCACGGTACAAGCACATGCACAGTACTCACTACAAGATGATAATAAAATAATACAAAAAGATAACATCAAAAACTATCAATAATTACTATAATATACAGGAAAATACGTAGTAGCACACATTTATATATGGTAACATTTATGTTACTATCTGTGTCAACCTCCCGTATTAACCTTAACACTTTTTCTCCCTTGGCAATAAAAAAATGTTGTTTATTGAAAGGCAGTGTCTAGTCTTGTTCTATAAATTGTTAAACTCAATAAAAAAAGACAAAGAGTGTAAAACTATTCCGAGACAATACAACATTCATTGGTAAGGTGTCTATATAGTCAATGTAACGACGAAAAACATAATATAATACTTACTTACAATTATTTTTTGAATACATAACCTAGAAGCCAATTCAATTTTTCAATTACAGTTCAAAAATCTTTATTACACAGTAATAAATACAAGAGTTTAAGTTTTAGCTTATAATTATAATATTTATAATTAATAGCAAAAATAATTAGCTAGTGTACACTACATTACAAAGCGCTCTACATCAAAACAATATAATTTCACGAGTTTTCAATTTTTTTTACACCAAAACTAAGTAAGATAATTTACTAGCCCCGCGGTTTCAACCCCGTTAAAAAAGTATCCTATATGCTATTCTAGACTATAATCTATATCTGTGCCAAATTTCATCCAGATCTGTTTAGCCGCTCTGGCGTGAAAGAGTAACAAATATCCATCCATCCATCCATTCTTACAAACTTTCGCGTTTATAATATTAGTAGGATTTTGATACAGAGTACAGACTAAATAACATAACTTATCGTCACGCCTTTCCCCTGAAGGCAGTGTATTACAACACCCACACTTTGCTGGATGATATTCAGTTCTAAATGTGACAGGAGGCGAGCCTGTCGCCATACACCGGGCTCCAGTCACATAGCAGATGACATACAATACGCACCTATGTTCACACAATAAACAAATTGTCGCGTGCATCCGGCTGGGTTTGAACTCGCTCCCTCAGGCTTGAGAGACGGGCCTTCTCCAACTAGGTTATCAGACTTAAATGTACTATTTATAAGTACCTACGTGGTATTGAATAAGGGATTGACATGTTTTTACAAAACTGATATTAACCGAATGCTTATCCCTTACTGCTGAAGTACCCACTGAAAAATACTGTATGCATTTTTAGGGTTTCGTCCTAATTTGTAAACAGCTTGAAACGATTTAAAATTATATTAGGTAACGTCACTTTCTGTTGAATAAAATAATAATAAATAAAAATAAATATGGGGACAATTTGCACACACGGTCATCTGACCTCAAACTAAGCAAAGCTTTTACTATGGCTCCCAGAGACTGATTTATTTATATATTTTTCAACTAAAAAATCAACTAGTATTCGTTGTTTAAAAAGTCCTGTATATAGAAAAAAACAATTATTGTTTTTGTAAAATGAAACCGAAGATGACTCTACTCCGTCGGATTCTCGAATAAAAATGGATTTTCCTAACAAAATCCTCGCTTTTTATACCGCCCGCCCACCGAGGCGTGTAATGCGACTATTGTGTACATGTACCTACGTTAGAAAACAAACAATCTTATTACTGTGGAGCATGTTGGATTGTAGAGGAGGTTGGGGAAAGACTGACAATAAAATATTTGTTTATGATTTTTTGGAAGTACATATGAAATCTGGCTTCAGATGTAGTTCATTAGGTAAGTACAATTTAAAATACGCTCGCTGACTTACATAAAAATGTTCGGTAATAAATAGTTAATGAAATTGATTTCAATGAATTCAATCTCATAAACCAGCTAATAAATATCAGTTTACACTTTTTTTGGTAAGTGGTAAGTGAACCTACCCTTCTGAGCTTAGGGGTGCTCGGTTCGGTTTGATTCCAACCGAGGGCAAACATTCATGTAATGAATATTTGTGTTTGTTCTATGTCTGGGTGTTAGTATGTACCTATTTAAAAATATATGATATGTATGTACATCAGTCTCTGGCAGCCATAGTACAAGCTTTGCTTAGTTTGGGGTGACCGTGTGTGCAAAAGTGTCCCAATTTTTTTTTTTTTTTTGTATTTATTTATTTTGGCTCTGAATAAAAAAACAGCGGATAAACAAACGAACATGGTGAAATAATGAGGGTTCCTTAATTTAATACAGGATTACGGGTGAAACATCAGGCCATATCTAGCTTATAATATAAAACATTTCTTATTTTTCTTGGAAATTCTGATTAATATAAAACGTTTACTTTAATTCGTTTTCTAAAGCTACTTATTTAATGTTTAGGCTACTTTTATTATATTATTTTTTATTTATTGTTTTCAAAGATTGACATTGTAACATGACATGATATTTTATGACCATTTGAGTTTAATTACCCACCTACTATTTACTAACTTTTGCACGCTCTTTAGAGGTTGAATATAGTGAGACTCTTATTAATGACTAACTTCCAACCATCCTGTATGTACTTACATTTCTGCAAATATATGATTTTGAATTTGAATTATTGTAACTTTAAGCACCCTAAGCATGTATTTGAAGTGTATTTTGAATATTGTTTTGGGAACTAAAACGGTAATCATCAAAAAATATTAAAAGAGTGCCCGCTAGAGCTAGGTTAGTCCACAATAGCAAGAGATAGAGACGATTGTAAAAGCTGAAAAAGGCATGTAAGAAATGTGCTCGCTGTACCCCTAAATCCCCTACCCGGCTCGTCTAATCAAGGTGACATAAAGCAAACTATTGTGACCACTGAGGAGCTTGGACCTTAAGGCGAAGCGTATTCATCTAGCATTTTTAGCTATTGAAAGCAAAAAACCTGCACAAAAGTAGGTACTTAGCTTAAATGTAAATTGTAAATGTATTTGGTTTCAAGTTTTTGTATTGTATTGTAAAGACGACTCTAACGACATCTGAAAAATAGATAGGCAATTTAATGAAGTCCATAATCTATAGGACCGGCCCCTTATTTTGTAACCGATGTGGTAATGGTCTACATGTGTCCTCACGCTCGCTCGCATGACGCGACTAGTAGGCGCGAGCGGGATGCCACACGATGACCATTGTAAGACTAGCCATAAGGCCATAAGCACTAAAAATTGCTCTGAGTACCATTTCCATTTCTAAGCCATGGGATGTGAAAAAAAATAGCCAACAATCAAATCATTTCGTCAAAATCTCACCTCTATCATATTATTTTTAATAACACAAACAATTAAAATAACATACTTACTTAGCACGAATTCGACAATTTATTTGAAAAGAAATTTGAACATAATAATATTATCATGCAGGAACTAACAGTTTTCAAAGGCCAAGTCTAAAATCAGTACTTCTGCACCTCAAACGGAGAGCTCAAAACCTTCATATCTCTACAATCCCTTCACCGTTTTGATTCACATTCGAACTTTAAAATAACATTGAAACGAACCACTTCCCTGCCAAATTTCATGCAGATCGGATCAACGGTACCTACGGTATTTATTAGTTTATTTACCCCGGTAGACTGGAATATGTACTTTCGCTCGCTGGATCAACATAACCCAGAAGCATTGACACGTACTTAATATACTCATTTTTACCCAGACTTTGCTTAAACCCTTTTCCAATATTAGGTTGGAATCGACTAAGTGTCATTGAAGGTGATCGATGTGTTACCGCGTCGTCTCCTCAAAAGCTCGTTCTTTTCTTCTATGGGCTTTTACTGAAAGAGGTTGGTTTCTTTATTTGTAACTTGCTTGGATACAGTCCTTAAGCCTCACAACTTGCCGAAAAATTCGAATATGTAAACGGCGCGCACGAGGACAGGCAATTCGTGGCGAGTATCAAATACTGCCGAGGAGGCAGTTCACATATTCGTTTTGGCCTGTACTCGGCCAATATCTAAACTGGCCATTTGATACAGTCAAGCGGTCATTACATTATCCAATTTGCAGCACGCTAACTCAGCTAGCGTGCTAAAATTGAAAAATGGCTATAAGACATGCAGTTTCAATCCATTTTTTTCTTTTACACGTGCTTAGCCACGCTAATTTAGCATACAGCAAATTTGATAGTGTAATGGCAATCAGGTAAGTAAATAACACGTGAAACGTTTAAATCTCTATCTAAAAGTGGCAGATGAACGTGTCAGAGCGGTCCGCTCGCTCGCTTAGAGTTGTCAGATTTGTGATGTTTGTTTGTCAGATTGGCGCAAGCATGATCAAGCACAATAAAATTGTGAGGCCAGGCGGCGGTTGTCGGGTCGATCTACGGTGTGCAACGCATCCTTCGCAATATGTAGACCTTTATATTCGTGGCGGTGAATGTACTACGCACTAATCAACAACGCAATTTTCACAATGTGCGCGGCGTATGCCTCGCGATGTCTGGATCCACCATCACAAACATCGTCTTATGAGGGGTTTACACGGGTCGATTTTCAGCGTACGGCTAGTCGCTTGACGGTCGAATTAGCCGCGGTGCAAAAATCGTGCTGCACTAGTCACCCGTGTGACTTAATCAGGACGATTCTCCTACTCCAACTCCTAACTTAATAGGAATTAAGAAGCGCGATATGATATTTTAACACATTCATTACCACTAGCAAACCACCGACAAACTTTTTAACTAGATAAAAGTCTAGTATTTAGAGCGTTTAGTGTTTTATTTTATCATGTACCTGTCGCAGCCAACTTGCTTAATCAGCCGTTTAATTAACAGCCTAGCCATTTTACTTAACGACGCCGTTCAACTAGCTTCCTAAATGATATAGAGTCGTAGCGTCTAATACAACATTTAATAATCTGGCTGACTGATGCTCAGCCCATTCATACAATAGGATGATTATTTGCTAAAATTATGATAAAAATGAAATCCGGAAATCGGTACAACGAACCGCAATTCTGATGGACATGATACTAAAATAACCTTACCTGCTGGATTCCTAGAAGGGCAAATCCGCCTTGGATTGATTAGATTAGAAGGTTAAACCTTAGCCTCTCGCGTCAGAATAGGGGCCTGCGAGTGCTGCAAATCTATTGATATTTATATCGTCGTTGTCCTTGCGAAATATGTACCTAACTTATTTGTCGCGAAACTACGAATATCGGTTCTGTTATAATATTCAGGGGCAAGGTCATTATCATATTGGACAGTCAAATATCATATTCATGGCATATTTTGACATCAAACAGGGGTGTCTGACTCTAAACTCTAGAAATAGAAACAAAAATAGTTACTTCTGTAACTACTTTTGCTTGTTACAGAAGTAACTACTTTTGCTTGTTGTTGTTATTTTTAGTGCAGTTGCTCTAGGCTTTATGGTTTTCTGCTCGCTTAAGAGTCCGGCCACCACTTTAGACTAACTCCGCATTGGCTTAAGGTATTCTATAGCCATTTCTTCTAGAAGAAGAAGACAAGCGAAGAGAGCAAGTAATGATACTGACGAGCCTCTAAACTTACCTACAGAGTGACAAAGTGCAATTTCAATTTTTTTTATGAATTTCCCTTGTATTACGAACTCATTTAACAGCTAATGATTTAGACAACCTCCCTATGTAATGGAATTTATGATTTGCTTTGTCTACCTATTGAATAAATCAGTCAAAAGTGACCCCTTATACATGCGGATTTTTTCATAGCTCTATTTTTGCTTGAGAACGTTTTAAAAAAAAAACAAGAAAGTAGGGGTGGAGATATTGTAAATTTAATCGTACATGCTAAATTTCATCATAATCTGACAAACGGTTTTCAAGAAATTTGAGTAGCGCGTTTGTATGGAAATTTCAGAGCGTCGCGGCCCTCTTAAGTATTAACAATTAATTGTACAAAATAAACAAAGCTGTTACCCGCGACTTCGTTCGCGCTTATTCAGAAAATAGCTCAATCGCGATATACTGTAACTTTTTGTCCAATTTCATCAAGATACGTTCAGCCATTTAGCCGTAAAAAGCCTACAAACAGACAGATAGAGTTACTTTTTATTTTATAATATTAGTTTGGAATATTGAATTTTTATAAGGTTGAATGTATTTGATCGAAGGTGTGGAAGTGTTGATTCGCCTCCAAAATAATTTACTAGGGTTTTTTTAAGAAGAGTGGCAAAACTGAGGAACAAACAGACGGCCTGAACGTAAACAGTAACCGCCGTCTATGGACACCTGCAACGTCGTTGATGCGATGCCAACTTGAAGAAGAGTTTGTACAACATACTTTTCAAAACACTTTAGTTTAGCGGAAAGACTTTTTCTTACTAGACGGAGGAAGGTCTTTTTCACATTTTGCAAGTGTAAGAAGGAGCGTCAGAAGTGAACAGGACAGTATTAGAGGTCTAACAGCCTAAAAATTCGTAAGTTCGTAAAAATCTACATAAATTTAAATTGAACTGTGATTATCGTAATAATAACACTATAAATAAGGATAGGATAGCTGTAACGAGATTTAGACTGACTAAGTCAAATAAGTCATTTTTAGGCAACTGCGTTTGTTTTTATAATAAAATGCTAAATAACAGGGCTCACTGAAGAAAAATTCAAAAATCACACGCAAAAACTACATTAATGAAAAGAGGTTATTATCCATCCATCAGCCATAGGACGTCCACTGCTGGACATAGGCCTCCCCCATAGATCTCCAATAAGACCGGTTGGTAGCGGTCTGCATCCAGCGCGATCCTGCGGTCTTGACAATGTCATCCGTCCACCTTGTGGGTGGACGTCCTACGCTGCGCTTGCCGGTACGTGGTCTCCACTCCAGAACCTTTCGACCCCATCGGTCATCAGTCCTTCGTGCTATGTGCCCTGCCCACTGCCATTTCAACTTGCCAATCCGCTGGGCTATGTTGGTAACTTTGGTTCGTCTACGGATCTCCTCATCCCTGATTCGATCCCGCAGAGAAACTCCGAGCATAGCCTCTCCATAGCTCGTTGGGCTACTAGGAGCTTATTAATAAGGTCCATAGTAAGAGACCACGTTTCAGTGCCATAAGTTATCATAAGGTTAACGATTATTTAGAAGACAAAGATGTCTGGAGCCTTCCACTTCCGCCAAGTAGCCACTAGTATGTATAGATATTACCTAGTTGTAAGCCATATTTGTGAGACAGTAATTTATTCATTCTTTGAATAAATAATTCCTCTCAGTTTCTTGCCTGTTCTTCTGAGTAGAGGCTCTTTATCCGACCAAGGCGGTTGAGTCTATTTAAAAAAAACTTTCACGTTCATAAGTGTATCTTTAATACCTAAATTGAATAAAAACATTTTGACTTTGACTTCAAGCGCAGAATAAATAATAGTACTACGTCTTGCAGGATGTAGGAATAAGCTCTTATAGACGATGTCGGGAAGTGCGATGGTAAAAAAAATTGACACAGCTACTAGTCATTCACTAAAGCTTCACATAAGTTTAACATTTCTCATTTCCAATATAAAAAATTGCTAAGAAAAACAAAAACACTAAACTTGAAAACTAGTGTAAACAGCATTCTTCTGGCTTAAAACATTCTGAAGTTTTGAAAAAAAGTTCTTTCCATTATATTTCAAAACAAACTGCACCTTATCTCGCCAGGGCACAAAAGTCCAAAGCAATTCGCAACTAGCAATGTTTAATTTAATAACGGTCACAGCCTCGCGAGGCTAAGAGGAAAACAAAAAAATAATTTGTTGGGGCAGCCCTGGAGACCACCCACCGCAGGTTCGCTTTATAAAAGCTGGGGCAGAAACCACTGTTGCTCAGACACGAAGTAGCAGCCCTGGGAAAGAGTTCGGAAAAGTCTCTAGTTGATTGCTGTTATGGTAGTTTTGTTGGGAATCGATATGTGAGTATTTTCTTAAGTTATGTTATAGGTTTTTTAATCTAATTTGTAATTTTTCGCCCTGCGGTTCATTTCTATTTTTTTTTTTTTACAATTATTAGAAGCATATATTTTTGGCTAATTACACTTCAGTAGTCATCATTCATTTTGACTTATGGATACTACGTTTATATTACGTTTTAATTAACCCTTTGCTAATATTTTAATTTTATGTCAAATTAAAAAATATACCTAGTACTTAAACTTACTGACATAATTATTATGACTCATGTTTTTCAGTCATATTGCATATTGAATATGAAAGTACTACATGATAGCAATCAAATAATCAACCAACCTATACTATATATTAAGCAATAGGTCAACCTTTAAATTTACTTAAATTTATTCACATTTCATAGAGATCAGTTCACTAATTAAATTGTATCTAAAAAATATATATTTTTTACAAATTTAACAATGTACAGCTACTCATAGGATTTTTGTTTGTTTCAGATTGTGACAAGATGCGTAAAAAAGTTTACGCTTTCATTTTATTCCTGCTAGTCGTCACTAACGAAATAGTTTTGGGAAAAGAAACAAGTAAAACTAAACTTAACAAAACGAATAAGAAACACAACGTTGACAAAGAGAAATCGAATATCGAGCGTCTTAAAAGGTCTCTCGATGATGAAGAAGATAAACCATTTTGGGCTACTCGAGGCAAGAAAAAATTTGGAAGTATCAAGATTAACACAAATGATAATGACATAGACAGAGCTACAAAGATTCAAACACGAAGTGACTATCTTGAAAACGAGCCATTTTGGGGGACACGAGGTAGACGTCAAAGTGGATCCACCGAAAACTACGAGTTCGATGAATATGCAGAATATCCAAATGATCAGACCAATTGTAAGAACTGTTATGGAACAGTTCACTTCGATACTACCGACAAAAACTTTAAGGATCGAAGAGATGAAAACTTAGCGCCGTTTTGGGGTAACCGCGGAAGACGTAGTTCTGATGAAGTAGACGAAAAAGATCCGTTTTGGGGAAACAGAGGACGAAGACAAGATAACGAACCGTTTTGGGGAACGAGAGGTCGACGAACTGAACTACCTTTTTGGGGTGCTAGAGGAAGACGAGAAGAAGAGCCATTTTGGGGAAATCGGGGCAGGAGAAATGATGAGCCATTTTGGGGAAATCGTGGGAGGCGAGATGATACTGAACCATTTTGGGGGAGCCGCGGTAGACGACAAGACTCCTCACCATTTTGGGGTAACAGGGGCAGACGGGACGAAGAGCCTTTTTGGGGTAATAGAGGAAGACGAATGGAAACCGAACCATTTTGGGGTAATCGAGGAAGAAGGAAAGAAGATTTAAAAGAGTCCATTATGAATGCTATTAACCTTGTTGAAAACGATATAGAACACTTGTCTCGCATTAGGCGTAGTGAACCAAGTTCGTTTTGGTTAAACAGAGGACGAGAAAGTCAGTTGAAAAACATTTTCAATATTCCTGGCAGAAATAGAATTGGACCGCACAAAACGGGCTCAGAATTTTACGTAGATTTAAAAACTGATCCAGGCACAGTTCATGATAGTCGTATTTTTGCTGAAGAGCCGCATTATATTGTTGTTGAAAGGAGTAGTAGATCATCTGCCGAGGCAGAAGATCCGTTCTTTATATCTCGCGGCAAAAAATACTATCTGAACTACAACTTGATAAAAGCTGCAAGAGACCGACGAGGCGCCATTGAAGAAATAGTGAAAACAGTACGGAACGACCCATACTACATTGCTAGAGGCAAGAAAGATACAGATGTGCCAACGAGTGCTAAAATTAACTCTACATCTGAAGAAGAGTTTCTCAAAGCTAAAGAGCTAGTTTGTGCTGCGGTAGATATGGTTAACGCTCAGCAACATAATGGCAAAGTTAAACGGGAAATAGACAATGATAGAGATAGAAGAAGCATGCTAAAGAAATTGGCAGCTCAATTGCAAATGGACCCGTATTACGTCAGTAGAGGCAAGAAAAGCGAAAATACTTCAAATAAAAATCATTTACTCGAGTTTATTACTGAAGTCGCTGATAAATGTGATTAAGTCAGTGTTGAAATGTTATCGTAGTTATTGACAAACATATCATGTAGTTGTAAGAATCTAAGTTAGTGAATAATATCTACTTTTGTGCCATAATGGACTCTATATCTTGTGACCTGATTTAATAAAGGGTAGGTTCTTGAACATTGTTTTCATACTTTTATTTCCATTAGGTAACAGCATCTGATCCTTTTAGGTAAGAATGATTGGTAAGGACACAAATACATTATAGGTGAAGAGTGTATAGGGTTGATGAAACTAGACGTTTGTAAGAATTTGATGTGTTGAACAGCTTAGGCTTCAAGTTGCATTCCTAGCGATTCTATTTCTATAATAGCTAACGCTCAAAACGTTAGCAGCAGGTTGGTTGAAATACGAGCTATATATTAAGTTCCAATGAATATATATTAATATACGTTCTGAGTCAAAAATAATCGAGTGGAAAAGACGAAAATAAATAAATAAATAATAAATATTCGGAACACTTGAACACGGTCGTCTGACCTTTAAGACTACTGACTACTAAGCAAAGCTTGTACCATGGCAGGCAGAGACTGAAATACACACATAAATAATTTTAAATACAAACTTAAACAGATATTAACACCCAGACATAGAACAAACACAAATGTTCATCACATGAATGTTTGCCCTAGGTCGAAATCGAACCCACGCCCCCTAGCTCAGAAGGCAGGTTCACTACCGACAGCCACCGAGGCAGTCACGATGATAAGTGATGTCATCAGGTCTTGTCTTCCGGAACGCTAAACCTTGTTTTTCTGGATCATCCGCTATCACCTTGATGATGATCACCTTGTTGTAGTGTGAGAGAGACGATTTATTTTTAAATCTGCAACCCGTTTCTTTTACTCGAGGTAAAGAGGGGTATACCACGAGATGCAGATCTGCCGCGAATGTTCGGTTTACATCCCTTTACTCATGTTTTTCGTCGTATCCACAGACCACAGAGGTCGTACCATTAGAATGTACCATCAATGGTACGTTTAGACCTTCTAAGCAAGGTCTAATGGTACGACGGCATATTTAATTTGAGTAGCGGTTACCTACGCAGACTAGCGCCCCAGCGCCATCCGCGCTTGCCCTACGTCCGGTACGCTGTAGAGACCTCAGTGGCCAACAGGATTAGTCATTCAAAAAAAAAAATGTCGGACCAGCGCCGATAAGTGTGAGCATACCAGCGCGGGTAACCTACATTAATTACTGTCTCAATTTTACTCAGTAAATATTATATTGAATCAAAAAACCACATGTTAGTGCAATTTTCTTTATTACTCTTCAATATTATAAATATAGGATACAACTTCCAAATGTCCTATTTTAATATTTAATGTTCTCACAATAATCTTTCGGTCAGGTAACAATACAAATTTATTGAGCAACAACAATGTCTGAACCAAATTCGTTGGATGGGCAATTACATCAAATCGGTATAAATTTATGTCTATTATATTCAATTTAAACTTTAAAAATGTAATGTAGTCAAGAGTATTAGAAGTCACTTGCTTACTTACTCAATGAAAAAGGCTAAACTTACAACTTATAGCTTAAGTAAGATAGTTCGTAAGAATAAAAGTTCAAGATAAATTTATGTGATTTTATAAAAGCTACTATTGATTTGAAGAACTGTCATTGCAAAGAAATTGCTAAAATAGTTAAGTAGGTAGGTAATTGAGAAAGTAAGCATCGGCAACTGCAGTACAAATAATTGCATTGAAACTATGGCAACGAAATAAATCAACAATTTCAACGACCTAAGTTACTTAGGTACACAAATTATTTATTATTTCAATAGTCTACGACATACAACTAACTATTTATATAGGTAATGATATAAAATGACACAATTGTAGTTCGTACTGATATGGGTATGATACATGTAAAGGTTTCTAAAAACACTTCTGTTTACAAAAACTTCGATAGAAATAACTCTGTTGAGAATACTTTAAATTACAATACAGGCCAAAACGGTCTCATAAATGATTTCAATAATACTGCAATGATGTAACAAATTTGTATGGCATCGACATTTAATGTCCTAACTAAGTTAATCTCAATACTCTCGCTTGCTAGCAAAACATAAATACGAGTTTTAGATAGCATACATCAACGTCTAAAAACGAAAGCTGGGTCCGTACCATGACCTCTCATTTCCATGATGGTAACGTTTTATTACCGACGCTGCGACCGCGTATTGCCCCGCAATAAGGTTCACGATCGCGCAGCGTCGGAAACAAAAACTTACCATGTCATTAGCACGTCATGGTACGGGCCCTGAACTAACATCCATCAAGTATCAACATAGGTCAAATTAGGCTTCAAACCCGCGAGGAGTTTAGGAGTACGCGCGACATTTCTCAAATTCGTAAAATGTAGCACTGAACGTCATTTTCGTAAGCCCAAACGCTTTAAGATGCGTTTGAAAACACTGGAACCCTGTTAGGCCGGAGCTGAACTTCAAACACGCCAGAGCAGCAGGTGGTTGGTGGAGTCCTCTCGTCCAGCGTCTTCAGTCGTTGACGAGCTCCGGAAGTCTTCGTACCCGTCGCCTCCAGAGATGATCAGAGTCTCCTTGTTGCTCTGACTGGTCTCGGCTTGCTTCTGAAGCTTCTCAGCGTTGGCCGATCGTCGGCTTAGAGCTTTTGTTTTTAGTGATGTCTGAGTCGATTTTGCTGGTTGCTTTGGGGCTGCGGGATTTTCTACTATCGTTAGGAATCTTACGTGGCCCGTATGTCCGTAAGAAACACCTGTAATTGAAAAGTTACTGATTAGATTTAGGTTCCTACTTATCAAATGCATTTTCATTTAGGCAATTGCAAACATCAGTAGTGACAGTTCAAAGCATGTGCCTCTTTCAGATTAGTTATGCAACTGTGTCAAGTTCCTCCTAACCATAATCCTGGATTACTAGACTGCTGTTACTAGTTGAACAAAAAGTTATTGATAAACAAGGACGTTATTAAAAAAAAAATTAATGATTGATCAAAATCTGTTCAGCTATTTAGTCATTACGAGGGAACATGGAGACGAATATACATACAGGTCAAACGCATACGATTCAACATTACATATTGTCACGCTTTTCCCCAGAATAATGATGAGGCCTAACTAACGGGAAATGCCGTTAGTGTGGGGGTTACGGGTAAGTATTTTTTTAGGTGTGGGGCCTGTGGGGCAGAAGTAAATGTAGCTACTGTTTTACTTGAAAACACAAAATTTTGAGCCCAATTTTGCCCCATCGTAGGTATGCCCATGACAGGCCCAACTCACTATGATCCAAAAAAACAAGGTCTAGAATCCCGGGAGCCAACACGCGTCATCCGTCTTTTTGGAACTATTTGCAAATTACATATTTCGGTTCTGCTCAAGCATCGATTAATGTCACCACGTTTCATTTCTAACTTGTAATGCTACTCCTAGTACATAATGATCCCACGCAACTGACCAGTAAGTAGCGGCACAGTGAAGGCGCCGGTCCTGGCGTTGGGCGAGTTGTGCAGGGGGGCCGTGAGCAGCACGCCGGCGCTCGTGCCCACCCACAGCGTGTCGCCGTGCGCCAGCAGCGCCGTCACGCGCAGGCACGCCGCCTTGTGCTGCCGGATGATGTCGTCGCAGCCTGCGCGCCGGCGGGCGGCCCGGGGCACGGGGGCAAATCATTAGGAACTAGCTGTTACCCGCGACTTCCTTCGCGTTTATTCAAAAAATAGTACCTATCCCCGTGAAATCCTATCCTAATTATCCTAATTAATTTTATAAATGCGAAAGTGAATTTGTTTGTAACGCTTTCACGTCTCAACTACTCAACCGATCGTTTTGAAATTTTGCATACACGTTGTCTGGGGTACAGAAAAGGATATAGGGTACTTTTTTTCCCGAAAAAAATAATAATTTAAATAGTACTAAATATTATCATGATCCGTTCAGCCGTTGAACTGTGAAAAGCCTACAAACAGACAAACAGTAACATTCGATTTTATAATATTCATCATCATCTGTGACCCTGGCGCAAACGAAACACGTCTCAGTTTTTTGTGGGGATGGTACCTACCATCCACAGGTGTGTCGGTTTGTGGTTTGTCTCGTTGTCATTTAATGTCAACAACAACAACAACAAATATAATTGATGTACCAACCCCAATAACGAAACTAATCGGTCTGACCGGTTTCGTCCCCTCGCTCACCGTGCAGCATCTTGGTGACCTGCGGCGTGATGTTGATCTCGGCGAGCAGGTCCCTGGAGGCGGCGCGGTAGCAGCGCAGCTGCGCGGCGTTGTGCAGCGCGAGCCAGATGGCGCCGCCCGCCACCGCCATGTGGCTGATCGGCTTCGTCTCAGAACTTATTTGGAATGTTTCGTCCACCTGTAATGTTCATTTACACCTCTCATATTCGGTAAGTAGGTCTTTATTACTCCCAAATGGGGCTTGTAGGTGACCAATTAGCGCTCTAGGGTAATAATGTAGCTAGCAAAAGCCCTAGGGCGGTAAGTAATGAAAAAAAAAGTCACTCTTTCAAAAAGTTCGCGTATATCTAACCATCATACTGGCAATAGACATCATGCATTCAGCCCAATGACAAAAGAGGTCATCAATTTTAAATATCGAACGGCGAAGCTCAATTTCGTTCTTGACAAAAATAATTTTAAAAAATAATTTCAAAAAAGCTGCAGCCATCTAGTTTGTGGTGCATTTATTCAATGTTAAAAGCAACTATGAGTACTATAGCGTACTATGAGTACTATAACTTATTTACTTTTATTAACTAATAAAATGTTTTACTCTTGTAATGCCGGTTTTTTTCTACTTACCTCACAATCGAGATGTAAAGCAGAGTAGTTAGCTCGGGTGTAAGCATCAATCGCACCCTCGAACTATAGGCGCACGAGCGCAGCGAGGGCGTCTATAGTTCAAGGGTGCGAAGGTTAAATATCTCGGGCTGCAATTGATGCCTTACAGCCCTTGGCTACTAATCTACTATTAAAGTCCTAAGTACAAGTCAAAGGCCATTAATCGCCTCTGGCTTGTCCTGCTAGGCAAGGCAGTTAATCGTAGCCAAAGCTTAACTGAACCGTTGATGTTGCGTTTGTCATTGAAACGGACGAGACAACGACTGAGTATTACTGACGTTTTACAAAAGTGGCACCGGTAGTCCAGCTGGCACTTTGTGAGACATTAGTGACGTTAACCCGTTCCCCGTTCTATTTTTTATGACAAACGCAACACCAATAGTCGAGCAAAGCATGCAAGAAATGCCCCCCTGAATTCCTTTAACCGCTTGAGACGTGTTATTTGACAACGACTTTCACCGCCCAGGATGTACAATAATCGTCTCGTCAAGGCGAAATCGGCTCTGAAATCTTTGTTAGACAAATTCGGCTGAGAATTTCGAAAGCTGAGGTTTTTAATGGTTATGAACCCTAAAAGTTCTGACGTCGTATATTCAGCTACGTGATTACTGTGAACATTTTTTAAAAAGCCGACGCCAAAACTGCAAAGCTGGAGTTGCAGATTTCCATGATGAATTCAACAAATTTTACTAAATTATGATAACCTAAAATAATATTCATTATGAAATCAAAATAACTAGTCCATGTAGGTACATCAATATTGTGAAACTGCACAATTTTTATGAAAACGACTATGGCGTTCCACAAGGTAGTGTATTAGGTTCACCCTTATTCCTTCCTTACCTGCAAAGTATGCGGGTTAATGATCTTTATGGAGGCGTGTGTGGCGCACCACAGCCTGCCTCCCGAGAGCAGCATGCTGCCCACGGGGCTGCTGCCCGTGCCCACGGGAATCGTCGACTTTTCCGTCCAAGAACCGTCTGTAGAACAAGAACCAATAAATCATGAATACGTTGAATAAAGTGGTCAAAGAGTTTTAGCTAAAAGATAACTATATTCGGGACGTTTGCACACACGTCTGACCCCAAACTAAGCTAAGTTTGTACTATGGCTGCATGATAATACACCTATACATTTTTATTTTTAAATACATACTAAAAGATATTAACACACATACATATGTTAAAATAAATACAAATGTTCATCTCGTCATTGTTTGCCCTAGGTGGAAATCGAACCTAGCTCATAAGGCAGGTTCATTAACAACTAAGCCACCAAGGCAGTAAAATTACTATATTAACATAACTTTTAGACCAGTGAAATAGAAATTGAAGAAGGTTTGCGACTAGTAAGTCAGACGACGTCCTAGTAATTGAAATAAAAGAGTACCAACAAGAGCTTTGAAAACTTACCAATATCTCGACAATATACAACTAGGTCCCCATTCCCAAGTGCAACAAATACTTTTCCTTCCATATACCTGAAAAACATAATTGTTGATTAAAATCAATCGTAAGATTCGATCGATCGAAGCTTAATGTCATCGAAAAACATTTAAAAAGGCCAGACCCAATATTAACTCAGAACAAGGTGGCAGCTAATGGTCTGCTCTACACTGTAAGAGGAAACCAACTTGATTATGATAACATGTTTGCCAATATTGCAAATATCATCAAGTTAGTTTTTTCTTACGACAACTTTATCAAAATAACCAATACTATGTTTAGCAAGTCATTAAGATAAAGATTAAGACAATGAACAGAATGGATGTGGGCAGCGCAGGTCCGATCGTTGTGGAGATCATTAGGAGAGGCAGCCGTCCAGCAGTGGACGTCTTCCGCCTGAAATGAATGGCATAAAAATACTATGAATGATGATAATGTAGAAGATATTAATCAGTACTCACACAATAGAATGAACTCCAGAATTGTGTTGCAACTTGACTTTGTTCTTCTTAATCCTAATGTTGTCGAGGCAGTTGTAAACGTGTATGCAGCCGTCCTCGGTCCCGAGCCACATGGTGGGCTGGTTGGCCGTGGTCGCGCTGTCCTCGGACGACTGCCGACTGGCTGGTGACGAGAGCGTACCTACGGTATTATTGGGGTCGTCAGGGTGTTATCTTGTTAGTTTAAGCTCAAAGCTGGTATTTAAAGCGGTTGTGAAAGCTTCATTAGTTTTGATTGTAGCTAAATTCACGAGCGCGTTTCTAATTCGTGTTGGAGTTTGGAGTGTTCTGTTTGTCTAGGGTATAGAGGCGGATCCAGGGCTCTGGTGATAGCTTGACAGCTGAGGGTAGACTTTATCAGCATAAAAAAATTCAAATCACTGTTGAAATAGGAGCTTTAAAGAAAGGATTGTGCCCCTTAGACCCTCCACCATGGATTCGCTACTGCTAGGATTTATATGTGTGCGTTCACGTGTCCAAGTTTAAACCCACACACACTTGTGTAGCTAGCTTGTGTACTTGTTTTGACAAAAACCAAAAAATTCTATCTTCGGTCCGAAGATAATTTATTTTACTCGAAAACTGTGTATTATTGTTATCTCACCAACTCAAGCAATTTTCATAAGTTATGATTAGTAATATTTATAGCTAAGTAATCACTCAAAAATAAGCAAGAATAGCCTTGGCCTAGCGTGTATTGTTTACATATTCTAAAGTAAAAGGTTTAAGTCATGCAAAAAACCATGCAAATGAAAGTGAACATTACAAAGATCAGATTGTTACCCAGCATAGCACGTCCGGTTACTAGTAAAGAAGAGGCATAGAAGTTTAGAAGTTTGTCAGGTATTCATTACAAGGAGTAGATAATAGATGTCAAGGTATTAAATACAAGGAACAGTCAAACTACTTAATTATTATGTTAGAACATTGAGTTAAATGACGAATGCGCTGAGGAATCTAAATACGACAACATTAATACAGTATAAAACTTGTTTCATTCTATTTAGGATAACATTTAAAGTTACAAAGTAACAACGAAATTAGATAAAATGATGTATGTTTCAATACAATCAAATGATAAGATAATGATAATCACAATTAGTGAAATGAGTACCAAAAATCTTAGCTGTGTTCGACTGGACCCAATTTAAACAAATCCAGTCTTCCAGCCAAACAGATACTCTGTGTCACAATATAGATTTTTATAGGTAGGATTCTTAAAAGATGTAAGTAATGTTAATATTTCTCCATCAATAATTATATTAATAAAAATAGTTGACAATATGTCGCCAACCAGTTTTATGTTTTAGTTAGAAGCAAATGAAACTAGATGGCGCTTTTCATGATTCCCTAAAGTCAGAAAGCCCTTCCAACCCTACTCCACAAAAAATATGTCTGACTGTTTTATTTACAACTGAAATTTGACCAAGTAATAAGGCGAACTCACCGGAAGAAATCCCCATAGCTTGTTTGTCCACAGCAGGGTTGGAACTGCTCTTCATCACAGGATGCACCTGGATATTCTGCCCTGTGTGGGGGGAACTGAGGCTTTTGCTGTGGTTAGGAGTGAGGGTGCTCCTGTGGTTGCCCAGGGAGGCTGTGAGGCTGCTGTGGAGGCGGATGGTGGCGGACTCCTGACTCCGCTCCGACTGGGCGTCTTGGTTCTCGCTCGTTGAGGAGCCGTCGTCTTCTTCTTCGCTTGATGATGAACTGCAAGTAGATAAATTAATTTTGTTATTTAAGCTGACACTGTTAACGTGGTTTTGAAAAATCTGTATAAAAACAAAAAAAAATATTGGCAAAATGCGGTTGAAACAAGTCGGAATGACCGACTCAAATGGTGCATGATTAATTCCCGTTTTATAATATCATAATAATAAATATATCACTTGCAGCCCGTATCTCAGACTCACTTCGACTTTTTGCCAATGTCGTCAAAATAAATCAAATAGAAATAATTTAAAGTAACCCCAGATTAGTTTTGATAGATTACTCGTAGCATTTGGTATTGGCTTTAAAAGGAATCTTGCTGTCTTCCGAACAGAGGATTTATAATCATTCTTGGAAGATCTTAACCTCAACTCTAATAACCCTTGTAGTTTTGCCAGGTCCGTTTTTTTCATCTACTTCAATATTCTGGTGAAGATGAAAAACAACTAAATAGTTGATACACACCTGTCAAGCCGTATATTCTTGCAGCTGTCATCAGGGTCCGATATACTGATGTTTGGTTTCACTGAACTGGAGCTGCTCAGCGAACTCGTACTCCTGGAATAAAGAGGAACCAATTAGCATAATAAATTTACGTGACACGAAAAACTAAATAATCAAAATAAGTGTTTGCATGTAAATTGCTGAAAATTAGCCAAATAGCAAAATATACTGAAGCCTGCATCGTGGTTTTATCATCTCACCAGTCGCCACCGCTTGTAAGCTCATCCACATACTATCGATCGGTGGAAATCGCACAATCCACTGCAATATGTGGAATGAGCTCCCTCCTGCAGTGTTTCCGAGTAACTATAACATGGGTTCTTCAAAATGGCTGTCAATAGAGTCCTTAAGGGTCCGCAACGTATCTGTGATGCTCCAGATACTACAGGTATCCATAGACAACGGTGATCGCTTATCATCACCCGTTACCTTGTTTGCCAACTATGGCAAAAAAAGGCATTATTATTCCGTTTTTTAGCTGTCTGTTGGAGTTTCTGCGACTTTTCCGTCGAGACATGAAGAAAAAATCTCATCATTGACATTGTAGCAATTCCTAAGATGATTATTACGTGGCGTCTAATTGGTTACGTCTGTGCTCGTGGCAAATTATAACGAAACGGACTCGCCAGCCATACTTTCGATAAATGAATTGGGTTTGCATCGAGAGTGGCAGCTGATTCTTGTTTCCTCGTTTCCGTTGTTCACGCTCGTTTTATTTTGTACAATTTTAGGGTTCCGTACCAAAATGGTAAAAAGGAACCCTTATTGTGAGACTCCGATGTCTGTCTATACGTTACCGGTGACTATTTCCAGTAGGGACTCACGGTATATCGACAGTCTGCTGGCGAGTGAGCGCAGGCGCAGGCGGCACGCAGGCGACGCACAGTATGCGCGCGTTGCACACTCCGTTGCACGACGTCACCTGCGGCTTGGGGGTGAGGGTCAGCACGCACACCTGGCCCACGTAGCCGTCGCTGTTGCACACCTGGAATGGTTTACGAAGATATCAGACCTTTATAATCTTTGCCAGCCGACGTGCACTGAATTTCCGCAATGGCCAGTCTTACACTGCCTGCATCAAGCGGCTTACACCAGTTCAACGAATTAGACCTTATTTTTGTTAAGAAATGACTAATTTAACTTTGTATTTTCTTTCATTAATTTTTGGGAGGCATTTTGGATGATGTTTTTTTTCTTACAACAGACTAGGCATGCGTTTGACCACTGACTCGCCTGATGGGAAGCGTGTAACACGCTTACCTAGGAGATACCTATTCACTTTACTCTTAAACAACCCTGGACTGTATTTAGGTGGAAAGGCAGACCCAGGTAACGAGCTCCACACCTCTGCAGTTCTTTGGCGGAATTTCAACCATAAGAGGGTGTCTCTTACTGGTGCGCCTGGTACAATTATATACAATATTGATGTATAAAATACAATATTGATATAAATGATGTATATGGTATGGTACAATATTGATGTTTTCAATATTTCTCTATAATTTACAAACGATTACATTTATTCTTGTTTTTAAGTTTTATTATTCCATGTTTTAGGGGAATAACACTTTAACTCAAACTAATTTCCCACTTAGGTTTAACGATTGCTGTCATTGAGTTAGCGCTTTAAATTACTTACTCGACTGGGACAAAGACTTGTAAATGGTGTCAGAAATTGATATTTATTTAGCAAATATTCTATCCTAAAGGGCAGGCTGTTGAAATCTCACCCAGACATCAGGCGACTGTCCTTTGGGCGGCAACGTCGGCGCAGCGCACGTGAACTGCAGCCCGGCTCGCGTCTTACGTATCGGTACTGGGGACAGGAACTCCGGCGCTGGCCGCTCTTGGCCGTAAACACCTGGAAACGATAACAATTACCAATTACGAAATGTATACTTAACATAATATTTTAATTAAATTAGAAAACCGACTTCTCGTCATCCGAATTTGATTACGTAATATTTTTTTAGATTTTTTTCAAAAACCACTCGACCAATTTCCATAGCATTTAAATGGGAATACCTGGGCAGTATAACCCTTTCAAATGAAAAAGAATTTTACAAATCGATTCAGGCGTTTTCAATTGATCAGTGAATTATATGAAAAAAAGCTTGAAGCAAGTGAAACTAGATGGCGCTTTTCACAATTTTCTACATTAGAAAAATTTGAAGCCTGCTTGCGTTCCGCGCCCATATGTAAAATACTAGTACTACCTACATAATATTACTCATCTATATCTCCCAATCACAATAAATTTAAATATAAAGAATGATTCATCAGGACTTGAACTAACAGAACTTGATGAAGCTATCTCACGTTGTTAAAATTGTAGCATTTGTTTCCATTACAGACGATGAATTAGGGCGCTTCTAGACGCGTCAAATTTTTACCGCTAATCTATCCCGGCTATACTAGCTCGGCAATATTGCGACACTATATCCAGTTTTACTGGATCAGTATTGCAGTAAAAATATGGCCCGTCTAGAAGCACCCTTACTTACATAATTTTTGCTTTGTTTCATTTATTAACTCCTCCCAACTATTCCTCTTTTCTGTTTTCGTGAATATTATCGTTATATTTTCAGGACCATTTCTGAAAATAACAATAGAAATAAATTATAATATGGGTCCACCTAATGTCTTGAAGTAGGTATGGACAACATTCACATCCAGATTATTTAATGCTTTAACCGTATGTACACATGATGTTTTAATACGCAATATTGTCAAGGTACAAAACTCCAACAAAAATTCAAAATACATCCAAAATTTAGTTTATAAACTAGATAGCGTTTATGTACTAGTAGCTATTGCTTCAGAATAAATTGGATAAAATAGGACAAATGCAGCTAATTTTCCACGTTCTGAACTACACTACTCTCCACCACTATCAACTCTCGTAACATCTGACAGTTTTCAAACTTTACTTACGAAGTGTGCAAACTGATCTCCATATAGCATAGTTGGGTATCGCTGTTCTGTCGTTCCGAGAGCTTCACATTCAACGTGTGCAGCATTTCTCTAACGATCTCTTCCAAGTGTGTGTGTTGAGTGTGCAACGCTGCCACGTGTTCCGATATCTGTGTTAGTGTGTTTACGTCTTCAGTCAGAGTTTCTACTTCATGCATTATCTTGCGGAGGTTTTCGTCTTTGGCTGGAATGATGAAAAAATGAAATAAATAAAAAAGTCATACATGAAAAAAAACATTAACATACTCGGGAAGTGAGCTAATTGTCTACTGTCTACGGATTAAATCGTTAATATAAATTATTAATACCGCAGAATTGAAAGTAGAATATAACCCACAGTAAATAAGTATAAATTTAAAATTTTAAAAACCCTCCTCACTGATTTTCATCAACACCGATTTACATCAAACATAGCTAAGAACACTCCCGACTAATTAACATCCATCAGCCATAGGACGTCCACTGCTGGACATAGGCCTCCCCCATAGACCTCCAATAAGACCGGTTGGTAGCGGCCTGCATCCAGCGCGATCCTGCGGTCTTGACAAGTTAACATTTCAAGCAAAAAAAAAAACAAAATTAAAACCGGCTCACCCGTTCGGGAGCTACGATTCCACACACACACACACACACACGCACACACACACACACAGACACAAAAAGTAAAAAATATGAATATGAATAACTTCTAAGTTTCAATGGAAGCTCGCCATTCCACCTGTTACATAAAAGTTTCGCAAAGTAGGAAAATATAAAATAAAATACTCAACATGTTAGTGGCAGTAATATCTCATAAAACTTGCATCCAGCGACGTCGACCTACTTTCAGGAATAAAGTGTTAGTTACCTAAGACTCGTTTGCTGCAGAAATATTAGAATTTAAAAAGGTAAATTCTACGACACACTTTTTACGAGATATTTACTTCATGGGGTAGCTTTATAAAATTCTCAGAAATATTTTAAATACAAATAAATATTAAGGACACTTGCACACACTGTCGTCTGACCCCAAAACTAAGCAAAGCTTGCTATGGCTACCAGAGATTGATATACATACATGTAATATTTTTAAATACATACTTACATGCATATTAACACCCAGACATAGAACAAACACAAATGTTCATCACTTAAAAAACGTTTGTCCCAGGTGGGAATCGAACCCACGCCCCCAGGCTTAGAAGGCAGGTTCACTACCAACTGAGCCACCGAGGCAGTCAGTAAGAAAGTAATATGTAAAACACAGATAACATACCTTCCCCTAAAATCCAGAAAGCAAGCAAATGGAAAAAGCTGCTGTTAGAGACACGGTTTTTACAGATTTAAAAGTAACTAAAGCTTCAGCCACAATAGCAATTATAAAAGGTGGAAAAGCCCCACCGGGAGAATTTGCGTGTCATGTAATGGCGCTCCATATTTTTACCATATTTGGCCATATTTTGACTGCTGTAATAGATAGGCAATATTTTGAAGGTGGCCCGGAAACATTTTGAGTGTGGCCCGGCCATATGGTCATACGTTTCTAGCATGGCTCATGGTGGCAGGGCTACCGTCGGCAATATTGCCAGTATTTTCGGGCCAGTATTGCAGTAAAAATATGGCTAGTCTGGGAGCGCCCGAACAGTTCAAATTGAGGGAGGAGAACCGAATTAAAGTTCAAATTTTCGCAACATGGTAATTATACAATGTGTATATTAATAAAATACTCCGCCAGGCATTTAAAGTCAAAAATGTTTACGTAAGCAACACGTAGTGACGTCAATCGATGCTTAAGAAAGACCGAAACATGTCATTTGCAAATAGTTCGAGAGAGACGATGACAATGACGAGTGACGTCATTACGTGTTGGCTCCCGAAATGCTAAACCTTGTTTTTTTAGATCATGGTGTAACCTTTTAGTGTTGAGTTAGGAGAAAAATAGAATACATCTTGGATTGTTACATTACACGCGAATGCTCTCAGCACCTGATAAACAAACAACATTTGTGGATAATGTTACCTTTAACAATATCGAGATCAGCCAGCGATATCCTCATCAGCAATTTGTACTTGTTCCCTTCCATCTGACTTGCTATGTTACTTTGGTATGTTCTAAAACACAAAATCAGAAAATTAATAATTTAAAAAACAAAGCTTAAAAAATCGACTTCCCGTCAGGCCGTCATCCATGTGAACTATTTTTAGATTTTCGTAGATGTTTTAAAAACTGCTAGACCGATTTTGATACAATTTATATGGGATCATCTATCAAGTATGACATACAAAACCATCAAAATCGATTCACAATTAGCGGAGTAATCGCGTAACATACAAAAAAGAATTCGTTCAAAAAAAAACATACAGTCGAATTGAGAACCTCCTCTTTTTTGGAAGTCGGTTAGGACTCGCCTGGTGCCAATGGCGGCCATTTGCCACACGACATGGTCAGCCTTCAGATAGGTGACTGCAACTGGCATTTAAAATTTAGCAATACTTTAACGCCCGCACCAAAAGGCATATTGTTCTTAGTATAAACATAATGTGCGTTTGTAATGTCATTTGCTACATAACTGGAGCCCGGTGATGGCGACAGGCTCGCCCCCTGTCACATTTGGGACTGAATATTGGTTGTAATACACCTCTGCATCCCCTTCAGGGGCAAGTCGTGACGATATGTTATGTTACTACTTTAAGTCGGATGACGCATTACTTTGTAAGCCTCAGAATTCAATTTCTTCCCGTTTCACTCTCGTATCACCGCATCGATTATTTTAAAACATTAACAGGTCCGCTTTCCATTCACAAACAACTTTTCTTACGCCACATTCACTATTTATAATTTCTTATTTTGATTCAACATTTTAAAACGTATTAAATCTAGAAAACAGCCACAAGCTTACGATCATCACAAGAAACGTCTAATAAATTACGCTCATAAATCGTAATTAGTATAAAGGCTATCCCCAAGGTGACAATACTTTTCCGCATCGCATTTCCTAGCATTTGAAATCTGTTTTTCATCGCAATCTTTTTGACCTTGCAAAATGTATTTAACTCTTTAATTCTGACATCGCTGGCTGTAAAGGGGATGTCAGACGATTAATTTTTCGTTCATTTTTGCCTTTCATTCGGCACCTTTCACTAAATATAAAACGTCTGAACACAAAGTGAAACAAAAGTGCGGAATGAATTCATCAATGAAAAGATCCAACGATGTTGGCTTTCCGTATTATTATTATTTTAATTAATAGATTCGGGACACTTCCACACACGGTCATCTGACACGTGCCTGACACCAAACTAAGCAAAGCTTGTACTGTGGCTGCCAAAGACTGATATACATACATACTTAAAATAGATATTAACACCCAGACATAGAACAAACACTCATGTTAATCACATGAGTGTTTGCCCTAGGTGGGAATCGAACCCACGCCCCCACGCTCAGAAGGCAGGTTCACTACCAACTGAGCCACCGAGTTAGTTATTCGCATCTTTCACTCGCGCAATAGATAATAGTTACTACGCTCGCGCTTCGAATAAACGATAAATGAATGGTCTGAACACAGAAAGATCGTTCATTCGGGTTTGGCGCACATCGTTTGACGCCATGAAAGAATAAAAGTTTGACCACCAACTCGCCTGTTGGTAGGCGACGATGTGGTCGAAGATGAAGCACGCAGACTTAAAAGATATATTCACTCTGGCCTTGAATATAACATAACATAACGTCACGCATTTCCAACGAAGGGGCTGGGTGACGTGTAATACAACACCCACACTTCGCCTCAAATATGCCTAGATTATTACTCTCAGGAAACAACGAAGTCAAGTTGTTCCGATTCTTGCTCGTACAGATTAGAAACGTGGAACGGAAGCGTTTGGTACATATCTGGAAGAAATCCACAATGTATGGATGGTAGTTGGCTGATTTCCTACTAGGTAGTCCTGTAGTAGAAGAGCGATATCCCTTAAAATTACTTACGGAATTGGTTTCTTTATCGTCCCTGTCCGTCTCTTGACACTCGTTATGAGTAGTGTGTCGTTGAATAAGAAGAGAGCTCTATCCTTAATGGTCCCTTGTACTGACATCATCGTCACCATCTCATGTCTTAAGTACATCCGGTCTGCCGTCACAAGGTTCGACAGACCCTCGATCATCTGTTCCAGGTCCCTTAACGTCTGCTGCTGCTGTTCTAACTCTAAGCTTTCTCTCTCTGTACAATTTATTAATTCTAATAAGTCGTGGATTTCTTTTTGTGCTTCCAGTAGCAGTTTGTGGTCGGGGTGTAGTTGATCTGTAAAATACAAATATTTATAATGATACTTATTTCACGTCCTCCAAATTATCTTTATCGATTTTAGCACCATTACTTCGCCTTCACCTTCTAAATCATAATCTTTAGTAATGTCCTTTAGTATAGTTTATAAAACGGTAGTAAGTAGTACAAAATCGGCATGTTTGTGTGTGACCTTTTTAAGATTGCGTACCCATAGGGTAAAACGGGACATATACGGGTATAAATAAGACTCCGCTGTCCGTCCGTCTTTCACCAGACTGTATCTCATGAACCGTGGTAGTTAGAAATTTTCAGATGATGTATTTCTGTTGCCACTATGGCAAAAAATACTAAAAAACAAAATAAATATTTATGGGGGCTCCCTTACACCAGACATGATTTCTTTGCCGTTTTTATAGATAATGGTCAGGAACCCTTCGTGCGCGAGCCCGACTCGCTCTTGACCGGTTATTTTCATAATTTTTCTATCGAGTACAATCATTTACCTGTATGTTTGATCAGCCTCTGAATCAGCAGCTTATAACTGGGGAACTTCTGTACAGGCTTTATCAGGAGATTGTCCAAGGACAGTTTCCCTTTGTGGTCCCTTGCCATCGCGTCCAGAAACTTGGCGAACGCTGGCCGGGACGCGGCGGCGGTTTTGATGGTCTCCTTCGCCTTCTTCAGGTTGTTTATAAAGGACATGTACGTGTCCATTACGGTGGGTTTGGTGAACTGTGGGTGGAGATGGATTTTGTTTGAATTTTGTTGTATCCATGATCCAAAAAACAAGGTCTAGCATTCAGCAAACACATAATGACGTCATCGTCATCCGTCTCTGTCGAAGTTGTTGTAAATGATTTATTTCGGTCTTGCTTAAGCATTGATTGACGTCACCATATGTATACGTATTTCTGATGCTATACCTGACGGAGTATATTATTTTACCATGGTTGAATCATGAATAAATTCATTTACAACTGAAACATACAAGTTTTCATAGTATATCTACAGAAAGAACGCCCTGTGGACTGGACTGCATACGGTTCGCGTCTCCACGACTTTTTTTTTCTAATTTTCAATATGTAAGGTGTAAGATGTTCTTTGTAGGTGTCCTGGGCCCGTAGTATGACATCTTATTGCGATTAAGTACTTTAAGGATCAGCCGTCGATGCTGTGCGAACGCAAATCGTATCGCCGCGCAATAGGGTTCATGGTCGCGCAGCGTTAGCGGCTCATTCTAAAAATCATCGCAATAAGATGTCCCAACACAGGCCCAGGCTCCTTATTTTTGACGCTTGAGATGTGCCTTAGTCACTCTCACTCCTATGACTTTTCAAACGAGAGAGACAATGACCAAAAAAATATCTCGTCTGGTAGGAATAGGGCCTCAATACTCCAATCTAATCCAACCCAAAAACAACAACACAAGCTACAAGAAAACCCACCACATCTAAGAAGACGTCGCCGACTTTCTGCTGCAGGTCCCATTGCTCCAGCCGTCTTCTCAGCTGTTCTAAGAACACTTGGTGCACGTTCAGGATGCCAGGTACTTGGTAGAAGATCTCGTCCACCAGGAACGCGTCGAGTAGACCAGCGTTCTCTGGACTCTTCAGCGGTTGGAGGTACTTCTGTAATGTTAAAAGTCGAAACTGTTGATGATCTTACTTATGGATGTTTCAAATCAACAACGCATCCTCGTAATACCTAACAAAATACACAAAGAACAGGTGCACTTTTTCTGGTTGGTTCATGACGAAAGAGTGCGATATAATAGGGTGTGTGCATGCGAAACGCCTTATGGAAGAAGGTCTTAGGTGCAATTTGGTTTGACGCTCGCATTTTCGGATTGCTACTTGACTTTTGACCTCTACCTACCTAATGTCCCACAAGTTTGTCAGTTTGCAGCACTCAGGAAGGAAGAGAAATGATAAGAGAAGCTAACTTCATTGATGTTTGTGTAATGTTTCCTTTGTCTGTTTTAGAAAGTTTTGTTTTTGGCAATACATTAAGGGTCGGTTCAGACCGTACGGAAAAATGCTCGAACAATTTTTGACGTGACTGAAAATTGAACCATATCACTATAGCCTAAACTACAAAATCACATAATATAGAGGTGACGCTGATTTGATATTTTACGATTTTGTATTTAAGGCTATGGTGATATGGTTCATTTGTTAAGCATCCGACAACCACTTTAGACTAACTTCGCATTGGCTTAAGATTTATGCAATTCCATTTTTTTTAACTAAACATAAATAACTGAAAATTTCCCTTGTAAATTAATCTAAAATTAAGAATAATAATTTAGAAGCTAATTAATCCATAATGGATTAATTTAGAAGCTAATGATGTAGATGACCACCCTATGTAAAATAATTTTGTCTATTTATTAAATAAATCAGTCAACAGTGACCCCTTATAAATGCGGATAATTTTCATAGCTCTATTTTAGCTTGAGAAAGTTTTTTCAAACTTGATACAATTCAGAAGATTTTATTCAGTTAGATTTGATTCAGTTACATATATATGCCATAGGTAACTTGCTCAATCAGCCGTTCAGTTAACAGACTAGGCTTTTTACTAAACGGCGCCGTTTAATTAGCTTCCTGAATAATATTCAGCCGTAGCGTCTAATTCATCATGGCTCAGGCGATTTCTACAAAAGGTGATCATTTGACAAATATACTTGTACTAACTTTAGCCTGGCTAAATTTGTTTTGAATTAATGACGATTAAAATAAAATCCAAACCCTACCCTATTACTAAAAAATAACCCAAAGCCTAGTTTGAAGAAGTTTCATCTTCGCCAGAGAGTGTGGGTTTGATTTCAGCCGATGGCACGCACCAATTTGTTCTTTTGTGAACATGCGTGTTTAATTTCATGTGCTACATAGCTGGAGCCCGGTGTATGGCGACAGACTCGCTACCTGTCGCATGTGGGACTGAATATCGTCCGGCGAAGTAAGTGTTGCCCCCAACTGTTGTTGTTTACCCCCAAAGGGGTGGTACAAGTGTATTACAACAACACATATACAACACCTCTACCAACCTCTTTGAGGGCAAAATCGTGACGGTATGTTCTGTTTATATATTTTGTTTATTTCACTCAATTGTCCTTTTAGTTATGCTGTTAAAGTTATGTTTTTTTATGAATTAGTCATTTTGTCATTTACATGTACTAGAGCAAGCAAGCAAATTCGTATGGGCCGAGTGGCTAGCCCAGATGTCAGTTTCGAGGCCGCCCGATGGCCTGATTTTGTATTGAAATTACGCCTTTAGCATCATGTCAAAGTTTCAAGGAAAAAATGTTCACATAATAAATAAAAGGCCCTATGTAAAATTATAATATATGGCCATAAAACTAGTAAACAAACGTTAGAAGTCACAGGCGAGAGCTTGTTACGATTTCCGTTCACATTTGACAAGCGTAGCGCAGGGTAGGGGAAAGGGGGTAAAGGCGACGAGGGGTGGAATGGGTGGAAGAGGTAATACGGGGAATGGAGGCTATATGTTAGGTTATTTTACATAAAATCCGAGTTTACGTATTTTTTCGTGTTACGTTGCCAACCAAACCGCATAGCTGTTTTATGAAGGCAGTTTTTATTTTACTAGCCTATCTAAATAACTAGGCGTAAGCACTTACCCCTTACTCATAAACGTCGCCTCAGAGTAGTTACACAGTGTTTTATCTTCTTTTTCGTTCAAATTTTGTTACTCGATCAGTAACGACAAAACACTGCATAACTATTCCGAGGTTTTACAATGTTTATTTGTAAGGGGATAGTGTTAAAATACTTTAACCATAACGTTTACATTAATTTAAAGTAGGCACTAGTTGTTGGCCCCGAACTGTGATCTCATGAACCTCATATCTCCACAAACCTATGACCGATTTAGCTGATATTTAAACTTAAAAATTGTATTGAAATGAACTACTTGCTAGCAAAATTTCATGATTTAAGACAGAACAAACTCAAGGTATCGTCAAATAAAAATAATCTTCATGTTTACAAACGCCAATATGAATATGAATTTTTAAGTGTCTTTTCACACTGGCGATTTACCTAAGCCGTTTTATAAAGCGTAGCGATATCACCGCGAGATAGCCGTCTGCACTTTTTTTTTAAATTTAATTTCAACACAAAATACAAACAAAAGAAACAAAACTTTAACTAAATATTTCAAACTAACTATATAGCGTGGTAAACATGAGAGCCTAAAATAGCCTCGCGAAGCAGTCTTCACTAGGCTGACCCGTGTCGAGAACTACTGCAGTTCGCCAATCTCACTATTCATACAGCCCGTCACAGAAGAATAAAGAATAAAACTCATTTATTTACAAACAGATAAGTGTTCATTTGCTAGACATGTAGCAATTGGAGTAAGCATTGCACATAACACGCGCAGCCCCGCCCGCTGAGGAATCGCAGATCAAATCGCCAGTGTGGACAGACCCTAGACTGACCCTCCGCTTCGCCCGGCCACCTATCCGACCCAGCTTTATCAGAGAGGTTATCGGTCCCAAAGTGATAACCTTGTAATCTCTATCGGATCTATAATCCCGGTCGGAGTATCCGAAGCGGGATAATCTGTCGATTCCAACAATAACCGGCCCGAATCGCACTTACGGAAAATTTTACCGGGAAAATAACCGCTGCTTTCAGGGCTGCCAGATATAGATTTTTTTTAGGGTTCTGTACTCAGTAAAAAATAAACCAAGAAAACCTTATAGTTTAACATTTTCCATCGGTCTGTCTGTTGGTCCGTTTGTATATGTGACAGTACTTTTATTTTTGTTTTAACAGAAAGAAAAACGAGACTTTCCCCGATTTGTATTCGGATACTCTGAGTAATTTCATTGACTTTTTTTTTAAGTTGCGTATTTTACGTTCTTTTTAAGAATGTCAGGGAGACATTCGTAATTTTTTAAGAAAGAATGTTTCAATGTTTAATTTTGTTTTTAAACGACATCCACTTGTCACTAGGAGATTACTCCAGTTCGATACCAATTCTAGGCTAAAACTTTAGCATGGAATGGGAATTGGCTCTCAAATTAGACTCTACTACCACATTTAAAAAAAACAGAATCTGTTCAGGATTATCCACCGAGAAAATGTCACACAAACCGATGTCGACTTCACAATATTTTATGCTATTATTAGTTGAAAATCGTTAACTGGCACCCCTGAAACATCACCAGCTCATAAATATAATTAATATGTCACTCGCCGGTTAATTCGGTAAATGAACTCGTCATAATTTTACGATTCGAATAATTTATTGAGCTCAAACCATGGGATGGGATGAATATTTAATCGGGAGTTGGAATTATTCGGATGAAAGCACAGAAATTAACGATTATCCACTTTCCGGCACGGCACGGCACGGCGCCGGTGGGATCAAGGCCGACGTGCCGGTGCTGTTGTCGGTAGGAGGAAAAGCGTGCCATGTACGTTTCATATATTCATGAGTTTCCGGCTGCCGTGCCGTGCCGGGCCGGCAACTTGAAAAACGCCTATTATAATCTAAGTAGAGACTGTTCAGAAAGAGAACTGTAGTGGGAATGAGGGCGCCACTGTGCCCAATCTTTTATTTTGTTCCACGAGGTTTTGATTTGTTTTGTTTGAGACGTTAGTTCCTGTTTCCGCCACGATAGTTCTCTATCCGAACAGACTCTACCTGACTGGATTGCAAAGAACATTTTCACGCGTAGCGGTTGCAAGTATTTTTCTGATTAAGGGGATGACAACAATTTAAGTTTAGTTTGTGCAGTAGAATTGACACCTATGTTGACTTATAATTTAAAAAAAAAAACAAGTACAAGTTTTTTTTTGTTACTTGTTCATTATTTAGGATCGACAATGTGAAACCATGTTGGTTGGTGTTGACCAAACGGATGACATGATCAGTCTTCAAATAGGTAGCCACGGGTGGCATTTACAACTGATTTCTATCCATGGACGGATGGCACAAGCTTGTAAGCCTCCGCTGTAATTCCTATAACAGCAACTGCCAAGCCGTGTCAGAAGCTTTCAGGCGGCTTATAACCAGTGGGGGCAACCACTCGGCCTATCCGAACTTCGGTATTTATTCTTCCGCAATACCTCGACCCACTAACATCAGTGAGAATGGTTATGGACACAAGAAAGGATCTGGAGGGCTATTCCTACGCGTGAAATGAGATGAGATTTTACGTTGGTCACTTTCACACGTTTCAAACGAGAGCAACAAAGACGAAAAAAGATGAGATGAAAATCTCAAATCTCCGAATATGGCCCTGATATTCTGCCCGCGTAAGATGTTTCTTGGCCATTCTCGCTCCTATAACTTTTTAAACGTAAAAGAAAATGACCAAAAAATACCTCGACTGGTAAGAATATGGCTCCAGTATGAAGCATTGAAGAACGAGAAGAAGCGGGTGCGAGAACTAGCACTAAAGAGAAGGAGACATCATAGAACCCTAGCACACGTTGGGGGCAGTAAAGAAGTTAAAAAAATCTTTACCTTGACTAGTATCTCCAGCGCCTCGACGTAAGACTTCTCCGTCTCGTAGAGCTCCACCACGACGTGTGTCCGCGTGTCCTGGAACAACATAATAATGCACTATTATTATTTGCTTACTAGCGAGCTGCTCTGGCTTCGCACGGTGCCTACAAACCTCCCGTAAAAAAATATGTAACTGATGGTAAAAAACCGCATCAAATACGTTGCGTGATTTAGGAGTTAGCAGATATACAGACAGAGAGACAGACAGACGTAGAACGACTTTGTGACATTTGGGAAAAAGTGAAAATTTTAAGAACGTGACATTGTGCGCCGAGATGGTGTTGCCTTGTGTCCACAGGCGGCAATTACCGTTTACCATCAGGCGGCCCATCAGCTTGTTTGCTACTCTTCTTTTAAAAAAGAAGATACCCAAACGTATCTAAGCCTATTTTCGATTTAAAAAAAGTATCTCTTTATTTGAACCGATCGTTGAACATTGAAACCGCTCTAGTGTGAGTGCTGTAGCCATAAAAAGTTATAAAAAGCTCCTGAACAATTGTTCACAGACACAAATAACTCGCCTTATCAACTAAAGCATACGTACAAATATAAACATACTTATCTACATTTGTATTAGCTAGTAGCAATGTTGGAAAATTGTTGATGATGACATATATAAATATTAGACTAGCTTATGTCCACGGTTTCTTTCACGTTTCTTTCATTTAGCCTATACAGTGTTTATGAAGTTTTCTTACGTAGTGAAGTAGTAGGGCAAAATTGAGGGGACGAGACCACGCGGCAGATCACCATTACGGTGGACTGATCAACTAAGGGCTGCACTTAACGGCTCCATAAACACGTGCACAAGAAAGGCTGATATACGTGACGAATGGCGACGACTTGTGAAGCGAGCCACCACCCTGACCGATGACCACGACCACTCTGACAAGAGTGTAAACGACTAAGAAGAAGAAGAAGTAGTAGTAGAAGTCGTTTCGTGAAGGAGAACGAAACTGTAGAGCATGTGCTGTAGCATTGTGAAGCCACAGAAGACAAAACGATCGCTACCGGGTTGCATGAGGCATCATTGCCCTTTTCATCCACGCCACCACAACACCTAGATTGCTTTTCATCGTCATTAAGCACGCTACCATCTACGCCAGTCGCCACTGAACCAACTATGCCAGCGCCCCAGAGCCTCACTCCGCTAATTCAAGGAGTTGGGTTGGCTCGGGTAGGTGCTGGCAGGGGGATATGCATGATCGTGAAAATGGGGAAAAATAAGTTAGTGCAGGACTGATCACCACCATCTCGAATAATAATAAGAAACGTGACATCCAACAAACATTTAAACAAAACTTCATTTGTGAATTTTTTATGTGCATAACTCGAAAAACATAACCCTCCTTCTACACACACCAAAAACACACTAATTGCGCTGTCGGGCACATACATATGTATGTATGTGTGTACACGTATATATGTGGGTATACATATAAGTATGAGGTTTCTTTGGCACGCCCTCCAGGCTAAACAGCTTGATAGATTCGGACATTTGAATTGTCTTGATAGTGGAAGTGGGTACAATATTTTGCAGCTGGGTTTTTGATTTTCTTTTAATACTTAATGTTAATTGTTTTGATACTTCTTCACACTCAAACAGATCGACTGATTTCGATTAAATTCGGAACGGAGACAGCTCATGCTCTGGATTAACATAGGCCACTTCGTAACCGCGAGTCACGCCGCGGGCGCTGCTAGATTATAATACTAGTAGGATTAGTGTACAAGTGTAGATTGTATTGTATTGTAGCATATACACTGTGTAAAGTAGAGATCGCTATCACTACGCGTTATCAGTCTGCGACCTCGGCCCCGGATCGATTGGAATATAATTACATGTCTCCCGTCGTGGCTACCAAACTCGTACGTATAACTACCCATATGTTTATACCTACATTGTACAGGCGATCATAAAGAAGATTGGCTAACAAGAAAACGGCCTGTCTGAAGGTAAACGGTAACTGCAGTACTAGCCTTAGCTACTGCACCTAACAAAATCCAAAAATGAAAAAATTGGCTGCCTCAGTGGCTCAGTTGGTAGTCAACCTGCCTTCTGAGCTATGAGGCCGTGGGTTCGACTCCCATCTAGGGCATACATTTATGTGATGAACATTTGTGTTTTTTGTCTGGGTGTTGATTTCTATTTAAGTATGTACTTATTTAAAAATAAATATACAATATACATGTACATATGTGTGTCTGTGGCAGCCATAGGACAAGCTTTGCTTAGTTTGGGTTCAGACGATCGTGTGTGCAAGTGTCCCGAATAATTATACCTACGAGTATGATTATATAAATATAATCCTACTAATATTATAAACGCGAAAGTTTGTAAGAATGGATGTTTGTTACTCTTTCACGTAAAAACTACTGAATGGATTTTAATGAAACTTTACAATAATATAGCTTATACATCAGAATAACACATAGGCTACAATTTATAAAGATATTGTGTGAATTGACCAAAATATAACGAAAAGTTTCAAGTAAAGGGCGGTCCGACGCACGGCAGGTGAGGAGGGGGAAGAAGTCACTCATCGCTGCGCGCGACCCGAACGCGGGCAGACGCGTGCGGGCAGACGTTGTTGACGGTTGTGTCTGTTTTACGAATTTTCAAGGCACTAGCAATTTGTTAAAAACGCATCGTATTTAAAGTATAATAGACCCATAGTTAAATATTGGCAGGATATTTTTTTGTGAGGAGTTTGGGGTGGAGCACGTACAAAAATATAAATCATTTTTATTTTCATAGATAGGTTACTTACCTGTTAATTACGAGTATGAAGAATTTCTTCGTTTTTACTTAAATAACATTAGATAGGTTTTAGGTAGGTAAGTAATTGGTCCTTTTTTGGTTGTTTTTTTTTTTTAAACTTAATTGGCTTGCGTTTGGCCTTCAACATGCCTGATGATAAGCAGTGATGCGGCCTACGATGGAGCACGCTTGCCTAGAAGAAACCGATTCACTCGAGACTTGAAGACACCCAGATTATAAGTGTCAGGGAACACACACTCTGGCAGAGTATTCCACACTCTAGCGGTCCGTATAAGAAAAGAAAAACCAAAGCGTTTTGTGCGTGTTGTTGGTATGTCGACCATAAAACGATGCCGCTTTTTCATACTCTTGGTTGTTTTATAAAAGAACGGGCTAGGAAGAATAAGGTCATGCAAACCAGATGCACACTCACCGAAATGTATCCGATAAAAAACCGATAGACTAGCAACCTTGCGCCGATGATCCAAACTTTGAAGTTTGGCCTGGACAAGGGAGTCGTTGCCAATGAGCTTCTTCGCACGTTTCTCGATGGACTCAAACGCCTCGAGCTGGTACTTGGCCGATCCATCCCAAAGGTGCGAACAGTACTCCATGCACGACCGAACCTGTGCCTTATATAATGACAGCAACTGTTCCGGCGTGAAGTACCGTCGCACCTTCGAGAGGATACCCAGCTTTTTAGCAGCTAATTGAGCCTTAGACTCAATATAGGAGCCGAAGTTAAGGGTCGAAGTCAAAGAAACGCCTGACAGCTCCAGGCTGTTATTAATCGGGATGGATACACCTCGGAAAGTAGGACCCAGTTCGAATGCCTTCCTTTTTGCGGAAAACAGACACGCCTGGGTTTTAGCCGCGTTGAACTTGACCAGGTTGGTATCACCCCAACTGGAGACTGCCTGGAGGGACAAGTTCAAGCGCTCGACCATGTCAGCCCTTAGAGACCGGATTTGAGACCCACTAGACTGTGCGCTAGACTTATTGCTTTCCACAACAGTGCTGTCATCTGCATACCCAAAGATACCGGGCTTAAGCAGATCATTAATGTGCACCAGGAAGAGTGTCGCAGAGAGCACGGACCCATGAGGAACCCCGGCATTTATATCCATTCGATCAGACGAGCAACCGTCAACGACAACTCAAATGGATCGGCCCCTCAGAAAATCCGAAATCCACGCAACAAACCTAGCGGTCAATCCAAACGAAGTGAGCTTGCTGATAAGACTGTCACGCCAAACCCTGTCAAAAGCTTTGAAGATGATTTTAATTAAAGTTTACAATAATATAGCTCATACATCAGAATAACACATAGGCTACAATTTATAAAGATATTGTGTGAATTGTCCAAAATATGACGATTAGAGTCAAGTAAGTAGGAAAAAATTTACCACCAGCGAGCTATTCTGGCGTGCGCTGGAAAAACCGCTAGAGTTACACATGTGTAATGTATGATGGAAATATTCATCTTAAATAGGCCTACAAAAAAGTCCGCCGCGGTATAAATCTATATCTTATGCGTAAGCCATTATAGCCAAAATAGTGATCACACTAATATTAAAAAGGAGAAAGTTTGTGATCGTTCATCTTCGCGCTCAAACTACTGGACCAATTTTGATAAAATTCAGTATAGAAGTAGCTGACACCCTTGATTAGAACATAGGCTACTTTTTTTCCCGGAAAATTTAACTGTTCGCGTGGGCTAAAAAATGCGTCTAAAACGTATGAACCACTATAGATTTACACGTTTTGGACGCATTTTTGTTTTTATACACATTTTTTGATCCCTTAAAAATATAGTGTTCCCGTGGGATTAGCAAGGAATTTAAAAAAAAAATTTTACTCATATACTTACGCTTTTTTAAAGTAGATTTAATTTGACGTTTTGAACGCACTTTTTTATAAATAGGTACCTACAATTTCTTATTATTTCCTAAAAATATAGTGTTCCCGCGGGATGAGCATAAGGAAACACATATATTAATTAATTACTATAAAGTACAATAGTATAAATTACTATAAAGGCGAAAGTTTGTGAGTGTGTGTGTTTGTTACTTCTTCACGCTCAAACGGCTGGATCAATTTTAATAAAACTTAGTGTGGAAATAGCTGACATCCTGGATTAGTACATAGGCTATAATATATAGTATAATTCACACTCTACAATAGTCAAAATTTCCGTTTTAAATGGTAATTTTTTTGTTTACCTAGCCTGATACCTTCTATTACCTTCAGCTTCGTCTAGCCCGGCAAACCAAAAGCATCCGTGAAGTAAATGCAAGCTGCGGTGTCGTTTGAGCTGTGTAAAACCGCACGCGAATTGAACGTGGTGATCTGTCGCGCAAGTTTTTCTAGGGAATACCTTTTACCTACCGACCCCGGGGGCAGGCTGGGTAGATACGTGGGAAGCCCGCCAGAGGCAGCATACCCGCTAAAACCCCTAAAAACCTTAAAAACCCTAGGGTATTCCACCTCGGCGCAAAATATCGGAGCTACGGGAACGCTCTCATAGACGACCACTCTTCCTCGCCTGTGTCGAACACCAGACACATCGTCATCATCATCTACCTTGCTCGACCGGTGAGCGCCTGACATCCTAACTAATATTATAATTCGAAAGTGAGTTTATTCGTTTGTTTGTATGTTTGTAACGCTTTCACGTCTCAACTAATCAATCGTCTTGAAATTTTGCATAAATGTTGTCTGGGGTACAGAAAAGGACATAGGGACATACTTTTATTCCTGAAAAAATAAACAGTTCCTGTGGGACTGCGGGTGAAACCGCGGGGCGCAGCTAGTCTATTATAATTATGTGCCAACACAAAACGACAGAAGGTACGTTACGCCTATGGAACAAGAAAAACAAAAAACCCAGCTACAAAATGTTGTACCCTATGTCACTTCCACTATCAAGACGATTCAAATGATATCTCACGTGTCGAAACCCATCAAGCTGTTTAAGCTGTAGGGCGTGCCAAAGAAACTTCATACATACTTACATGCCCACATTCTCGTATACTCGAAAAACATAGCCCTCCTTCTTGCACAGTCGGGTATTATATCACAAAATTAACTGTTTCTACGCTACTGCTATATATATGTACATACATATACATGTACCTATCTACATAATTACACGCCAGTCCTGTCCTACAGTAAGCCATTCAATTGGGCCACGATTATTTATAGAGTCGCCTCGATATTTCATCGATTATTCTTCATACGGCTGTTTCTTTGACTGGGGATTCCAGTTGTTTGTCGAGCTTTGATGGTTTTTTTGTGACTTTTTCATTATTTGCTTTCCGTTTTGATTTGCTTCGGGGCAAAGACGAAATATTACAAAGAAGGCTTCACTTAGGTTAAAAGGTTTCATATGAAATTAAAAAAAATATTTGTTCCTTTGTTGTTATTTAAACAGTTAGACCTTAGGGAACTTGAAGTGTTTAAAACAGAGATTAGTGGTGCTTCATCGAAGGTCAGGCCTTCTATATTCACGCGTGACATTAATAGCTTGGTCACTCTTACTCTTAAGACTTTTCAGACGAGAGAAACAATGACCAAGATAATAAAGGTAACCTCTAGGTAATACCTCACGCGTCA
The DNA here is from genome assembly GCA_911728515.1 of Peribatodes rhomboidaria. NCBI lineage: Eukaryota > Metazoa > Arthropoda > Insecta > Lepidoptera > Geometridae > Peribatodes > Peribatodes rhomboidaria. The sequence goes on from OU452184.1 coordinate 15,724,458, forward strand.
CAATAGGGTCCCAGGGCTCGGTTTGGATAGCGACTTGCTGCACTAACAAAGTTCAGTTACCCCTTTAGTAATTAACGTTGTATAGCATCGGACTAGTTATGTATATGTCGCAGCCAACTTGCTTAATCAGCCGTTCAATTAACAGCCTAGCCATTTTACTAAATGGCGCCGCTTAACTAGCTTCCTGATGATATTCAGCCATTCAATCAAACGGCTAGGCAAATAGCTTGGATCGACAACGTTGACTACTGGCCTAGCCCAGTCATGTAAGTAGGCTAGGTAAGTAGCTTTTTTTCGATCAAGTTTTCCATTTTTAGAGCTTGATTGAAAAAAACAAAACACTGTATAACTGTAGGAATAACTATTCCGAGGCTATACAACGTTTATTGCTAAGGGGGTGTGTGCGTATAGCTAGGGCTAAACAACGAAACTATTGTTAAGTATGAGAGAGTTAGTGTGCTTAGAAACGGAGCCAGCGAGACGTGTAACTAAGACTAAAAAAGACATTGAAAAAAAAATTGGTTGTCTGTAAAGTAACAGTAACAGTGCTGAGCCTACTCCAATTGCCAAAACAATTTTTTAAAATTTTTAAATTATACTTAAGTAGTTTAGGTGTAATGATATAAGTACTTTTCTTTAATGTGTTATTAACTCATAGGTTTTGGCAATAAATACATTTTTTATTTATTTATTTATTTAAAGTCGGTTGACGGACGTCAGAACAAAACATTGATGAAATCTTCTCCTCGGACGCATAGGCTAATCGAGTGGAAGAGAGATAGATGCGGCGCAAGCCGAACGCTTAAACCGATCGTGCTTTTCGCTCGCTCACTCTCGCTCTAGCGAGCGTAACGGGACAATGAGTCATCCGTTTTCGTACGTGCAGCTGGCGTTCATCGATTTATTAGACGTTGTCACGTCAAAATGAAATGCTACTCCTACTTATATTATAAACGCGAAAGTTTCTAAGAATGAATGGATGGATGGATGTTTGTTACTCTTTCACGCCAGAACGGCTGAACAGATCTGGATGAAATTTGGCACAGAGATAGATTATAGTCTAGAATAGCACATAGGACTTTTTAACCGCGGGTGAAACCGCATGAGGCAGCTAGTTCAAAATAAAATAGGTATACATACATATATGTATACCTAGTACTTGTTAACGATTCACACCATTCCTCGTCGCTTTTAAAAACATTTCCCCGTTGTAAACAAAGCGTAGTAGGTATTTTGTGAAAGAAACATCGCAAATGTTTCTAATCATAATCTTGGGATTCGGAAATTACGGAAGAGTGGAGCTTTTCACGTGTTCCCCTTTTACACTATACTCTGAGAAAATACCTGCTGTTTTAAACCTTGAGATAGAAAAATATTTTTGAAATGGCTTAGACTTAATTCTAATCGACCGAGCGAGCGTTAGCCAGCGAAGCGTCTATGCTTCAGCTTCGACAAAAATGCTTTCGTATGACCGAATACTGTCTAGACCTCCGTCCGGATCCGTCTTCCTCTACGGCTCGCATTTGTTACTGCTTCTCTGGAAATCTTTTGATGTGAGGTTTTTTTTTTTTTTTTTTTTAATGTAGAATAGGTCGGCGTTTGACTCGCCTGATGTTAAGCGACGGTGTGGTCTAAGATGAAGCACGACGACCTATAAGGTACTTATTCACTCTAGCCCTGAAGTTTTGTAGAGTGAAGAAGTACAAAGACGGCAGTTAAGTGAGGTGTTGAGGAAATGCGATCTGTAGAGGTGGACAGAAGTTGCCCACGAGCTCACAGAGCCACTAGTTCAATTGTTTTTCGTTTTGAACAATCATTATAGTAATACAAATCTTTTATGCCAATAGACACAGGTCAAAGACTATTTTATGTCCCAAAAAATTAAAAAAAAACGTTATAAACATAGCTCCCCACTAGGATTCCCTGTTTCGGGAATGCCAAGAAACACAAAAGACAGGGAAACTAACACCCAGACAGAACAGACATTTAAATTCATCATTCAAACATCTGCCAGGCCGGGAATCGAATCCGGGACCTGCTTATAACCTGCTGCAGTCCAACTCTGACTACGCTGGCAGAGTCGTCTCATTATCCCATGTTCATAACGAAATTTAGAAATCAATAAATAAACTACTTGCGAACCGATGCTGCAAGTTTAGGGTTCCGTATGCAAATGCTGATAACTTAATCTGGTTAACTTCTTATTAAAGTATTTCTTATTATTTTTATTCCATTAGGGGTTGTCTGGAAGAGACAGGTTTTAAGCGATAAAACCGCCAATTGTACTTATACTTGAATGTTGAGTTTTATACCTATTTTGTTTGGTGTCAAAAGAGTACTGTATTGTATTATCCACCCATTTTTGTCTCCTGTTTCACTTTCCTAGAACTCTGCGACAAAAACGTAGTTGGTACTACATTCAAACATAACTAATAAACATAACATATCGTCACGCCTTTCCTCCGAGGAGGTTGGCAGATGTGTAATACAACACCCACACTTCGTCGGATGGTAATCAGTCCCAAATGTGATAGGGGGCGAGCCTGTCACCATAAACCGGGCTCCAGTCATGTAGCAGATGACATACAATATGCACATAATTATTATGTTCACACAACGAACAAATCGGTGCGTGCCGTCAACTGAGTTTGAACCCACTCCGTCTTGCTTGAGAGGCGGGCTTTCTCCAACTAGGCTTTCACCGCTTTAACAGCTAGGCTATACTTTAACACTAGCAGGAAGGCTATTCTTACAAGTCAAGATATTTTTTGTCCTTATTTCTCTCGTTTTAAACGTCATAAGCGTAAAAGGGACCAAAAAATATCTCACGCGTCAAGAATAAGAGCCTGTAACTGTAATTTCTCATTCAGACGTAGACAAATAGCATCGATATATAAAACAATATCTTTACACTGCTCAGGACGAGAATGAAGCATTGCTTTAGGGCGAATCAATGGAACGAGAGAAGGGTAGATGTACTCGTATGGGGAGAGAGTATGTATTTTAATAATTGCTGAGACCTTACTAAAAATGTTGTCGCAATATTTCCAAGCTAGTATTATAGTACAAATATGCCCTGTCTAGAAGCGCTTTTATCGACGAGCGAGCGTTAACGAGCAAAGCGTCTATCGAGACAGAATTCGGACATACGAAAGCAATTTTGTCGAAGCTGAAGCATAGACGCTTCGCTCACTACCGGTCGCTCGGTCGACAAAACAGCATGTTGCAGCCCATAACGGCAACACTATTAAAAAAACCAACCAGAAACTAGAAGACAGAAAGAAACATAAGTTTCTATCTAGTAGCTTTTAATGTTAGTAGTATTTTCAAAGCCGTCTGTTGGACTTCGCCGATTCGTTCCGATGGACTCTGACCGCTTTTCGCTCGGAAAACCTAGATGGCGCTGGCGGCGAGTTAGCTAGCGCAAGCGTTTCGTTTGCGGCGCGATGGAACACTCGAAGAATAAAATAGCCCATGGTATAATAATAATACACTATGCAAGGTACAGCGTTCCGAGACCAAAAGGGTCACGTGAGTGACACGCAGTGACGTCAATCGATGCATAAGCAAGACTAGATTAAATAATTTACAACGAGTTCAAGAAAGACGATGACGAGTGACGTGATCGCGTGTCAACACCCGGAACGTAGCATGATCTTTTGGACCCAAACCACGCTAGAATCAAAAGTTAATTAACCCAGGGTTAAACCAACGTAACTAGGAATGTTAACACTGAAACTGACATTCGCGAATGAACAAGAAGTTTCGAAAGCGCATTTGGAACCATTGGTATCGAACGCACTTAAGCTTACCCAAACCAACCAAAATACTAGCACACACGCATATTCAATTAAATGTTTTCTGTGTAATTGTTCGCGTGTTGTTTTAGTTAGGTTTGGGTAGGATCAGATACTAACAATAAATAGTAGATTGTTACACGAGGGGCTAAAATGACCCATTATATACGAGGTAGTTTTTGAGAATACATAGAAACCGAGTTAGACATAAGGGGTTTTTAGCCCCGCGTGTTAGACTCTACTTTTTTTTTTAATCTTAAAAATAAACTACGATCAGCAATTCTAATTCTAATTAGAAAAAATATCTGAGGATATCGCTATTCCTAAGACTCCGCTGCACGTCTGTCTGTCTGTCCGTCTGTCACCAGGCTCTATCTCATGAACCGTGATAGTTAGACAGTTGACATTTTCACAGATGATGTATGTCTGTTGCCGCTATAAGAACAAATACTAAAAAACAGAATAAAATAAATATTTAAGAGGGCTCCCATACAACGAACGTTATTTTTTGCCGTTTTAAAGATAATGGTACGGAATCCTTTCGTGCGCGAGTCCGACTCGCACATGGCCGGTTTTTTTCTGTAGTCGCAACGCAATACGCTCAGAAGAAAAAATAATATTTTTCCCCTAAAGCGAAATATGCTATTTTATCTTCGCTCTGGTACGTTGCAATACCGCGAACATTTTGAGCAAGAGAAGTGAAGCATTTAATGTCAATGTCATGTAAGTACAAAAAAATTTAATACCTACTTACTTGCTATTAATTTGTATTGTACATAACACTGAGATTATTTAGTATTGACATATTCATTAGAGAATCATTAGAATGAAGATCTTATAACACGATTCGTAAGGTATGATTCGTAGTAGGTATTTTAAGTAATTTAATATATTGATATTCAATTACGTACGTTATATCTTATGAAAATATACTTAATTATTCTATTTTTTTATTTTTTGGTTAGTTTCGTTTCGACAACACTGTAAGTGCGCTTGGTATCATGGCCCTAAGCCCGCGTTCTAAAGTTTTAGATCAGATATTAGTTTAATGAAAACATTCGTTTCTTTATAAACAAAGCTTCGCGGCCGTAAACTGTGCTGTTATAGCTTGCTCCGTAAATGTATGTCAAATGGGGCTTCAGGACGTTATGGTTATAGCCTTTGATGACAGCTGTCATAAAACAAGGCGTTATGGGCAGTGATAACAAAGGAACGATGGCACAGCTCGCCTTTTGCCCTAGGGAGTAAAGAAAAGCGATCGTCGCCTATGATAACCGACTGGCATGTGTGTCATTTTCGATCGATTTCAAAAATGTAGAAGAAAGAAAGAGACAAAACACTGTATTACTATTCCGAGGCTAGACAACGTTTATTGCTAAGGGAAAAATATTTGCACACGAAAGACGCTGCGTCTAGCCGGGCCAGGGGGCCTACCATGACATCTTATTGCCATGATGGTTACGTTTTGTTTTCAGCGCCACGCTACCGTGGACCTTATTGCGCGGCGACACGACTCACGGTCGCGCAGCGTTGGGAACAAAACGTAACCATCATGACAATAAGATGCCATGGTAGGCCCCCTGGATCTCGTTTTATTGTTTTGCTCAAATAGTTTGTGCACGCTGTCGTGTGGACACCACACAAGTGCACCATATTTTTACAAGCTTTTGCGCAAGCAGTTATCGCACGCAAATCGCTGTATGTACCCTAGCATTTAATCCAAATTATTATGAATTTAATTAAATATACGAGTAGATACAGACTGACACAGCAATGTTAGGTACGTCCAAAAACACGTTTAATACTAGTGTAGGAGCCGGCAGCCTTATCGTCAAGAGCTATCTCTTCTGTTAATATACCTAATTACATTTATTTATTTGACTGCGCACTGACTGGGTTAAAAAGTAATCTATATGCTATATGATCTACCTCTGTACCAAATTTAATCCAGATCCGTTTAGCCGTTCTGGCGTGATAAACTAACAAACATCCATCCAACCATCCAAACTATCTCATTTATAATATTAGTGTGATTAACAGTATTGGTGGCTTTCTTCCTCGCGCTCCTCATCTCTCATCTGGTAGAGGGAAGGCAGCCTAACTCTGAAAATCAATTTAATGTGAGGAGCAGATGTTGGCCGCTTCCTGAATCAGATAATTCTAACTAATATCACAGAATAAATAATAGTAGGTACTCCTAATATTATACGTGCGAAAGTGAGTTTGTTCGTTTGTTTGTAACGCTTTCACGTCTTAACCACTCAATCTATCATCATGAAATGTTGCATACACGTCAGAGGGAAACAGAAAAGGATGGGGTACCTTTCATACACAAAAATTGACGGTACCTGAAGGACTGCGGGTGAAACCGCGAGGCGCAGCTAGTAAATTATTTATTTAGTTGCTGCGGTTTCACCCGCGGTCCTACAGGAACCATAATTCTTTTCGGGATAAAAATTAACCTAAAATTTCGGGATAAGGTCTCTCATTCAGAAAACACATAATGACGTCATCGTCATCCGTCTCTTTCGAACTTGTTGTAAATTACTAATTTCGGTCTTGCTTAAGCATCGATTGACGTCACGAGGTGTTTCTGAATATACGAGTATACGAGTATTATTATACCATGCCATGCCTTTTTCGTACCCCGACAACGTGTATGCAAAATTTAAAGATGATCGGTAAAGTATGGTAAGTTGAAACGTGAAAGCGTTGCAAACAAACAAACGAACGAACAAACCCACTTTCGCATTTATAATATCAGTTATGATTAGGATAGGATTATTGTAAAATGCTATGTGTATGTATGTGTAAAATGCTACAAGAACTCTCACAAAGCTATCTTTTCCTAAAACTGATCGTTTTCCCTCAAAAAACAGCCCAAGAACAAAACCGCATACTATGCAAGCTCAAGAAGACAGATGATACAGAAATCCGGTATATTACACCATAAAGTAAATTAACCGTAAAATATGGGAAGTAAAATCGGTAAAGACATTAGCTATGTAGTACCGCTAAAAGCGGAAATCGCCGCGCACCGCTCGTTTTGAACGGAAAATGTGCTCATAAATCATAATGAGATACTCTGGATGAGAATGTACTTACACTGGTTTAAGTCTTCAGATTATGTTAATTTAATTTTGAAAAATGTACATAACAAGTGTAAGTTAAAATTTTAGAAAACCCCCTATGTCGATTTTCTTCAATACAAACAACATAGTCAAACATAGAGCTAAGAACATTCCCGACTAATTCGCCTTTCAAACAAAAAAAAACTAAATCAAAATCGGTTCATCCGTTCGGGAGCCACGATGCCACACACACACACACACACACACACACACACACACACACACACACACATCAAACTTTTAACATACATATCGTCACACCTTTCCCCGAAGCGGCTCGTAGAGGTGTAATACAACACCCACACTTCGCAGACTTCACAGACAATATTCAATCCCAAATGTGACAGAGGGCGAGCCTGTCGCCATACACCGGGCTCCAGTCATAGGTATAACATATGACATACAATACGCACATATGTTCACTTATGTATGTAAACCTATAACACCCCGTCGTTTTTGCATCGGGGTTTAAAAAGAGTGGCAAACAAGCAGATGGCCCTCATGATGGTAAACGGTAACCGCCGCCTGGACACCTGCAACACTAGCGATGCTGTTGAAGCGCGTCCTCGCAATATGTGATTGATATTTCAATGAAATAGTTGCTTCTCGTGTTTTAGAATTAGTGCCATAGCAAAACTAAACTTGTTCTGGTAGAAAAATAACTTTAATACTGTCTAAACTAGTGGCACTGTGAGCTGGACCTCGCGGCCGACGATTGTACTTCTCTACAAGTCCCACCCCTCAACCGATTCTCGTGCAGTTTTGTGAGCAGGGTCGATAATTATACAAAATTGAACCTACCCACAAAATTTTAAGAGAATCGGTTAAGAAATGCGACCAGAAGAAAAAGACAGAGATCCGGACTGAAATAGAGACAGACTTCGGACATTCGGACAATTTCGGCATCAGAAAATGTCTCTGCAAGTTGTTTCGGGCCCTTTGAAGAGGAGGCAGCCCCGAGCCCCGGAGCCACGCACAAAGACTGTTTTTGCGCAACGTCAGCCAGAATTTAGACATCCCTACATTTATAATAGAATAAATAAACAGCAATAGATTGCAAGCTATCTGTCACAAAGTATCTAATTACTCTGTCATATGTTGATACAGAAAAACTATTAAAAATAATTAAATAACTGGTTATACTTCTCTGCTGCCACATACACACACACACACACTCACACTTACTCACTCACTCACTCACTCACTCACTCACTCACTCACACAAACACCTCGAAACTAGTTTAGTCTACAATAATAATATTATATCCGCATAACGCAATTTTGCACACAAGCAATTTTGTAACCATTTCCGTTTGTAAGTAAGCTTTAGGTACATAAAACTTTCATATGATTAATTGTAATTGTCTTTTTTGAAATAAATTATTTGTATTGTATTTGTATTTAGAAAGCATATTTGTCGAAGCTGAAGAATAGACGCTTCGCTCGCTCGGACGATTAAAAACAAACCGAAGGGTTTTTCCGAAGTTTTACAACAAACAGAATAACACGATTCCGCTCGTCCGCATCCTAAACACGTTACGAAGGAAGTTTCCCTAAATAACACAATAAAATATTCAACATTCTGAACAAACCCAAAAAAATCGAGCCTTCCAATACCCGGACCAATTTACGTAGGACATGCAACCAAACTCTGAGAAACTGGCGTATTCAGTATGTTTCCATCGCTGACAATTTCTTGTCAATGTTCAATGACAGTGACAGGTGTCAGATTTTCTTTATTAAATGCCTTAGCCTGGGAATATAATAATGAAACACCCAATTTCTACATGACTTATATATTTCTTTCGCAAAGGCAAAGTTTTTATCCTTATTTCCACCACGGAAATATCTTCTACACTAAATTATTCATAAAATTATTTGATGAGGGTCCAATTCTGCTTGACAGCAACGTAATGGCTTGGTCTATTAAGTCCTTATTAAGTAAAAAGTTGGCTGGTACATTATTATACTGGATTCTTTTTTATTTATATACCTACCCACTCGCGGATCCAGGGGCTCAAGCCAAAAAGTATATTATTTACATGTCGATAATGTCCATTTTCTTATGGCCACTAGCGCTAAATTTAAGAAATGCTGAAGTCCTTGCTTAACTAATTAAATAGTACCTGGATGACCGAGCTTTGCTCGGTATTTTTTTTTTTTAGTATTACATTTAGTATTATTATTCGCCAATAGATGTCAGGAAGAGTCATATTTTTCAGTTGAGACTACTCAAACGCCTCCTTTTTGTTATTTTTCTTCCAAGTTTATGTTTAAGTTGATTATCGATAAAACACGAATAAAATGACATTTTCTAAAAATGATTCCTAGCTAGATCGATTTATCGCCCCCGAAACCCCCTATATACTAAATTGTATGAAAATCGTTGGAGCCGATTCCGAGATTCCAATTATATATATATATACAAGAATTGCTCATTTAAAGATACAAGATAAGATACTAGCTAGCTCAAACTGAATTCTTTTTAACACGAACCTTAAGACATTTCTTAAGAAAATCTTAACTGTATGTGCCAGATAAGCGAATATTTCGCTAGGAGTCGTTTCGAAAATGGACTGATAAGCAAGGACTAAGGCAATTCTGATATTTAGTGCAAGTAGCCATTAGTGCTTCTGTGTTAACCTACCTCGATAAAGGTTACTTTTACTATATGTTTAACAAAAACTTTAAGAGTTTGCCCAAAATGACAACAAATGAAAACTGAAAAAAAGAAAGAAAAAAACGCAGCACGCAGCAAACATTTGCATTTTACAGCTTTGCATTTTAAATTACATGAGGTTTTTAATTCGGTTTTGTTAATTAAAAAAAAGGATAAAAACTGTCTCGCGTGGACATTATGCCATTGTTTACCCAAGTCAAGGCCCCCTAAACTAGAACCCTGGCCCCCAATTCTTGATGCACGAGATGTTCTTTGGTCACTCTCACTCCTATGACGTTTGAAACGAGAGAGACAATGACAAAAAATATCTCGAATTGTACGAATAGCCCTCCTCAATCGACCACTGTCAGTACCCGATCGTAACGCTCTTACCGTTTATCGTAGCTCGACAAAGTGATCATCATCATAATTATGTACCTACATTAAAAAATTGGCTCACATCGTAAATCGCTGGCGATCGTAGCCTATGCTGATATTAAACAACGGTCAACGTGGTCAATCCTCGGATAGATGATCGTGGGTGGCATTTACGTATGTAGGGGTGCGAGCATAAACATTTAAACTGACGTTTCAAATCGACATCGACAAAATTGTATGGAAATTACTGATTTAATCAATTTGAAAAGTCAGTTTGAATGTCCATGCTCGCATCCTAGGCTTGGTATGAGTCTTGATAGTTACGTGATTCAAAAACTACTTACAAAACTAAACATAAATCTATAGAAATGATACTGGTGAGCCCTATAGTGACTCAGACGCCACATTAAATTGTAGGCCCTATTTTCAGAAGCCATGTCACAGGCCTCCAGGCGGCCTAATAACTCTGACGGCAGGGCAAGCCACTCGGCCTCGAACTTACTTGTAACAAGTCTGGAAAGTGATCGATCACAAGTCGTGGAACTCTTTGACGGGTTCTTGGAATCAAACAGAACTTTTCCCCATCGATTATTCGATTCCTGTGGTTTATATAGCTGGCAATTGTGATTGGTTTTGGTAGCTAACGGAAGGAGAATTATTGTAATTGTACAAATACAAAAACGGTACTTTACTTAGTTATTTTCAAAAAGCAGGCATTTGCCTTCCAGAAGACCCATAGCGATGATAGCTTAGCTGGAGAAAGCCCGCCTCTCAAGCCAGAGGGAGCGGGTTCAAATCCAGCCGTCGGCACGCACCAATTTGTTCATTGTGTGAACATAATATGTGCGTATTTTATGTCATCTGCTACATAATAATAACTAATAACAATAAATCATAATAAATAATAATTAAATAAATAATAATAAATCATAATAATGACTAATGACAGGAGCATTAAAGTAAAAGTACATGACAGGAGCATTCCTAATACATTGTAATAAATTATTATGAGTGTGACTTTATGACAATAAACTTTTCTATTCTATTCTTTCTATTCTATTCATAACTGGAGCCCGGTGTCACATTTGGGACTGAATATGGTCCGGCAAAGTGTGGGTGTTGTATTACACCTCTGCCAGCCCCTTCGGGGGACAGGCGTGACGATATATACATACGAGTACATATATCTGTTATTTAAGACCCATTCTTAAAGCTACACTTTTGAAAATTATAAGTTTAGATTTTTTTTATAAAATCTAATTAGGTTATAATATTTACCTGAGCAGCCGACACAGCTAGAGGAAGCTCCTCCATCCCACTCCTGGAACTCCTACTCCCTCTATCAGAGCTCTCATCATCAGAGTCTGACGTGTGGAAGGAAAGGTTGGCGGCCCCTGGGTTGGGATCGCTCAACCTCAGCTTGAGGCAGTCTCGACGCATGGTTGTTGCTTTTGGGATTCACTTACTTTCTTGAGGAATTATGAAGATGCATCTTCAGTTTTGTTTTATTTATTTTCAATTATATCAAATGTCAGTAATTTGATATCACGTTTGTTTTAATTCAATTTGCATGTAAATTCGTTAAGAATCTTCAAATTTTTCTTAATTATAATTTTAGTTAATCATTTCATGATTGTTCTCTCCTTTTCTTGTTATCATTTCCTTTATTGTTTTTTGACTTAGTTTCACAATTTGACGTATTTTTTTTCATTAGTCTCTTGAGGCACTATCAATGATATTGTTCTTAGATACTTTTTAGGCAGTTCTCTCACGTTTCAAGTTTTCCTCACTTGAGTACTAATAGATTTTTAAGTCGTTTTTATTAATGTATTTGGTTAATTTTAGACTAGATTATATTTTGTACATCAATTAAGGTTAATACTGATTTTATTAGGATTTCGTTTTGTTAATTTTTTTGTCGATTGTACTTTCGATTGAGATTGTATTTATCACTATTCCGTAAAATATTGTAGATTTTTTATAGTACTCTTCTTAACTTTTTCGTATCTTTGGCTGTTCTTTGGGAATGTTTGATCTCACTAATTTTTAAAGAGTATTTCTTGTGACAAATCCTAATTGCACTAGTTGGTTATTTTTCTGCAATTATTAACAATTATAACATTCCTGTGGTTTATATTTGTATGGCAAGGCGGTCCTCTTACTTTTCTTAACATTGGAAATGTTTTAAAGAGAGGCCAGGTCAAGATTACCCGCAACCTACGAGCGTGTATGAAAAGACTTATGGAAGTGGAAGAAGCGAAATATGTATGCCAGGATCGTAGCTAGTGGAGAGAAGTAGACTCTGCATACATCTACCTATGCTATGGGAATGAGGCGTGAATATACCTATGTACCTACTTTAATATGAAAATGTAAAAAAGCCGTTTACTCATGTTCATTAAGTTTTCAAAAAATTAAATTAGAATCCGTTTCAAATGATTAATATTAAACCTCCTTAGCGATATACGAGTACGTTGTATAGCCTCGTAATAGTTAGGTATATATACAATTTTTGTTTCTTTCTTTCTTTTTAAATGTTTAAACTCAATCGAAAAAGGTTATACTGTGCCCTTTAGCAATAAACGTTGCATAGCTTCAGAATAGTTATACAGTGTTTTGTTTTTGTCATTCCTTTAAATTTTTGATTTGATCGAAAAAGACAAAACACAGTATAACTATTCAGAGGCTATACAACGTTTACTGCTAAAGGCGCTAGTCTATACCGTTGGTATTACGTACTTAAATCTAAGTACGTATATTATTGTGATATTGTGGTTCCTTAAAATAATATTTCCCACAAGTTTGCTAACTACCATTGAAAAATGAGATTACAAAACTCCAGTCCCTCACAGATCGATACTTTCAAGAAGCTGGAAGTCCTTCGAGGTCACAGCTTCACTAGCAGTTACTACTCAAGTCGTAATAAAGCTGGTTACACAAGAAACGACAAGGGCAGATTAAAATAATAACGGAGTAAACAATGGATGTGAACTCTTGTGTAACCGAGCCCTTACTCTCTGCAAGAGTCAGGTTACGGCTTATCAGTGTCTGTCGTACTCACTCTCATGTCATTTCCAACGAGAGCGATAGTGACGTAGATTGTCTCGACCGCCTCAGAATAGGGTCCAAGGACCCTGGGACCAAAGACGGTAATGTAATTTGTAGGCAACATTTCACGAAGGTTTTTCGTGTGGAAAATTAGTGTTGGGAAAAGTGACAGGACTTGGTGACGTGAAAAATAATTCGATTTTGTGGTTGGTTCTAAATTCTTATAATGATGGAGACAGTAATGTTGGTGTCGGAAAGATGCGGTCAATTTTCGGATGGGTGACCGAGAGTGGCACTGACCTAGAATTAAACTATCTGAAATTTATTCTAATGTAAGCCGACCCCTTTCTAGATCATTGTGTGAAATAGACAGGGTTCAAGTTGCACTGGACTATATCGAACGACGTCATCATGAAACATGAAGTTTAGTTTCAGGAGGTTCCTGGTTTGTTCTAGAAAAACAACAGCTAAGTCTAAGTTTAAATTCTTCATAGTCGCATATGAATAGACATACCTACTTACTATAAACATAATACATCATGACAACCATGCAATCGTAAAATACTGTTACCCTTAATCTGGGTAGAGTCGGTTAAAAAGTAAAAAGTATCCAAAATACGAATGCCAATCAAAATCGGTAGATCTACAAAATTCCATCCAAAACATTGTAAAACCCGTAGACATTTCATCAGCATTCTTCGGATAATAGTCGAATTCCTGTTTGGCACTGCATGAACTTCCTCGCCATCAATCATTCATCAGTTTTTTTGTACAGTTCAAAGCGTGCTGGCAAATATTACATTACGCACTTATGTAAGTCATGTTACCAAAATTTGAGATAAAACTTGTTTGAAAAAGTTTAGTTTTTTATTCAAATGTGATTCTAATCGACCGAGCAAGCGTTAACGAGCGAAGCGTCTATGCTTCAGCTTCGACAAAAGTGCTTTCGTATGTCTAGATTCTGACCGGATCTCTGTCTTCCGCTACAGGTCGCATATCGTAACCGATTCTCTTGAAATTTTGTGAGTAGGTTCGATATTTTTTTTTGTCTAAAAATAAAAAATATCTGCCGTTTTGAAGAATTTCCAAACACTGGCTGGTTAAATAATCTGTATAAATATCGAACCTGTCCCACGCTTTCACGCCTTCACTATTTAAGCGATCATCGTGAAATTTGCATTTACGTTGTCAAGGGCAGAGAAAAGGCTACAGAGTACTTTTATCCTGAAAAGTAAAAACTTCTAGCAAAAAAAAACCTTCGACTACACTACTCACAAATCAAACTTCTTCAATCTTAGCTGTAGAGTGAAAGGATGGTGGCTAAAACAGTAATTTACATTCAAACATAACAAGTATAAATTTTAAATACCCCCCACACCGATTTTAATCAACACCGATTTTTGTCAAACATAACTAGAACACTCCCGGCTAATTTACCTTTGAAACAAAGAAAAAAAAAAACAAAATCGGTTCATCCGTTCTGGAGGTACGATGCCACAGCAAACACACACACACACACACACAGACAAGTCAAACTTACAACACCCTGTCGTTTTGGCGTCGGGGGTTCAAAATCCATTTGCATAAACTACGTGCTTGCAAAATTTCAAGATCCAATCAACGCTACTCAAGTTAGCGTCGGACAAACAAATGTCAATTAAGTCCCAGTGGACTCTGAGATCTCGCTTCTGCTCCGTCAACAAATCGAAACTTGCAAAGTAGTTTACATGATGCACTTGATTACCTACCTTTGTTACCTACGTCATAAAAATAGCCACCAATAACATTCCTTTTCAGTCCAGTCTATCATGTTCACAGGCCTAATGTATCGCATTCCTATGTTATTGAACTAGATCGACGTGAGATTGAGATGATGCCTTATTTACGTTCCAGATATGGATCCATCGCTCTGTTTGTCAGTCAAGGCTGAAGACGTGGATCCACAAAACTGACGGTCAGTTTGTCAGTCAAGGCTGAAAGTATATAGATCTACAAAACTGACGACCAGTAGACAAAATTAAAGAAATAAAGATATGGATCCATCTGACTGAGCTATAGAGCTATGAGCTATAGAGAGGCTTAATGATATGGATCCACAAAAACTGATAGAAGTTTATCAGTCCAGGCTGAAGATTTGGCTCTACAGAACTGAAGGTTAGTAGTGCAGGCTGAAGATATGAACAACACAATCCACAGAACTGACGCTCTGTTTGTCAGTCAAGGCTGACGTCTTGTTTTAGGATTACGCATTACTGAAGAATGCTGTTTACGGAACCCGTAATACGGTGAAATGTATTGGCATACAGTAAGTGATACAATTCCAAACCAAATAGTTTTAAAAATACATCACTTAGTCCATTTTGTAAACAAAAGATTATTACCAAAAAAACTTTCACAGTGCCTAGCACGACTTTTTTTCTGACAGAATTGAAATGAAAATACGGAAAACCACGCAATGAAACAGGGAAAATATACTTGTACATTAAAACGTATGGAACTCTCAGAATTTAGAAGAGTAGATATACTAGGTGACCGTAAAACACGGATTTGCTAATAAAATTGTACTTAAAAACTGAGATAACATAATTTTAAGTTAACTTAAGTTTTTGCTTAACTTAAGTAGGACTTCTCGGAAAAATATCTTATCTGTTTATTTATTCAACAATATGTTTGCGTAGTATGAAGAAAACTAAACGTGACGTGTGACAATAGAAACATGTGACGTCATTTGTAGCGCGTAACTCAAGTTCAATGTTCGAATGCGGGAAAGTTTCAGATGGTTCCCGAAACCCCAGACCCGCTGCTGTTACTAGGTTTCCATACGAAACGGATCGGAAGCGTATGTTGTGATACAACTGCCGACGAGAAAAATTGTGTCAAATAAGCCGAATGGTACACCCTAGTGTTAAGGCTGCTGAATTTCGAATGGCTTTTTGCTAAGAATTGTCTAAGTCTTTGCTTAAGTAGTTTATCTACTTTTAGCTAGCTTACTACCAAAATTTGTTTACATGAACCGTAAGCTATTCCTTAGGAGAATCTTAACTTTATGTGCCCGATCAGCGAATATTTCGCTAGAAGTAGTTTAAAACTAGGACTTAGGTAATTTTTGGATTGAGTGCAAGTTTTCAGGTGAGCGACTTGCTCGTCTCGTCTCTTAGTTTTATAAAAAAGTCATCAGCTATCTCTTTTGCACATTGTAAATACATGTGGCGCTACCACACCGACATTAATTTAACATGCGTCCTGTTCCTCAATACAAACCACTTTTGTTCTAAGTTCTACAATCGCGAAAAAAACCAGCCGATCCATATAAAAAATATCACTGACCTACGATGAATGGAACAGCTGATCTTTACCTGCGATTTTCAGCTAGAAGAGATTTTAAACAGAAACATCCTTGGGCCCAAAAATATTCGAAGAGACACTTAAAATTCACGTGTCATTTGCGGTTACCCATCCGAAAACTGGCTGCGAGAAAACGCCTAGTTTCTTAAGAAATACGAAAGAAATACCAATAATTTTACGAGCTCTACAAAATTATCTTTCTGAAATAATGTCAGCATTTTCATCTAGTTTTATTATATTGTTTTAGCTGTAAACTATTGTAGCTCTTTCGAGAATAGTGACAAGTCATGGCACTGGCATCCAGATGGAAAGTAGAAGATTCAAGGTCGTCTGAAAGCTGAATCAAGGCCGTTATTCTGTATTTTTTAAACCCTTTTCACACGGTACAACTTGACGACTAAATTGACAACGGGCGCGATTTTAAACTGACATTTCAAGATGACTAAATCGACTTAGGATGGAAACTACCGATTTAGTCGATTTGAAACGTCACCCCAGATTGGCAATTCAATAAAATTGTATCGTGTGGATAGAAATATGAAATTCAAGGTTGGTTGGTCGGGCGGGGACGTTGGACGGAAAATCAGATTGAGTCTAGTTGATTGGCAATCAAATTGTATCGTGTGAAAGGGGTTTTCGGCGGCTGCTCGAAGGAGCATGAGAAGGGTGTTTTCGACTAGTGTGCCTGTCTGTTTCTATATGACCTGACGCCCTACCGTCTAAACAGCTTGATTTTGGTTTTGCAAGGCACTGTTAGATTTCTCTTCGTATCGGAGTGTTAATAGCCTACATTTGACAGTAGTATTTAAAGGTTTTCGTTAACTAAAGAGCTTTTAAAAGCCCTATTCAGAACACTAAATGGTTAAATCTGAACGAGCTAAAAATATTCTTGTCTTTGTTATTGCTGCGTATTAGACAAGGCCATCAAGACTTTCAGCTAGTTTAGATTTAGCGATTTAGCATTTTGGATACGGCCTATTATCTCTAAGGTGACCGTAAAACACGGATTTGCTAATAAAATTGTACTTAAAAACTGAGATAACATAATTTTAAGTTAACTTAAGTTTTTGCTTAACTTAAGTAGGACTTCTCGGAAAAATATCTTATCTGTTTATTTATTCAACAATATGTTTGCGTAGTATGAAGAAAACTAAACGTGACGTGTGACAATAGAAACATGTGACGTCATTTGTAGCGCGTAACTCAAGTTCAATGTTCGAATGCGGGAAAGTTTCAGATGGTTCCCGAAACCCCAGACCCGCTGCTGTTACTAGGTTTCCATACGAAACGGATCGGAAGCGTATGTTGTGATACAACTGCCGACGAGAAAAATTGTGTCAAATAAGCCGAATGGTACACCCTAGTGTTAAGGCTGCTGAATTTCGAATGGCTTTTTGCTAAGAATTGTCTAAGTCTTTGCTTAAGTAGTTTATCTACTTTTAGCTAGCTTACTACCAAAATTTGTTTACATGAACCGTAAGCTATTCCTTAGGAGAATCTTAACTTTATGTGCCCGATCAGCGAATATTTCGCTAGAAGTAGTTTAAAACTAGGACTTAGGTAATTTTTGGATTGAGTGCAAGTTTTCAGGTGAGCGACTTGCTCGTCTCGTCTCTTAGTTTTATAAAAAAGTCATCAGCTATCTCTTTTGCACATTGTAAATACATGTGGCGCTACCACACCGACATTAATTTAACATGCGTCCTGTTCCTCAATACAAACCACTTTTGTTCTAAGTTCTACAATCGCGAAAAAAACCAGCCGATCCATATAAAAAATATCACTGACCTACGATGAATGGAACAGCTGATCTTTACCTGCGATTTTCAGCTAGAAGAGATTTTAAACAGAAACATCCTTGGGCCCAAAAATATTCGAAGAGACACTTAAAATTCACGTGTCATTTGCGGTTACCCATCCGAAAACTGGCTGCGAGAAAACGCCTAGTTTCTTAAGAAATACGAAAGAAATACCAATAATTTTACGAGCTCTACAAAATTATCTTTCTGAAATAATGTCAGCATTTTCATCTAGTTTTATTATATTGTTTTAGCTGTAAACTATTGTAGCTCTTTCGAGAATAGTGACAAGTCATGGCACTGGCATCCAGATGGAAAGTAGAAGATTCAAGGTCGTCTGAAAGCTGAATCAAGGCCGTTATTCTGTATTTTTTAAACCCTTTTCACACGGTACAACTTGACGACTAAATTGACAACGGGCGCGATTTTAAACTGACATTTCAAGATGACTAAATCGACTTAGGATGGAAACTACCGATTTAGTCGATTTGAAACGTCACCCCAGATTGGCAATTCAATAAAATTGTATCGTGTGGATAGAAATATGAAATTCAAGGTTGGTTGGTCGGGCGGGGACGTTGGACGGAAAATCAGATTGAGTCTAGTTGATTGGCAATCAAATTGTATCGTGTGAAAGGGGTTTTCGGCGGCTGCTCGAAGGAGCATGAGAAGGGTGTTTTCGACTAGTGTGCCTGTCTGTTTCTATATGACCTGACGCCCTACCGTCTAAACAGCTTGATTTTGGTTTTGCAAGGCACTGTTAGATTTCTCTTCGTATCGGAGTGTTAATAGCCTACATTTGACAGTAGTATTTAAAGGTTTTCGTTAACTAAAGAGCTTTTAAAAGCCCTATTCAGAACACTAAATGGTTAAATCTGAACGAGCTAAAAATATTCTTGTCTTTGTTATTGCTGCGTATTAGACAAGGCCATCAAGACTTTCAGCTAGTTTAGATTTAGCGATTTAGCATTTTGGATACGGCCTATTATCTCGCTGTTTTCTGTCTGTCTGTTTGTGGACTAAAAGATTAAAAGGACTTAAGATTAAGATTAAGAAGTGGATTAAAAGGACTACAATGCTGATTTATTTAGTCGTCTACAATTACACGCGCTACCCCGCCCAATAAGAAATTTTGTAAAAAAAAACAAGTGTTTTTCTGATAGAAGTACCTATCGATACGATCTCCGCAGTGTGTCAAACTTTGACAGCATTACCAAACTTTTGACATGTAACGGTTGACAGACAACTCGTTCAAGAATTCTGGTAGGTAAGCTATAATAAGTAGGTAGGTAAGTACTTATTGTATGTCTATAGAGCTCCGTACTGTTTATGAACGAAAACTGACAAGCCAACTTTTTTATACTAGTGTGCTTGTACGTCTTTTACTAGGGTTGCATCATACATTTTGTTCATTTAGAACCTAACAGTAGGCTGCTATTTTTTTGGCCCATTTATGTCCAGGATGTCCAGAAAGAAAAACGCAATGTTTTTCTTTTCACCTGGACATCTTTTATCAAAGTAGGTAAAGTAATAACATAAAATATAACCGAAAAACATCCACTAACAGGCCCCTCAAATAATATAATTTACTACTCAATACTTATCTTCTGGTAAGTATTGGAACAATCGCTT
This sequence comes from Peribatodes rhomboidaria, assembly GCA_911728515.1. Taxonomy (NCBI): domain Eukaryota; kingdom Metazoa; phylum Arthropoda; class Insecta; order Lepidoptera; family Geometridae; genus Peribatodes; species Peribatodes rhomboidaria. Next base: position 15,744,247 of record OU452184.1, read on the forward strand.
ATTCGCACTGCAATACATTAATCTCGCTGAAAGCGTTGAAACGTTACAAATGGCTCAGTATTTTTGACAAGGTTCCGTATGCTCCAAAGAGTATTTTTATTTGAGGTTAAATGTTTATTTTACAGACGGAGTTATGCGCTAAACATGTAGTAAAGCGTTGTTTTTTTGGAGTTTCTTTGACCTATTTTCTTGAATATGTTGGGTTTCAGTAATGTCAATGTCTACAAAATTTAAAACAAATTTTGTACCTACCTATGTAAAAACTCTGGAGTAAGATATAGATAGGTACCTACCTACCGACTAATCTGCCAATGCGAATCAAATACAAAATGGTAACTAATACTTATTTACATTTAACTAAGAAAAATCAGAAAATTGGAAAAATTACCATACAGAAAAAACATCGATGAATCAGTATAAGTAAATCTTAACTAGAAAAAAGGAAATCTTAATTACTCTTCGTAAATCCTTAAAATCGGGTAACCTTCGGAGAAATACCGCGCATTCCGAGAAAATCCATTCAAATTATCAATCCATAACAAGCGCTTCCACTGAAACTCGAATTGTTTACACGCCAACGAGGGAACGCATCGATTCTGAACTCGACCAATAATTACGGGAAAATACGCAAATAAGCATTTTTCCGAGCCACGTCCTACGGGCACGCGCCACGCACGGCGAAACACACTCTAAACGGCATTACGGGACCGCCATGCCATAAAACACATATAAAACACTATTTTTGTATCGTATTTGTAAACGATAAGACTCGATTCACCGTTCAACACTGATGCACTTTACTGACACTCGATTTTAACTCTAATCACTGCGTTATGAGAAGTATTTTTGATTCGTTGGGGTCTTTTTTGGGTTCTATGATATTAGTGAATTGTTTGGCAGCGCGGACGTTGGGGAGCGTCGCGCCGCCCACCGGTTACAGTGGCGCCGCGCACGGCACTGACTAGAAAACGTCTGGGCAACAGGAGTTCACCACACCCCTGCGTTCATTTCTTCCTTTCTTTCCCGAAAATAAGGCTTCAAATCGCCTATCCCAGCTTCAAAAGTATGTCAGGATTTCCCTTTTGTTCGAAACGCGCCTGTTCCGCCCGTTTAAGTGGATTCCGAGTCATTAAGGGAGGTATGGATAGGTAAGTTAGTTAATATTTACAGTAATTACTAGGCACTACGTTAAAACTTTGATTAATAGAGATGCCATTCAAATTTTCAGAGCTAATTTTTACCCATATGCCGTAGAGCTGTATTTATTTGTATGTAGCTGTTTTATTCTGTATTCTGTGATGTGCAGTGCTGTATGTGTTTCTTTTTGACATTTTGTAACCTAGATGGCTTGACAGATTTAGAGTAGGTACCTACTTATGACTATTTAGGTTTATTTTAGAGTGTAAGCTTTTAAATCTGTTTAATTTATGTACACACACGCTACACGCTACGTTTCAGTTTTTCAAAAAAAAAAAATTACCATAAATTGCTCTACAGCCTTTTAACATTAGACGTTCTCAGATCAACCCTCTACGTTGATCTGAGTAGACGTTGAAATCGAGTGAATAATACAATTTGTCTAGCAGGTACATACTCTTCTATGTTGATCTAAGAGTACATAGGGTGTATCTTTATACGACGGACATATTACAGGGTGTCATTGTACTCATCATTATGACCAACTTTTACTATGGGGCCAATCTTGAAATCTCGAAAAAAATAATCAGCTGTTTCATGCAAAAACTTCATTGATCGTCGACAGAATGTACAACAATGATTATGTGTAACAGCTGATTTTCATTCGTAATTTCAGGGTTGGCACCATCGTAAAAGTTCGTTTTCATTATGAGTAGGTACAATGATATCCTCAAATATGTCCATCGTTTTTGACTGCCTCGGTGGCTTAGTTGGTAATGGACCTGCCTTCTGAGCTTGGGGGCGTGGGTTCGTTTCCCACCTAGAGCAAACATTTACGTGATGAATATTTGTGTTTGTTCTATGTCTGGGTGTTAATATCTATTTAAGTATGTATTTAAAAATATCTAAAGCTTGTACTTGTACTGTAGACTGATATTTGTATATCAGTCTCTGGCAGCCATAGTACAAGCTTTGCTTGGTTTGGGGTTAGGCGACCGTGTGTGGAAGTGTCCCGAATTTATTTATTTATTTAATGACGAGTACAATGATATCCTAGAATATGTCTGTCGTTCAAACATACACGATGTGTAAGTACTTGGGTAATATTAGTGGTATTGAGATTTCTTCGAAACGTAGACTGCATTGCAGTTTCTATTTGTGTCAGCCGTGGGCTGGGAGTTGCGAGCCCCTTGTTTGTGAACTCTACCTGAATTTTTAATGAAAATGAAACACAATTACACTAGTGAGCACTACGGCTCTGTGAGCAAAAAACTTCGCAAAAATGTAAAAAAAAATACGTAAAAAAAAGTACGTATCTATTAGGTATAATAATAAGTATAGAATATGCTCACAAAATTTAATGAGATCGTTTGAAAAATTCGACCTGTAGACTCAGATCAACCTAGAGAAGAACCTCTAGGTTGATCTGGGCCTGTAGAGTAGAACAGAACAGCCGGACATTTGGATATACGAGTATGTAATGTACCTACGAAAGCATAATATTTGCTCTTTGTTTTACCACCAACTAAGTAAGTTTTTATTTAATAATAATAATAATAATAATAATATTTATTTACCAAAAAATAATTAGAACAGATTTACTTAAACGCTAGTCATAAAGTTACAGTACTTCTCCTTAAAATAATTAGGCGGTGAGCCCCAAACTAGGCACAGGGTCTGTTTCTTGGGGCTCGAGTGCGGGTTACTCAAAACGGAACTAATACTAAGCTACAAGTATTATGCAGTAAAAAGAAAAAAATACTAAAAGAAGTGTGGTAGGTAAATAAACTTACAAGCTATTTGTTTGAGTTAATATAAATTGCGAGATTAGTGAGTGAAATTTAATGTTTGTAAAAAATAAAATGATTGAAAATAAAAAATAAAATTAAGTGTGGTGTTACATTAGCTCTTTAGTGCTATTCTTTGTACAAACTGTGCAAAAGATCTTCTGTCTTATCGTAGGATAAATTTAGAAGCCAGTCTTTCAGTTCTTTTTTGATAGCGTGTTTAGTCCGGTCTTCGCTGACGCTCAGGCACTTTCTCACGTTAATGTACGTACAGAGAAGCGAGTACGCAGGAGCACGTTTTGCAAGTAATGACCGAGTGCGGGGGAGTGGCAGTAGGTTAGCTCTAGTCTCTCGCTTAGACTTTGCGTCGATGTAGTCATCTCGAAATATTATATCGCAGTGTGTTTTTAAGACTGCGTGGAGTACGAATAGCTGTCGAACTCTTAGGACCTTAAATTCGGCATAAAGTGAGTCTGTTGGGAAGCGAAAAGGTTTCCGCAGTAAAACCTTGATCAAAGCCCGCTGTGCTCTTTCAACAATCTTGAAGATAGCTTTGCCAGCACTGCCCCAGATCGAGATACAATACTGAATTGTCGACTGGCACAACGCGAAGTAAATTTGCTTTAAAAGTGGTAAGGGAGCACAGTCTCTTAGATTTTTTATTAAATGAATCAGCTTGCGAGTGCGAGAAGACAATTCAGTAATGTGTTGTTTAAATGACAGGTTTTCGTCAATCGTTACCCCGAGGTATCTGATGCTAGTAGTGCTATCTATGGTGCTGCACAAACAAGAGAGGGGTCGAGCGAGAGAAACAGATGAACAGTGGTGAATTTTGAGGCTCAAATGAGCAGGCGGACGAGATACACAAGTTTTGACAAAAGGTATGTATTTGGTCTTTTTAGTATTTAGTGTTAAAAGGTTTTTGTCAAGGGTTTCAGCCATTACAGCCAAGCCTTCTTCGGCTAAGTTAAATACTCGAGACCATGAAGCTCCGTGGAAAATAATAGCGGTGTCGTCAGCGTAAGTGATGATTTCAGCGTTAGGGAGTTTACTTTTTACGATTTCGTTGATGTAAAGAAGAAATAAAGTGGGCCCGAGTATGCTGCCTTGTGGGACGCCATAATTGATCGGTAGTTGGTCACTGGAGTGATCACTGACTTTAACAAATTGTCGACGGCCAGATAGGTAGCTTTGAAACCACTCCAGAGCCACACCCCTGACGCCAGACGCTTCTAACCGTTTTACAAGTAGGCCAACCGAAATAGAGTCAAATGCTTTCGCCATGTCGAGAAAGACGCCGATGCATCTTTCACCCTTATCGATATAAGACGAAGTCAAATTGACAAGAAGTGTTACTGCGTCTTCGGTTGATCTGCCTCGACGGAAGCCGAACTGTCTGTCAGCAAATAGATTTTGCTGCTCTAGAAATTTAACAAGTCTAACGTTAACTATTTTCTCCAGTATTTTTGAAATAACACTGAGCAGCGCAATCGGCCTATAATTGTCTGGAGAGCTTTTTGGACCATTCTTGTGAATTGGCGTTACGGCAGCGACTTTCCAGGATTCTGGAAAAGTGCCGGTTGACAAGCTTAAATTAAAGATGTGACATAAAGGGATAAGAAAAGCGTGAAGCGACATTTTGATTAGTTTAGTAGAGATAGAGTCAGGCCCAGGAGCACTATCAGTTTTCAGGCTTGCAACGACTTTTGTGATTTCGTGTGGGTCAGTTGGGTACAAAAACAGAGAGTCGGCGGAACAGGCGTTGGTTCTATGAGAGTCAATTAGTGAATTTTCTGTTAAGCTAAGTTTAGAAAGGATTGCATCAGCAAGGTTCTTCCCAACCGAAACGAAGTATTCATTGCAGTGGTTTAGTGGATTGGAGTCACTATTTTGTAACAGCTCGGATGAACCAGCGTTTTGCTTGGAGGTGTAGCAAATATTTTTAATTGTTTTCCAAAGTTGTTTGGGATCGTTTTTGTTTTGTTCTAATAGTTGGCTATTATATTGAGCTTTGACATTATGTAATAGCTTATTACAAAAATTCCTATATCTAGTGTAAATGAGGCTCCGTTTAAAGTCATTGGGGTGGTTCCGACAGTCCAAGTGGAGCTTGTCTCGGTGACGCATACATCGTACTAAACCTGAAGTGATCCAAGGTTTCAGAGTAACCAGTTTTCTGCCTACTCTAACAGACTTAGTGTGCTTGGCTGTAATACTAGAAACAATATCGGTAAATGTAGCAGTCGCGTCGTTAACACACAAGTTGTCGGTTACCACGGACCAGTTAGTGCCATTTAGTTCTGATACCACGTCGTTGAGATTCATTTTGAGATGGTATCGCAGTTGGGTTTTGTTAATCTTAGGCCGTTGAGGAATTGCTACAATAACAGTCGAGTGGTCGGTAACAGTGGACGAGCAGATCAGCCCGGTTGACTTAGAGTAGGATTTGACAAATATGTGATCTAGACACGTGCGAGCCCGGGTAGGGGCAGTAATAGCAGGTAATAGTCCGTGAGACGCCATTACACAGAGATAATTAGAGACCTGTTTGTCAGAAGCATCACACAAGTTTATATTGAGATCACCCGCGACGACAAGAGAGGGTTTACGATTGAGATCTTTAAGAGTTATGTCAAGAGAATTAAGAAATGGGTTAATGTTGACGATCGAGGGTGAGCGATAGATTCCTAAGATGAAAGTGTGCGCGTCAAGCTGTAGCCCCAAAGAGTCAGCATCCACCAACACAGTCTCGAAAACTACTGTACGATAAGAGCTTTTGACATAGACAATTATACCACCATTTTTGTTTAATTGTTTGTTAGAGCGGAAATGATTATAACCAGGGAGAGAGCGCAGTAGAGTGCTGTCAGTTAGCCAGCACTCGGTCAGAACTATAGCGTCAAAAACAGTGCCGAAACGACTTAATAAGACCACGAAATCGTCGAAGTTGCAGTTGTAACTTCTAATATTTACACATATCATTTTGAAATTATTATAATGTGGGTTTCCCGCTAGATATGAGCCACAGGATTCGGCCGACGCGTGATTGTGACAATCCATCGAGATTGTGTCATCAATATCATCTGTTATATTAACTGAAACCATCGATATTTGACAATGTAATAATTGATGTAGTATTTATAGACCGGACCCTGTGTGTCACTTTAAAGGGCGAGTTAGATAGTGGCAGGTGGACAAAGTACAATTTTGACGACTGGACAGTGTAAGTGTGTTTGCAGAAGGGTAACATGAAACGCAGTAGGAGGTACAGAACTGAGGTATACACACACAGTGTTGCAAATTTATATCTATGGTAATAATAACAATGTATATAGCTGTTACAATGACTAAAGCTAACAGGTTCTTCAGTTGGTCGGGGGGGCAGGCTGGTTGCAGTGGGTTGGGGCCAGGCACCGCTCCAAGTCCTCTGGAGATCTAATAGGAATGGCTGAGCTACCCTCTTGCCTGCGGGCGTAAATTGTGCCATTCCTAACCCAACAGAATTTGTAACCGAAGTCGTTACAGCGCTGCCTTGCGGACCGAAATAACTGTCTATTTTCCTGGGTGAGCCGTTCGTTGAAGTAAAGCTTCCTGTTCGGTCCGACCACTCCAATGTCAGAGCTACTCAGCGTCCGACGGCTCTTGGCTGCTTTTAGAAAGTCTTCGCGCTTTTGACGCCGTACAAATCGAATAACAACAGGCCGAGGGAGCTTCGAGGTGGGGTCACCACTTTCTGACCGACGAGGGCCGACCCTCATGACGTAGTCTATGTCTCCGTCCTCCAAGTCAACGCCGATTTTCGCAGCGGTCACGAGAGCCAAGTGCGTCAAGTTCTCTTCCTTGCTTTCGTTGAAACCCGACAATTCTAGCTCATTCTTCAGACCGGCTTGTGCTCTTGAGTGAACTTGTTCGCGTAATTCCTGCATAGTCTGCCGCAGGGAGCAGAGTTCACGCTCGCGAGCGACGTCACGCTCCTCGAGCTCACGGCATTTAGCTCTATACTCATCCAGTTTGGCAATCGTATGCTCTGACAGGTAAGTCATCTGCTATTTATTATTACTAATATGATTAAAAGTTACTTTAGCAATAGAAGAAGTTAGAATTGACCAGTAATTAGCTAGGAACGCTTACAAGACTAAATTAAACGTAAATTGTATGTGACTACAATGTAATGTACAATCTACAAAATATTCACATGTAAAAAATGTAAATTTTTAGAGTTCGAATTTTGGCATATCTCTATCCTCCTAAAACAATAAAAGTTGTAAAGCCTCGGAATAGTTTTACATTGTTTTGTTATGGACACATTTGGGACTGAATATCGTCCGGCGAAGTGTGGGTGTGTTGTACACCTCTTTCAGCCTCTTCGGAGAAAAGGCGTGACGATAAACATATCGTCACAACAAAACAACATAACAAGGTTGTTAATTAATCTGTTAAGTGTTGTTTTGTTAAGTTGTTGTTAATGAGCTTTTTCAAAAGTAACTCTGTCTGTCTGTCTGTTTGTTTGTAGGCTAAACAAACAGACAGACAGACAGACAGAGTAACTTTTGATTTTACAATATTAGTAGGGATCCCCACATACATAAAACGAACTGTCCCAGTAGACTCAGAGATCTCTCAGGCTATTATGAGAATTAACGTTGGTTCGTTTGAACACGCGATTCGTTTCACTCTTGTCTGTCAATTCACTCGTCATCGTGATATCGATTGTGTGCTCGTTGAATATTCAACTCGATTCCATCCACTCCGTCCCCTCTTTGCTGAGAAGCCAATTTCAATCGAGTGATTATTTTGCAATGTCATCATCGACTTTGCGAAATTTTCAGTCCGCGCTGTTATTGGGATTTGTTTGCAAAATTCAAATTTTAAAATTGAATGTTTTAAAGAGAGAGATTTGTAAGAGGTGGCGATGGTATGGGGTTTTTGGGGTAAGTAGAGATGAGACTGTTGCTGAGAATAAAAATAAGGGTTCCTATTCCTAGTTAGAGTTAGTGTTTAGGTTGCTACGGGCTCCCAAAAAGTATTAAGAATGTATCTATCTAGTTAATAAAATTCACTATTTTTTTTTCTTGCAATTAAATAGTTGTTTGTTATGCAAGGCTGCAAAGTTGTTATAAGGCGCGAGTAGGTACATGTATTGAAACCTGAGCATAGCAAGGGTTTTCAAACGAACGAGACAAAGAATTTTTTTTTCTACTGAGACACTTAACTATTCACCTCGGTACAGGGAGAAAATTTGTTTTTTTTTTTTCAATGCGGCTGCATTGAGATGGCCAGTATACACGATTATTCTAAAAGAGAGGTTGGCGCATTGACATAAAAAGCATTTTCAGAGGACTGGCAGCTTAGAAAATTACTAAAGAGAAAGGTTCGAATTTTAAAAACTCTTTCCACTACTTACTTTGTCTAGCACAGTAGCTAAAATCCACTTTTGCACTCAGATTTTGAATGACAAACAGAATATTTCCGAGCTTGTGACGTAAAAATAAATGATGTACAAGTTGATTGTTATAAAAACTTAACTGACTGAAACCTGAAGCAAAAGTGTTTACTTAACAGTTTGTTAAGAAGTGCGAGTTGGAGTAGTCAAATGTTTAATTAGACCTTATAGTTTTCTGCCTAATTGCAAACCTATGTAAAATAAACCTGTTGAACATACAAACTCTACCTATTTTCTACAAGTATAAAATATGCCATACCTACGCTCTAAGACGTCAAAGGGGGAGATGTGACAGGTTATTGTCTTCACACTTCTCCAAACACCTAAGTTTTCTAAGAAGAGAACCTTTCCACGATGGTCTGACAGGAGCGGCCTTGCACGTTGCAAGGTCCCGGGCGGCAAACATTTGCGAGGCCCCGGGCAGCAGGTCTTTGCGAGGCCCTAGTCTTTTCATAATTTATCTCGATTAAAAATAGATTCTTTATGATGAGAAAAAAATGTATACCTAAGTACTTGCTTCCTTGATTAAAAAAAAACTGCGTCGCTTTCAAAATCAAGTCACGGGATTAATTTTGCACGGGGACTCGATTGTTATTTCTCAAATTTAGCAAACTTCTGTTCTAAAAGTTATTAACAATGGACAATATCGTTAAAGTATTGCTACATCCTTATGTAGCAGATTGTACTGAAAGGACTTGCTCTACTTGGGTTCCCGATGTACATGCATCATTGACTTGCACCGTCAATGGTGCAGATGACGCGTTATGTCGTTTGCACCATTGAAATTTACACAACCAGTTCACCTGGAGGCCTCTCTGTCGGGGCCGCGGAGGAGTGCAGCAGCGTGCCCGTAGTCTCGACGAATGGCGCTAAGGTGGATCACCCCCAGGGCTTTCAGTGGGTATGCCACCACTAGGGCGGAGACTCCCACATAAACCAAAAAAAAGGAGCGCGAGGCCCCGGATGATTCTCTGTTTGACCCCCTGAGTCCGCCACTGGGTCTGTGCGATCGGCCGTCAGCCTCGATCATGGATATCAGATCGGGTTGACGCTATGAATAATATGAATATTCATGCCTCTCAACTCGCGTTGCTCACACTCTGTTAGATGATTATGTCGTTGGAAATTGCGGTTATAACTTGTCTACTTGTTAACGGATCACTGCATTTCGTGGGCCTATATTTAGAGCTTTGTTTACAATTTCATACCGTAGATTAGCGTAGGCCTACGCCAAGGAGGCGACATCTACGCAAGACTGCATTACATAAAATTGACATACTCGTAAGGGTCCGGCGACCACTTTAGACTAACTTCGCATTGCATTGGCTTGAGGTTTTCTATTGCCATATCGTCTAGAAGAAGACGACGAGAGATGAGAGCAAGTAAAGATACTGACAAACTGACAAGCCTCTAAAGTTATTTACAGAGTAACAAAGTGCAATTCTAATCTTTTTTATGACTTTCGCACTTCTCTAATCATTCTTATATACCTAAAATGTCCCTTGTATTATGGGTTAATTTAAAAGTTAATGATGTAGACAACCTCCCTATGTTAAGGGATTTTTGATTTGCTTTGTCTATCTATTAAATAAATCAGTCACAAGTAACCCCTTACAAATGTAATCAAGTTACTCTTAGCAATGTCGGTTTCCTTAAAATGTTTTCCTTTACTATAAGGCCTGAATTATACAGGCCGGACGTAAGGCGTGGCTGCGGCGGACGTAAGGCAGGTTCAGGCGCCGCTAGAAAACTTGTTCATATAAAATAAATGAAAGCGACGTGCTTTCAACACAAATATCGCGGCGAAGAGACGCCGCTCCTCAGTTTTCACGTCTGAATCATGTCGCCGCATCCTCGCCTTCCGTCCTGTACAATTAAGGCCTAAGAGTACGTGTCAGATTAAAATGTAATTAGCGTAACGGCTCAATCATCCTCGACGTAGGGTAGGTCAGCGTCCCTGCAGTGGGCCGTAAAAGACTAAGTATGATGGATGAATTAAGTAACGCCCGTACCCTCGACTAGGTGTTATAGTAAACGATATCCCTACTTAACGTACGAATAACGTACGCATGGAAGTAACGTCCGACTCGGTCATTCTTCGAAAGGATGATCGCAGACCTCATCAGGTCATCCTTTCGCGACAAAAAAAATGTGTAAAATTAGCGAACCTGCTCACAAAAATTCACGGGAATCGGTTGAGGAATGCGACTTGTAGAGGAGGACAGCCATCGGCCGCGAAGTCTACAGCTCAAAGAGCCACTACCGTATTCTATTTCTATGTCTAGCGTGGACCTACATCTGTGTGTTGCCAGCATATTTCACAGTACAGTCATTAGAAAAAGCTCATAAATGCCACAGTAAACAACATACTTAACCTCAAAAACATTAGCCGTAACTGCACAAGTGCATCCATCATTGTCTCACACCCAGACATCCCGACAACTTTGACGTTAACAAATCATTTGCGATTATTAATAACGTTCGAAATAACCTGAATGCTCTCCATCATTTCAAGTTTACGAGGCGGAGAGAAGCGCAGTTCCGTGCTAGTACATAGGTTTGATTTGTTCCGTCAGATGTTTGCTTGATTGATAGTAGGCTGCTGGAACGAATCGACGTTAGGAGAGTCTCACTGCTCTGGGGTCGTATTCCTATTAAGTATAAAATTACTATATGGTTATAAGCTATATAGCTATTACAATTCGTAATATTTTCTGGATAAAAATAAGAATAATTTATTGCAGAACTGTATACAAAGGCCTTAATTTAAATATAGTCTCAACAGTATACCCAAGCCGGGTGCGTGCATTGTCATGTACATAAGTCCGAAAGAGTAAAATGGCACACGGCGTATGATTTAGGTAAAGCCAAAAACCATCAAAAACTACGCTACTGTCGTATAAGTACACAACACTGTGCGCATTGACGCTAAAAACTACGCTACTCGCTTGGTCATTCTTACCTCGACATTGTGTCCATTGATTTATGGTATAATTTCGTGTGCATAAATATACATAGTGCATTATAAAACTGTGGCCAGGACTACATTTTGAGATTCTTTTTAAAAACTGTGCAGTTTTTTTACAAGTCAATTTTGAAAAAGCCGTAACATTAAACTCTTACAAATATGTGCAGTTTTAGAATATTAAATCTACTAAGGTTGTATATTGGAACGGAAATGGCTAACGTAGAGTTTAGGAATTAATATTAGTTTTCGTGCAATTGTAAATGTTTTTCATGGCAACATTACCACGCGCACCCATTTAAAAAGAAGTGGCTTCAGCGAGATATAACGCAGTGTTCCATTTTCCTCTAGATTGATCTGAGACATAGCTTATAAATGTAGTTAAACAATATAAAATACAATACTATCAAAATAAGAGTAAGTAATCGCTATTCTTATCATTTTAAACTTTTTCTTTTTGTCTTTGTCTCTCTCGTTATAGTCCTCTCTATTGTGTAAAGTATTTATTGCCAAAACTTATTTACTACACAATAAAATGGGACTATAGCATACTCCCTATCCCCTAGTCCCTAGTCCCTATAGTCCCTATGGGACTATAGCATAGTATTTTGTTTTGGCAATTGGAGTATAGGCTCAGCACTGCACTGGCAAAGGCTATATATTACACTACGCTACCTAGTAGATAGCCTGACTACAGATCGCGTAGTGTAGTAAGCGCTTTAGTGTGCTATACCGGTAAGTATTTGCTTTGGTACAACGTTAATAAAATTCTACGGCTACATTAGCGCGCGATAATTCGTATTGCGTTGTTGCGCTAAAATCGTCGTAATCGGTTATCGGCGATGTTCTTGTCTACATTAGCGGTCAACTCGTCGCCTTTCTGTGGAGTTGACGTGGGCGATAATTCGCCCGATACATCGCACAGTAATCGGCTACACTTGTCGCGATAGCCGAATTATCACCGTAGGCCGCTTATGTAGTCGTAACTTAATAGGCCCCGCACATCGTCACGTGACCCGGGGTAGTGTGACGATCGCCTTAGTGTGCATAATATTATAACTATGTGTATTAGCTTTCATGTGGATGATAACGTGTGTACGTTGATAGGAAACCCACAAATATTTGTACGCGAATAATTAGTTGTAATTAATTATGCTCAGTTAATTCAATTGGCTGATTGATTGATAATATACCTACTCCTTTACTAATAAGCGATGTATAGCTTCAGAATAGTTATATGGCTTTTTGTCTTTGTTTATTCTTTCAATTTTTTTAATCCTACTAATATTATAAACGCGAAAGTTTGTATGTATGGATGGATGGATGGATAGATGGATGTTTGTTACTCTTTCACGCCAGAACGGCTGAACAGATCTGGATGAAATTTGGCACAGAGATAGATTATAGTCTAGATAGATTATAGTCATAGGATACTTTTTAACCGCGGGTGAAACCGCGGGGCGCAGTTTGTTGATCGATAAAGATAAAACACTGCGTACAATTCCTACAGGCTACACAACTTTTAACGACCAAGCGAGCATTAGCGAACCTTCGCTCGCTAATGTAACGCTTTGTCTACGCTTCAGCTCCGACTATATGCTTTCGTGTGTCTGGATTTTGTCCGGATCTCATTCTTCCATTTTTCGAAAAAAAAAAACATATCTCCGCCATTTTGAAGAATTTCCAAAAACTGGCTGAACAAAAAAGATCTGTATATTTATCGACCCACAAAATTTCACGAGTATCGGTTGAGGAATGCGACCTGTATGGAGGACAGGCGTCGGCCACGACGTCTCCAGCTCACAGAACTACTTGCTAGTAAAGGATTATTATTAGTATATTTCAGTCTAACTATTCAGTTCTGCAGACAGTATTTCTTCGTTAAAACTTCAGCAACTTGAAACTTTGGTAATAAATCGTAATATTCCTTCATATTCATCCCAAAGGGACCAGTTAGGTACTTTAGGAAGTCTAGAAACGTAACTTTATTATTCAAAATGATCCAAACTCATCTTAAACCTAGATTACGCTATTACGCTGTTAGGTAATCCGTCTACAAACTAGCGCGGTAAAACTAGCTAGATATAATTTACTGCTACTAGCCTAGATAGCTAGCTGGTGTAGTTACGCTACAGATCGGTAAGGCCGCCCGCACATTGGACCACTAAACTAGACCACTATAGTTAGTGGCACTAGACTCTTATCTTTGTTAATAATATCATTTTTTATTTTTGTTAATATTTGCACACCCATGACCCACACTCTTTCATACAAATCCTCTCCATTCTAATGGTGCCTGAAAGAGATCGCTATTAGTGAAAAGGCCGCCAGTGGTTACACTACAGTTTAAGTTTTTTCTGTTGTTTTGTTTTGTTATTTCTGGTGCGAACAATAAAGTGTTTATCTATATAACTATACATATATATCTATCTAGACGCAGCTGGTATCTATCTGGTACCTGGGTGGGATCGGCAGTGCCTGTCACTACACTATCCTATCCTACTTCCTACTAATATCATAAACGCGAAAGTTTGTAAGAATGGATGGATGGATGGATGTTTGTTACTCTTTCACGCCAGAACGGCTAAACAGATCTGGATGAAATTTGGCACAGAGATAGATTATAGTCTAGAATAGCACATAGGATAGCACTTTTTAACCGCGGGTGAAACCGCGGGGCGCAGCTAGTAGCTTCATATACGTGACAGCCTGGAACTGTGGTGCTGGTGGAGTGTGCGTGAATACAAGGAGCAGCCGCAAGTAGCGAGCGAGCAGTCGCAGCCTGTCGCTTAGAAGCGGACCTTCGAACGCTCTATATGTGCTTCGATACCATATTTTAATGAACGAAATACCAGCCTAATCATAACTTATATTAAAAATGCGAAAGTGAGTTCTTTGTTTGTTTATTTGTAACGCTTTCACGCCCTACCTAATCAACCGATCATCATGAAATTTTGCATACACGTTGTCTGGGGTACAGAAAAGGACATAAAGACAGAAAGGGTACTTTTTATCCCGAAAAAATGAACCGTCCCTGTAGAACCGCGGGTGAAACCGCGAGGTGCTTGTCTATCTCTAAATGCCAAATTTTGATCCAGATCTGTTAAGCCATTCTGGAGTGATTGATATACCTAAGACCCGAAATAAATGAACTGAATTGAATATTTGTGTGCAAAGTTTTGTCCACAGCCTGTCGCGGCCACCAGTGGCTTTTGAGTACCCGCCGCCAGTGGTCCAATGTGCGACAGCTCTGCGCTGTATTCGACCAAGATTGAGGAAATAACTCCCTAACGACCTGCAGCGCAACGAGCAGCTCGTCTGTCATTTCGACGTCGTTTTCCATTTGTTGTCTCTGAAATTGCTTGTGGACCTACCACAGTGCTGCCACTGCGCTACACTGACAGTGCTATGGAACAAGTATAAATTAAAAAAAAAAACCTCCGACACCGATTTTCATCAAGCAAAGCCAAGAACACTATCGACTAATTCGCCTTTCAAACAAAAGAAACCAAATCAAAATCGGTTCATCCGTTCGTGAGCTACGATGCTACAGACAGGGAGACACGTCAAACTTAATATGTATATCAGTCCGTCGTTTTTGCGTCGAGGGTTAAAAATTTGTTTTTGCCCATGGCTCTTGCAGGCTAAAAATAATTAACATGTCTTTGTTTTGCCTGCCAAGCTGTTTTAAAACCCCGAATTCAGAAACGATTACTTAAGTAAGTAAATGCTAAGTACAACGTTTGTCAGTACATTGACAGGATAGCTACCATACATGTTCTGAAACACTGTGCGTTCGAGCGCTCATAGAAGCTCATGAATACGGGGGTTAGCCATTAAAGTCTCCCATAAGAATGTAAAAAACCAGCCAAGTGCGAGTCGGACTCGCGCACTAAGGGTTCCGTACCATTATCTATAAAAACAGCAAAAAATCATGTCTGTTGTATGGGAGCCCTCATAAATATTTTTTTTTATTCTGTTTTTTGAGTATTTGTTGTAATAGCGGCAACAGAAATACATCATCTGTGAAAATGTCAACTGTCTAACTATCACGGTTCATGAGATACATCCTGGTTACAGACGGACAGACAGACAGACGGACGGACAGCGGAGTCTTAGTAATAGGGTCCCGTTTTATCTACCCTAGGGGTAAAACGGGACCCTATTACTAAGAGTCCGCTTACCGGAACCGGAACCTTAAAAAGGATGTCAAACAGGAAATTGCATAGAACTTTGTTTTTACCTAAATGTGCCTACAATATTTGTTAAACCAATCGATCGTTTGTAGGCGTACTTTTTTTTACAAGTTTACAGTTGAAATCGAACCTGCATTCTTCATCGCGGAATCCCATCCTCCCATTCGGTGGCACATTTCGTAGAAAACCTGCCTTCTGCGCTTGGGCCGTGGGTTCGATGCCCAACTAGGACAAACGTTTATGTGTTCTGTGTCTGGGTGTGAATCACCTATTTAAGGTATGTATTTAAGAAATATGTATATAGGTATATCAGTCTCTGGCATAATACAAGTTTTGCTTAGCTTGAGGTCAGACTACCGTGTTAAAAAGCAAAAATGTCTTAAATATTTTTTTACCTACTTTTTAACACTATTACAGGGCGGTCCAAATGTCTTTATTCAATTGGGTATCGAAGAAACATATTAGACGTCAAAGTTATGAAAATGATCTTATTCAGAAAAAGAGCCACTACCCTGAAGAGCAAGAAATCAGAGGGGCATAATTTTTTCAAGAACTAATTTCACAATCTTTCTTTTTTTTAACCCGCTTATCTTGATCGGGCGTTGTGCTTGTAAGTGGACTGACACCTACTCTTGAATCCTCTCCATAGCTTCTTCACACCGATCAGCATCCAGCCAGGCCCCCTATTCTTGACGCTCGAGATGAGATCTGCGGTGCTATTTACAATCATTCGGAAACGTTTCCGATCGGATCCCAGAAATTTCAAACCCAAATTGTTCGAATCTCTGTCTACTTTCATACATTTTGGAATAGCGAATCAAGTATAAATCCGATCGGAAGAATTAATTACGTTTAAAAACTTATGAATATGGACTGAGATTCGAATAATTTAGGTTTAAAATTTTTGAAATCCGAACGGAAACGTTTCCGAATGGTTGTGAATAGCCCTGCTGGTCACATTCACTCCTATGACTTTTTAAACGAGAGAGACAAAGACCAGAAAATATCTCGAGCTGTAGGAATAGCCTTCCAGAGTCCAGCGTGAGTCACGCTGCATTATAATTCGTACTATAGGTAGCTGTAGAAAGTTGACGGACTGCCAACAGTTTTAGGTCATGAACACGCGGTTAAGTACTGGGAGTTAACGATACAGATACTGACTATACCCACTAACTGTCGGGATTATGTTGCTTGTTTGGTAGAGCGCGGGGTGTTTGTTCTTGTAAAAGTTTTTACAAATAAATATAAATATGGGACACTTGCACGGTCGCCTGACCCCAAACTAAGCAAAGCTTGTGCTATGGCTGCCAGAGACTGATATACATAGATATAGGTATATTTTATATAAGATAAGCGGTTATAGCCTAGTTGGAGAAGGCCCGCGTCCCAAGCCAGAGGGAGCGGGTTAAAACTCAGCCAACGGCACGCACCAATTTGTTCATTGTATGAGCATTTGTGCGTATTGTATGTCATCTGCTACATGACTGGAGCCCGGTGTATGGCGACAGGCTTGGCCCCTGTCACATTTAGGACTGAATATCGACCAGCGAAGTGTGGGTTTTGTATTACACCTCTGGCAGCCCCCTCGAGGGAAAGGCGTGACGATATGTCTATTTTTACACCCAGACATAGAACACACATAAATGTTTATCACATGAATGTATCCCCTAGTTAAAAACCGAACCTACACCCCCAAGCTCAAAATGCAGGTTCACTACCAACTTAGCCACCGAGGCAGTCAAATCACTTTTAAACCCCTGTCGTAGTTAAAAAGTCAACTTATTTTGTAAGTAGACTCTATTTTGAAATAACAGGACCGAAAAAATGCAAAACCATAAGGAATGGAAAGAGGAAATGCAGGCTGTTGCCCAACACTGCCTAGCGTATGTCCAACGTACTTAGGTACTTTTTACTGTTCATACATACATACATACATTCATACATACTTTTTACTGGTTCTATGTGAGCTAGACTTCGCGACCGACATCTGTCCTCCTCTGCAGATCACATTCTTCAAACGATTCTCGCAAATTTTTGTAAGGTACCTATGAAAATCATACAGATTTTTTTGCTTTTTGCTTTGCTTCAAATTACTCGTCATTATGAAAAATTTCAAAGTAGTGACTCGACAAAAAAATCTATTTACCTAATTATTGAACCTACTATAACCACAAAATTTCAAGAGAATCGGTTAAGAAATGTGACATATAGAGGAAGACAGAGATCCGGACGGAGGTCTAGACAGAATTCGGACATACGAAAGCATTTTTGTCGAGGCTGAGCATAGACGCTTTGCTCACTACCTATCGCTCGGTCGATTATTTTCTACTTTCTATTAAAAATATAAGTAACAGTAAATTTGTATAGAGCGAGTGGCTGACCCTGGTGTCAAAGTTTTTAAGCCACTAACATGATTCTTACTAAATACTGATGCATGTATTTTGATTAATACAATTAATATACGAGTGTACTACCTACGAGTATATTACAATTTAAATATGTACTAGGATCGCAGCAAGTTGAGAGAAGTGGGCTCTCTCCTACGGGAAAAAGTGTGATATTTGTATGTATTTATTGTATGTATTTCAATTAAAAATTCGTTTTCCATTTCCATAATTTTCCCTCAATAACACTTCGATACGCCAAAACTGTGTGCGTACTTCCTAAGTACCTCCCACTCCCCATGACCACAGCTGAGCCAGCAGTCACCATAGCCACAGTTGGGATAACAGTGACCACCATGAGATAGACACATCACTCTGACCCGTAGACAGAGAAACCAATGGACGTAGTCACATTTCCATCTCTTTTACTCCGCAGCGAAACAGCCATATGAAAAAATAGCATGCTTGAAAGAGAAAGATTTATACTTTTTTTCTCTCTATCGCTGTAACCGGTTGACTCCAAGCAATATTTGACAGCTTGGTGTCAAACATTACCGTGACTGAGAGATTGTTGTGTTTTTTCGAAAATTTAACATCTAAAATCAAATCTAATTGTTATCATCGCATGGTGAAGTGTTTTGGACATCGTCAGGATGGTGCAGTGCTGTATTTTGGGTTGTCAGAATAGAACAGAACAAGGTTTAAGTGATGTTACATTTCACAGGTTGGTACTGGCCATTGCTCTAAACAATATGTCTTCTAAAATCAATACAAATACTAATTAAAGTGGGTCGATGCAGGAACCACTTATTTGGATGTAAAGGTTTACTGCAAAATGCCAAATCATGCAAAAGCAAAGAAAAACCTAACCTCCAAGACATTGAATTAGGGTTGCCATAATCTAGCTTCCAATTTTACCCTAGTTTTCTAACACCCGTTTGCACTGAACATAAGAATTGCTTAAACAGTCCTTGTTTAACTAGTTTAATCTACTCCTAGCGAAATATTCCCTTATCGGGCACATAAAGTTAAAAGTTCTAATAAATGGCTCAAGATTCATTCAAGATTTTTTTTTGCTAGGAGTAGTTTAATGAAGCTAGTTAAGCAAGGACGTAGGCAGACGGGCCTAAATGTTTTTGGGTGACGTATTGGATTTGACAAATTGATTTTATCCGCCCAGATTGGACGCCACGTATTATCGGTTTTGTACAATAGCGTTTTTTTAAAAATGGAAATGGTTCAATATTATCATTTTTTGGTTGTTACTAATACAGAATACAGAATTTACCCTACATATCTTAATATTTCCTTACAGATTTCCATCGAGTGCTGAACTTGTAGAGATTTGGATACAAGCATGTGGTAGATTTGATTGGAGACCAACGCAAAATTCTTAGGAGAAACGTAACCAACTTAATTACACGAAAGAATGCGAGACAATATTTATTACACGTTTTAAAATATGTAGCCATAAACATTTCTTTCAATGCCATGGCGATGTATTCGATTGTTCACCTTTAGATAACCACGAACTTCTGCTCATTACTTAGCTAAGCGTGCATCTGAACCAAACGAAAGAGTAAGAAATGTATACAGTAAGCTGATTTTGTTTAAAAATGAATAAAATATAGAAAAATAATCTGAAGTCTTTACTATTTTATTTACTGTTAAAAATCTACCCTAACTTCCCTAACTTCTATGGAACCATCCTTAAGTGGCAACACTGTTAGAAAATATCGCTATCTCATGTCCGGTTACACAGTACTTGAGTCCATTGGTTTCTCCGTCTACGCTCTGACCTAACGATTTATAATAGACTCATGATCTCATAAACACGTCAGTCGCGCCCTGAAATAATTTATTACGACCTACGAGTAGGTGGGGGCTATCGATGACAATGGTAGTGGGTTCGGTTCCGGTGACGGGATCGCGGAAAATCACGGACAGAGATTTTGAAACAGCGTGGGGAAACTCATCATTGTGGGTGTAGAAATAATCGAATTGGCTGTCGATTGAAAATTGGAAAGCATATATACAGGTGTTACCAGGGTGTTGTGCATCCAGTATGGACTGGAGGATGCAATTATGCTAGTATAATTCAAATCAAATCAAATCAAAATGTTTTTTTACTTAAGCTAATAAATTTACAAAAACATGTAGTAAAACCTGTGAACCCCAAACTCGGCACAGCCGGTATCTTATTAAATATTGACTATAACAATTTGCACACACAACGCGCTCCGCCCTCCTAAAAGCGCGAACGCAGACACTAATCGCGTCGGTTTTATTTGTCAACTATTTGCGTTGTGCCACTACTTTCTTAGAATAAAAGCCATATAAACATATCATACAGACATGTTAAATGTTATGTAAAAATTTCCTTTTTTATCTTGCGTTTTTAAACCGGTCATAACACTATTTTTTACGTGCATTTTTAAAAATATTTTTGCATGAATAAGTGTGTGTACATGCCCTTCAATTATTATACAACAAGGTTTTTGTAACAGGCTGTATATATAATATGTACATTTATTTTTTATGCCATAGGTGGCAAACCAGCTAACAGGCCATCTGATGGTAAGCAATCATCGTTGCCTGTGGATACCTGTAATCCTAGGGGCATCACAGCTACGTTGCCGACCTCTAAGGACTCTAGTGACAGCCCTTTTAAAAAAACCCCATGTTGTAGTTACTCGGAAATACCGCCGGATCCAGCTCTTTTCACAGATTGCAGGTGCGCGGCAAAAAAATAATTAAGAAGTAGTATTTTAATAAAAGTAAACATCTTGCTAATAATAAGTTTTTTTTTGTTGTGTTAAAATGATTATATTATCAAGCGAACAACTGACCTACCTATGCCTAATTCTGGTGCGTGTAGTATTATTTCGGTCGGCCTCACTATTATGACTTTTTCACCAAGATTGAAGGTGACAGATAAATAGTATTGGGTCGCCAGAATAAGGCCCCAGTCTCTACCTCGTCTGCATGGGTCCGTTCTTTTTTCCACCAATTCTATTTGCGCCCGTGTTCATCGCTCCTAGTTTTGTATAGGTACTATAAAACAATTTAAAACTATTTTTAATCGAAAAAAATGGTTTCGGATATCAGAATTCTGTCCGGATCTGTCCGGATATTTGTCTTCATCTTTTCTTAACCAAGTCTCGTGTTTTTGAAAAGTCCATTTTTAATTTTTTTTTCAAAATGGCGGTGTTATGTTTTTTCTTGAAAAAAGAAATCATTTCTCCGATCTGTAGACGAGGACAAGCGTCAGTCGCGAGGTCTAGATTCACAGAGCCACTAGTTACCAAATGTTCTTACAGACTAAAAAGGTTTTGCTATCAAAACTTCATAGTTCGGGAAATTTACTGAGGCGCAAGAGAAGGTCAGATATACAGATAGTCGGACTAGATATACAGGACTTGAGGCCTCTCACAAGCCTTTGACATGACCCAAGCACTGTTATTCTAAAACTAAAGCCAACAGAGTGATCTCAGACAATTCGAAACGTGGCCCAAAACAACAAAGCGTTTAAGAAGGCAGTCATCTACGGAACCTATAAGTTTTTATACTAAAAATTATTTTGAAATACGCTTCTAAAATCATCAGTAGAACAGCTTCATGTTTCCATAATGTTGCATTGTCACAGAACTAACATAAGTGCTAAATCTTAGATCGATCGGATATCAGCAAGTGGTTGAAGAATGGTTTGCAAATGAATCGGAAAACTTATTTAAATTGAGAGTTAATAAAAGCTTGTAATATAGCGATTTTTGAGGGCTATTCAGCTAGCCACAGCCGAACTTAACCTGAACTGAATCGTTGACGTTCCATCAACGTTCCGTTAGTCCTTAAAAACGGACAGGGAACGGTTCAGTATCACTACTGTCTCACAAGCGTGCCAGCTGGACCACCGGTGACACGTTTGTGAAGTAAGTATGGTTAGCTGAATTGTTCCCCTGCAGAGGCATGTACCTAATGATTTGCTTTCTTTCAAATTTACGCAACATTTATTCCATTACTAGCTGTACCCGCGACTACGTTCACGATTGCCATACCTAAAGAGCCATTCTAGAGCCAGCTAGAGGGCCATTCTTACGGAGTGAGATTCAATCTCACCATTTTTCGTCCTTGTTGTTCTCGTTAGAATAGTCATAGGTGTGAAAGTGACCGAGGTAAAATCTCATCTCATCTCACGCGTAGGAATTGCCCCCCTAGACTTCCGCCTGCAAGCTCAGCAGTCAGCACACGACCGCCTCACAATGACATGGTGGCAAACGTGCCAGCTGAACACTAGTGACACGTTTGTGAAACTTTCACGAAAATCAGACAAATCAGTGAAACTCCGCTACAACCCACATCCTGGCCTGTTTAATACTCCCATTTCAACTACAATTCAAAAATAAAATATTCTTGTCGAACATAAGAAAGCCACAAGTAATAACTGCACTTCCTAGACCAACCGCTCCCGCCTACGTGTCTAGTTTTTATTAAATTACGTAATTACACGAAACTATTTTTAAATCGTACTCAAAGACAAAACAAGTGACTCACAAACTAAGACAAGTTAAAAATGTTTTAGGGTTCCTTAATCAAAGGATTGAAATCGTTTAAATGAGCAACTGCGTTCATGGTTTACATCATCGAGAAATCCTTGCAACATGACTATTTTCAACGTAATAATTTTACTTTTAGACAGACTTTTACTACATTTTCACTTTCAACGTTATACATAATTACGTACTTTTTAATACTCCAGATCGTAAAGTTGGAGTAACACAGGTAATATATGAGTATTTAATATCTTCTTAACAATTATTTTATCCATTCTACGCCTAATTTCACTTTTTATTCCCTACCTACCATCTACCGAAATAAAATATAAGTTAAAATAAACCACGCGGCATCCCTGTAAGTTTCTCCACACACTGACCACATAACCCACACAACTGTACCAGATAAAAATCTCAACAATTAATTACTATACGGAACTCCAATTCCTACCCACCGACTCAGTCAACGCCAGTTTTCGATAGTTAACTCATTCACAAACGTGGGTAAGTACCGGCGTCTTACGCAATTGAGAAAATTCCTTGGCAGTGGCATGGATCAACAAAAACTTCAGAAATAGATAGTGCACCGCGTGTTATGGTTAGATCTGAAATAACTAGAGTTTCAGAACTGTTGTTTTTGGGAGAGATCATTTGTGTGGGCGTTATAGAGAGCACAAGTATAGATTGCATGGCAGGACATGTTGCCAGGCAAAGTGATGGCAGGTGGACTAAAATGTTGACGGATCGCTAGCCGTGTATCGGCAATTCGATGAAGCGAAGCGATTCGAACGAACGATTCAATAAATGAGCTCCCTGCAGTATTTCCGAGTAACTACAACATGGGGTTCTTCAAAGGGCTGTCAATAGAGTTCTTAAAGATCGGCAACGTATCTGTAATGCCCTTGGCATCATAGGTATATCCGGCAACATAATACAGGCAACGGTGATCGCTTACCATCAGGCGGTCCCTTAGTTCGTTTGCCATCTACGGCATATGGAAAAATAACGACATTGTACTTTATGCCGTGGTGTCTGCCCGGTGAGTTTCGACGCCGGGGCGCCGGGGCAGAAACCAATTTTTAAATCTGGCCCGGTAACGGGGTTGGGCTACTCGGGCCGATAAAACTAAGTCAAACGAGGCGTTGGTCGATCCCCAGCACTTGGGCTGACGATGTTGTAAATGTCGTTCGTTCGCCGAAGCTGGCACAGGATGGCTGTTCCTACAAATCGAGATATTTTGTGGTCTTTGTCTCTCTCGTCTGAAATGTCATAGGAATGAAAGTGACCAGCTTTCATCTCGAGCGTCAAGATTAGGGGGCCAGTACCGGAATTGGGACACTTTGTACCCGCGGTTAAAAAGTACCCTATAAGTTATTCCAAACTATAAACTATCTCTGTGTCAAATTTAATCCAGATAAATTCAGCCATTCTAGCGTCATTAAATAACAAACATCCATCCATCCAAACTTTCGCATGTAAAATATTAGTAAGATATGATGATGAAGTACTTATTACGTATTACTTAAGTACTACTTTTTTTTAAAGTTGCACAGGTACATATCTTCTTAGGTATTACCGGGT
This sequence comes from Peribatodes rhomboidaria, assembly GCA_911728515.1. NCBI lineage: Eukaryota > Metazoa > Arthropoda > Insecta > Lepidoptera > Geometridae > Peribatodes > Peribatodes rhomboidaria. Next base: position 15,768,290 of record OU452184.1, read on the forward strand.
AGAATTAAAAAAATTACATCTGTGGGTATAACCAGCCCCGGTCTTGTGCTTGAAACATGGCATTTCTCTTTGCTAAGTATCCTTAGCAACACTCGTTCATCTCGCAAAAGAAATACGAGATGGTTAACTAAAAAAATAAATAAATAACCACAATAATTCTCTCAAATAATGCCAATAATAAATACCAGTAAAAGTGAGAGATTTATCTCCATTTCACGTTTAAAATAACTCATAGCTCGTTCTTCATAAACTAAAAATAAACGAAGATAAATACAAACACAAAACGATGCTATTTCGAGACTAACCATCTTATTTTGACGTAAGCTAGTTTGACGGATGACGGCACGTGATTTTGACAGCTCGATGACATATAAACAAATTTGGATTACTCGTGGAAGTAATAAACATTTATGTAATTAGAACGCCAAGTAGAATTTAGTTGGATTAACAAACCATAGGGTGAATCAAACGAGGACCATTTAACTAACAGAAACTAACCAAAGTAAACACACATAATACATGTTAAATTTTATTTATGTGTGTTATGTTTGCGTAATCTTCGTAAAAATCGTAATATGTGTAATCTAACATTACATTTTAACTCTCAAAGAATCGGAAGTTTTAAAAAATAATACAAAATTACGACACTATCTTTTCGGTTCCATTTTTTCCTCATTAATATGAAAACAAGTTGGCCTGTCAAATTTCGTTCACAGACAATACTAATCTTTCTCTAGACATCTAAGTACTCATAAAATGTAAACATTACATTGTGGTAAACCAGAAGGAAATTTTTGTTGAAAGAATAAAAATTTACATGAAAACTGAGTAGCTTTTGCACATGGCAACGCTGCATCCATGACCTGGATTATTTTGAAGAACTTTTAGCTGACCTTTTGTGGTTCCGTTTATTGTGCATTGTCACGTACTACGGATTGTTTATTTTGCACATGTAAAGATGTTTTAGTGCTTACACTTTACACCTTGCAATTTGATGATATGGTTACATACATGAAGCGGAAGGTTTGAGAAGTAGCGTCCCTGGTGGGGCTACATTAGCGACCTTCGGAAATAATGCGGGCCATCGCGACAAGTGTAGACGGTTAGTTCGTCACTCGGCGGTGTATCGGGCGAATTATCGCTCACATCAACTCCGTGGGCAGGCGACGAGTTGACCGCTAACGTAGCGAAGAACATTGCCGATGATTTTAAAGCGACAACGCAACACGAATTATCGCGCGCAAGAGTCCACTGCAACAAAAGTATAGACTTTTGTTACAGTGGAGAAATATGCCTTTGCTCCTTCCAGTTAAAACTCCAGACTATAATCTTTCTCTGTGCCAAATTTTGTCCAGATCCGTTTAGCCGTTCTGGCGTAATTGAGTAACAAACATCCATACTTCCATCCAAAATTTCACATTTATAATGTTAGTGTGGTACTTTCAACAATTTCAAACTGTGATAACGGGCTAAAGATAACAATGATTAGGAAATAAAATTGTCTTCTCTTTAACCGACTGCGCAAGAAGGAGGGTTATGTTTTTCGAGTGTAGGTATGTGTATATGTATGTGGGTGTATGTATGCATAAAGTTTCTTTGGCACGGCCTACAGCCTAATAGCTTGATGTATTCCGACATGTGAGATGTCATTTGAATCGCCTTGATAGCGGAAGTGACATAGGGGACAACATTTTGCAGGTTTGGTGTTAGAGAGTCGTTAGGCAGTGCTATATTATTTATTCACTAACACCTACGAACATTTACGTCCACAATAAGTTCACAAGTACTTCGTAACAGCCATAGTTTGGTACAATAGTGTCTACAATATTGTTCTGTTCGCATTGTAAGTCACGATGACCGCACCCACTGCCCACCCGCTGTTGGGGGCCTAAAATGTCGCGAGAGAAGTGAGAGCAATCACAGCAATCATCATAATTATTGACTTTATCAAAAAATATTATTTAAATATTTTCATACGAGTGGCTCTCTGACCTGAAGCCTCGCCAAAACTAAAAAAAAAACATAACTCCGCCATTTTCCGCCGAAATTTTTTGTAACATGCTGTATTTTGATTAAAAAGCACCTACTTCAAATATTCAATACCACACTAGATGAATACCAATGTGCCAGTTCACTTGGCAACGGCTCCAAAAGCTCTTTTTTATAGATTTGACAGATCGCAGTCGGACATTTTGTCAACGATTTAAATAATAGTCCGACGTAATTCTATTATGCGACTATTGCTCTGAGTGACAGGTCGTGGTGGTTTGATGGACGCCAGACAGTCTGGGCATACTCCCATTGCTGTGCGATTTTTTAAAAATAAGTAACATTATTTCTGGGCTTGTATTTTTATTGAAAAGCTTATTTTACCTCATTTCATCTTATTGTTAGGCAAAGGTCTCTCTTCTCTTCTTTCAAATTAGTATGTAAGTATTAGCTGCGTGCCGCGACTTAACCCGCGGTTAAAAAGTATTATATGTGCTATTCCAAACTTTAATCTATCTCTGTGCCAAATTTCATCCATATCCGTTCAGCCGTTCTAGAGTGATTGAGTAACAATCATCCATACATCCATCCATCGAAAATTTTCGCATTTATAATATTAGTGTGATATTTTTTTAGTTTACCCTTAATAAGGAAATGAAGATGAGTCTAAACGCTCTCAAAAGAAAGCATAGTAGGTAGGTACACAGCGTTTTTCAAGATATTTCAAGAAGAAGTTGATACAAACATACATAGCCAATTTCAATAAAAAATTGTTAGTTCGTATAGGCCGAGACTTACCTCTGTGTCAAAGCTACCTAGGTGAAAACATCAAGCTATATCTTTTTAATACAAATCAGACTAGATATTAGCCTGCGCTTCCACTGAAGTGGAGCGACGATTCCAAGCACTGTGATTGGTCAATTATGCACTGCTCCGCTCACCACCCCTAGCATGCGCGCGCGACAAAATTCTTCTCGTCACTCTTTGTCAGGCGAAAACGTGACAAGGCTATGTGGAAACATACGTCTGTCTCGATCAAAAGAGTCGACATACCGTTGTCGCGTTCCGTATGCCAGGCCTGCAGGTCGGCCAAAGTGGAGCGGAAACGCAGCCTTGAACCAACTTCGATCCACAATGAGCGCCATTTTAACCTCCCTATTTCAACAGAGTAACACCGAACGGTACTGTAGAACGGTGAATTAATAATAATAGTACAATTAAGAACAAGTTAAATCAATACGTACTAATGATGTTTAGACACGTCCATTGTGGGCCAATCGCGTCGAAAACATTAATGATCTTTTGTTCGTAAAGGTGTCGTTTTGACTTTACATGTCATAATGATCACTCAAATAAGCATCAGTTAAAATAAAACCTTACTACTTTCATGGTTAAGTTCAAAATTAGTTACAAATAGAAAGTTAGGCTTTCAGAGTTCCGTAGCAAAATGGAACCTTTATGGGTTTGTCCTGTCGTCCATCTGTATTTGTAATTTTGTATGTGTACTTAGTTATGTCATGGTAATTTTATTTAGAAGCTATGAGGCCTAATGTGCTGAAAGATATATGAATTGATAATTTTATCCGCATTCTAAGGCATTTTTAAAAAATACTATATTGTCGTCTGTCTTTGCTACTGAACTACATAACGCATGTCACTATACGTACTTAACTTTTTTTAAACCTATAACTAATCATGATTCAATTTTATATTCTACTACTTTAGTTAAAAAGTTCATATTTATTTGCACACGAAGTTTTTTTTATAGTACCTATAGCCCATACTGCTTCTAATGAGTTCCACGTCTTCATCAAACAATTTAAAAGCTTATAAAAACTGCGAAAGGTTTATTTTTGTTTAGCAAGATAATAAAAGAGGCTCTAAAAGTACGCAGTGATTGTGCAGAAACTACAAAAAGATGCTAATGGCGATTGTATTTACAGAAAATTTAATTAAATGCCTTGAAAACTTTCAAACCTTTTTAAGAGATGGTTATCTAAAAAGTGCGTTAAGATGAGATCGCCTAAAACGTCATAAGCAGTTAGGTTAATTAGAGCTTAGATAGTTTAGTTTTAAGGCTCCGACGAACACTTTACAGTAACTTCGCATTGGCTAAAGGTTCTATTGTCATTTCGTCTAGAAGGATTGTCAAGTATAAGGACTAGTCTGTCAGTAGAGTCGGGGAAAAACCCATGAAAATAGTAAGATGGTAAACACTACCAGCCTGGAATAGATACTGGCTCTCAAGGCTCTCACATCGATACTTTTAGCTAGTTCACATTCAGCAATTTAGCGTTCTGAACAGGGAATAGCAAAGCCACAAAAGAACCCTATCGCAATATTGTATATATTTTTTGATCATTAAATTTTTCGTCCAGCAGCTAAAGTATTTTTTTAAAGATTTGAATCCAATTTATTTAGCGTGAGATCCAAACCTTTCAGCTATATGATATAAGCCACCGGCTTATTCCACTTTCTGCACCTGGGTGATATCATCCAGATGCACAAATTTCAAGGTGCAATGATTCCACTATAAATTCCACTTTGTGCTCCCAATATATCACCTAGGAGGACATAGTTGAATAAACTGAGCCCGCTGCAAAGTTTGTTAAATTTGCTTTTTTGGGAAAAATGCTGATAATAGACATCCATGAAATTAATTGCAATACGTAACGAACCAATAAGAATATTCTCGAGTTTAATTGTGAAATTGAGGAAAGTAGAAGATTGTATATTCTGAAGAAGTGGTGCGACAAAACCAAACATCGCCATAGTAAATCGGGCGCGGCATCACATAATCACGGCGATGCGGCTACCGACGCTGGCACGCCGCCAGCTACGCTTCCGTCCAAAGACCATATTCTCACCCTACACGATATTTGTAGTAATATTTTTTTCTGGCCGAAAAACCGCGACGGACAACTTGGGCCCGTACCATAACATCTTATTGCAATTGGTTCGGGTCACCCGCTGATGCTGCAAGACCGTGAATTGTATCGACGAGCAATAAGGTTCATGGTTGCGCAGTGTCGGCGGCTGAACCTTACAATCATCGCAATCAGATGTCACGATACCTGATGACCAATAATCACAGCTGCCTCAGCCTATAAACATTAGTAACCTTCTCAATTAACGAGCACGAATCGGAAGACGCAGTATGGGCAGGTATAAAGTGAACCTAGGATCTGGTGAGAGTCGCGCGGGAAGCCACTGGGATGCGGCGGAGAAAGACTGGTCATTTTGACCCTTGGAGAAAGATTTTATTCATGAAGTGGACGTCTTCAGGCTAAGATGATTGTGATGAAGAGTGATTTAATTGTTCTATGTGTTATGTAGGTCTTTGGTAACAAGCTGGGCATCTCTAAATAATATAAAACAATGTCGCTTTCCGCGTCTGTCTTTCTATCTGTATCTTCTAACTTCTAAACGATGCGTCGGATTTTGTTGCAATTTTTACCATCAGTTAGAAATATTTTCGGAGGTTTATAGGTACCCTGCGAAGGCGGGGCGGGTCGTTAGATTCAGTCATAAGTTAAAGGTGGTACCGGTGTGAGACAGCACCTCTCATGACACAATATAGCCAAGATACTTCCGTTGCTAAAACCTGGCCAGTTGGCCACTCGTTACACGCCTAACGATTTTCCATGCCAGCTTAAAGTTTTTCTGACAATTTTCTAGCGATATTTGTCCAGAGTGATATTATATCGAAGCTCTCGAGAATAAAGCCCGAGATATCTCGTCGTGATGATGAACGAAACGATGCGCCGATTGCACGGCCAAATCGGAGGAAAATTTCGTTTGTAAATAATGAGAAATAACGAGGTGTATCTACCTACATAAGTGGACTTTTGAGACTTGAGATCTGTAAAGTAAAGACTATGATAGCGCTTCGAAGTTTAGTGATGAATTATTTTATATCCCCTTACTATTAGTAATGTACTACAGTGCATTTTTTTTCTTTAATCCTGTATATACGAAAGTTTGTGTGTGTATGAGAGTGTGTGTTTGTTACTGTTTCACGCTCAAACGGATGGACGAATTTAGATGAAATTTGGTGTGGGTAGGTTATAACCTGGATTTACAAACAGACCACTTTTTGACCGCGGATAATATGGCGGGGTGCAGCTTTTTGTTTATGATAGTTGAAGTAAAATCTATTTTGTTCAAAGTTTCATGTTTTAAACACATTAAAAAAATATATGTGTAGAACTCTACCCTATGAACCCTGGTTGTCGCTATTTTCCCCATACAAGGCGTAAGGGCAACGCCTTTCACATGTTTCGGGCAATTTATGGGGCAATTTGTCTTCCCTATATTGGCAACTTTCGTTTAATTAAGAGGAAATCACTGTATATGTGTTAATTAAGTAACGGAATAAATTGGTTAAGTTCAGATTATAAGCGCCGATTGTTTTTATAATTATGTGATTTAGCTCAATTGCTTACAATTATTTTATTTATATATTTAGGAAATGATTTATCTTCATTCCAAATTCTACTCAAGTACGTTGAGCCATTTCAGAGAGAAGAAGAACAAACTCACACTCAGTCACTCACAAATCGCATTAATACTTGTACCATTCGCTTTATAGTGTGTGACTGCCATGCCATGTCAAGGTTTTCAGGCGGCCTAAATATTTAGACACCAGGGGTAGCAACACGGCCTACACTTACAAGTTACTTACATAACGCTTCATATGTTCACAGAACAGATACCTAAATGTGTCATTCAAACATCTGTCCGGCCGGGAATCAAACCCTGCTTCTACAGACAGTCGCACTACCAACTACGCTAGGACGGTCATCAACTTAATGAGTGACTTGTTTACTGTGACCAATACTTGCAAGAGGTAAACTAGAATTACTAAACTAAAAACTAAACTAGTGGTATTTATTTATCTCTGTAACCGTATTGTATATTTAAAGTCGTGTCTCCTTTTAGAATGTTGTTTTATTATTTTATTGTACTATTATATTACTTCTATCTAGTCTAATATTTATTTTATTTTTGTTTGTGTTTTTCCTTTGCTTTTTTTGTATTATTTTAATTGTACATTGTAGTTCTGTTCGTCTCTTAAGGTCAATGCTGAAAATCAGCGCTGGAAAGAAATGTTCAGCATTATAGCTAAGCATTGACCTTTTTTGACGTACTGGACACTACAGTGACAGCACTGTTTTCGTTAATTTGAGTATTGGTATTAAGTATTGTCACCGTCTTTGTAGTGTCTTGTGTGTCAAAATAAATGTATCTTTCTTTCTTACTTTTCTTTCTAATTATTTATTCCCTACGAAGCTCTACAAAACGGTTTCATATTACCTAAACGTAGCAATCGAGAGGGAAATTCTGCTAACCATAGCCGATACTTAACTGAACCGTTGATGTCGCGTTAGCCATAAAAACGGACGTGGAACGGCTCAGTATTATGAATGCCTCATAAAAGTGCCAGCTGGTCTATGACACGTTTGTGAAACATTTGTGATACTGAACCGTTTCTCTTTCGTTTTTAGGGTTCCGTACCTAAAGGGTAAAACGGGACCCTATTACTAAGACTCCGCTGTCCGTCCGTGCGTCTGTCTGTTTTTCCGCCACCAGGCTGTATCTCATGAACCGTCATTGTTAGACAGTCGCAATTTTCACAGATGATGTATTTCTGTTGCCGCTATTACAACAAATACTCAAAAAACAGAATAAAATAAATATTTAAGGGAGCTGTCATACAACAAGCCTGTTCTTTTGCTGTGTAAATAGATATTGGTACGGAACTCCACGTATGCGATTCCAACTCGCACGTTACGCTGGGTAAAGTAACGTCAGCGTTTCAGTTAAGTATCGGCTATGTTAAGCAGAATTGCCCCCCAGGTCCATATCTCAACGTAACGTGATTTGTCAGAAAATAAATATAGCGGCAAATATTCCGGCAGTTTGACTGGAATCGATGGATTTAACCACTCGATCGTGAAAACAAACATCACGCTTGCATTCTTGGCTGTCGATGGAAAAATACTTTTGTTGCGCAGCAGTTTGATATTATGTATGATAACTGATTGACTGTTGTGTAAGCAGGAGGTCTTGGGTTTGATTCCCGGCTGGCCGGATGTTTGAATGACGAATTTAAGTATCTGATCTGTTTAGGAGTTCTTGTTGTCTGCATCTGGGTGTGGTTCATGACATCCCCGAAACAGAAAAACCTAAGGGAGCTTGTGTTACACTTTTTTAATGAGCACATTCTATAAAAGTACTTTTGTTTAAAATGAAGCATGACTTCTTTTTCTTTATTTTTATTGAAATTAATTCCTAGGTCGCATCGTCTCTTTGAATCAGGCGAGTTGGAGGCCAAAGGAGGACATTCCTAATATTTTAAAAAAAAGGTAGGTACATGAGATTCTGACATTATTGTTTCTACATTTTGATATGATTTTGATTGAGTACCTACCACATGAAACAATTTTTATAAGTACAATAAAATTATGACATCGACATGAAAAATTCGGTATAAAAAAGTGACTCATTATTTTCATTAGGTTCACTACAAAATTTATAGTTCTCCAAAAGGTGCTTTAAACTCCCCCAAGTGCTATTAACAGAAAGTCTCGAGATTACCCCGCGGTTTATAGTGCATAACTGGGTTGAACTGCCAAAACACAATCATTTACGGTCCAGCATAAATCTAGTAAATCCACGGATAAAGTTTGATTGAGGACGAGCTGAACTAAAGGCTAACTTCTCTACAGAGTCGGTCAAATGGGAAAATGGACGTTTTTGGATTTTTTTTCTGAAAATCATACTAGTAATTTTAATTCGGAAGTTTGGGAGGATGTGGGTTCGATTCCCACGAGCAAACATTCATGTGAACATTTGTGTTTGTTATATGTCTGGGTGTTGATATGATTATTATTAAAGCGATTGTAAAGCGATGATAGCCTAGCCAGAGAAGGCTCTCCTCTCAAACCAGAGGGAGCGGGTTCGGACCCAATCGAAGGTATTGTACGTCATCTGCTACATGACTGAAGCCCGGTGTACGACGACAGGCTCGCCCCTGTCACATTTGGGGCTGAAAATCGTCCGGCGAAGTGTGGGTGTTGTACACCTCTGCCAGCTCCTTCGGGGGAAAGGCGTGACTATATATGTTATGTTATATTTTTTATATAATTCTAATTCGAATTTGCAGATAATTTAGGGTCCACGATCCCTGGTAGTAAATACTGTACTCTCAACTAAAACTAAAACAGCAACTGATATAAGACTTGCTCAGAAACATCGTAGCTGCACGTCCCATTCCCATTTTAACCGTGATTAGTTATTCCTGTTCATTACTTCTTGGCAATTTGCAGGGACTAAGTACAACATTGTTTAGCTAATTGCACTCGAGAATGTTCGACTTGCGTTGGAAATACTTCTGTTAATTAATGGTTTTCGGCCTTATTTAATCTACGCTGATTTCCAGTGGATATTCAGTAGAAATCGACATTGACTCGCAAAGCTTGATGTGGTTCTGGTTTTTAGTAAGGATGTTGTATGGACTGTGTGGATCAGTTTAGTAGTGTGAATCCTTTGCAAATTTGAAAGACTTTTAAAATTTTGAGACATACTCGTATTTTAAGTTTTCGCCTAGGAGTTACGGTGTTTTTTTTTTTAAAGGGTCTCAGTATGTACTTACTTTTAAGGTTAATCAAATTTGTAACTATTTAGGTACAACCGTAGTAGCTCTATTAACCTTATTGAGATTAGGGGACACACTAAGTAAATCTCGATAAATAAACAAAAAAAAAATCTACATCATGCGTTGCAATTTTATCTTTTTTAAACAAATTCCAAAATGAAGCAGGTTCTCTATTCGGCTGAATGTTTTTTTTGTATTACGCCTATATCGCTATTTTTAGACTTAACTAATAAAATGTCGTTGTAAATTACTCTCATATCATCATAATTTTAGTCGGTAGACGTCCACTGCTGGACAATGCTTCCCTAATGATCTCCACTACGAAAGGTCTTGCGCTGCCCGCGTCCAGCGGCTTCCCACAACCCTCACCAGATCGTTGGTCTACCTTGCACGCTCTCAATACTCTTCATAACTAACATTTTCATAACTGTCAAAATATGCTCCAGCAAAAATTAATAATATATTTTAGTACCGTACTCAACTTGCGCTTGTTGAATTGTGGACAGTAAGGCCCTGGGAGTCGACGTCTTTAGAAATGCTGCACAATATGATTGTTTAAAATATAAACTCATGTGTAATTTCGAAAGACTATCCGTAAAATTTGAACTTATCAGAAGTTTATGTTCTAACCAATGTCCAATAAATAACTTACAATCGCGTGATGGTGCTTCATTCACTTTTTACCCGACTTTCTATAATGAGGGTTATGTTTTACCCTGTGGTTTTCTTTGTCTCCTTGTTTGAACGTCCGCATAATTTCACAAAATTAAATACTGTCCCAGTTAAATCTCGATTAATTTTCCAAAAACTCCAAGCTCTGAAACTCACTTAATTTCAATATTTACCGCGACCGAAAAACCCATTTGAACCAAGAACATTAAACACAGCAGAGCGACCAACTTACTTTTGCTGTTGGTCAAATGTCAGAACTTCAAATTCCCACGGATCGGCACAGAAAATGCGATAGTGGCGGCTTTCGGTCAACTCTACAGATAGTTAGCTGTAATGTAAGCTTCAACAATCAACAACAAAGCCCGACTCAGCTTCTCAGAAAATGTCTCTCCTACCATCATACAAACTTCAGCTCTACAACTACAGCGATAGCTTCTAAATTCATTTACCATAGACAAGAGACAGATGCCAGTAACCTGTACTGAAATTTCAACCGTTTCCATCAGTGATAGAGTGTGAAGTGATTTTTGTAATGGGAAGTGTACACGAGATAGCCTAGAAACAAACATAGACGAAAACTAACGCCGGCACTGACCTATATGTGCGTGACTCATCGATAGGATTCTGTCAAACTAGTGATTGCGGCTCAATGAAGGAGTAAATTCAACGTGAAGATGAGACGAGAAAATGAGATCGTATTTTCGTGCCTAGTAAATGGTTATATTCAACACCATTATCAGCTCGTAATCTCTGCTGATGTGCTGGCCTTTTCCGTACGTCACTCATTCCGGTCCTGTGTCAATCTCGTCTAGGGGCCCCTATCCTTACGAGTGAGATTGATCTTGGCCACTCTCACTCCTATGACTTTTCAAACTATGTATGTAGATGCAATGACAAAAATAATGTCTCACACGTGAATAGGGGATCAGCAGGCCCAGCATGCGCGCACGACAAACTTCTTTTCGTCACTTTTGTCGTGTGAGAACGTGACAAGGCTAGATGTAAACATACGTCTGTCTCGATAAAAAGAGTCGACATACCGTTGTCGGCTACGTTGCGCCGACAACGGTATGTATTGCGTTGCGCATGCTAGGCTACAGGTTCGACCTACGATGTTTACAATGTTGTCGACTTATCGATCAACGCCTCTTTTACCAATACAAGGTCACCAGCTAGGTATTCTGCTTGTGCCATCACTCTAGCTGGCAACATGTCCTGCACAACACAAAATGAGTTTCACGATAGCAATCCCAATGTCGCTGACCTAAATTATAATTTTTTTTTGTTTTATTTTTATTTATTTAATCTATATTATGGATTATACATTATCTTTTATTCGATTATATATGGATATGTATATATTATCTTTAACCTACAATATTGGTTGCCTTTGTTTCAAAGGATTAACTAAAGGTCTGCCACCACACTGACTGGTGTAGTTTCCGAATGAGTCTGTGTTTATGCTGAGAATTCCTTTAATATCTCTAACACCATTTAACTATCCCTTTGAGTTAAAAAGAGTGCAGCTTCCCCTCAAAGTCTGGTTTGCCATGACCATTAATAAATCTCAAGCCAAACTCAAAATGAACTGAAATGCTTTTCACACGGTAAGCTTACGGAGCAGCCTGGTGTTTCTAAGAAAGAAAAAATTTGGTTTACAAAGAAATACTGAGATACTGAGTTTGGTTTTCGTTGTAAACAATATTAATTATCAATTATCTAATTTTGGTTGTCTCCTAATTTTATCTTTTCACACACACTCTTTAAGTTCTGCTGATATCATACTACTACTATTACTCTCATTCCATGCATAGTTTAGTTAACTAAAGAACTTCGTACTGTATGTATACTGTAACGTATTGTTCTGTTTGGAATATTGTCAGTTTGTGTATTTAATTGAGAGCTAGTGTGACTGCTTATAATATTATATTATATTTATTTCTGAAGATAAATACGTCATTCATTTCCTGTAAGCCACGCGGGCGAAGCCGCGTGCAGAAGCTAGTTATACATATAACAATTTAATTAAAGTTAAATAGTTGTCTTAAAACCTATATTAGGTAGGTTTATCTAGACAACTAGTTCTCGAATAAAATACTTACACATAAAATAATCTTACAAAATACAACAATAACAAATACCTACATTACACAAAATCGAAGCGCCCATCGCACAAAACTGCTGTCGCTAGAACAAAAAAAAACAGTTCTATGTAATAACCTATTCGTCCAGCAGTCGCAGCGATGGCGCACCGTGCCAACAAACATAGGGTGCTCTAGAAATACATACATATAGTCACGTCTTTTTCCCGATAGAGACCACTTCTCTCCACTTGCTACAATCCTGGCACACATCTTTCGCTTCTTCTACTTCCATGAGTTCCTTCATACATACTCGTCGGCTACTCCTGACCTGGGGGCCTATCATGACATCTTATTTCCATGATAGTTACGTTTTGTTTCCGATGCTGCGCGACCGTGAATCGTATCGCTGCAGAATAAGGTTTATGGTCGCGCAGTGTCGAAAACAAAACGTATCTACGTATATTGGCAATAATATGTCTTGGAAAACCCCCTGGCCTTTTTTCAAAGAGTCTTGGTTTTGATCCTGATACGTTTTCCTAGGTCGCCCCTTACCGACTTGAGCATTCACACTCGCCTCGTGAATCTTCTTTCATTCATTAACGCACATAATTTAGGCACAGATAGTAATTTTTTTTAGTAAAAAGTAATTTTATTTCCAAAAATTGCGGCGTAATATTTTCCAACATTTTAAAAGGCAGATTAACACATAAAAATTTTACGGTTACAAAGCACATACAATACGGGTTTCCCACTATAAATCATATTTAAAAACAAAATTTACCTTTTCTACAGTAAGTTGGGGGCTTTTTGTTTTGGGGGCTGAGCTACCCACGTCCGTAGGAGTGTACTCTATTCTGATTCCCTACACGTGGTCCCCGGGTAGTGCTAACCGGGTAGCAAACTCTGGTGAGAGGCTTCGGCCGTGGCTAGTTACCACCCACCGGACCAAGCCATGCCGTGATTTGACCTAGTCGTGTTTCGGGATGTAGTCCGGTGTAACCGTTCCGAAGACGGGTCTGAGCAGTGGCGCACTTGTAGCGCCTCACTCAACTGCCGTCTTTGTACTTCTTCACTCTACAAAACTTCAAGGCTAGAGTGAATAAGTACCTTATAGGTCGTCGTGCGCCATCTTAGACCACAACGTCGCTTAACATCAGGCGAGTTGGTGGTCAAACGCCGACTTATTGTCCATAAAAAATAAAAAAAGTTATAGAAATAAAATCTCGAAGCTCTCTTGTGAGCTAGAAAAACCAAATACTTGTCTCTTACAGCTCACAAGTGCGTACTTCCATCGGCAAGTACGTACTCAGTTAAAGAAGTAGGGTCGAGTGGTACAAATGAGTCTGTGGGGTAATTGCGTCTTTCGAGAATTACTGACAAACCCTTCACAAATTAGGCGCCACCTTCATATATTTTCTATCTTTAGTTACAATATTCTGTGCTAGATGGCGTTAGTTGCCTATTTGTGAAGGGACTGTAAGTAATTCTCGAAAGACGCAATAGCCCCAGCAGACGCATTTGTACCAGTTGACCCTACTTTTTATAATATTGACCCTACTTTATATAATATAGATAATCGATTCAATGTGTTGTATTATGTTGTTGATTTTGTAGTGGCTGCGTTGCAAGCAACTGATGAGAAGTAACTCCTTACTGCAAAGAAAATTACCTCTAGCAATGGACAGGGTACTGTTCTCTGTGAATACTACTAGTCTCTATCATCATCTCACTCACTCTCTCTCACTCATCTCACTAGGTAGTCACCTATCGAAATTGCGATTAGTACTCGTCTCGGGTACTAATCTCAATTTCTACAGGTGTCTACCTACCTACTTAGTGCCTATTAAAATAAGCATAGACACTTCTCTTTTTTAATACATACAGTACCTGGATGGCCGAGCTTTGCTCGGTATTTTTTTTTTTTTTTTTATTGTGTTTTTTGGATAATAAACAATTGATTTTAGTCTAACCTCAAAGCAAACACTCATTGACTTCGTGTTACTTAACAACGCCATCTGCTGTTGTGTCGTTAAAGCAATTAGTTGCTCACAAAAAATAGTAGTATTATTATTCGCCAATAGATGTCAGGAAGAGTCATATTTTTCAGTTGAGATTGATTATCGATAAAACACGAATAAAATGATATTTTCTAAAAATGATTCCTAGCTAGATCGATTTTTCGCCCCCGAAACCCCCTATATACTAATTTGTATGAAAATCGTTGGAGCCGATTCCGAGATTCCAATTATATATATATATTTATACAAGAATTGCTCATTTAAAGGTATATGAGCAATTCTTGTATATATATATATATATATATAATTGGAATCTCGGAATCGGCTCCAACGATTTTCATACAAATTAGTATATAGGGGGTTTCGGGGGCGATAAATCGATCTAGCTAGGAATCATTTTTAGAAAATATCATTTTATTCGTGTTTTATCGATAATCAATCTCAACTGAAAAATATGACTCTTCCTGACATCTATTGGCGAATAATAATACTACTATTTTTTGTGAGCAACTAATTGCTTTAACGACACAACAGCAGATGGCGTTGTTAAGTAACACGAAGTCAATGAGTGTTTGCTTTGAGGTTAGACTAAAATCAATTGTTTATTATCCAAAAAACACAATTAAAAAATAAAAAAAAATACCGAGCAAAGCTCGGCCATCCAGGTACTATATATATATACAAGAATTGCTCATTTAAAGGTATAAGATAGCGTCACTCTTTTTCCCCTGAGGGGGCCGGCAGAGGTGTAATACAACACCCGCACTTCGTCGGACGATATTCAGTCCCAAATGTGGCAGGCGGCGAGCCTGTCGCCATACTCCTCCATGATATACTCCAGTCATGTAGCAGATGACATACAGTACGCACATATGTTCACACAATTAGCGAATTGGTACGTGCCGTCGGCTGGTTTTGAACCCTATCCCTCTGGCTTGAGAGGCGGGCCTTCTCCAACTAGGCTATCATCACTATTTTTTTAAATACAAGTAAGGAACAAAAGTAATTAGAATTCAAAACCTATAAGAATTAGATGGAGCGGCCAAGTAGCGGATTAGGGGTTCCGCCTTTTTTTTCTTTAAAAATATATGAACATACTCGTAATAGTCGTAGTCAACATACAAAGTTGAAAGCACGTGTCGTTCGAAGCCAAAACTTGAACGTACCTACTTAGCCTTTGTTAAAAATCAGAAGGAATGTATGAAGGTAGCGTACTGTCTGTATAGTGTTGAGGATGTATTGTGGATGTGTTCTGGGAAGGCCCAGAGCTTGTTACGTCGTCAATGTTTGATATCGCTCGTAGCCGTTGTTTGCGTTACAGCTGTACTTACACGTTTATACTACTAGCTTCGTCTCGCGGTTTCACTTGCCTCCCACAGGAATCGTTAATTAGTTCAGGATACAAAAGTACTCTATGTTCTTTTCTGTGCTTCATGATGATCGGTTGAGTATTTATGGAGTGAGAGCGTAACAAAGAAATAAACAGACTAACTTTTGCATTTATATCATACTAACTGCGCCCCGCGGTTTCACCCGCGGTTAAAAAGTATTCTATGTGCTATTCCATCCAGACTATTATCTATCTCTGTGCCAAATTTCATCCAAATCTGTTCAGACGTTCTGGCGTGAAAGAGTAACAAACATCCATCCATCCATTCATCCATACTTACAAACTTTTTCGTTTATAATATTAGTAGGATTAGTTAGGATAGTTTCATGACATGGGTTTACACAATTAACAAAATGGTGCGAGCCCTCGTCTGGCTCTGGGGGCTTACCATGAACTTTTACAAAAACATCATTGCGCAGGAACGTTTTGTTACATTCCTTAATAAGTATTGTTTTGTATCATACCACAAGCATTGAAAACAATAATGTTTTAAAACGTTTTTACTCCTGCTACAGTGATGTCAAAAGAATGTACGATACAAGTGCCTTTATACACTCTGTGGTACTTTTGCGTATTTTGGAGTATGGTGCTGCCAGATGTACGATGTCAATCGTAATTATACGATTTTTGCCATGTAAAAATCGTACAATCGGGGTCGTACAATAGTACGACCGCATAGCGAAATCGTGCCTACAGTATCCTATCGATACAGGGAAATTACACTTACGGTTTTTACAAGTTGCAAGTAAAAACACTATGATTTCTTATTATTTTCTTCCCTAAGAATTTTTATTTTCCTCACCCGCGTACAATCGCTCCTAAGAAACATCTGGCGACACTTGGTTACAATGTCAAAAACGGGAGTTTTGGCGGGAACCGAAAAGATGGTGTCGTGTTTTTGTATTATTTTCTAAAACTTGTGATTCTTCGAGTGTTAAAGTGTAATAATGGTGGATTAATAACGTTTACCGGTTCGTCAACGTGCACGAGTGTGGGCAAATGATACAAACATCGCGAAACGCGATTTTTCGTGTTCTCTACAAAACTTCACTTAAAGTTTCAGTAAAGTATCCATAACTTTACTGGAATGGGGAAAGGGGAGGGATTCATCGTCTTCATCATCACCTCATCATCATCATCCCATCATCTGTTACTGAAGGAAAAATTATTACTAAGAATCCGACTGAAGGACGAGTATCCATGGTCATGAATAATTTAATAAATGTCAAAAACGATTTTTTTTTGTTTTGTCTCATAGGGCAGGCTAGAGGCAACATAGCCATACCACCATAGTCTTCCGTATGTTTGTCATAACATTTTTCATTAAATCTCTGATGAAGATGATGATAAATGAGATAAATCTCGCTCCTCTTTCCCTCTTTCAGTAAAGGCGAGTTTTCGTTTTAGAAAATAATACAAAATCATGACACCATTTTTTCGGTTCCCCTCAAAAACGTAAATTGAATCTACCTTTGATCATGAAGGTAAATTAAAATTCAATTGCTGTATCCAATTAAAGTTTGCGAAAATTATTTTGGTGATATCTAGAATTTAATGCTTAGAATAATTTGTCACAGCGGCCGCAGAGTCTCAGCGAAGCAGTTCGATATCATGTGAGACTTTTTAAAAACCCACAGTGAAATCGCTGCGGGCTTTAATAGGAGTCTGCAGGCGAAGGCTCACTCTAAGAAGAAGCAAGTGCATCAAAAGGAGCTGACTTAGCCAACTAAAAATCTATGTGAAAATGGCTTGAAATTTATTCTGGAGCCCGTCCGAAGGCGTCCTTCATAGTACGGAGCTTCCATTATCTGCTTCGAGAAACTCGAAAGTTTCCAAATCATCGGCCATCTTGCTAAATATTACAAATAGAACCTCAGAAACACAGCAAAAACTCACTTAAAAATAGAAAAAGTTACACGGAGAGCAACTTTTTAACAATCGTTGTCATTTGTATCATTCCTGCTATTTTGACAGCTCGGCAGGAATACTTTAGAGGTCATGGTACGGTTTTTAAACAAATGTTCCTTGGATTGAATGAACGAAATCGAGTGACGTCAACAAAACTGCTAAGCGATATCAAAACTTAACAGGAATACTTTTAGGGTGGTCATGGTACGAAATTACGAAGCAAGGCTTAATTAATTATGTTTTAAGAGGTTGTGGTAAGCCCCCTGGACTCTGGCTTGAAAGGCGAGATTTCTCCAACTAGGCTTTCATCGCTTTTAAAAACAATAATTTAAAAAAATGGCCAACGAACTAAATAAAGAGTCAGATACAGCTACTTCAATATCTTTCACATCCAATATTGGCCTCAAAGAAACCTGATATATACGATACTCTGTTTACCTAACAAATCTGGTAAGCCTCTCGTTAATTTTAATTCCTCACGATTTTAAATAATCACCTTAGCGTTCTGTTACAGAATAAGCAGACGCAGAACTACCACTTTGAAGACTTGGTGGCTTCACGTGCCTAAACCTGTCAGGTGGACTATTATTTCAAATTTTAATTGCAACACTCTTGAAAAAAAAAATACTTACTAAAAAAAAATAATCTCAAGAATAAAATATATATGACTATTATTAAACTAACAAAGTATTTTTTTTTAAATCGGCTTATAATAATTGGTAAACTCAGAATAAAGAAAGCTTTCAGTACCTATTCGGTGAATAAGTAAATCGCGTAGTAAAACATTTCCAAAAATCAATCGAATTTGAAACTTTCCACTTTTTTAAATCTGTTATAGCTGCCTTGCCATGTTTCCTGAATACTTAGACATCACTAGTTTATCCGTAGGTATGCATTGAATTTTGTACCTACGAGTAACAAATGTACTCTTGCAAAATATTAGTAAATTATTCAAAATTGCGAATCAAACCAGGATTGGCGTAGAACCGAAGCAGATGGCACACCGAGAGAGAGACCTATATATCCGAGAGCAATGAGATACCGAAGGCTGTAGATGATGATGTAACAACTACTTGTTACAATAACGCTGATACGTAAGTGCGAGTATATACAGATTAATTGGTGCTATTCAGGAGTTATGTATCTGATCTAATCAATGGCAGCCCACCTCGGTAGGTTCGGTACAGTTAGCTTCTAAATAAAGAAGCAATACAGACTGTTCACCTCCGGTGACTCATAGATGGTATCAGACAAACGGATTTATAGACTGACTGCCCGTATCCCGTGGCTTCACCTGCGTGTCCGCCCAAAGGAACCTAATCTTACGTTAAGAACCGACATAAGTAGGAAAGGATTAAGAAAAGGCAGAGAAAACGCAAGTAAAGTTTCACAGTAACAGAGCTTCCTGCTAGATTTCAAATGTGTATTGCCATGCACCAATGAAAACATCGTGAGAATACCGACATATCCTAGAAGAATGGTTCTGGGACATGTGCTGATATCCACCAACCCGCACCGAGCCAACATGGTGCATAACGGATCTATCATCCTCGACGTAGGTAAGGTCGGTGTCCCTGCAGTTAGACGTATAAAAGACTGTAATGATAATGATGATACACAAACACATAGCATTCAGATCCATGTGAAATATTTAAATTCAAAATATGAACAAAAGACAGCAGGACCTGGCTCTACGAGTAGCTACAAAAAGCTACAAAGCAAATCCTCGATAGCAAAGATAAATAAAAACAAAAATTAAACAAACAATCACACTTTCGCATTTATAATAATTTTGAGATATAGAGTTAGAAGAATCATCAAAAGGACCCATTTATTGTGAATGAGATTAAAGTCTGATGTTTCTATCGTGTGATCTCTCGAAGGTGACGATTAACATGATTGCCAGCTCCAAAATACACCGGAATCTGGGGAATGTTACCCGTTTTTAAATTTAATCAGTGACTAAGTATGTAATTTCTCTTTCATTCATAGAATTATTAAGATCCCGCCATTAATAATCGCTCATGTATAACTTCTGTCGACATTACGCAGAACTTATTCTATAGAAAAAATTATGAAACATGCGATTTCAATTTAATTTCCCCAAATAGAGATGCTCGCTGTTTCATCACCCTAGTACATTACACTAATATTATAATGCGTAAATTTAGATGGATGGATGTTCGTTACTAAATCACGCCAGCACGGCTAGGCGGATCTGGATGGAGTTTGGCACAGAGATAGATTAAAGCATGGGACGAAGCTAGTTTTCCATAAAAAAAATTGCGTTTCTACTACATATTTTTCGAAGAAAATTATGCTGGGTAAAGGGACACTGAATTAATAAGCAACCAGGCCTAGTAGCATGCGCACGCGACAAAATTCTTGTCGTCACTCTTTGTCGTGTGAGAACGTGACAAGGCTATGTGGCTATACGTCTGTCTCAATAAAAATAATCGATATACCGTTGTCGCGTTGCTTATGGTAGGCCTGCGGTTTGGGTAGATATTTGGGGATAGTTTTTCCACCTGACAGGTACTACTCAAACAAATATAATTTTTACAAAACAATAAAAGCATTCAATAGCTCTTTTGAATGGCTAGGTCTCACAACATGAACTAATGTAATATTCTGCGGTTTCACCTAATTCTCTTTTGGTTAGTACGACTTCGGAAAAACACGGAAGAACATCAAAAGATACTCAAACCAGATCTAATAGCTCAGTTATGACCTACAAACAAACGTTACAGCTCATCTAAAGATCTAGAATGGATTCCCAAAGAAAATAACTTTAAAACTAAAACTACCGTACCAGTGACGTGCTAGCATAAATTTACTTTTTAGCGTTTTGCGTACATTTGCTATTCTAGGGATACTAGGTTATGACGTCATAGCTACGCCATAGAAATGTATTTTTCTCTGTTGTAACCAAGAGTTGGAGTTGCCGAGTAAATTAGATGAATAACAAAATAAGACGTGCAAAAACATATTTACAAATGACCGGCAAAAAGCGGCGTAGTTAAGGAAATTTTAGAACATGTAGAATAAGTCACCGCGCTCAACCTTCCTCCAAACAGACTTGAAAATTCACAACAACTCTTACAATTCTTGTATTAGTTACTACCGTTAAGTATACTAGTTACACAAATTGTGTTTTGTTGTAGTGCAATGAATAAACATATTGTGTTTCTTTTTTTCTGTCAAATTATTCAAACAAAGCCAAAGAAACTATCTCGTAAATGTCATTGTAGCCAGACTCATAAAAAGCCGATCTGACTTGGTCTAGGCTGACAAATTAAGAGACTCATGGTCACTTGCATTAAATATTAGAATTGCCTAAGTCCTTGCGTAAGAGTCCGGCGACCACATTAGACTAACTTCGCATTGGCTTAAGGTATTCTATAGCCATTTCGTCTAGAAGAAGAAGACGAGCGAAGAGAGCGAGTAATGATACTGACGAGCCTCTAAAGTTACCTACAGAATGACAAAGTGCAATTTCAATTTTTTTTGTCTTTTGCACTTCTTTAATCATTCTTAAATAACTAAGAATGTCTCTTGTATTATGAATTCATTTAACAGCTAATGATGTAGACAACCTCCCTATGTAATGAAAATTTTTGATTTGCTTTATCTACCTATTGAATAAATCAGTCAAAAGCTCTATTTTCGCTTGAGAACGTTTTAAAAAAAACCAGGAACATAGGGGCGGAGATATTGTTAATTTAATTGTACGCGATAAATTTCATCATAATCTGACAAATGGTTTTCAAGAAATCTGAGTAGCGCGTTTGTATGGAAATTTCAGAGCGTCGCGGCCCTCTTAACTCCTAGGGAAATATTCACTTATCGAGCACATAGAGTTTCTTAAGGAAAGGCTTAAGGTTCGTGCAAGAAAATTTAGGTAGGAGCCAGCTAGGCAATTCTTATAATCAGTGCAAGTGGTGATTATGTATGACATAATAGAAGGGAAGACTAAAAACCAGTAAGCATAAACGCCTACAGAATATTGTGTGAAGCAAATACAACAGCACCCGACAATGAAGAGCTTTAATAAACAACAATTTACACTATTTTCACACCAGATAAAGGAAATAGGATATCTTGGTAGGAACTTTCCTTTTAGCGTCGGAGGCCAAGACAGTTTGGGTCGTTGTGCCGACAAAGTTACGTTAGTTTATCGCCAATTTATAGAGCATCAAACTCGCCCTTTCTTTGCCCAATGCCAACAACCGGTACTTCCATACCTACCTGCTACAGATTCACATAATTAGCCAAATGTTATCATTCCATTCGCCGCAATAAGAACAAAGAGGAACGATTATTATGAAATCTGGTTGACATTGGAATCCCGCTAAACAGAGCATTACAGTGGATTGAGCAACGAACGATACCAAAACATAAATAGCACAAAATAACCTGACAAATGCTAAACTTATAAGTATGTGTGTAATATATAAAACACAGAATTTTAACTTTTCTATCGCCGGTCACGAAATTGTCCGCGAAAATGACGCCCTAGTTATTTTAAGACACACGCAAATTAAAAATACAGCACACGTATTCACAAAAAAGAATCCTTTGTCCATCCGTCCTCGCCAAATTAGCGACAGATTTAAAATAAACCCGATTGCCCTTAAGATTTTTAATACTCCACCAACAGCTGTTTTGTGAGTCATACGACATTGGCGCGAGAAATGTCGGGAAACACGAATAAACTTATTTAAAAACAACACGCGACCCTGAATGTGATCGAGAATTAACAGAACTGAGGTTTCGCTTAACCGAAATCTCTTCAACACCACAGACAATCGAGTAAACCCACCGACAAAAATCTCGTAGTGAATAAACTCAAATAAACTTTGGCAATAACACAAGACCGTTTGTTCTTACGCTATTTTCTGCTAAGATAAACATCATAACAGAATTTCAGTGTTTCATTGCTTTGTTGCTCTTTTTGCGGATGTAATCGGGGTCAATAATTTAAGTGTAAAGGAAGCGGTTTAAGCGTACTTACGTTGTGCTGGTGGAGAGTGAGGACCACGTTGTCGAAGGTCGAGGAGTTGGAGAGGGCCTCGGAGGAGCCTCGGAGCAGTTCTGCGAGCAGGTCAGCGGGCTTCACCCCCGCCAGCTTCGAAGGTGACGACGTCGCGCGCACGTGGGTCGGCCCGCGACCTCTGGCGCCTCCTGTCATCGCCCCGACGCTCGTCTTGCGACTCGGCACAGTCGCGTCGGAAAAACTCCTTCTACCCACTTCCACGGACCTACTCGATGGAGCTTCCAAGTTCTTCCCGAAAGGCTTATTAGGGAACGGCTGCCGCTTCGCTTCCACATCAGACGTGTCTGAAGGACTGAATGGCGATGGCGAAGCGGTTCTGTCTCGCGAACACGTATCACTGTCGGCTTCCGAAGGCGAGTCTCTGTATTTTCGTCTCACTACAAATGAATCATCGTCTCTTTCATCGGAGCTTTGCTGGTAGAACCTCGCTCGCCTCTCTTTTGACTCCTGTGTTTTGGGCCAGACGGGAGCTTGAGCTTCTAAAGGACTCGGTGGGCCGTTCGTGCATGAGTCGTCTGATTTGTCGCCGAGTAGCGACGAAGTTCGAGTTTCGGCGGAGAGGCGCATGTCTTGGAGCGAAGCGTCACTACTCTCACGGTTGCAACCGTTTATTGACGGAGGATCTTCCTCGCCTTCACTTGGCGTCGTGATATAAATGCCTTTCCGTCGCTTCGTCTTATCTAGCGGACGTCGCCGTTCCCTACCACCTATCGGAACCGGCGTGCAAGGGTTCTGCACCGCAGCCAGCAAACTAGCTACTTGCTCACTCGTTATCGTTTCATCCTCTTTATCACGATCCAACGAACCATCGGACGCACCGTCAGATTTATGCGGTTCGTCCAGTGGTAACTCCTTCGACCACTGTTTCACTATACACTCGTACACTGGCACCGGAATTGTACTATCGATGTCGTCATTCGAAACGAAAACGTCGTGAAGCGTCACCGGGAATTGAGAACAATCACAGTCAACATTAGCACACGCGTTCGCGGGAGGGTCGGGTAAAGGAGGAAACGCGAAAGGTTTTACGGGCTCGAGGGGAGAAGTTCCTTCACTGTGAGCTTGTGCACTGTCGGCTTGGGAGCCGTCACTTTCTTCGCGTACTTCGTGTAACACTCGCGGGGGCATCAAAGCGGGAAGACTGCCACCGGCTTCCGCCGGGCCTTCCTCGCGTAGTGGAGGGATGCGTCGCGGCAGCGGGTGCGTCAACGAACGAGCCCCGAGCTGCTTGTGGGGCACCTCAGGCGGCGGCGAGCGCGGCGCGGGCGACGCGTGCGCCACCAGCCCTTCATCCGACCCCACAGCCGAGTCCACCGACGCCACTGACCCACCTTCTGCTACGTTTTCATCTGTAGCAACACTCGAGGACTCCGTGATGCGCGAGGCTCCCGCTCGCTCCGCCTGAGCTTTCTCCCTCGTCCTCTTCCCAAAATCAAATATCGACGGCCGGTTCGGTTCGCGATAATATTTGTTTTGCGAAAAGTCACCCTGCGAGAACGACGCGCTACGGTACGGAATAGTCTTTTGCGCGTAGGAACCGACTATGGAACGCGGTTCGACTCGCACGAGGGTGATATTGTCGGCGTCGAAGTCATCGAAGCGGTCGACGGAGAGGCCGCGCGTCGCCGGCGGACTGTGGCGCCGGTGGTGGCGCGGCGGCGGCACGGGCGGCAGCACGGGCGCGGAGTGCGGCGGCGGCGGGGGCGGCGGCGGCGGGGCGCGCGGCAGCAGCCGCGCGGTGAGCGCCTGCAGCCGCTGGTGGCGCGAGGGCCGCTCGTCGCGCGCGCCGCGGCCCAGGCGGCGCTGGATGCGGTCCAGGGTGCGGCGGTCGGGCTTGGCGCGGCCGAGGCACGCCGCCACCGCCTCCTCGGAGCAGCAGCGGCACGGGCAGGCGCGCGGCGGCGGGGCGCGGCGCACGGCGTACCGCACCGCGCCCAGCGTCACGTACGGGGACCTGCGCACGCGGTATTATTAGACGGCGAAGAACGCGCGCGCGGCTCGCCGAGAAGCTTGGCGGCGAGTGCGACCGATTTAGAGCGGACGAGCTTCCCCCGCGACTCCACTGAATTCCGGGAGGATTCCCCGCGACCCACTCCGCCACGGTTCAGGAGTTATATCGGAGCAGATGATTCGCGAGCGCTTTTCTTTGAAGAGTTATAATTGACGGTGTCGCTCTAAAAGACGTTGTCCGTGATGTAGTGCAAGCGTGGCCCGTCTGGCTGAAGACGGCAGGTGTCGGACAGACAGACGGAAGACGCGTCATCTAAAAATAGTCGAACGTTGGCGATTTGGCGACACGGCGACCTCGCACCAATGTTTACAATTTTCGTGCTTGGTTACTGGCGAGGGAGCTGATAAATTCTAATTAATTACACGAGACGCGGAGAAGGCGCGCCTCGGTTGGTACGGAGGGCAATGAAACAGGTGCAAAGTAATGTTTTGTTTGTTTACATGCACCTTCTATATTTATAAATAAGGAATGTTGTTGTATGAAAGATAGTGAAATTCTTAACGAATGGAAGAAGTGGTTATTTGAACAACTGCATTTTTCAGTCTAATAATATATGAACTTTAAATTGTGCGCAAACACAATATAATAATTCTCAGAGATGCACATAGAAAACATGTTAAAGGTTAGACTGACACCTTTAGAATTACTCCGAGAATTATTATATTGCGTGATTGTACATCAGCTATTAGCGCCACACTCGTTTCACACTTTACCTACTACACTTTGTGGATGAGTGTAGGTACGAGATACTTCAAAGACTACTAACCAATTACCATTCTTTTTAGTTCAATGTAAGCGGACAGGTGTCTGATCTACATCTAACCGTACCGACATTGATGACCAACGAACAACTACTTGTAGATAACTCACATCATTGTTATTGTCACATAAGGTAAGCATCCAAGGTAAGGTCTAAGTCCTAGCTTGCCAACCACATATAACTTACTCGTGGATTGTGGCTTACATTATCAGTTGATTTTCAAAGCGTTTCAAACCAACCTTTCTTGTAAGAACAGCATAGGTGTGGAACTCGTTGCCTATGGCTTTCCATCCAAATAAAATTCGGGACTGTTTAAGAGTAAAGTAAATAGGTATCACCTAGGCAAGCGAATTACACTTCAATCACATCGACGCTTCCCATCAGGCGAGTCAGTGGACAAACGCATGCCTAGTCCGTTGTAAAAAAAAAAGATTTCAGCAGGTAAATATCAAAAGTAAGTACAGGGAACCTGGTGTGGTCGCGCCTTCTTCGCGCGCCATCTTGCGGCGATCGAGGCCGGGTCTCCGACGCCATTGGTCACGTCACGCCGCGCATGCTCACTTGCTTTACACCATCTGAAACAAAAGGAAAAAAAAATTAAACCGTCATCAAAACTATAAAGCGAAAAAAATACCTTTTCAAACAAAACGTATTTTGTCCAATCGGTCCTTCGGTCTTCGACTTCGTCTTAATCGTCCGGTCGGTCTTCGACTGATTGGTCAACATACAAAATTAAGGATTCTAAATTTCTGACGAATTGACAACCTCATGCTGAAGTCGGTTAACATAATATAACTACTATTGCAAGTTTAGAAGAAAACGCTGGAGACGGTAAATACAACCGCTCGCGATATTACCTGGGAACCTACCAGACGCTTGCGATGTTATGTCACTGATTAGAATCTTCATAAGAGTGAAACTGGCCGAAGTAATGGGCCCTTCGTACAAGCCCTTTTTGCACATAGCTGTCTGCGTTTGTAAAAATGTCTAAAAAAATATACCAAACTAAGAACCTTATTACAGCGCGTTAAAGATTGTCTAGTTTGGTTTTCTTCTCGATTCGCGTTTAAAAATGGACATTGAAAAGATTTTTATCCTTAGGTGTTTGAGTTCTAAGAGTGTCTGAACTAATTAGTAAGGCATTACTTGGTTATATACAATAATAATATAATAATATAGCCAGCATTCTGGACACACGACACCTCCACCAATCGTCTAGTTTTTAGTTAATCGTTCAAGATTTTTTAACTTTCTGTTTTTAGTTTAAGTTGTGTACAAATAAATACTATACCTATTGTAACACATCCAATAGGTTCATAGGCAGGCCATTAAGCGGTTTTAGTAGGTGTAAACCAAGACATACGGTAAGTAGGTACCTTTAAATTTTCACAAACACTAAAAAAAGGACTACCACCTTTTGCACGTGAGCTTTTATTGTTATAAAGATAAGGCATCTTCTAGCGCACTCAATAACACAACGGTTTTTAACAATTTTTATAACATATATCTATTGTGGAGAAAGAAATAAAGATCGTGTAGCGGCATCTATCGATTTACGCCCACATCAGAGTAGGGCGGGCGGCATCGGTTCAGTACGTAAGAATTCGTTGTAACGGCGGCGTTAGGCGGGCGGGAGCGGTAGTTATTTTTGTTGTACACATTCCTTATAGATGTCGCTTCATTTTTCTTTACAATAAAAATAGACTGGAGATTGTTCAAAGTAACAGTTTTGGAGATGAACTTCCGCAAAGTAACGTCTGATTCAATCAACTATTAAAATCGACTTTTTTGGATTTTTATTGCTATCGTGTATTTTTATTTTTTTAGAGATTTTCAATATGTGTAGTTAGCGCATAGATTTGTACTTAATACTATTCATTTTAATTAAGCTCTCCCATACTAATTATCCTTAAGAATTGGGTAAAGAATCGTTTTACTACAAAAAAATTATAGCAATTTTATGAAAAACATAAGCGTGATCTATATATATAAAATTCAAAGTCCTGACTGACTGACTGACTGATATATCAACGCACAGCCTAAACCGCTGGTCCTAGAAACATGAAATTTGGAGGATATGTTCTTTGTACAGTGTAGGCATCCACTAAGAAAGGGTTTTTCGAAATACTACCCCTAAGGGGGGGAAATGGGGGGTTCAAATTTGTATGAAACTTTTTATTCTCTGGGTCGATTGACTCAAAAATTGGTACAAATACTCTTCAATTAAAATTATGAGACACGTGTATCACAGTTTTTCCAAAATCATCATCATCATCATCCACCGACAGAATTTAATAGGGCTTCTTTTTACTCCAAAAACTTTGTTGAGAAAGTTATTAACCCACTACAAACGACGATGTTATCATTCTTAGGGTTCCGTACTAAAATGGTGAAAGGAACCTTATCATGAAACTCCGATGTCTGTCTGTCTGTATGTCTGTGAGCTGATTATCTTGGAAACTGTAATAGCCAGCAACTTGGAATTTGGCACAGATCTAGATAACGTTAGTAGCTACGTATAGTAGATAAAACGTCACGCCTTTACCCTAAGAGGTGTATTACAACACCCTCACTTCGCCGGACGATATTCAGTCCAAAATGTAATAAGTAGCGAGCCTATCGTCATACGTACACCGGGCTCCAGTCATGTAGCAGATGACATTAAATACGAAGCTATCATTGCTTTTTCCATATGAATCTCCTTGTAAAATGTGTGAACTATATTGCTGACATTCTATCAAATTTCAAACCTACTTAATCAGCAAGGGAAAAAATACAAGAATTAAGTCCAAGCCTGTCAGAAGATTACAAACGGCAAGTGAAGAGATATTCTGCCAATAAACTTCACGTAGATGAGCTAGGAGATGAAATTTCTAATTATGTCTGTCAGATCTTAGAAGCAGTATTTAGCAAAAATAGACGAAGTCTATAGAAGAAGCTGCTTTAGTATTAGGAAGACAGAACCTACTACGGGTTGTCTTTGCTTCGAAGGTCTTCTAAACTAAACTCTGCAACTAAAAGTCTGCCAGCACACTGACTGGTGTAGTTTCCGAATGAGTCTGTGTTTATGCTGAGGATTCCTCTAATATCTCTAACACCACCGAACTACCCCTTCGAGTTAAAAGAGTGCAGTTTACTCTCAAAGTCTGCTTTGCCATGACCATAAATAAATCTCAAGCCAAACTCATAATTGACTAAAATGCTTTTCACACGGTTAGTTATACGTGGCCTGCTACGGAGTAAGCTCATGGGGCAGCCTGGTTTAGAAAAACCAGGCTGCCCCATGAGCTAAAAAGAAAAAAAAATAGGTTTTCGTTGTAAACATTATAAATTGTCAATTATCTACTTTCGGTTGTCTTCTAATTTTATCTTTTCACACACGCTTTAAGTTCTGTTGATACAATACTACTACTACTACTCCTACTTTTCTCATTCCAGAGATAGTTTAATTAACTATAGAACTTCGTCCATATTGCTCTGCTTGGGATATTGTCAGTTTGTGTATTCAATTGGGAGCGAGTGTGACCGCTTATAATATTTATTTCTGAAGTTAAAAACGTAATACATTTTCTGTAAGCCACGCGGGCGAAGCCGCGGGCAGAAGCTAGTATTTCATATACCTTGAACTCTCTCCACTTAAATATTTTTAAATATACATGAACGAGCCACAAAGTTTTCAACATAAAAACCAAGATAATTTTATGGCCTTCTTTGTCATTTTAATATGACATTAAAGCCCATTTCAATACATTGAATGACGTACGAAGGTATTTAAACCAGTAGATCGTACATGTGATAAAATCCTTACAATCTTATCGCGCCGCTCGCTGGGTTGCGGTAAAAAGTACACAATTGGACCACTAAAATTTCCTCGAATACAAAATCCAGTTGCCTACAAAAGCCAGCTAATCATAGCTGAGCCAAATGACATGTTTAAGCCCTCGGACGTAATATTTACGTGAGAGAGAATAACGCGATCAGTCTACTAATTATTATGATCTGTGTAACACCTCTCAAGCGTTCAACAGACTAAATGAAGACATTAAACTGAAGGAAACCATTATTTCACCATATAATTTAAAATAAGCGTTTCCTGGAATATTCCTTTACTTTGTACGCGAAGTTATTAAATATTTATCACGTTTCCAGTGTGTTGATGTTTTGGCAATCTGATAATTATTTAAAGTGATAATTTGTATGAATCGGCAAGAAGTGTCGGCATGAAGTGTTATTATTTCAACGGGACAATGTCACGACGTTGTTAAAATAATTGCTGAAAACACGCTACTTATTTTTAGGTTATTGTGTTATTTTTAGCCGACTGCACAAAGAGAGTAATGTGTTTCGGATGTTTGTCAGAACGTATGTTTATATGCTTCTATATGATGTTTTAACGGCTTGACCAATTTTGAGATGTGTGTGTGTCAAATTTTCGATAGGTGTCGTTATTCATCTCAATTTCTAGTCGTGTTTCGGGATGTAGTCCGGTGTAACCGTTCCGAAGACGGGTCTGAGCAGTAGCGCACTTGTAGCGCCTCACTCAACTGCCGTCTTTGTACTTCTTCACTCTAGTAAACTTCAAGGCTAGAGTGAATAAGTACCTTATAGGTCATCGTGCTCCATCTTAGACCACAACGTCGCTTAACATCAGGCGAGTTGGTGGTCAAACGCCGACCTATTCTACATAAAAAAAAAAAAAAAAAATTCTAAAGTCAAAAGCATTTCATGGTAAGTTTTTTTAAAACATTTATCTTAAGAGGGCCGCGACGTACTGAAATTTCCATACAAACGCACTACTTAAATTTCTTGAAAATCGTTTGTCAGATTATGATGAAATTTAGCATGTACAATTAAATTAACAATATCTTCGCCCCTATGTTCTTGGTTTTTTTTAAAACGTTCTAAAGCGAAAATAGAGCTATGAAAAATATCCGCATTTTAAGGGGTCACTGTTGACTGATTTATTCAATAGGTAGACAAAGCAAATCAAAAATTCCATTACATAGGGAGGTTGTCTACATCATTAGCTATTAAATGAATCAATAACACAAGGGAAATTCTTAGTTACTTAAGAATGAATATGGTAGTGCAAAAGTCATAAAAAAAATTGAAATTGCACTTTGTCACTCTGTAGGTAAGTTTAGAGGCTCGTCAGTATCATTACTCGCTCTCTTCACTCGTCTTCTTCTTCTAGACGAAATGGCGATAGAATACCTTAAGCCAATACGAAGTTAGTCTAGGTCGCCTAGGTCGAAATTAGTTAGGTCGCCGGACTCTTAATTTCCGGAGTCATCCTACTTATATTTTAAAGTTTGTGTGGGTGTGTTTTTTTATTTTTCCGTCACACTCAAACGGATGGACGGGTTTGGAAGAGATTTGGTATGGAAGTAGCTTAGAACCTGAATTGAAACAGTTACTTTCTGACCTCAAGTAGCACCGCAGAGCGCAGCTAGTAGGCTATATTTTATGCTATTAATACAGCAGTAAAATACTTGTTTACCATTAGCTTTGCAAAAGTAAGTTAGTTAGTAAGCTAAGGGTAGTCCTAGACGGGCCTATTTTTACTGGAACACTGGCCCGGCAATACTGTCAATATTGCCGACTGGAGGCTGGCCATCATGAGCCACGCTAGAAATGTATGACTATAATGGTCGGACCACGCTTGAAATATTTTCGCAATTTTACCAATTTTGCAGTAAAATATAGCCTGTCCTTTTTTTGTTTTTTATTACATTTGTGTTTGTTCTATGTCTGGATGTTAAAATCTATTTAAGTATGGATCATAAATCCTACTAATATTATAAACGCGAAAGTTTGTAAAAATGGATGGATGGATGATAGATGGATGGATGGATGTTTGTTACTATTTCACGCCAGAACGGCTGAACAGATCGGGATGAAATTTGGCACAGAGATAGATTATAGTCTAGAATAGCACATAGGATACTTTTTTAACTGCGGGTGAAACCGCGGGGCTAGTTATATATATGTATGTATGTTTATCAGTCTCTGGCCGCGATAGTACGAGCTTTGCTTAATTTGGGGTCAGACAAAAGTCAAATCAAAATCAAAATATTATTTATTGCATTAGATTACATGCTATTGACAATTACTACTACACTAATTTATTATATTATAATTACGATAATGGTGACGTTTATACATAAGTCTTGGAGCAGCACCCTAAGTAGAACTCTGATTGTAAATTAACTTGCATTGAAATAACTTGCAGAAGAGTCAATTTTGATTACAACACTTCTTTTCAATAAGTAAGTATCTTACTAATAGATTTCGAGACGAAATATTTGAAGACGTGATACCTGAAATAAAATACATATAGGTATTTTATTTTAGGTATCACGTCTTCAAATATTTCGTCTCGAAATCTAAAATCTAGATAAGGTTCTCGCCAGATCGCACGTATCGTTGCATAACCTGCGGTCTGTGGTGTAACCTGACTTGATCGGCAAGGACGATCTACTTGTTAAATTACCTATTGTTTGACAATATTTGATGGAAGAATCAAGTTTTGGGTTGAACAAGGAGTTTCACTTTCAAAATATGAAATGGTCAATCAAAATGATCAAGTTAAAGTTCGTTTAGTTCTCGTTTCTCATTATGTTATTATGTACATGAATAAATTAGCCCCCTTAGCAATAAACGTTGTAAAGCCCCAGAATAGTTATACAGCATTTTGAATTATTCTTTCTTTAAAAAATGTAAACTCGATCGAAAAAGACAAAAGATTGTGAAACTACTTCCAGGCTATACAATGTTTATTGCTAAATGGGCAAAATTTGGAAAACTCCCGACACGGGCTTTCATTAAATATAGCTAAAAACACCCCCGACTAGTTCACCTTTCAAACAAAAAAATCAAAATCAAAATCGGTTACAATACATACATACCATAAAAACATACATACACACACAGACACGTCAAACTTATAGCACCCCGACATTTTTGCGTCGGGGGTTAAAAATTAAGTTCAGGCTTGTAATTAACTGAAAGGTAAATATAATTACCTGCAGATAGGTATGGTTAAGGTTAATAGGTTAATGGTTAATAAGTTTTTATTTCTTTTGAAAATTTAAAAATACAAGTAAACAATCTGTCACTAAAGTTTCCGTAAGCTGTATTCAAGCTGAGGTCGGTGTCGCTACACGAACGAGCATTATTATCTCGGAAGGGTCCGCCCGTACTATCCCGAAACTAGTATAGTCGTCAAAACACGATATAAATGTTAGGTAAGTGCTAGCCAGTTTTTAAATTCATCACTATGATCCTAATAAGAAAAAAACGATGAGAGCCTAGTTGGAGAATGCTCGCCTCTCAAGCCAGAGCAAGCGGGTTCGGTCCCAGCAGAAGGCGCGCACCAATTTATTAACTGTTTTCATATGTGTGTATTTAATATCATCTGCTGCTGCTGGAGCCTGGTGTATGGCGACAGGCTGGCCCCTTGTCACATTTGGGACTGAATATCGTCCGGCAAAGTGTGGGTGTTGTAATACATCTCTGCCAGCCCCTTTGGTTAAAGGCGTGACGATATGTTATTATTGCCAAAAATTTCAACTTAATTATTTCATTCATCAATAATTTCATTGATTTCTCATCAGCTCTGCAAATCTCCCGAATATCATAGAGTTGTGTTGAGAAAATTGATGAACCAAAATATTTGTTCAAAAAACTGCCTCTTACTCATCAAGCGGAATACTTTCAACCACGGAACCACAAATAGATTCCCGATAGACCCGTCTCATTTTTACAGTTCACTCAACGATCACAGTATGGGCAATTGCCGCAATTGAGCACAGAAGGTACACAGTGATGCAAAAAACATGACTGTGTGTGTTAGCAGATTTTTATAAGCGGTCTATAATTGGCAAAAATAAACATAGGCCAGTAAAAATAGCCGTTTTTTTTTTGTCAATCTCGCACTAAATTTCTAATCTAATTTTTTTGTTTTGATAAGGTTTAGGGAATTATCGGCCGAGATAGAACGTACCAAGGTTGTTATGAACATTTTTTTTTAAATAATTTGTTATTTTTTAATGTAATTTTTTTCGGGACAAAGTTAAAAGTAATTTAAATTTTAAAGTAATTTAAATTTAATTAAAAGTAATTTGAATTAAATTATTGAATAAGGACGAATTAGTTCCCATACTGTACATTATCTATAGAAATAATCCACTTTATTATGACGAAATCCGTATCATCTTCCAAACGATGGCAACTTTTGAACTCCAGTTAGCCAAACAAACTTTGATAAATTAACGACTACCAAAATTCCATTAAGTCGAAAATACTTTTATGTCGAAGCGTCAAAAAGGATTATGTTGTTAGACTGTGCCATTAAAAATGAGACAGTTGTGGAGAACCGATTATCATTAAAGTGGCATTAAATTGCTTTTTTCCTTCTACGCTACGGTGGGCTTTACTTTACGATAGATGTTTTAGAATTTTGAGACAGACTAAAATGTATGTATTGCTATAAGCCTAATTCTATCTCTAGCTAATATCATTTACTACAACAAAATTCGCTTACAAATAGAGTTGATTTTGTATGGTATACGTACGAAACGAAAACGGTACAAAAAGCGTACTTAGTAAGTACTATAATATTTTTGAAACTATTTAATGCATCTTATCTTAAAAGACCATGCTCTGAAAAAAACAAACGTATACATACATATTGTACACTTACATATTGACTTACATTTACATATTATTAATACATACTGTACTACACAAGTTCATTGAAATAGTGAGTGAGTGATGTAAAAGTGTTTTAGAATAATGTTACGTAAACGCAACTTTAACAAAGAGAACAGCACAATCGATCTCCGTCTCTATCCAGTGCTATCTGAAATCTGCTCTAATACGAAAAGACCTAAAGCTAACGGTTTAAAGACCGATTTACACAAGTGAGTCAAACACCCAACATTAGTTCCAATGACCACAAAATACGACATAATAATTCTCTGAACATTATAAATAGTGATTACTAATGTTTTTTGTCATAAACTTCATTTCAGAAACTAGCATTTCTTATTCTTAGCCTACTCTGCTACCAGTATATATTTGACATTATGACGTCATAGTGCTATAAAACGTAAGAAATTAGAACTTTGCCTTCTGAGAAATTTCTGAAAGTGGGCCAGGAGCTAGTACGTACCTAGTCATAAGACATGCTAATTCGAAAATAGTTGCCTAAGATATCGATTCAGAGAACCTAAGATATTTTTCTGTCTTTGATTTACAAGTGTTGCAGGGGCCTATTCTCACGCGTAAGATTTATCTTGGTCACTTTTACTTCCATGACTTTTCAAACGAGAGAAACATAGACCAACACCTCTAGCACGCGCGCGCAACAAAATTCTTCTAAAACGACGGGGTGCTTTAAGTTGACGTGTCTGTATGTGTGTGTGTGTGTCTGTCTTTTTTTTTTTTATGTTGAATAGGTCGGCGTTTGACCACCAACTCGCCTGATGTTAAGCGACGTTGTGGTCTAAGATGGAGCACGACGACCTATAAGGTACTTATTCACTCTAGCCTTGAAGGTTTTGTAGCATCGTGTAGGTCTGTTTGTGGCATCGTGGGTCCCGAACGGTAGAGCCGATTTTTTGTATTTTTTTTGATTGAAAGGTGAATTAGTTGAGAGTGCTCTTAGCTATGTTTTATGAAAATCGGTGTCGGGGTTTTTTTAATGTATACTTGTTGTCATGCGTGAACGAGACAAGGGTATGTGTAAACATACGTCCGTCTCGACAAAAAGAGTCGAATAGTTGAGATAGAAAGAGTTGAAATACCTTTGTCGTGTTGCGTATGCTAGGCCTGCAAGATAACTTCTCACGCGTAAGAATAGAGGGCCAGGTGTCTAGAGCGGCGGCAAAGACTAGTATTGCATAGGTACGGCGGCGGCGGTTGGCTTACCACCAGGCAGCCAGACTGCTTGTCTTTATATATTTATCTAGTAGTTTACCACGGCATTTTTTTTAACCGACTGCCAAAAAGGAGGAGGTTCTTAATTCGATTGTATGTTTATTACGCAATTACTCCGCCAATTGTGAGTCGATTTTAATGATTTGTTTTTGTCAGGAAGATCATACTATAGACTAATTCTTAAAATATTAACAAAAGCCAAAAAAATGCTTACACGGATGACGAATTACATGATGGGAATTCAGTTTTTTAAGCTTTGCTTTTTATAATGTTTATTTAACTTGTCAGTAGCGTCGTCCGTCACTTTCATAATGACATTCATAAAATTAAACTAATAGACGAAAGCTCTTTACCAAAACGTTATTATGAGAAGGCTCTTAGACATGTGCTCCGGCCTACAGATTTCGCAGAAACCGTTTTGGCAAGACGCCACTAATAAATTACGAGTCCATAATGAGTTCGGGAGCAATATGTCAACCTGTTAGCAACGTGTAGTACAATAATTATGACTATCTTAGATTATGACAAATGGAAATAGGCAAATAGGTGCTAAGAAGAAAAGTGTGTGTGTGTGTGTGTGTGTGTCTTGGGAGGAACCAATTTTGATTTTGTTTTTTTTTTTTGTTTGAAAGGTGAATTAGTTGAGCGTGTTCTCTGATGCGCGTGTCTTTGATGAAAATCAGTGTCGGGGGTGTTTTTAATTTTTAATTTATACTTGTAAATGCGGAAAACATCGCGGTGCGCAGCGAGTAATGCCGTAGTACTACTATTTATTGTGTGGTAATACATAATTATACAAGTTTCCGTTAGACTATAATTATTATAGTTTTCTAAGCATTTCGTAGTTTATGCAAAGCAATCGGTGATTGTGTAGTGATTTTCTATTCGTGTGCAATTTCGTAGATACAGCAAAGATACTTTTTGTAACTATGACTATTGTCTAATGCTAGGGGCCTACCATGACATCTTATTGCCATGAGGGTTACCTTTTGTTTACGACGCTGCGCGACCGCGAATCGTATCGCCGCGCAATAAGGTTCATGGTCGCGCGCCGTCGAAAATAAAACATAACCATCATGGTATGGTAATGGCCCCCTGGACAAAGGTCTGGTTAAGGTAATTTGTTTTAGGTAGTAAAAAATACTAACTTTACTAAGTGTAACAATTTAAGTTTTTATTGCAAAAGTATATTTCTAAGGATAAAGAAAAAATAAATAAATAGGTAAGTACCTAAATGCTTTAAAATATGCATAACGCTTAAATTACCCGTTTAAAAAATTACCTCTGTCAAGTTTCCATAAAGTTATATTCGACAATATTGTAGGTGTATATTATATTTGTTTATAATATTATTCATATGTAAATTTCCGACACTTTATGTGATAAATGTATGCTTTTAACATCGTTCGGAAATTCATAAATCAGATTAAGTTTTTGTTATTTTTTATACGGAGTTAAAAATTAAGCAAATAAAATGCTAATGTTGAATGATGGTTGGAAAGCTTGAATTTGTTGTAATATACTAATTTGTATGTTATTAGCATATTTTAATAGAATATATTTATTGCCTACAATAACATGGGTGTAAATGATTATGGCGGTAGAGGCTTCGATCAGATATAGGTACATGGAAATCAAGTCTAAACACGAAAAATGTCATCCTGAAAACTAGGCTTAGATCAAGTATAAGCCTTGTTCAGCTGTCAGTCGCTCCGTGATCGCGTCGGTGTCACGACGCCGAATGTGCTAAAACACTCGAGCAAATGTCATCAACGTTATTGCGGAACAATACGGCTTAAATTTAAATGAAAGAAGTGTAAGTGTCGATGACACCTTTTACATTTTTAGACCTGATTTTTAATGAGACATGACAACTATGTATATCTGATCGAAGGGTAGAGGACAAGATAAATATGAATCAAATGCGTGAAAGACGACGCGACGTGAATGAGAAGAGGATGAATTCAAAAAATTATGACCCAATATGTGAATTCGGCCTCAAATGGGCCAAGCAATGCACGTCCAACTTTACTACTTGCATGGGGATCCTCTAAAGCAAGTTCTCGGTGTAGCTCTGGCGCTATTTACAAAGCATTGATCATCTGCGCATTTGTTGTCCTACCCTCAATGCCCTAACAGCAGCTCTCTGAGTGAACTAACGAAGGCTTCTCCTCTTGGAGTGGCTGTCGCCGACTACTGGTCGGGACGCATTTAAAACAATAAGAAAACGAACCTCAATAAGAAAAAGATTATGACGCGTGAAAGAGACGTGTTATTTCACTCACGTGTGGTCGGGACAGTACCGACCAAACGTGCGCGGAATAAGAGTGGGAAAATAATGACAATACTTTTAACTTCTTAATCTTTTGTTTTCATTTTCAATTTAATCTCAAACACATCAAGCCAGAAGGAGCGGATATGCTGATACCCGCTCCTTCTGGCTTAAGAGGCGAGACTATTAATAGGATGATAGCCTAGTTAGAGATGAAATTGAAAATAAAAACAAAAGACTAAAAATTTAAAAGTGTTATCATTATTTTTACCTCCTTACCAAATTTTACTAAAATTGGTCCAGCCGTTTGAGCTTGAAGAAGTAACAAACATACACACTCACAAACTCTCGCCTCTGGAATTTTAGTGTGATTACTTGTGATAAATAAAACATCAATGGCCACTTGCACTACATATAAGAAATGCCTAAGTCCTTGCTTAACTAGTGTTAAACTACTTCTAGCGAAATATTCGCTTAACGGGCACATAAAGTTAAGATTATCCCAAGGAATGGCTTTCGGTTCGAGTAAAAATTGTAGGTAGGACCTAACTAGGAGTAGACTAAACTAGTTAAGCAAGGCCTTAGACAATCCTTATATTTAGTGCAAGTGGCCATTTAATTTCCTAGTTACGTTCATAGTTCATCCCTAACTTCCTACTAATTAGATTGTTAGTGTCTGTAGGCACACTCTCTCTCCACGCCACACGTTCTCGCGTCCATTTTCATTTTACACACTCCGGTTTTATTTCTGTACCGTAGTAAAGTTTCACATCTCTAATATTGGACTTACCAGTGTGGGCGACGATGCATTGCTTTTCTTTTTAAACACGCATATTAAAAGAAATCCTTATAACACAATCCAAATTAAACCTTGTTTCCCAAAAGGTAAGAGTCAAAGTTAAAAAGCAGTTTCGTAAAACGACGACCTACAAAATTAATGTACATACACTTGTTACTTTAAACTGAAATTATGTTCTTTATAAAAAGCTTTTAAAAATATCTTTCTACTTTTGATCAGGAAAGTTAATTTTGAAATTTTGAGGAAGACACGTGTGTACTATATCTACTAAACATAGTTTAATGGGATCGAAGTAAAGCGCCGGCTCCACATTTCAGAGTTCTATGTTCTGTGTAAACTAGCGACCCGCCCCGACTTCGCACGGTACCTATAAGCCTTCCGTGAAAATGTATCTAACTGATGGTGAAAACTCCATCAAAATGCGTGGTTTAAGAGGAGTTAGCGGATATACAGACAGACGCGGAAAGCGACTTTGTTTTCACTATTATGTGGAGAGAAGGGAAAAAGTAGAGATGTTCCTACGCTACTAAAATGTATAGTCAAAGCCAAAATCAAAATGTGTTTATTCAATTGGTTATCAAATATCACTTGATGAACGTCAAAGTTTTTTAATAGGACCGACCGACCAGGATAGCTCGACCGCCTTGTTCGGAAAAAGAGCCACTGCTCAGAAGTACAGGCTTGACATTGAAGAGCAGCATGACAAAATATACCTATACACACACAATATACCTATTCACACACCTATACACATACATCACACAGGTATGTGAATACAAAGACGAATTGCCTAGCAATACAATATCGGTCAAACCTTAGAGACCTTAAAGTCCCTTATAAGTGGACATTATTAACATACTGCCTGTAACTTTCAAAATAATATAGGATTTATAAATATTATGACTCCTAATATTCATCTACTGCTGAAAAACATTATTATTTTCATGGGCTGTCGGGTGAACTCGGCATTCTCTAAAAACTGGATTTTTAATAACTAAGCTTTCGTTTCCAAATCTTTCGGCGTCGTCAAAGGCGTCTAACACAATTCTTTTATATTCGTTACATCCTACATTTCGTCCACAAATCATCGCCCACAAGAAATATGGCCGTAAACTCTTTACAGCACCTCATTTAAATTAGTTCTAACACTTTATAAACTAGTGGTTTAATCGTGTCGCAGGTAAACTCTTGAAGATAGCGCATTGTGACTTCTTTAAAATCATATTTAAAAAAGAAACATATTTTCTTGAGTCACAAGCACTCATACGAATTAGTATTTTGTCTCGAACTAAAACCTCGGGTCTCACATAAATCAGAAAACTTTTATTGTGACAATGAACATAGAAAGGATATTTTTTTTTAACACAAATACATTGTCACATAACCGGCCCCAACTCAGCATGTTGCTCATTGCACACAACCAGCGCTGGTTTTCTGTTGGGCCTGGCAAGTGACGTCACGCGCAAAACGAGCACGCATACATACATACATAAACAACCACATAAAAATAAAAATCTCCACAAACCTTTGTCCGATTTTGCTCTTTAAACTCCATTCATTCAAAATTTAAGAGCGTTGTTCTTGTCGGTGGAGGAATGCCAATTTAAAAATTGTATTTAAACGAACCACCTTCCTCCTAAATTTCATGAAGATCGGATCAACGATACTCAAGATATCGTCGGACAAACAGATGTCCCAGTACACTCGGAGACCTCTCTTGCGCTCGGACAATGATCACAAAAGACAATTGCATACAACAATTACGACATCTTTGAAAAATACATTAAAATTGTGAAACGATGTGCGTGAGCTGCACAGGCTACAACAACGCTTCCCATTGGCAAGTTTTTTCTAAAATTCAAGCGTAATTTTGTCCGATTTATTTTGTTACCATTTACACTCATCAATCATCATGTTAACCTGTCCGATGCGTAATTTTATTGTAGTTTATCTTCCATAGGACGGAGTCTATTTGATGTAATCTGTGGGTTGCATCGACCGTTTTATTGTTTTACAATGCTAGATTTATGTGGTTTTTGGTCTATCCATTCCGCCCACAGACTATACAGACAGAGTGTTTGAAAAAGTGGCACCGAGCGGAAATATACATACTTATTATGAAGACTAACTTTTACTATCGAACCAACTTTGAAATTATTGCTGGAAAAAAAACCAGTCGAGCACAAAGAACATATTTCTTAGACTTTTTTCCCAATTGTATTATTGCAAGTCAATGTTGCTTTTGACCGCGCGGGCCAGTTCTGCAGGTCTATTCAAAAAACATTCGGAAACGTTTCCGATCGGATCCCAGAAATTTCAAACTCAAGTTGTTTGAATCTCAGACTACTTTTATACATTTTGTTATAGGGAATCAAGTATAAATCCGATCGGAAGAATTAATCATGCTTAAAAACTTCTGAATATACCTAGACTGTGATTCGAATAATTTAGGCTTACAATTTTTCAAATCCGAGCGGAAACGTTTCCGAGTGTTTGTGAATAGCCCAGCTGCGCGGTTGAATTGACTTACGACTCGTAACTAAGTCCGTTTATGTCTCTGGTGTCAGAGTACTTAGATGGCCTCAAGGCTTCTAATTTGGTTTAGTGGTGGTTGTGACGGTCCTACAATAAAAGTTGCCAAAATAGATAAGTTCTTAAAATCACGTCTTTTTGATTTAGTAGGTACCAAGTGTTAGTAACTACCTATGTAGTTAAGTTAGCAATTTGTTTTTAATGTTTATGGTGTGCTCTTATTCTAATCCTAACTTCGTAACTTATATATTATAAATGTGAGTTTGTTTGTAACGCTTTCAAGTCTCAACTACTCAACCAATCGTCTTGAAATTTTGCGTATGTATATGTTTGTCTGGGGTACAGAAAAGGACTTATGGTACATTTCATCCCAAAAAAATTAACAGTTTCTGTTTAACCGCGGGTGGAAACACGGGACGCAGCAAGTTAACAATAGCTTAATTAGTTAACAAATAAGTCGCCCAATATTATTTTAGTGGAATTACAAGTCTTTCATACGACATGGTAAGTAGGTATAATTAGCAAAAAGCTTAGGTATTTGGAGTCAATCCAACAATATGATGAATGAAGGAACAAAAATAGATCTTGTGACAATGACTTTACATTGCACGTATTTTAATTATTTGTAGTTAGGCCTCGTTTCCTGCAAGAAAACTTCCGCGAGAAATGTCCGACAGTAACTCGCAAGTATCCCCGTACAGCACTTGCTGCTGTCGGACAGACCGTCGGACACTTCTTGCGGGAATGTACTTGCAGGTGGAAACGCGGCCTTAGATATACGTAAAGCGTAGGTATTTTTATAGAGAACACGTAGTTGCAATAATTTTTCACTTCTCTTGCTCGAAGCATTAAGTAGCATATCAGAGCGAAGACAGGTTTAAATAGAAAGATAGGTTTTTTTTTTCTAAAAATGGAACCAAAAGCGGCGACCTCTTCAGAAGAATGCGCTTTGCGTTGCGACCACAGAATAAATAATTAAAAAAATACATGGGCCCGATATCTTATATTTTTTTTAAATTACAAATTGAATTGGTGACCGTAATTTATTTTTAATATTGGATTGAATTTTTTTTTCTCGCAATCGAAGTGAAAAGTATAGTGTAACATACGGAGCTAAAAACCCATTATAACTTGGTTTCTATTTACTCCCTCGCTAAAGTTCGGAATTAAAACTACCTCGTATTTAATGAGTCATTTTAGCCCCTTGTATAATAATCTACTATTTATGTCACGCCCCGCGTTTTATCTGCTAACAGGAAGTTTTTCGGATTTATTTATTATTATTATTATTAATGTTAACAAAGTAACCCACAAACTTTCGCATTTATAATATTAGTGTGAGTTTACTGAGTTTGTTTGTTTCATCGTAAGTGCTTGCTTAGTAATGCTATTCCAAAACGTTCACATCAGGCAAACTCCTCTCAGATCACTAGTCAATGTTTTAGACCATTATAATTATAATTGTAGGCAAGTTAAACTAAAGTAGCCAAACGTGTAATTAATTTAACAAACACAAAGCCATTAAGTTTTTCTCCACACACCTCGTTTGAACCCGATACATACACTTAAAACATTTCATGGCCACTCGCAAATTGGCAAAAAAAAACGTAATAAAATAAAACTAAGAAATAAAGTTATTAATCCATCAAAATACAGTTATCAAACATTAATAACAATCGGTGAATGATCGTAAATATATCCACCTACGGAACTAGATCAGATCCATTCAATCATTGAAACAGGTTTTCGATTATTTCAAATTATGTCGATGGAATCGATGTGTGAAATTATAATAATCGTTAAAGGTGAGATTCCACTGTGACGGTTATATTAGTGACTAAAAGGTGACTAAAACGAGCGTAGCGTATCTACGCTGTGTAGCTACGACGATGTAGATGTACCTACAACTTTTTGACTCAAAGTTCTTATGAGTGAGTGAGAATTAAAAGCCAAAACTAACCAGCATAGCTAGGTATTTACTTAAGCTATTGTAATTACTGAATTATTACTAAGAAATAGGTATAGTACGTAACACTAAGTTAGATAATACTCACACATAAACTACTAGTGGCTCTATGAGATGAAGACCTCGCGATTCTGTCTTTGCATATTTCAAAATGGCTGTAATTTGTTTTTTTTTTTTTACGTTTTCAAACCCAAAAACTAAATCAACAAAAAAAACATTACTGACGTACAAACATGACATACGAAATCATTTTTAGGGTTCTGTACTAAAATGGTAAAAAGGAACCCTTATGGTGAGACTCCGCTGGCTGTCTGTATGTCACCACTGATTATTTCCGAAGCTGAAGCAGAGACGCTTCGCTCACTCGGTCAATTACTTACTAGTGCATGCTTTTTGTAACTAAATACTTTTAAGTCTAACAGCACCCTAACTTCACTATAGTCATGTGAAATTCTAATCGAAAACGCGTTATGAATCGATAATTTCTCTCGGATGTGTCGATAACGATATAATTATTAATCTTTCGAGTTGTCATTAACTTAAATTTACATCTTCATTATTTATTCAAATGACTAAAAGCTTGGGAGGTCCGCTTTAAATTTTAATTCGTCGTTTCCTCTCTATTTGAAATTCTGTGGGTTTATCTGTTGTTTATTTGTATAATATTGTAATTATAGTTTATTTTGGTGTAATTATAAGTAGGATGTTAAAGTTCGATATGCTCATAAAGCTTT
The DNA here is from genome assembly GCA_911728515.1 of Peribatodes rhomboidaria. Lineage (NCBI taxonomy): Eukaryota > Metazoa > Arthropoda > Insecta > Lepidoptera > Geometridae > Peribatodes > Peribatodes rhomboidaria. The sequence continues at coordinate 15,812,083 of OU452184.1, forward strand.
AGATAGTTATAAAAGATAAGTACATTTATAATCTTCGAAAAAGTTTTGATTTATCTTACTATCACTGCTACTTTTAATAGCCATACTTAAATAGCAAAATTTTAAGTACTAATTCTCTACATAATAAAAAACAATTTATTGTAAGGCTATCACTGAAATCGGCAAAAATCAGCTGTTCCATATATGTTGTCGCCGGTCAATCAACTTTTTACCCGACTGCGTAAGGAGGGTTATGTTTTCGAGTGTATGTATCTAAGTCAAAATCAAAATCAAATCAAATCAAATCAAATATTTTTATTTAGGCACGAACAATAAGTACAACATAAGATATGAATCCACTGACTCCGAACTAGTGAAAACTGTGTTTCGGTAGCCAGTGGCTACTCCCATTGATAAACCTAAGTTTGTTATGTGCCTGTATGTATATAGTATAAGTATGTATACATATATATGTATGTACATTTAAAGTTTCTTTCTTAGCGGAAGTGACATAGGGAACAACATTTAGCAGCCGGGTTTTGTTTTTTTCTTTTTTTCTTGTTGTATCATCGTGTTAGCCCGGGCACGCTCGGGAGACGTCAACTGCTGGACTGCTTCCCCAATGATCTCTACAACGACCGGAACTTTTTGTATGGAACAGCTGTTATTTATTGTATAGCAATTTCAGGGCTGGACCCTTAGTAAAAGTAGTTTGTTATGATGTAGAGGAACAGCCCTTGAAGTTCTGTTAGTAGGATATCAAAATACGAGTATACATTAAAAATTAATACAACCCGACACCGATTTTCATCAACACCGATTTTTACATAAAAATCGGTGTTTTACATAACTAAAAACACTCTCGAAGTCCCGACTAATTCTCACCTTTCGAACAAAAAAAAATCGGTTCATCCATTCGGAAGCTACGATGCCAGAGACTGACACACACACACACACACACACACACACACACACACACTCACACAGACACGTCTAACTTATAACACCCCGTCGTTTTTACATCGGGGGTTAAAAAGTAGCGGTCTAGGTATGTGTATAATAAACCAAAAAGTCAATCCATAGTTCACCTATTTAGTCATTAAAATTCTCTCACCTGACTAATAAAAGTTGTATTGTAATAAATACTTAGACAGTGTTTTGTATTTTGTTCTGTAAAATTTGTCGATGTCATCTGCTTTTTAATCTGTTTCTTAATTCGTAGGTACTTTTCATATGAACAGGATCCTATTTAAAATAACCACGACTAAATATCATCTCACTTCAAATTTCTCAATAAATCATAACAAATAGGTTCACAGTGAGTTCTGAGAAGTTAGATCACGGTATGTTGACTCTTGACCTACGAACATGCGAACAATTTATCTGAAGAGACGACTGAGGGCGCCACTATCGCATATGGCACACAAAAACTCATCTTACTTTAGGCAATTTTTAGTTCCATCATTTGGGCAACTCTCCAGTTGAGTTGGTGAGTAATGTTTGGGATCTTACCGGTAGCACATGTCACCGGTAACATTATCAACATTGATCAAAACACAGTGATTTATCGTCTCTTTCACTTCACTTCGCTTCGTAACACATAATTAATGTATTTAAAAACTTTTTCTAATATGCAACTTGCAACCTTAAGTACATCACGTTAGCGTTCAAATCGTTAAGGTTAAAAGCTTAAAAAGAGTAGGAAGGTATGTTGATTTTGCGCGTCTGATTTGGGTTTGTACTTTGTACCGTAATTGAAATGGTCAAAATTGATTTTTACTTATTCAATGATTACCTGCTCCTGTAATGTAAAGAGTACCGCACATCACAGTAATTTCGTATTGCAGTTTCGCAGTAACACAGTTCTAGAAGAACAAGATAAGGTACGCTTTATTTTTAGTTACCTATATAAGTAAATAGTAAACGAAACAAATAAATGCAACAAAAAAAAACTAAAGTAGAGTTTTTAACTAACAAGAACCAATTGTCTAAACCAAAACTAAAACTGGTAGGGATTAATTCCGTTGTACAGACAGATTCAAACTTGATGGCGGCTGTGAAGTTAGGCGCGAAACGCTGCGCAGTAGCGAAAACGAAGGTATGCGGGCATCAGCGGCAAAACACTGCAAAGTCTCGCTTGCGGCGCACTTTACAGCCGCCACTAAGTTTGAATCGGCCTTTAGCATTCTCTAACTAATCCGAGTGCCCTTTAAAAGGCACCCTACACACCAAAGTCTCCGAGAACCGCCGACGCCGACATCTTGTCGACGGCTATGTTTTTTGACGTCGGCGGGTCGCCAACTTACGTGTGTACCTGTGTAGACTCTTTAACCATCTGCGTCTTTTACTCTTTACGAAAAACAATTGATATCCAACATTGAGCAAAGGCAGTGGGTATTTCATTTTTCTAATTAGCGTTTCTTTTTCAATTTTAGACTACAAATCAAGTATACTCGTATGGTCCTATGTCTGTCTCATCAGCAGGGCTAGCTTTATACCCCGCCAGAAGGAGACAAATATATTCGTATTCTAGCTTTGTCACATCTAAGCGCGGACTAAAATGGTAGAAAGACAATTTGTCTCTGACCCGTGCTAGCCTTTCTGGCTCTTAGACAAAGAGCGTATCCAGACTTTTTTAATGGTGAGGCGAAAGTAAATGTACTTACTTTCTAACTTCAAAATCCTAAGCTTCGAGTTCGGGGCCAAGGTGGGGTACATGCCCCAGATTACCCAACGTGGGGTAGGCCCATATCCTTAGAGTAACTTAAAACCCCCAAAACAGTCACACTACTCGACCATAAAGTTTGTACAACCGCTTCGTCCGACCTCAAAAGTTAAACGAACTCAACTTGACCTGCGACTGCGATACTGGCACGTTATTTGTTACTCGTCATTGACAGCTGAGGTTCCTGCTAGCGGTTATATGAGAGGAAGCGATATTTAACACGCAGTAAACTGTACAGTAGGTGGAGCTGGCTCGTAAATATGTGACTTCCGGTTGGACGGTGGACGGTCGGAAATTTGCATGTTTTTTTAGTAGTGTTAAAGCGTAATTTAAGAGATTGTTATTGAATGTAATTGTAAGTAATTTAAGTTTTATGGTATTAAAATGAAGCAATGATAGCCTAGTTGGAGAAGGCACGCCTCTGAAGCCAGAGGGTAGAAGCAGCGGGTTCGATGCCAGCATTCCCAGCCGAAGGCAAGCACCAATTGGTTCATTGTGTGAAGATAATTATGTGCGTATTTAATGTCATCTGGAACAGAAATGGAGCCCTATGTATAAATATGTCGACAGTCTCGCCTCCTGTCACATTTTATTTTTTATTTTATTTTTATTTTACAAACTAAATCATGCTATCTAACTAACTAATCTAGCTAACACATCTATGCTATTTATATGTTATTAATAGGTGGCTCATACAAGCACTTGCAAACACTAAGAATTTGCATTTTTTTATTGTTCTGACGATTTTCATATCATCTAAAATGATTGCTATATGTCGAAAAACTTATTCCTTTGGCAAGAGATAGATTTTTAGACTGCTAAACTCGTAATGTACCTGCTCCATGTTCGTCCGATCATCAATATAAAATGAGCTTTTACAATAAGCAATTTGTGAAAATGCTTACACTTTTGTGTCATACAAAGTAAGAAACCTTAAAAATTATTGATGTAGATATTTACCTAGCAATTTAGTATAAGTTCGTTTTTCTCTTTAAGTTATTATTGTAGTCATTCATGTACTGCTTAATTTGGACTAGGTTTTACATGAAACAAGATAAAACAAACTTAAGCCTTCCTCCCCTTCGTCTTCGCCTTAGAATTATTCTCATAAACTGTTAGTCTAGTCTAGAAATTATAAGAGCCCATAAATTATGCAATTAGCTCATAAATAAAATTACAACTCATCCCAATCCAAACAAATCGATTAGAGCATAATTCGGATTACTATTCGAATTAAGATCATTACATCGATAAGCCACTAATGATATGTTAATGACATTATTATACCTACTAATGGAATAATAAAACAATCTTTAGAAAAAAACAGGCGGCAATTTCTTTATTAGATGTTAAAAAAGGTCAAATGACGAGTCACGATAGGAACCGGTTTTCAATCGATTCATTCGAATGTATTAGCTTCGAATGATAGATCGGTTTTTGGAATCGAGAGAAGATCGTTGTTCTTCTTTTGTTACTTTTTTGTTGGGAATCAGTCTTCGTTTGACTAGCACATATCATACGTAAGCAACGGCTTGATCGAAGTAGTTTCTACTCTCTTTAAGCTTAAAAAATAATGAAGTCGGCAGGGTGTTACAGTTTATACTTTATGTACTCTTTATAGCATCGTGTAAATAGGCATTTAAATAATCAACATGATAATTAAAAAAATAAGTAAACAAAAATTAAACTGACATAAAATCATAACAGAAATCTATTGAATCACGATCCATTCACCAAGCAAGATGCATCATCCATGAAACCACATCACGAAGATGTAACGTAGGTATATTGGTTACGAATACATATGTAGTTGAAACCAAACAATTCATCCTAAACTCAATTTACTGCAAGCGTTTGAAGAGTTCCCTATCCAATTCCTGGTCCCGTCATCAGATCAGCTTGATGGAACCAATTTATTCTAACTTCATCGGAATTAATACATTTGCAAAGTTTCAAATCGATACAACAATTATTAAAAAAATCGAATCTTTCCCAATATTTTGTTTGAGTACATAGTTAAGTAACTCGTCAATTTTGTGAGTTGTGACAAATTAAACCGTCCTTGACTAATTCCAGTGTGTCTAACACTTCATTGCACCATTGCACCGCCGCCGCCGCCTTGGCAACCCTTCACCTATAACTATGAGGGTGCTTTTCCAGCAGGAGATGAGCGGTGCGAGGATCTGTAGCGAGGACAATATCCACCAATAAAGCTTCACTTACACAGTGAACACTTACGAAGTGTTTTTTATACTACGGACTAGCTTGCCTAGGAGATACCTATTCACTTTACTCTTGAACACCCCCGAATTGTATATAAGTGGAAAGACAGACGCAGGTAATGAGTTCCACACCTCTGCAGTTCTTACAAGAAAAGTTGACTTGAAACGCTTAATGCCTTTTGGCGGAATTTACACCTTGAGAGGGTGTCTCTTAGTCTTGTGCGCCTGTTACAATTATAAAAGTACGGTGATGGCTAGATCAGGTCATGCAGTTCTTGTGCACACTCGCCGTAGTGTATTCTGTAGAATACCGACAGACTGGCCACTTCACGCCGGTGTGACAAGCTCTGAAACCTGGATTCAACCAAGGAGTCGTTCTTAATGAGCCATTTGGCACACCTTTCAATGGACTCCGGAGCGTCAAGCTGATACTTGGCGGAACCATGCCATAGGTGGCAGCAATACTCCAAACAAAATCGAACCTGTGCTTGATAAAGGGTAAAAAACCTGTTTAGGATTGAAGTACCGCCTCACCTTGAAAAAGACACCAAGTTTTTTAGCAGCAACTTTGGCTTTTGACTCAATGAATGAATCAAAGTTCAAGTTGGTCTATTGGTGGTCTAAAAATTCACCAATAATTATATTGGAGTGATTCTATTGGTAGATCTTTTCCTTGCTATAAATCCACGCACCCGCTCATCTCCTTCTTGGTGGACAGTCAGCCTAACAACTCCCGATGACCTAGTCTGTCAGTTGAAGACACCGATATTGAGACTTTATGATTTACATGTCAACTTGTGTCAATGAGCTCAAATGGTGTCATTTGTTACAATGTCCCTGCACTCGTGAACAGGTGTCATAATATTGCCCTTTCAGAATTAAAATTCACTGTTTTCAACACAGTTAATCAATCAGTATTTACTATTTACATAGGTACACAGCAAAATTAGTGATTCCTTTAAAAAAAATTACAGTAAAACTGTACCTGTACTGTAACTGTACTGTGGCTACACTAGGGCTAGCTTTTTCCACAGAAACATAACAAAAACTTCCTTCCTTTTTAGTATTTTTTAAGCAAACAATTATTAACAAATCTTATCCTATAAAAATTTCGTAAATATATTTTAGAATGCACATTCTCCCATGCACTTACGTGTGATCAATGATTATGAAACCGCTAAACGTTTCCTTCAACGAAATATGAAAATAACCTTTTATTTGCGAAACTGTAGAAGTAAAAAATTGCAACACGACACGCAACGTTTAATTAACTCCCAGACAACGAAATTAGTGTTTCCATGCACTAGAACCGACATCTTGAACAAGGATTTTAACGAGTGGCTCTGTGAGCGGTAGAGCCCGCGGCCGACGTCTGTACTCTTCTACTTGTAGCATTCCTGAACCGATGTTTTTTTTTAAATTGCGGAGATTTTTTTGGGAAAATTCATTATATTTCATTATTGAACCTACTCACAAAATTTCAAGAGAATTGGTTAAGAAATGCGGCCTGTACAAAAAGATCCGGAGAAGAGAGATCCGGACACAATTCGGACATACGAAAGCATTTTCGTAGAAGCTAAAGCTTAAGGCTTCACTCGTTAACGCTTGCTCGGTCGATTATGATTGTATACGAAGCGCACTTGCTCTATACTCGTAGATCTTTATGAATATTAGTAATCAAAATTAAATTTTTAATAAATTTTTCGAATATTTTGTATTAGGTACTGAGATACTTATACAATTTAACTGACTTCTAAAAAATGAAACGATGATAGCCTACTTGGAGAAGGCCCGCCTCTTAAGCCAGAGGGAGCGGGTTCAAACCCAGCCGACTCAGCAGAATTTGTTCATTGTGTGAACGTATGTGCGTATTGTACGTCATCTGCTACATGACTGGAGCCCGGTGCATGGCGATAGGCTCGCCCCCTGTCACATTTCGGACTGAATATCGTTCGGCGAAGTGTGGGTTTTGTATTACACCTGTGCCAGCCCTCTCGGGCAAGGGGTGACGATATGTTATGTTATTAGTAATCAACTACCTATTTACATTTTAAATTAGGTACTTTTTCAGTTTAACTGACTTCTAAAAAAGAGCAGAATATAACGTTCGACTGTAATTTTTTTAAATGTTTTTTCATCGATCTTCATCAATCGTGAACCGATTTTAAAAAGGCACTGAATTAGAATAGATTTTCACTTTTTAGTTCCGTTTTTATTTATTTTGAAGTAGGTTAACTTTTTTGGATAAATGTTCTGTGTGCTATTCGCGGTTTCGGTAAGCTAAATTAAGTTAATTTGGTAACCATTAGTAACCAAACACACCTCTAGCTTAGCACTAACTTAGGTCCTAAATCCAAGTTTGAAAATTCAAGTTCAAGATGTCAGATCTAGTACATAAAGTAATTTCGTTGCTCCCAGCAAAAACCTAAGCCATTAGAGTATAAATAAATAATCTCTGACTATATAATAATTCTATCAAATTTTGGTAGCATAGCCATAAAACGATCATTTGAATCGACATCATCATTTAAATCAATAAAATTTCTTTTCCAATTACGTGACAGGAAATTTATAAACCATTAAATAACCGTTTAAATTCGAAACGTAAATGTTTTTGGTTAAAAAATGGCAGTACATTAAGCTTTTATGTAAAACATTGAATATAAACTGGTATGCCCACTTCACTGTGCGAACACAGTACAAGAATCTAGCAGTTAATCAACTTCCTACAAGAAATCTTGTCTTCTCGATACCTCTGTCTTGTCTCGATATGGAAATACTTTTCAAAAACCGTAGTAGATATTGCTGAATAATTGAACAGAAGAATTTAGAGCATACATATATAATTTGACTGCCTCGGTGGATCAGTCGGTAGTGTACCTGCCTTCTGATCTAGGGTTCGATTCCCACCTAGGGCAAACATTCATATGATGTATATTTGTGTTTGTTCTATGTCTGGGTGTTAATATCTATTTAAGTATGTTTTTAAAAGTATATAAAGTATATATATCAGTCTCTGGCCGCCATAGTACAAGCTTTGCTTAATTTGTGTTCAAGTGTCCCGAATTTTTATATTTATATTTATTTTGTTTATACCTAATAGGTACGTAAATATCGACGTAAAAACACTAATTCTGAACTGGCTTTTTAATTGTTTTGGTACGCGTATCTGATTGTAATAGTAGCAAAACAAGTGCAAACGAGAGCATATATGTTGCAAATAGGATGGTGCGAATTGAATAGCATCCTAACTAATATTGTAAATGCGAAAGTGAGTTTGTTTGTTTGTAACGCTTTCACGTCTCAACTACTCAACGGATCGTCTTGAAATTTTGCATACACGTTATCTGGAGTGCAGAAAAGGACTTAGGGTACTTTTTTCCTGAAAAAATTAACCGTTCCTGTGGGACCGCAGGGCGCATCTAGTTTTATATAATCACTAAAAGATTTATCACATTGGATGAGGTCTGCGTCCTGCGCCGACCAAAGTGAACGTTGTCCACATCAATTTGAACATAATTTGGCGGTCAGGACAACCGGTCAGCGCTTTCTTCAGCTTCCTCTGCTGACCGCCTGCACGGTGCGCTCCTCACGATATTTCCTTTGCTTGTGCTCAGACGGTTAAATTGTATAAATTTACACAAAATATACGAACTTTAAATATATTGACGGACACTCACACTTGATTCGGAGCGCATTCGCTTGGACTGGACCGCAAGACGCAGAACGCATCCAGTGAGACAACACATCAAATGTACATATTATATTTAGCCAGCAATTGTCTTGAAATCAGTTACTGCATCAAATTATATCTACTGGCCTGGTACTTTACGATACCTTGTTTTGATGTTTTGATTAATTAGTCGTTTATTGATTCAAATGGTTAAAAACATAATTGCGTGACACCTACCGAGAGACCGGTGTTTTCTGATTTATGGGATTTTCTATAGAAATGTGAAAAGCTCTTAGAAATAAGATAATATATTTTAATGAGCTATTATTTTATGTTAGGATTAACGACCAAAATAAATGTTAGACTAACTAACAAGGTTTGTTTTAGGGTTCCGTGCCCAAAGAGTGTAAAGGGGCCCTACTACTACTAAGCTAACTGTCTGTCTGTCCTACATTTTGACGGCTGTATATTTCAAACCATAGTTTAAATGGTCGCAGAATAGTAATGCTATGGCGGACTAACTGAGAAAAATAATAAACTCAAAAATTAAAAACTAAGGGAGCCCCATACATTTTGTGTTAAAAATTGTAATATGTACAATACAATACAAAACAAAAACTCTTTATTGACACCAAATACAAAATAAATCTCAACTAATCACTCTAAAATATAGGCACAATTAAGAATCAAGTAAAACAACTCTAAAGTAATAAAGAGTTTATATTTTATGTGGTGGTGGTGTGGTGGTTAGTACGCAGGCCCGAATCGCACATAAATAATTAAGTTTTTGTATTTAGACGTGGTGGTACGGAACCCTGAGTGCGTGAGCCCGAATCGCACTTAGTTGGAGTTTTTTTTTAGAACTCATCCAGATCTAAGTCCAGATAATCAATAATACCTAAAGCTAAAACAGTGACGGGTTAAGGATATTTACAGCAAGGCTAGCTAAATATTGCTGGCTACGTTCTCGTACGCAAAATAAAACTTACGCAATGTTCAAGACAAACGAAATGAAAGATGTTTTTGCTAATAAAATCTTGAATACCAAAAATAATTCTAAGGACAATTTACCTACTTCCAACAAGAATAAAACCAAAAAAAACGAAACGACATGATTTAGTTAAAAAGAAAATTTGCATGTCTGAATGTTTTTCACTCAATCACGCAAAAACGGCTGAATGGATTTGAATTAAATTCGGTATGATTTATGGAGATACGTAGATTATACCTCAGATTATACCCTTAGTTTCTTGCCTGTTCTTCTGAGTAGTGGCTCTTTTCTGAACAAGGCGGATGAGTCATTTTTATAACTTTGACGTTCATAAGTGATACCGAAATCAAATCATCAAGTGATACAATCTTAGATACCGAATTGAATAAAGAACTTTTGACTTTGACTTTGATACTTTAGATTAACCTGGGCTACTTTTTATTCCTAAAATTAACAATTAAATGGACTCTATAGCGGTTGTTACCACGAGGCACTACTAGTGAATCCCAAAAAAATACCTAAACGCCATCTCATTATGATGGCAATGACATTAATTAGGCAAATTGGACATAACAGAATGTGTTAGAACATAAAATCTTTTATTATTGTAAAATACATGGCTGTTAAACCTATAAATCCGTTTTAAACTCATGTAAAATGCTAACGCCGTGTTTTATTGGAAAATACACTGATTTATATTGAAGGAATGATTTATTATGTTAAGTCATTTATGTTCTTACAGCCGTTTTTTTTATTGACTTTTCGCGGGTTATTTTTGGTGAAAAGGTTTACTTGTAATGGCTTTAGAAAAGAGTTTTAAAAAACCGGCCAAGTGCAAGTCGGTCTCGCATAAGAGTTCCGTACCATTATCTTTTAAAACGCCATAAAAATGTTTGTTGTATAGGAGCTCCTTAAACATTAATTTTATTCTGTTTTTTATTGTTTGTTGTTATAGCGGCAACAGAAATACATCATCCGTAAACATTTCAACTGTTTAACTATCAAGAATTGCCTGGAAGAGATCGCTTTTAGTGATAAGGCCGCCAGTTGTTAGCCTATAGAATAAGTACCTATTATTGTAATTATTCTCTTATTATTATTATCTTGTTTTTTGTGGTGTGAATAATAAAAAGTTTATCTATCTATCTATCTATCACGGTTCATGAGATACAGCCTGGTGACAGACGGACAGACACACGGACAGCGAAGTCTTAGTAATACGGTCCCGTTTTACTCGTTGGCTACAGAACCCTAAAAACAACACCACATTTTTTTTCGCAAACCTATGCTCTAAAAGTTGTTTACCGTGACGGGTAGACCCCCTAAATATTACATCACCCTTCTGTAAGGGTGCTTCTAGACGAGGGCCATATTCTTCCTGCAATACTGGCAATATTGCCGACTATGTCCCGGCCATCATCATCATGCTAGAAATGCAAGACCATAAGGCCGGGCCACGCTAAAAATATTGTCGCCATGTTGCCGGGCTAGTATTGACGTAAAAATATGGTCTGTCTAATAGAGGTTCCCAGACTATTTGGCCTCGTAGACAACTTGCCATGTTTTCGGTTTTGGGTAGACCCCCTGATTGATTTTTACACACTGGTTATTAACTTAAACTCTAAAACCCTATCCTACTAATATTACAAACGCGAAAGTTTGTAAGAATGGATGGATGGATGTTTGCTACTCTTTCCCGCCAGAACGGCTGAACAGATCTGGATGAAATTTGGCGCAGAGATAGATTATAATTTAGAATATCACATAGGATACTTTTTAATCGCGGGTGAAACCGCGGGGCGCAGCTAGTACAATAATAAAATACTTCCCCAATTCCCCATATATCTATATAAACATTCTAGACCATCCAAGTCTCGTGTAATAATGATACCGTTCTCACTATGCCTAATTCTGTCTAAGGAATGCGGCGAGCAGCTGCCAACTAGCCGTGCCTATGACATGTAAAGTGTACACTTTACGGTAATGACAAATTGGTACAAACAAACACACTACAGTGCGACACGGCTCATAATTAAAGAGGAAAAGAGCGCAGATACAGCGCTTACTATTCTCACTATAATTAACACTAGCTGCGCTCCGTGGCTTCTTATCCACGGTTGTAAAGTAGCCTAGTAATAATAATAATAATAAATAAATATCTTGGAATAATAATAAATTCGGGACACTTCCACACACGGTCGCCTGGCCCCAAACTAAGCAAAGCTTGTACTATGGCTGCCAGAGACTGAAATACATACTTAGATATATTTAAATACACAGACATAGAACAAACACAAATGTTCATCACATAAATGTTTGCTCTAGGTGGGAATCGAACCCACGCCCCCAAGCTCAGAAGGCAGGTTCACTACCAACTGAGCCACCGAGGCAGTCAAGGACTAGTCTAGTAGGACTACTTCATCTGCCCACGTCTTCGCTTGTGCTTCAAATCCAATGGCGGGACCATGCACAGCGCCCAGCGATTGTGTAGTTATGTATTGTGGTGTTACGAGACGGGCCATATATTTACTGCAACACTGGCAATATTGCCGACTGTAGCCCGGCCAACATTTGCCGTGCCAAAAATTTATGAATAAATGGCTGGGTGACACTCAAAATATTGTCGCAATACAGGCTAGTATGCGCCACGGTAGCCTGGAGCACCCTTCGTGACAGATTTTTTAATAAGAGCAATGGTTTTGAGGGTTTTCATCCTACATACAAACCCACAAACTTATTTTTAGATTATTAGTATTTTAGTCCTTAAATATGGCAATGTCAATATTTTTAGACTAAAAAGATTAAAAGAAAACGTGAGGAAAAGTGGAAGACAGTAGTTCCACTTTTGCTCACGTTTCTTAAGTCATATGTTGCGAGTACTAACCAAATTCTTTGCGTCTACAGTTGAGTGGCGCCACTATACCAATTTCCAAATAAATGTACAACCTTGCCTTGACCGTTTTAGTTCCATTATTTAGCCAATAACGCGTTTAAGTTGGTAAATTAGAACAAAATTTTAACGCGTTGTGCCAAAATATTTGTCAATGAGTGAGTAATTTGTGAGCTCAGATCACCTGTCATAATGTGATGTGCTGGTGTCAACGCTCGCTTCAACTAGAAGCTAGAGTTTCAAGGTAAAGTCATAACTTTTCACACATTTACGAACGTTGAGAAGAAGGGAAATGTTTTTCGTTCGAGTGTATGTGAAGGTCTCCTAAATAGGCTAAATTGTTGCTGCGAACTGACCCTTTTTTCATGACGCGCGAGATGTTTTGTGGTCACTCTCACACCTATGACGTTTGAACCGAGAGAGACAATGACTAAAAATATGTCGACTTGTAAGAACAGCCCTCCTGGCTCGGCAATATAGCGTCGAATGAACGAGATTAATACGTATCGAAGGCAACAATAGATCATATAGTCATACATTTCTTGCATGGCTGATTATGGCCGGGCTACAGCACGCCATATTGTAGTAACACATTGCAGTAAATTTTGCAACAAAGTCTAAAAGTGTAGATGACAAGATCATGAGGGAAATATGGCCCGCCTAGGAGAGCACCCTTAGCATGTTCTAGGTTGCCTGGAAGAGATTGCTCTTAGCGATATTCTTAAGCATTTTAATCCTTTTGTTTTGTTATTTATGGTTTGAGCAATAAGACAATTATCTTTTTAGCCACCGACGTCAAAAATGACGGGTGTTATAAGTTTGACGTGTCTGTGTGTGTGTCTATCTGTGGCATAGTAGCTCCAGAACGGATAAACCGATTTTGATTTTTTTTGGTTGAAAGTTGAATTAAATATGTGTTCTTAGCTAAGTACATATGTTTTATGAAAATCGTGTCAGAGTTTTTTAAATTCTAAATTTATTATCTACGTATAATTGTATGTGACTTATTAAGGCTTATTCTAGAACTAACTTCGTGGAAGCTCTAAGCGAGGTTCTTAGAAGAGTTTTTTAAGAAACGCCTTGTTTTAAACTCAAACAAAAGAAACTTATCGTCCCGGAAAAACACCGTGCCTTATTTATTCAATATTTATGCAACAAAAACATCGTAAAATTAATTGAGACAATAACAAAACCTTGATCTGACTGTGACATTGCTCCGTCGCAGAATAAACAGTAGTTTACACGCAGTTGCAGACATGTGCAACTGAGGAACCTTGTCGTTATAACATTTTCTTAGCAGCATACATACAGGGTGCTTGAAATCTAGACCGCATTCTTTTTTCTTTTTTTGTATTCATCCTGAATTAGGTTTTGAGCGCAACATTAAAACAACAAATATATTTAGTTTTCCAGTTATTTCAGATTTTGTTTATAATATTCTTGACTTGACGTCTAATAAATCGATGAAAGCCGGCTGAACGCACGAAAAAGGACTCATTGTCCCTAAATATTTTTTTAACCTGCTCCCAAAACCAGAATCGGTAGAGAAATGCGAACTGTAGAAGAAGACATATTATTATTATAGACTATAATACATGGTTATTTGTAACTTACCAGAAACCTCTTAAGGGTTCATTGTACTCATCAATATGAACAACTTTTACTATGGGGCGAACTCCGAAATCGCGAAAAAAATTCAGCTGTTCCATACATTTTGTCAAAGGTGATTGAACTTTTTGTATGGAACAGCTGTTTTTTTTCGCGATTTCGGAGTTCGCCCCATAGTAAAAGTTGTTCGTACTGATTAGTACAATGAACCCTTAAGAGGTTTTTGATTAGGTACAAATAACCCTGTATTTTAGAAGCATTTTTGTCGAAGCTGAAGATGCTTCGCTCGCTCGGTCGAATTATGTCCGTTTTTAATAATTTTAATGTCATCTGCTACATCTGTTACATAACTGGAGCCCGCTGTATGGCGACACATTCGCCCCCTGTCACATTTAGGGATGACTATCGTCCGGCGAAGTGTGCCTGTTGTAATACACCTCTGCCAACCCCTTCGGGGGAAACTTGACTATGTGTGTTGTAATTTTGTGAAAGCCCCTTATCGAAGCATTGTAGCGCGCGTATTCAAACCTCTTGCTACGACAGAGTCCTTGCCCTTGTTTATATCTGTTATCACAGCATCTCTTATCAGTGAGTGATAACGGCATTCCTCGCAAATATCTGTAGCGTGGTGTCATTAGTGCAAAGTGCTGCGTTTTATTTGCCCGCATTCCACTGCACTCTGTTTGATTAAGGATTTGATTGTTTTAAGTAAATGTCATTTACTTACATACATACGAGTACATATCGTCAAGCCTTTCCCCCGAGGGGGCTGGCAGAGGTGTAATACAACACCCACACTTCGCCGGACAATATTCAGTCACAAATGTGACAGGAGGCGAGCCGGTCGCCAAACACTGGGCTCCAGTCATGTAGCAGATGACATACACACATAATACACAATTAAGAAATTTGTGCGTGCCGTCGGCTGGGTTTGAACCCGCTCCTTGTGGCTTGAGAGGCAGGCCTTCTCCAACTAGGCTACAATCGTCATTTACTTAGATAGGTTTAATAAGCTATTTATTGTTCACTAGCTCTTGTGCCTGCGGCTTCGCTCGCGTTTCGTAATCGTAACCTATGTCACTCAGGGATAATGTAGCTTACTAACGGTGAAAAAATTTTTGGAATCGGACCAGTAGTTTTTGAGTTTATTCGTTACAAACATACAAAGATACAATTCTATTCTCTTTATAAGGTTGCATGTAAGGTTGGTGAAGGTTCCATCCTAAGGTTGCCTGGAAGAGATCGCTTTTAGTGATAAGGCCGCCAGTTGTTACACTACAGTTTAAGTTTCTCTGTTCTGTTGTTTTGTTATTTCTGGTGTGAACAATAAAGTTTTATCTATCTATCTATCTTTATAATATTAGTGTTAGATGTAAGGCGAAGGCTAGACGTTCAATAACTATTGTCATCTGCGGTTATTTCCGGACCCTATTTATTCCTTATCATGATATTCACTAAGCGTGTAGACTGAAAATACTGACAGTTCTCAGCTCAGTCATAAGACGCTCAGTCCAGGAGCTCTATTCCTACCAGTGGAGGTATTTTGTGGTCCTTGTCTCTCTCGTCTGAAAAGTCATAGGAGAGAGAGTGACCAAGAAACATCGCATGCGTCAAGAATAGGGGTCAGATCGTGATATAGAACATGATAATTGCTTTAAGTGTAGCCTTCAGCTAAGTATTCCTGGTATTACAAAACAAAAGCATAACAGCGCTATAGTGTAACAGCTGGCAGGCTTATCGCTGAGATCGATCTCTACCAGGCAAAACCTTATATTTTTAGTAAAAGGAAACAGAGTGGGGCATCAGCCCCACTCTGTTTTCTAATTCGAAGATTAAAATTTAGTCAATAAACCGGCTGATCAGCCTGTACATGATGAATGTGCATAGGAAGAGGGTTCTGAAAGCAACAAAATTTTAGTTTGACAGAATTCAATAATCTGTGCCGGGTTTGTCTGGATTTCCGAAAGACGCAATTGCTCCACAGACGCATTTGCCCCAGTTGCCCCTACTTATCGAGTACATTGAATTCTGCTCTGCCCCACCCCTAAAAAAATCTGAGTACTTACGCCCACAATACCTTAGATTTCAAACAGATCCTTCCATCGCGTTAAAAATAAAACTAGAAAAATAACCAACTGTGACAAATAAAATAGTAACTTACGATTCCTTTCCGATACTGTTTGCTTGTGTGCTAGATCATTGGCCAAACACGTAGTTTATGGGTATGTGAAATAATACTGCAAATTCCTTTACAGGTAAATACTGGCCAGACAAGGTTGGAGCAAATATTTGATTGTGTGTTTAATGGTTTGCTTTTGTTTGTTTGTGTCTGTAGGCATGTCTTGTTTTTTACAAGAATTTAAAAAGTTTTTATTTTTTACTGACTTCAATTAAAGGAGGAGGTTCTCAATTCGTCAGTATGTTTTGATGCGACAACGTCTAATAAATCGATGAACGCCGGCTGCACGCACGAAAAAGGATGACTCATTGTCCCGTTACGCTCGCGATACAAGCGCTCTCGCTCAAGCGAAAAGCACGATCGGCTTGAGCGTTCGGCTAGCGCCGCATCTATCTCTCTTCCACCCGATTGGCCTATACGTCCGAGGAGAAGACTTCATCAATGTTTTGTTATGACGTTGTCACGTTAAACTATCGTCCGTAAACCGACTTTACAGACAACCAATTTTTGTTTGCTGGTTTTTCAATGATTAGCATTGCCCAGGTTTTTTTTAGTAAAGTCATCATTTTAATCTCTACATGCGACAGACAGTTAAGAAAAAACACGTGCTTATGAGTGGTATAAAGCGTTTAAAAGCGGTCGAGATGTGATGGAACATTTGCGTCGCTCTGGTATCCATGATGGCCATCAACGTCTGCAACTGAAGTTAACATCGCAAAAGTAAAGGAAACAGACTGAACGTCCTCATTCAACTTTGAGAGAGATAGCCGCCGAACTTTTTGTATCCCACGAGTCGATCCGTGCCATTTTAAATAATCACTTGGGTATGAAACATGTTGCCGCTCGGCTAGTTCCAAAGACCTGAATTTTCTTCAAAAACTCAATCGCATAAGATTCGCTGAGGGCATGCTAGAACGAGTCAATTCTGACCCCAAATTCATGAAACGCATTGTTACTGGTGACATTTTTTTTGCACGCAAAAACCGAAGCATGTACCTAGTATAATTTAATTTGTTACTGACACAGAGTAGTTCTGTAATGTAGAGCAAAAACTTTGTCACTCGAAACTTATTATTAATGTTTGACATCACAAATCTGCATCTCAGCCGCCATTTTTTACCTCTTATCAATATTCAAGATACTTATCTTAAATGATTGTAATAAGTCATAATTTATTCTGCGTATGGACAGCAAAAAACGATACACCATGTTGTTTTTCGTAATAAGCGAGAAGGTACGAGTTTTTTGTCTGACTGTACCTACAACTACGACTTTAAAATATCTGTACGAACTACGAACGTACTTACTTGGTTTAATCTACATTGTTTTTGAATGAGTCATAAAATTAAATTAGGAACCTTAGGTATATTATAGCTTAGGGTTACAAGGATAGGGCGTACTAAGCTATAAGAGGCTTACTATGGAGCCAAACTCTAAAATCGCATAAAATCCGCTGTTCCTCGAAAATGCCAATTAATGCATTACGTAATTTTATAAGCCTTTTCCCCGTAGAGGCTGGCGGAGGTATAATACAACACCCACATTTCGCTGGACGATATTCAGTCCCAAATGTGACAGGGGCGAGCCTGTCGCCATACACCGGGCTCCAGTCATGTAGCAGATGACAAACAATACGGTAGTTACTAGAAACAGATAATAAAATGACATGCCACTGACATGACACACGATACATGTTGCATGTGACATTCAACTATTTTACTTGTAGTTTTATAATATCTTTTGTATCAACGCATACTTTTTCGAAAGTATTACTTTTTACACTCCGCCCCCTTTACAAAATACTTTTATAATTTCTTTAACAACAGTCAGTTAAAGATAATGTCATGCAATAGCCGCATACTTTCAAATGACACGTACTACTCGTATCGAAGAATTCAATTTATTTACGTAACTACAGCGCAGTGATCGTTGAATGTTTTAAAAATTACCAATTAGGCTCTTTAATTACAAATAATATTTAGGTACTCAAAATAAAAAGAAAGAAATGGTGGCTTAGTGGCCTCTACTTTCGGTCTCGTTGGCTTGGGGTCTAAGAACTTAAACTCAGTCTTCGACTTCGCAGAATAATGTTTTAGTAAATCGGTCCAGGGGTACTTTCGGAGGCTTGAGATTTTCATTTTACCTATTTTCGCCCTTGTTGCTCTCGTTTAAAACTTCATAGGTGTGAGAGCGACCAAGATAAAATCTCATCTCATATCACGCGTAGGAATAGCCCTTCGGCGATGCTATTCACAATCATTAGGAAACGTTTCCGATCGGATCCCAGAAATTTGAAACTCAAATTGTTCGAATCTCAGCCTACCAAAAAGATGCCACACTGCCAAGGGCGTCAAAGTCAAATAAGTTGGAAGCCCTGCACTAGCGAAATGTTTCCCCCAATTTCATCCAGTTTTTTCTATTCTGGGCCAGCACCGTTAATTTTTATTATAGAAATAAAACATCATGTTCATCTATGAGATATAAATGGAGCCATCAAAATCGGATTATATTGGTCTCTGTGACATGGTTAGTTATTTTGACAGCCGACTCCCGCGTCGAAACCGGCGTTAGTTTACCGTTGCTTTACTGATAAGGAAAAAGTTACTATAAATTATTGTAACTAAGGGTGCGTTTCCACTGAAGCGGAGCGGAGCGGAACTAGAGTCTTTTGCACGTCTTACACTGCGAGCGGAGTCGGTTTCGTACGGACTCTGTTTATTACAACAAACTTAGTAGTTCTAAACCAATAAAAAATCAATCAGCCTATTATAAACAGAGTCAGTATGAAGCCCGTTCCGCTTTATTATTCTGGCGCAGGTAACATTATCTTTGTCGCTCTCAATATTATGTTTCTGACGAGATAAACAGTGACAGAGTTGCGCGTGCCAGAATACAGCGCCTGAGCGGTGCATACATTGACCAATCAGAAATTCAGAATGCATGGTCAATCTCGAAATCTCTCTGCTTATTGTGATTTCTTAGCATTAGCAGAATTCATTCACCGCCGAGCTCCGCTCCGCTCGTGGAGACGCGCCTTATTAGAGTTTGGCAAAAACTGTTTTCTGAGAAGTAGAAAACAACTATGTATTTACTCTGTGGCAATCCGATAGAGCGTATGCCAGTATGGCTGCATAGGGCTAGCCAGTCATGACTTGACATGTCATAGTAGTCAGTGACAGGAGCGTGTCAGGTTGTAAAAGATTCGAGGATAGAGAAAAGTGGAAGGGAAAAATAAGGAAGTAGTTCACACCTACATGTGAGATACACTAATTAAACAACTAACCCCCCTCTCCCTGTATTCTCCTTAAATAATAATTGAGGTATACCTACCTAAGTTAACAAAAGTCACGGTCCCCTGAGTCCGTGGAGTATAATTTTTACATAATGTTTTAAAAAAAAACATATAGGCTCCGCATAGGTATTATATACATTTAATAGGTACGAGTGTAGATTCCCTGTCTCCGAGATTCCATGAAACACACATACTTATAGGAAAACTAACGTCCAGACGCAGAACATTATTAACATACTAAGTGTGCAGCTCGAAGAAATCGAGTAAGGCAAAAAAATCTCGAGTTCGGGTAGGTACCTTACTTAGCCTTTAGAAAAATTGAACCAAATCTCTAATCCAAACCTTCTAAAAACCTACATCTTAGGGTATTTTTTGGCAGAGTATTAACTCTGCTCGTTTAATTCTTAACAATAGAAAATACTTTAAGAGCTTAAAATTCCCAGCCAGCTCGAACCCGTAATCTGTCGGTAGGTATTCAATAAAAAATGCATTAAAGGTCATAAACAATGTCTCGCCGCGGCCCAGTTGTTCTGGCAACTGGCAATCAAGATAACGTCCCATTTTGAGACTTTCACTGCTACTCGGTAAATTGCTGCGTTGACCAATCAATCTTTGGCTTGCAATTAATGAGGAAAAGATTAAGATTTTTACTTGCAATAAGATCTCGCGAGACTTTTCGATGGATTGCAGGTTCAATTGAGCTCTCTTTTAGGCGGATATCACACCTCCGCCGTATCCGCTGCGGTGTGCGGAGCGGCGGAAATTCGCATGCGCTTCTCCACACGAAGACGCGGTGTCAGTGCGCCATTTTATTATTGCCCTGCAGTTTTAGTTTACAAATTAAGATTTTACAGTAAAAAGTTAAATTTCGCGCACCGGAGCGGTGTCCGGTGCAGTGTGTTGTGCGCATAACTTAACCCCAAGTCTATTTTAAAACAGACTAGGCATGCATTAGACCAGCGGTCGGCAACCCGCGGCCCGCGGGCCACATGCGGCCCTCGGCCCTCGTCCTTGCGGCCCGCAAATGTTTTGTAAATAAATAAAAAATCGGGACATTTTGCTCATACGGCTGAAACTAAGCAAGCCTTAACTATAGCTGCCAGATACAGATAGACATTGATTTTTAGAAATCGGGTAATACCTACATGAATAAATAGATACCTATGGTAAAATATGTACAGATAGAAACCTATTGTAAATTTTTTGAACAAGTGCGGCCCGTCTCTTGATTATTTTGGCACTGTGCGGCGCTTGCCTGCCAAAAAGTTGCCGACCGCTGCATTATTTTTATTTATTTAATTATAGGCGAGCAGCCTAGGGCTGATGTGCCTACATCACACTGTGTTTGTTTTGAGCAGTACTTATTTGTGTTGGCTGATACACGCTTGATCTTCAAGCTATGGCCTCTGACAGTCATTGTGTTTGTGTAGGACTTTTTTACAAAGCAATCATGCAGATCTGGCAGATTATAGAACCCATTGAGGACTTTAAAGGTTTCAATTAAGTCACCCCTCAGCCTTCTTTCCTCAAGAGTAGTGAGGCGCAAAATTTTAAGTCTCTCTTCATAAGACTTGCGACGTAGGAATGGTGGCATTTTTGTAGCTCTTCGCTGAACACTTTCGACCAGGTCAATGTCTTTCCGAAAGTAAGGACTCCAGACTTGGAAACTATACTCCAAGATTGGTCTTATATAAGTCTTGTAAATCTTCAGAAAGACCTCCAATGACAGAGTCTGGAAAGATCTTCGTATCACATACATAAAAGAGTTAGCTTTCTTAACCATCACACCTATGTGTTCTATGTGTATTAGACCACTAACTCGCCTGATGGAAGCGACGTGATTGAAGGCTTGGCTAACACGCTTGCCTAGGAGATACCGATTTACTTTAATTAAAACCAAAAATCTAACTGAAAAATATAGTCTAAGAAATTCCGGACATAAAAATGAATCTAACACTTATCTTGCTATTTAAAATTTATGAAGCAGCTTAGGCAGTAAGAGGTAAGAGGTACCTAACATAGAAACAGACAATCCGTACTAAATACTCATATTAAATAAAATCGGTAGTAACTCTGTCTACCTGTAGGTTTGTAGGCTTTTTACGGCTGAACGTCTGAACGGATCTTGATGATATTTAGCAATTAGTTACAGTATTTCACGAGGAAGGTTATACTATTTTCTGAATAAACGTGAACAAAGTCGCGGGTAACAGCTAGTATTACATACATCATCTATATTTTAGACATATGAAAAATGTTAGGCTCTAAACCCCTTTTAATTAATTAAATAAGAGAAAAAGGTTTTTTTTTCTACACTACCACGATTTACTACCTCTACGGCGCAAAACATACTGCACCGGGTACAGAAATCGCGGGGTATACTCGTACCTAACATATTGACACCGCGTCTCCGTGCGGAGAAGCGCCGTGCGAATTTCATCGCTCGCACACCGCAACGGGATGCGGCGGCAGTGTAATATCCGCCTATCTCTAGATAGACCTCCAGCATGCTACTATTAGTACAATTATTTATTCTGTGCTATTATGGTGCTACTACCACCAGGCAGGGCAAGTCCCAAATTTGTATGATCCGTTGGGACTCACAACGAATCTGATCACGTCCTATCGGATCACGTGAAATAGACCCCGCGCCGCCGCCGGTCGGATCGCGTTATCCGATGGGACTTGAAAAAAATAATGAATAGATTTCCACCATACTCTACTATGACGATTCTTTATGTAGGTAGGTACTTTTAATAGAATTTACATAAAACAATCAACTTTAAAATATGAACTAAAATACCTATCGTACCTAGTAGTCCTCAAAAAATGTTTTTTTTATTACTTAGGTAATAGGCTTGCGTTTAGCCGCCAACATGCCTGATGATAAGCAGTGATGCGGCCTACGATGGTTTAAAGGTAGGAAGGTACTTATTTATTACTTATTGCATAAAATTACAAAACACTACGCTGCAAAAATGTCATAACGGCTGATAACGACCTCACAACATTTACTGTTATCAATAAGATTAAGATAAATATCATAAAACTCAGAAACACAATGAATGTCACAGCTGAATTCGTATTCATAATAAGCAGTCATATTTTTTATATTTTATAGTACAAACATTAATACAGTTACAGAGATAGCATTACTTACCTTATAACTTCATTTTTATGGGAGTCTCTTGAAAGACTTGAAAGATAAAGTAAACCATCACTTAATAACCAAAACTTACTGAGGTATAGGTAACTAATCATAAGTCCCAAAAATTGCCAAAAAAACCTACTTACCTACATTGTACTGCCTAGTTTGAATTTTGTATACCTAGGTAGGTACCTACCTAGTCGGTAGGTATCTAAGTGCAAAAGATAAACGAAATTAAAAAAGGTTACAGGTAGATATGTAAGGTAGGTAGGCTGAAATCGAAAAAAAACAGCTGTTTCATACAAAAAGTTCATTGATCGTCAACGAAATGTAGGCTAGGTTTGGAACAGCTGTTTTTTTTATCAATTTCAGGGTTACACATCACACGTTGTAGGTAGGTACATTGATTATGTAGGGTTAGCAGTAGGTATCTAGGTATGTTTTAAATTTGTAATTATTATGTATTTGATATCACAGAATATACATAGTTAGAGCAGATAAAATCTACTCTACACCAAGCTACGTAATTAAATGACATAGAGTAAAGAAAACGAAACAAAGGCAGAATCATCTTCACTACGCTCACGTGTGCTCACTAAAACCTTACCTCGTACAAGTAATGTTACATACTTACATACATACTAAAGAAAGCATGTACACTTAAATCAAAGCCTTACGAACGAGTACCGAAAACCAGTCAAACACAAAAGAAATGGTACGACACGCACACTCACGTCGCTTCATAAAACGATAAAAAACTCACACATGTTCACTGCACTTACTTGAGGTAGGGACAAAAGGATTGCATTTAAAATATACATACATCTATGGTTAATACGAGTAGATGCATAGGCTCAAATTCAAAGCCATCAAACCTACTATTTTCTCCTCTTGCTCTGGGATTGACAGCCTCACAATGTATCCTTTTTCTTTCGTAGGTATCTCTGATAACTTAAGGTTAATACCTACTTACCTACTTAATACAGACTTTTTGCATTATCAGAATATAAAATTACAGATAAAGGTAGGTACCTATTACATACGTGTATTTAAATCTTTTATAATGCATTTCAATATGTTATCTAACTGATTCAGCAAGTCCAATGTATTGCAAACTACGAGACTTAATGGTCCAGTAACGCCACCTCAAGGCAGTACAAGAAAGTTTCGAATCCAATAAGAGTACTTACCAACTTAAACCGAATCATGAACTTGACTCTAGCTGTAGCTGAAGTACGTCCAACACCGAATTTCACCTCACTAAACCGCAAAACTTTACAAATTACACCAAAAAAATATCACTAAACACTTCCCTGAAAACTTTTTAAAGTAGTTTTATTCAAAATTTGATTCCGATTGTGATTGTTTTGTTTGAATTTGATAAAGTGCCGGTATAGCGTGTGTTGCGCTACGCGAAGCGCAGGCGCAGGCCGATGTAAAACTGATCCGACCGGTGCGAAGTGGGCCGCGGCGGAGTCGTGACCGGCTTCGAAGCCCGATCAAGCGTCACTAGCTCACTTCACGTTTGTTATACCTACTAAAATACCTAAGTAGGTTGCTATATTATGAGTAGGTATTTTGAGACGCATTGTTATCGGTCTGCATCTTCGTTTTTGCGACGTCAATCGTGCGCAGAGGTGAGGTATTTTTCTTGGGACCTTGAAAGTCACAATTGGTAGTTTTGCGAACTTTTTATGAGTGCAGAGAGATATATTATGTATATGTATATATATACCCACGTCAGGCAGTGGCGTACTCACACATTTCTCAAATATAGGTATAGGTATAGGTAGGTAGGTACTTGTTGCTGCCATCCGTAAAAAAGGCCGCCCTAAGCTTCTCTAAAATTCGCCACTTATGTCAGGAACATAGTCCATCATAAATCGCTTAACTCACTTACCGAATCCAACTCTGTCCAGCCGCCCTCACTAACGCTTATGCCTACATAGTTTTCAGCACAGAACTTCAACAGCAAGACCTAAAAGTACCTCCTAGATCTTCGTACTCCATCTTAGTCTACGGCTGTGGAGCTCTAGAGCGTCGACCTTTTCTAAGTATAAAAATACTACATTATGTAAGACGGCCATATATTATTTTTGTGAGATCCTATCCCATCTTATACGAGCAAAAAAAATATGCGATCCTGAGAGCGCCGGAAAAGCTCTTTTAAAAACTTAAATGTTATAGGTAAAAGATCTCTCACAAAGTTATCACTTTTGCTTCTGAGAAGGATTTTTTTTGTTGTTAGTAGATACCTACATTAGTGGAGCCGGTAGAGTAGGTACCTACATTAGTGGAGCCGGTGGTAGAGTCTGCAAGGTAGAGATGGGGTGAGAAGCGAAGTGGTAGAGTTAGTTCGCACGCGGACCCTGCGGCGCTATACTCTACTCTTCCTAATATTAGCACTCTACCATGGTAGTATACTCGTGTACAAACCCCTTTAATAATAAGCGTTTTATAGGCGCGGAATAGTTTTAAAGTGTTTTGTCTTTTTTTATTGAGGGTAAAAGAATGAAAAAGACAAAGCATTGTTTAATATTCCGAGGCTATACAACGTTTATTGCTAAAGGCTGTGTAAGGGTAAGTAAATGTATACCTCTAGGTTGATCTGAAATGTAAACAGGGTTTCTCAAAGAAGACTACGCCAACTCTCAGGGGTTCGTTAGTGATATATAATTTTATTTAATTTGTATTTTCTTTTAGTTGAGGCGAGTGGTGGATGTGAGCACCAAGACAAACCATTTGGTTTTTTGGTGCAACACCTAAATATTTTTTTTGTAAGTACCAAAATTTTAAGAGACAATAAATAAAAATAGAGGGTTCCCCATAAGATTTACATAAAGAGTTTTGACGTTCATAAGTGTGTCTTTGATACCTAAATTGAATAAAAACATTTTGACTTTGACTTTGAGAGTCTGTTCAGGAAGAGCACCGTTGTAGGACTGAGGGGGCCGCTATGCAATCCTATAATTATGTTCGACGATAATTATTTTTGTTTGAAACGTTTGTTCCCGCTTCCGCCACGCTAGTTCTCTTTCCGAGCAGACTCTATGACGGCTGACAGGGATCGCTAGGCTTTTCACGGCTCAACGGCTAAAAGGATCTTGATGACATTTGATAATTAGTAACAGGATATCACGACGAAGTTTTCTGGATACTATTTTCCGAATAAACGTGAACAAAGTTGCGGGTGACAGTTAGTTAAAAAAAAATTTTTTTAAATTCAAAATAAGTTTTAAGAGGCTCGTAGTCGTCTGGGAGATTTAGTAAGGGTACGTGGACCATTCAGTTTGAGTAACCCCGCAAAATAATAATACTTATGGCGACATTGGGCTATTTAGTCTGGGCGAAATATAGCGCTATATCGTATATTTTGTGTAAATTTAAACAAAAAAGAATAAATTAAAATTAAATTGTCCAAACATCGTGCGTCCAGTTCCCGATCACGGGAATTTATTTCTGTGCGTCGTCCAGCCACTACCCGAGTATTCAGGTCAGACGTAATTACGGCTGATTTACACTGCACCACTATTCCTGACCCTTTGAGCTTTAGGATCTATGGCTGGGATTTGGAGAAGAATGATCATTGCGAAATGTAAGATTTTTCTACAGTTACAGCCATTTATTTAAAAACTAGCTGTTAACCGCGACTTCGTTAGCGTTTATTCAGAAAATAGTACCCAAAAACCTTCCTCGTGAAATATGAAATACTTACTGTTCAAAATTATAAAAATGTATTATCAAGATCCGTGTAGCCGTAATAAGCCTACAAACAGACAGACAGACAGACATAATGAAGCGGGCATTACACTATTCAGTTTGCAGGATGCTAACTTAGCGTGGCTAAGCCCGTGCAATAGAAAAAAAATGGATTGCTGTCTAACAGCCACTAACTACACTATCCATTAGCACGCTAGCTCAGTTGGTATAATGAGTTTGGAAAATGTAATGATCGCTTTACTTTCAATATTACAATATTAGTATGGATAAAATGTTACTAGCTCATTTGTGCGCGGCTTCGCTTGCTTATGTGAGTTTAGTGATTGTTTACGTTACCCTCAAAAAATAACATACAGTACATTACATTATTTATAATAAATACTTTTGCAGTTATAAATATGACTTGTCTAGAAGTAAGTACCTATATAGATAATTATTATTTTCCTTCCTTTCGAGAGATTACATAGTGTTTTACACATGCAGCACTGCGATCCTGTGGTCACTTTTCACACTATTTTAAAGTTTTTTCTTTTTTTCATAACCTGGTAACCCTTCCTTTTCCGCCATTCTGTGTTTTTGTGCGTCACGAAATACACATTTTTTCCGCGACAAAAATATTTACATCAAATACAATGGGAAAACGAAAAGGGACAGATCAGGAGATCGAAGATAGAGTTAAACACTTTATAGTAGATTGAAGAAATAGAAGAATTGAAGAATTACTATAATGGAAAATAAGAAAATACGCCGGAGGCCGGCCGTGCTATCGGATATGCCGGTAAAGGAGATTCTTATCTACCTATTCGACGATAATACAGGTCATTAAGACAAAAATACATTGTTTACCACCTCGGGGACTCAATTGATCGGCGGGGCTAACCACTCGACCGAAAATGGTGTTCAAAGATAACCTTAAACTTGAGTCTTTGGTAAGCAATTTGCTACAAGGGATTGAGTGTGTTTCGTGAGTGTGCCCTGGAGGGGTACAACGCCAATACCCTTACATGTAGCAGGATAGGTACTCCTAATCCACCCATACTCCTGTAAATACAGAGAGTTCACATAAACTTGCAGTCTTGCAGGAACTGATTGAGGGCGTCCCATAAGGATACAACGCCAATTACCTAGCAGGATCAGGTAGCTGCATACTCCTGTAAACACAGAGAGCTAACATAATTTCATACATTACTAATGTACCAATATCTACCTGATCAGCAATGGGTAAGTACAAACATCTCTCGAAGGAATTACTATAATTTCAGATGATAAAAAAACGGACCTATACAAATACATACAAATATATAAACTTAAGTTTATCATTTACTAAACTTCAAATACAGATGAACAGTCAGAAAATGTTCTAGACTCTGAGGTGTTTGAAATACTAATCAGACAATGATAATCAGGCACCTCCAATCTACAATAGTATCGCATAAAGATGGATACAAATATTGTCAACCACAGCTAAACTTAGAAATCAAGGCTGTTGTAGGTATCGGAATATGTATGTAAAAAACATAACATTACTGAGGTTAAACAGAAACACTTCAGTGCACCTCTGTCTTGCCTCGGACAGGCAATGGATATATTAATAAAAGAAGAAAAATCATCAAATTCTGTTACTAATGCTGCACGACTGGCGTGTGACCAGTCTCTGAGCAGAAGCCAACAGCTCCTCTGCTCTAAACATGATAACAGAAGACTAAGACAAACAGTGTTAACATCCGATTAGTGACCCTTGGCCAAGGATCTTTCCAATAGAACTAAGGCTTAAAGCAGTCAACAGACTAGCAAGCAAGCCAAAATCAACTATCTCAGCTTTAAACGGTTGGGGCCCTATCACAACACCTACGCCTGTGAGGATTTGGACATAGTGGGCCTTAACTAGTCAGGCCAACACTGACTCAATAACGGGAATACAACTTCAGTTGCAACCTTGCAACTGAATCAGGTACTTAGATTACTTTATTCTTCAATGAGAGAACATTATTTTGGAACTAACTACCTTGTCGTGGGTTAGAGGATTTAATATCCTTCTTATAGAATTGAAATACCTACCTATACAAATTAATTTACTTACAGGGCATAGTTCTCATGTGTAACTCATAAAACTGAACATGCATATTGAAATTATGTTAATTGCATCAATTACAGCAAAATTAATTGAGATAGAAGCTATGATATATGTATAAGGTCCCCATCCAGATCAATTTTGTATGATATTTTCTTAGATCCCTCTACAAAATGGTAAAAAATACTTATTTAATATCTAAAGTTAATAAATAAATGTATGGTAACTAACCGCTTTAAGATGGAGGACCTGTGTATACACCCCTTAATGTTATTTTTATCACTTAACTACTTCTGAATTCTTCTTTCTAATTCTGAAGAACAAAAAGTATTCACAATTTGAATAATTCAGCTCTATGAGTTTAATGTTGTACCATTTGGCTTTAGTACAGCCCCATTTAGTAAGGTATGAAACCAATAAATACTCATTTAAGAAACAAGGACATTAAGTTACAATATCCTGACTATTTCCTATGAATAAATTCAAGCTACTGACTTTATCTTTTGTTAACGGGATAATAGGAAAATATTTGTGCAGGTTACAACCAAGTCAAATCTGAAAGAGTTTAGAAATAGAAATGTGTGGGCATCATAATCAAGTCTAAATAATATCAACTAATTATTTAATACCTACTAGAAAAGGTTTTAAACAAAGGATAGATCTTTCTAAAAAACTTAGCAGATCTTGTAGGCATTTGGAATTTAGACAGGCAGTAGCTAGTAGTAGCATGTAATAGATGTATGTAAAAAGGCTATAAATCAGATTTTTAGCACTTTCTAATGAAAATGGTTAATTTTCTTTACTATGAACATAATACTGCCCAATTATATAAAGAACTGGTGTGTACTGGGTGGAGAAAAATTATCACAAATGCTTGTAGGTACATAACAAAATAAGACTTGATTATTACTCATGTGAGATTTTTTTCTGATTTGCCTTAATCTGACGGGGAATAATATGTGATCTTTTAAGGGGCTAATAGAAAGTGAAAATGAGGAATCCAAAATGCACATCAATTATTTAGAAATGGTTGTTACGGGCTTATTTTGCTTAAAAAATGTTTTTACTTTAGACATGAAACCTAATTGTAGAAATTTGTTCAGAATCAATAGTGGTGTGAATAAGGTGGTATTTGTATAATAGTGTCACATACAATTTTACAAGACTAGAGCAAGTATTGGGGGTAAAATAAATGTGAATGGATCAGGATGGTAACTGGCTGTTTACAGCAACAACAACAACAGATCTTTATTAAAAAACATAAAAAAATTACAATAATACTTATATAAGGTTGAACTAAGTTTTAACTTAAGGTAAAGAAACTAGAGAGTTAAAATAACTAGGGACGCTATTTGCAACAATGTTAAATGAATAATGGAAACTGTTCAGGTCATGAAAACTAGACCGGGAGGCATATAAGGTTGATAAGTACTTTCGTTTGTTCTTAGGAGAAATATTGGTTTTATGGATTCCTGCCTTTTCTGTCAGATACTATAGACTTTACACAAAATCATCCAAGATAAAGCAGAGGGTGTAGTAATAGTTTCAGGCTTTCCCAGGCATGGTACCCAATATTTTGGGGACATTTGGGACTTAATATCGTCCGGCAAATTGCGGGTGTTGTATTACACCTCTGCCAGCCCCCTCGAGGGACAGGCGTAACGATATGGTGCTTAATATTCAAGAGTTTACTTGCTGGCTGATCGCTTTTAATCCATGTAAAAAATTGTTAATTTCTTATTTAGCAGCTGCCACCCTCTCCATGCCCAACTTACCCTGGCAGCAGAAATATTATTCACTCTATATATAATATGATATCTACATAAAAGCAGTATGATTATTGCCTAAAAGATGATATAATTTTTTGCTTTATTTACAATATGTATTAATTAAGGTATTGAAATAGGTAATTATGATGGCTCCGTTCCCTGGATTTTTTGTAGTTCTTAGCTGATATGGTTACTCTGCCAGAAATCAGCCTTGTCACCATAAGAGGTTTTCAAATAGGTAGTATTGAACAAATGGTCCGCTAAGGGCATATTCAGAATATGAATGTTGAAACCTAAATATAACTTTCCATGGAATCCAAATAAGTACTCACTGTATTAAACAAATAACTTTTCCCTATATCAATTAAGTAAATTGTTAACAATTAACACTTAAATTAGTTACTTGTTACTTCACACAGAGTGTAAAGGCTAGCATTGATGTCAATTGATAGTATTATTAGTATATAAGAAAACAATTAATATAACCCATCGGGTTAAAACTTCTGGTCCTGAGAGGAAATAACAGCTGTTAGTGTTACCCCCTTTTTTTCAAAGGAAACCAGAGAAACTTAACACCTGTTAGAATACTTAGACAAAACTTTATTTAGATATTGAACAGAACATAAACGAATTGTTGGTACTTTCTAGACATTCACATAAAATAATAATAATTATTAAATATTACAAAAAAATGGGGTATACTTAAGGTATCTGTATTTACTATTCACTCTGCAAGATATGCGGCAGTTAGTACTGCTCATAAGATAGGTATTAGTGTACTGACTTATAACCCTCAGGTATGTGCAAAATTGTGAAATATGCAGATCCTTACTGACCCCGGTCTATCTGCAAGGAAGATGGGTATTAAGGTTAACAATTGCCATAATAATGACTATACCTACAAGTATTCATTACCTAATGTTAGTTACTTTAATTTAATTCTTCAAGTAAATGTTGACTTACAATTATAAGTAAGTAAGAAATAATATAGGGTGAGATTGAATGTTAAGGGAAGTAAAAGCTAAATCTAAATTTGAGTAGTATTTTAATTACTTTTGATACACTGATTTCACAAAAAGAGAATAACATTTCACAACCCTTTAAACATCTGCATGTGTAAAACACTATGTAATCTCTCGAAAGGAAGGAAAATAATTGAGAATCAATCGAGCTTACCTGTTAAGTGAAGATTGATGATAATTATTTGAACTTCCTTGAAGAGAGATTACATAGTGACTCAATCCCTCCCTCCCTACCCTGAATACAATAAGCATTTTCAATATTTCATGAAGCAATAGTGGGACTGTTTTAATAATAACTCTAACTTTTAAGGGTAGATGTACACATAATACATGTACATGTAATAATAATAATTACATTACTAAGGTTACCATAGGTTGTGAAATGGGGACTTTAAACTTGAATGGCGGAAAAGGAAGGGTTACCAGGTTATGAAAAAAAGAAAAAACTTTAAAATAGTGTGAAAAGTGACCACAGGATCGCAGTGCTGCATGTGTAAAACACTATGTAATCTCTCTTCAAGGAAGTTCAAATAATTATCATCAATCTTCACTTAACAGGTAAGCTCGATTGATTCTCAATTATGTTTGAGGGTACCTAGGCCAAGAGATAAGATTTTTTTAAAGAAGAATTTTCAAATGGCGCCTACTCTACCTACTTATGCTCAAGTTTGTAGCATATTTCAGTACACCCAGCACATCATTGTGAAAATAACCCTAGCACTAATGGTAAGAACACGAACGTATTTTAAAATAGACATACTAGTGAACTAACTTATCGAAACTAATTTGTTTGCAAAGCAAAATCATACTTCATCAAACATGATTTAAGAGGTCGTACCGATACGAGGTATATTTACCAACCCACTCAAGTAAAGTATGTATGTATAGTAGTAATACGACACTATCTACCTATCAATGTGAATGTTATCTCTTCAAATAACCGATTGGAGCAGATTTAAGATAGCTGTTATCAGTACGTTATCGGTCAACTCATGATTGCAGGAGAAAACGTGGTTCTGCAAAAATTAAAAAAAACACTTAGAAACGGCCTGGGAAAGAGTTTACCACAAATATAACTAGGTTACTGCTACTTACAACTAAACTAAAAGTTAATAATAACCAATACATAGGTAACTACTTATATAGGTAGATAGGTTCCTACATAAGTAAGTGCTTATACTGTAGGTATCTAGGGTGCACCTAGAAGGGGCCAAATTGTTACTGCAATACTGGCAATATTGCCGACTATAGCCCGGCCATTATCAGTCATGCCAGTCAATAGAAATGTATGAACAAATGGCCGGGCCATACACAAAATATAACCGAGTCAGTAGGAGTCTAGGAAGAATTTCATCCTAATAATTTTGCCTTTGTCCCGTCTTTCTAAAATACTTCCTCAATGCTAATGCACTGTGAAAGTATTTACTACTTTAATAGCCAGTAGAAACTTTCGCTCAGATGGTAGCAAAACAGTTTTAGGTCTGTGGTGCTGGTTTAGGGTGTAGTAAAAGGGCGTTGTTCTACTCGTCAGCGTAAACAACTTCTAGAGCTAATTAGAAATTAGTTAGCAAAGTTCTAAAAGAAAAATGTTATGAGTCTCCATCCTAAATAACTAGTCACGTGATCAACTTTGGAAGCGATGATAGCCAAGCCGGAGAAGGCCCGCCTCTCAAGCCAGAGGGAGCGGGTTCGGACCCATGCAGCCGAAGGCACGCACCAATTTGTTCATTGTGTGACATATGTGCGTACTATATGTCATCTGCTACATGACTGGAGCCCGGTGAATGGCGACAGACTCGCCCCCTGTCACATTTGGGACTGAATATCGTCCGGCGAAGTGTGGGTGTTGTACACCTCTGCCAGCCCCCTCGGTGGAAAGGCGTGACGATATGTGATCAACTTTTTATAAAGACTTGACTTTATTTTTCTCGAATTTTGCAAACTTGTTTTCTAAAAGTGGTTCGCTTTGTCGAGTAGAACAACCCCATAGCTCTTACTACACCCAACAGTACCTTGTGTAGGTAACCCACAATGGGATTCTACACCAATTTCGGAAAAGCCGTTATGGTGCCGAGAGGTTTCAAAAGTATGGCTTTTGAGATACGAGTAAGTACTACGATGTGGCTATTTACAATTTTTTTACATTCAATGTGCTTTCGAAACCACTGAAAAGAAAATAAGTAGGTACTTAATGTGAAGACAAAGTTCTAAAATGGGTTATTTCAATTTAAAACGAAATTGCTAAATAGATAATAGCTAGAGCTAAAATTTTAAAAAAGTTAATTATTTCCCAACATCCATATTTTAAACGTCAAGTGGAGTTTTTGGCGGGAACCGAAAAAATGGTGTTGTGATTTTGTATTATTTTCTAATACTTGTGATTCTTCGAGTGTTAAAGGGTAATAATTGTGGATTATTAACCTTTGCCGGTTCTTAAACATGCACGAGTGTGGGCAAATTATACGAACATTAGGAAATACTACTTTTCATGTTCTCTACAAAACTCGACTTAAAGTTTCTGTAAGGTATCCACGACTTTACTGAAATTGGAAAAGGGGAGGGATTCATCTCATCTTTCATCACCTTCTCCTCTAACATCTTCATCTTAGATTTAATAACTCATTTACGAAAAAACCAAACGGATGCCAAGGCGGTATACATGTTGGCTTTAGCCTGCCCTAGGGGCAAAACAAAAAAAAAAAAAAGACTTGGAGATGGATTTAGGAACTCAATAATTTACGGCAAGATTATTATGTCCGTTTACTATTTGGCGGAAACCGAAAAGATGGTGTCATGATTTTGATTTATTTTCTAAAACTTGTACTTCTTAGAGTGTTAGTGTGGATTATGAATATTTACTGTTCGTTAACATAGAGCATGTACACTCGTGCAGTCTAGGCAAATGATATAAACATTAGGAAATGCTATTTTCCATGTTGGTCCCTGCGATACAGGTCTCCTAGTGCAGGGCCACAAGCAATTTTGTAACCATTTCTTTTTGTAAATAAGCTTTAACCACATAAAACTCTCTTATGGTTAATTGTAATTGTCTTTTTTGAAATAAATTATTTGTATTTGTATGTTCTATAAAAAACGCGACTTAAAATTTCAGTTAAGTATCCAGGCTTACAGTAAATAGGGAAAGAGGAGGGATTCATCATCATTATTATCACCATCACCTCATCATCATCATTGTTCATCATATAACAATACTGCACAGCCGATAATTTGTCTTTAGTTCAGAAAGACTGATATAAAAAAGAAGACCGTAAGTTACGTCAACAATTCAGCTTAATTTTGTACAGCTCAATTATCTACGGCCAATGATACGTAACATGGCTTCGTATAATCGTGCAGTACTTTTGTCCAGACAATCTATAATGTAATGAAACTAGCTGCACTTGCACGAACAAGAAATAACTTGCTCAAAGCAAACTTTGACATTGACATTTGGTTTTCTAATGGCTTCGTAGGATTGTGCTGTACGCTGTACAAAACGTAGACGCACATTATTTAGATGTGCAAAATATCCAGTACAAAATGCTGTCCAGGGGATTTACAACAAAGCTTTGTACATCATAATTCACCGAAGCAATTTCATGTGATCGTGCTGCATGAAACAAAACATGTCGTACAAAACGTGGTCGGACAGTCGACTCATTTTTGTAACGTTAAATAAATGCTACATATTATTGGTCAATGGTGTCGTATATTATTGCTTAAAGCTTTGCTTCCCAAACAGAAGACGCGACGCGAAAGTTTTGTTGGATTTTATTTTTGTATTCTTCGAAAAGTAATGAGTATTGTTAGTTCAAACTAAGTAAAAACTATCGGCAAAAGCAAATTATGTGTATTCGTTATCGTTTTCTCTGAGTTTAATTCATGTTCATTGGGTTGGGTGTTAAAGTCGGAAACAAAGTTTACAATAACAGCTATTTTTAAGGTGTGGCTAACTGGGTAACATTTACGTTACAGTTTGTTACAGCCGCTAAGAAATCACAATAGAAATGAGATAATGCCGTAGCAATTAATTATGTAATATTTATATCCTTCCCTTTCACATTCCAGGATCAAACTTAAAAGGCCCGAGGACAAGAAATTATATAGCACAAGGAGAAGA
Source organism: Peribatodes rhomboidaria (assembly GCA_911728515.1). Taxonomy (NCBI): domain Eukaryota; kingdom Metazoa; phylum Arthropoda; class Insecta; order Lepidoptera; family Geometridae; genus Peribatodes; species Peribatodes rhomboidaria. The sequence continues at coordinate 15,847,492 of OU452184.1, forward strand.
AAACTATAAAACATGCCAGTGTTAGAATCTTGCTGGTCACCATGCATTTGGGCGTCAAATGTAAAGACTGGCAGCCGGGCGGTGGCAGCATACACTGCTGCAATGAGCCTTGTCCTCATAACATTCATAGCATACCAGATGGACGGGGGAGATTCAACACAGCTGTGGAATCCATTGTTTGAAGCTGATGTGAGAGGATGTAAGTGCAGTAGCTATCTGTTCTGAATGCAGTCTTAAAATGTCTGTTAGAAACTTTAGATGAAAGGGTAGGAAATCATTTAGCAATTAATGATTTTTCTTAACATCTATTTACTTCAAAAGTGTAGAGACTGCTTATGAAACAGCTGATTTGTTTATATTAACTAATACATACAATCAAGTAATCTATGGAGCATGACACCATTAATAGTAATAATCAACAATTCTGTGGCAAAGGGTGCTGTCATAACCTTTCTGGCCTTGGCTTATAGGGCCTTGGCGCTTAGTATCATAATAGTGACTATTTGTTCTTTAGACATTGACTTGATAAACACTGATAGATTGTTTCTTCGTTTTCAGCTCTTCAAGTATTTGGTGTACTCTTCATTATTGTTTTGACACTTCTCATCATCTTCTCGGTTTTAATGGTATGTGCAACTTTTTTGTTTATGTACCTACAAGTACTGATTCAGATTTCATTAATCTTTGAACTTTCTGCATCAGATTTATCTGAGAAAGATAATTTTCTATCCCATCCAGCCTAAATCTATGTCAAATGACATTGTTTAATAGTAGTGTTGAAACAGATGGTGGTTTGACTGGACACCGGATACCGAATATTCGGCAAGCTACAAGGCCAGAGTGTCGAGTATCAGGTTACCAGATGTTTGGCCTTATAGCATTAGTAATAGTAGTAGTGATCTTCAAGATCAAGAAAAACAAAATCCAATTTGTAGTTAGATTGGCTTCTTCTTAAAGACATCTCAAATCGATCGCAATCACAACCCATACATTTGGTGGTCAGTTAATTTGAATCACTACCCGCAGTTGTCAAAGTTTCCTAAAATTTATCTTTCAACAGCTGGCAGTAGAGTTTACAGCGAAAGGCTATTTTCAGAAGCTGGTATGGTATATGAAGCCAAGCAAAATCACTCTCTTACCAAGAAAATGTAGAAAATTTGTTATTCATTTACCACAATTTGCCACTTGTTAATTTTGAGTACCAAACTAAAAAAACTTTTGATGTGCGATAATTAAAATAAATGGTATCCTTAACTTATTGTGGGATGATTTGCCTTGTGTAAAACATTAAGTTTTTTTTTTTAAATTTCACTATCATATGTCTATCTATACTATCAATATAGGATCTGAATATGGATATAGGATCATGGAATTACATTGAATGTACCATAAACCTAATCTCACTAATGTTATAAATTGCGAAAGTTTGATGTCAGAACAGTTAAAGGGATCTGGATGAAATTTGGCACAGAGATAGATTACGGTCCGGAATAGCATATAGAATATTTTTTAAATGCGGGTGAAACTGCAGGGCGCATGTTATAGTGATATAAAAGGCACAGCTAAATCTATTTTTAAATTAAAAACTTGTAAACTGTGAATCGTCACGTCTTTCCCCCGAGAGTGCTGGCAGAGGTGTAATACAAAATCCACACTTCGCCGGACGATATTCAGTCCCAAATGTGACATGGGGCAAACCTGTCGCCATACACTGGGCTCCAGTCATGTAGCAGATGACATACAATACTCACATATGTTCACGCAGTGAACAAATTGGTACGTGCCGTCGGCTGGGTTCGAACCCGCTCCCTCTGGCGTGAGAGGCAGGCCTTCTCCAACTAGGCTGTCATAGCTTATTCATATTTAAAAATAAATAAACAAACTAAATTAAACAAAGTAAATTGCATATTTCAGGTGATAGGTATAAACGTGTGGATGCGGGGGCTGATGCTGCCGTGGCTGGCCACCATGGGGCTCATCATCGTCTTCCAGCTCATCTTCGGGCTCTGGCTCATCGGTGGATATTACATTTATGTGAGTTTCTTGTTTTATTGACTGATGCTGTTGAGACCGCACAAGCGCAAATGCGGAATCATTCTACTCCTACTTTATATATATTATATTTTCGGTCGTGGTACACTCGCATTGCATAGCCCATGGCACTCAGCTATCTAGTAGTGTAAGAACTTTTAGAATTGGTTCAGTAAGTTCGGAGATTATCCTCGACAAACAAACTCACAAATTTTACCTCTCTACAATATTTTAGTATAGAAATGCGAAATTTGTTTGTTATTTTTCACAACGAATCGACGTATTTTGATAAAATTTTGTTTTCAAAGTCAAATTCAAAATGTTTTTATTCAATTTAGGTATCAAAGATACACTTATGAACGTCAAAGTTATTTAAATTGACTCGACCGCCTTGTTCGGACAAAAAGCCTCTACTCAGAAGAACAGGCAATGTTCGGAAGTAACTACCACCATCGGCCCCGGGGGCGGGCAGGGTAGTACCCACTTAGCTTCTCTTGATGACGATTTATCAGGATACGAGAAACATTGTCATTAACCATCTTCCTACATACAAGAAATGTCCAGATGGACTGAAAAAACATTGCACGGGTCAAAAAAAAATAAATAACAGGCAACAAAAAGGAAAAAAATGTATGAATCAAACCTAGTAAAAGACGTACCATATATCACGCTCACTCGTATTAAAAAGTTGGCCTGTCACTCTTCGTTCATGAACAGTAGGTACGGAACATGTAAGTATTCATAGCCATCTCCATCTCGCTGACCCTGCCAGTGGGCGCCAGACAGCGGCTGTACCAGGGGATAATCCTTATTGCGCAGCGATACGATTCGCGTTCGCGCAGCGTCGAAAACAAAACGTAACCATCATGGCAATAAGATGTAATGCTAAGCCCCCTGGAGGCCCGCGGTCCCCACTCGACGGGTCGTGTGAGTGGGCCCCTTCGGCAGCAGAGGATAGGGAGAGCGGGACCTCTTCATTCCGACGTTCCTCTTCCCTGCGATCCCACCGCGTCCGCCATCTAACAGTGGTGTCCCCGCTGAGGCTGCGGAAGGTAGAAAGAGCGGCGCACCGTGATACCGGCACTCCTCTCCCGCCGCGGCCTCCGTCCCTCAGTTGCGATGTCTTCCAAGTTTTATGTTCGAATATAATTGTAGTTATAGAAACGAAATACGTTAAACAGAAATTTTACAAAAAAAAAAACACTTTCAACCAAGTTATTGAATAGATAAAAATATAAGGTTAAGTTTTGACTACATTTTTGATCCCTTTAAAATGAGCAGTGTCATCAGCACAGTGCGCCGCATCTTTCTGTATGATTGGCCTTCGATTGTATTTGGAAACTTTTCAATGTTTTTATCTGGTATTTTAATCAATATTTTAAAACTTTCAGCTGGACGCGACGTTCGCTGCTTTCATAGATTTCTTCTGGATGGCCTACAATGTGAGTTGATTGCTTAGTCCTACTTAGGACAATATTAAAAGGGCGAAAGTTTGTGTGTGTGTGTGTTTTTGGTTGTTACTTCACCCTCAAACGGATAGACGGATTTAAATTAAATTTGGTACGGTTTGGTTAGTCTATACCCTGGATTAACACATAGTCTACTCGTACTTATAACACTGCGGGCGCAGGTAGTAAGTTTATATTATACACAGATTAATAACGCAACTAACTAATGTTGTTGGCGCTACGACCCAAACCGTTCCCTGATCTCCGATAGTATAAGTCGCGTTAATAAGTTTCTGTTTTATAAACACGTCATCTAGTTTTCCAAGCAAAAATTTGCTAGACAAAGTTTTCGGAAAATAAATGCCTCTTATTTCCTGCCTTTTCGAGTCATTTTTATAATTTTGTTATAACGCTCTTAAGTGTATCCTCGATACCCAATTGAATAGACGTTTTGACTTTGACTTTGGTGTTAGTAAAATATTTATTCTGATTTCAGATCTACTGCTGGCTGTGCGTGTTCTCTCAGTACCAAATAATACTGGAGATGCAGTCTCCCAACATCGAGATACTCGTCGATTACTACTGACACTCCACCAACACTTATATCTGACTCGTGACTGAACCGCATAATTAAATTAATTAATTAAATTATTATTTAATTAATTAATGTAATTATTAATTGATTAATGTAATTATTAATTAATTTAATTTAATTATTGAATTTCATTAATTCAATTTTTAAGTTAATTAATTTAATGCGATTAAATCAATTAATTAACTTAATTATTAAATTTAATTACTTAATTTAATTAAATAATTTAAATATTTAAATAATTAAATTAAACTAATTAATTAAATTAAATTAAATTAATTAATTTAATTTAATTAATTTAAGCCTAACCTTTGTTTTACGCGTAACTAGCAACCCGCCTGGCTTCGCACGAAATGACCGAGAAAAAATATCTAACCGATGATGAAAACTGCATCAAAATCAGCCGACGCCTCTAATTGACAAAAAACGCGAATTGTACCGAGCGAGCTACATACAGTACTTATATCCTGTGTCTATGAAACCGCCCTTGCCATAGGAAACGGAAATTCAATTTTGAAATAGCATTCAAAAAGTTTAAAATTAACCATCTTAGCAATAAACGTTGTAAAGCCTCTGAATAGTTATACAGCGTTATCTCTTTTTCGAACCAGTTCAAAATTGTAAATGAAAGAAAGACAAAACAGTATATAACTATTCCGAGGCTATACGACGTTTATTGCTAAGGGGGTAAGTGCGAAACTTGCCACGTTTAAACATTCAAGTCGTAGTCACACGTTGGTCATGTTTGCATCAATCCAGGTCTTAGGACCAAGACACCAATGTGTGTATAAGTATTTGGACACAAAGTTGACATTGAAGCCAATGTGTCGCGTAGTAATAAGGTTCAATATTGGTTGATCAAATTGAAGCCAAGGTGAGACCCAAAGTCAAACCAATGCAAAGCTGCTGCATCAAAATAATCACTACCAAAACTTATGGAAAAATCACAAGAACGTCACATCACATAAGTCGACACCGGGCTTTAAATCGTAGTTGATCGCGCAAGTCTCCTCTTCCAAGATATAAAAATATAAAAATAGGCTCGTGTCTATTTTTCATAAAAAAAAATACAGAAAGGCATTAAAAAAAACAATTATTTATCTGATTACAACATTTACAAAATTGAATTTATGTTTACAACATTTACAAGATTACAAATTGTGTAAATTTAAAAATCGATTCTAATAATTTTATTATACTTATTACATTTTAAATTTAAATTATTTGATTAAACAAAATCATCTTTTACACAATATTTTATAAAATAGATTAATGTAGGTAATATCACAAGTGCCTGTTACTTGTTTTAAAGTTTAGAAAAATGTAAGGCTGGAATTTACAAACGTTGCTTTGAATTAAGTGACGTCATTGCCTGTATAAGTGTACACAAACCTAGAAGTATGGTGTAATAATATACTCCGCCAGCAGACCTAGCATGCGCAACGCGACAACGGGATGTCGACTCTTTTTATCGAGACAGACGTATGTTTACACATAGCCTTGTCACGTTCTCACACGACAAAAAGTGACGAGAAGTATTTAGTTGCTCGCGCATATATCGTTCCGAGTAAAAATTGGTCACGTGGGCAACACGCGGTGAAGTCAATCAATAAACAAGACCGGAATGAGTGAATACAACAAATTCGCAAGAGACGATGACGTGTGACGTCATCAGGTGTTGGCTCTCTGAACGCTAGGCTTTGTTTTTTTTTTGGATCATGCCTGCAAGGATCTTTTGACACGCGGCAAACATCGGAACTAACGATTGAAATTTATTATTTCGATGTTTAACTGTAAACATTGACACATACAGGGTTATCAATATAGTGTGTACAAAGCCAAAATGGGGTCACAACAACTTTTACCGAGGAGCCAACCCATAATCTCTAAAAAATAAATCAGCTGTTCCATACAATAAGTTCATTGATCGTCTGCAAAATGCATGGAACAGCTGTTATTTTTTTCACGATTTTAGAGTTGACCCCGTAGTAACAGTTGTTGATAATGTTGAGTAAAATAACCTCTTTCGGCTTAGTACACCCTTTCCTGATAACCGTGTGTAGTTCCGATGGGTACGTTATTTTTCCCCGTTCGTAAGTAAAGGAGATCATTCTACCAGAAAACCGCTGGCGCCTTCACTCAAGTGCCAAAAGGTCAGTTTAGGCTATCGAAGGTTCGATCAGATATCAAGTTGATTGAATCAGGCGCTACTTTGCGGAATTTCATCTTCAAAACTGTTACTTGAACCAATCTCTAGTATGTAGATATAAAGTCTCAAAATGAAAAAGGGCACCTTGAAAACTAGGCTTAAATCAAGTGTAAGCCTTGTCTCTCCGTCAGTCGCTCTGTGATCGCGTCGGTGTCACGATGCCTTAATGTGCTCAAAACACTAGCAAATGTCATCAACGTTATTGCGGAACAATAAGGATTAGATTAGAATTAAATAATATGTATTTGATTATTTTGAAAAGAACGCTCAGTGTCAGCGCGGTGTCACTATAGAAGCCTGATTTTTATTGAGACGACATTATGTATATCTGATGGAAGTGTAGCACTTTAATTTAGTATTGCGCAAAGTTAAAATGACGTTTATGAATTTTAGCAACGTTTGTAAATAAGATCTTAATATGTTAATCCTATGTATAAGCCTTATGAAGTAGCTCTAGAATTAAGTATAAAATGACTGCTGGATCCGTCCGTTTTAGACAATTTTTATATCTGTTCTTTTTGTATTGATTGGTTTAGTATCCACTACATTTTATACTTTGACTGAATATTTGAATCATGTTTGAATCTCATGTTAATGTAATATTTGTAATTATATTTTTTGTATTTATGTAAAACCAGAGACAATATAATCAGTTGACTGATCGTACTTATCTGTATCTCTCTTCCCTAAAATTTGCAGAAAAATATAAAATATTTTTAGTCCAATACTGGAAATATTGCCGTCTGTAGCCCGGCCATCATCAGCCATGCATGCCAGAAATGTATGAAGAAGATGAAAATGTAAGAAGGCTGAGTAAACAATATTTCCGAGCCAGTATTGCCAGGACGGTATTGCAGTAAAAATATGGCCCGTCGAGGAGCGCCCTTACATAAATTAATTATACATTCAAAAGTCTATAGTCATAAATGAATTAGCTAACCGTAAGCACAGCTTATTTCGTCCAGTGCGTGGCAAGTGTGAACTGTGTTGCCGTATACCTATATTTTAATTTAATGTGAAATAAAACAAAATCAATTTGGAAATTCTTAATTATTTATTCGGAGAAATAAAACTTTCCTTTTTCGTTCATGATAAATTTTAAAAATAAAAAAATACATTGCAAGATAAAAAAAAAGAATCGAAAAACATAACAGATAATTGCGTTACAAGCCTATCCCAATTTCGTATTATTATTACAACTTTATTACAATTTTAATGATAATTATTCTTAAAATACGATATAATCGAAGCCTTATAAGAGAAATGAACAATCTTCACACTTATTGCACAGATAATAGCATAAATATTACCAATTATTGTAATAACACCTAATTGAACTAGAAGTATACTAAAATTAACATTTGCAACAAAGATGTTAAAACAATGGATTTAGGGTCACGTTGAAAATTTCAGAAACAAAAAGGTCCATGGAGAAAGCATAGCTAAACCCATAGTAACTATATCAGAAATCTATACATTTACTTGCTGTATAGCTCCGGAATAGTCAATGGATACACGGAAAAAAATGGTTTAGTTGTGGCAACTAAATCTGTTTTGCTGCCTATGTCTTAGCTGCTGCACCAAATATCTTCGAAACACTGGCAAAGTTTTGTTGACTACGACGAACACTGCTTAGCTACTATTCAAAATAAAATTTTGCTAGGAGAATCACACTCAAGTTGCAGTTACTGCAAATTACTTAACTGAGTTTACTAAATTTGTTATTTAAATAAACAAAACAAATTCGAATGTTTCAATTAGTTATCAGAGCAATATATTTTAACTACTTTTGGATAAAATATTTACATGCTATTGCTAATTGTTAAGATTGTTAGCAACTACTGCTAAGTATTGTTAAGATTGTTAGGTGCAACAGCTAAATTCGTTCAGCTAAAAACAATTTGCTACGCTAACAAAAAACTTAGCTGTCCCTATAGTTTGAAAGGATTTTTGCTACTACAACTAAAATTTAGTAACAGCAGCTAATTTTTTTTTTCCGTGTAGGATCGGAAGTCTTTTTCGATCGAGATAATAATTTAAAGAAAGAAAAAGACCAAACAGTAACTATTTCGAGTCTAGGTATACAATGTTTATTATTAGTAAGGTCTATAAGTGACGCTAGCTAAATTAGGCTTTGTTGTGACGACTTAGGGCTTAAATTGGTTTGTCGACATTTCTAAAGGCTACCGTGAAGCCATGTCAGAGGTTTTTAAGGCGGCCTAACAACTGACACCAGGGCTAGCTACCTGGCCTATTTTTCCTTTCTTTTTGTAAGCCTATCTAAATTGGTATAGGTTTTCGGACATTTTTTTCGTGAATTGCGAACGAGACTATCTCCATGTTTTAACTTCTTCGTTTTGCAATTATAAAAATAATCGTATTTGGCTTGAAGATAATGGGAAATATGTTGAGTATTCCGTCTTTGATTTGTCATGATTTATGTAAGTCTTGAAATGATACTGATATTAATTACTGATGTGGAGTCTGTTTCTTTATAGAAAATAAGGTCATTTAAGGTGATGCGTGTCGGTTATTGCGCGAAATTTAAATTTCAAGCAGTTTTTTTGACGCTAGTCCGAGTAACTACTGTAGGTAGATGATAGTGGAATTTACGATTATCTTAGACAATTTTTCTCGTTATTTTTCACATTACATCAGTGCAAGTATTTATGAAATATGCACCTGACACTCAAATAGGACAACAAACACTTTAATCGTCAGTTTAACGGTTAATCTGCTTACAAGACCAATCTGCTGAAATAATTGCTGCTCAATATCACTACACAATATCGAATGGAACGATCTACGATTGTCGCAAATTCCATTATTATTTAATTTAGTTAACCGGTCTAATGCCATAAAAAAAACTAAGTAGGTACTTACTTGAAATTAAAATATAACTCAATGAGCGAAACGTTTCACCGTAAATGTAAACAAAGATGGCGGACAGTAACCAATGATCAAATCAAACTGTAAAAGAATAGTTATTGGTCGAAAACGTCATATTAATTTATTTGAAAAGAAACAGACTCTATCTTAGTGGACAAATTGATATATGAAAATCTTAATTCCAAATAAATAGAAAAAAGTATTATTTTCAATCAAAAGACTAATCTTTGAATATTATCCGGTTTTAACGGATTGTAATCTAATTAGGAGTTATAAGTAAAATAAATTATGTTATGACTTGAAGAATTACAAGAGATTTCATACAAATATTTATTGTTTTTTTTAAAGAACGAAGTGAAATGATAGTACATAAGTACATTATTTTTTTAAGCTAAATACCAATAGATATAGATACTATAAGTATAGAAAAAAAACAAGTATCTTGGAATAAAATTTTTTTTTTTTGATGCTTTCTGATTAAGGTATCTTACAAAAACAGATATGAAGACATCGATTCTGTCGATTTCCAAGACTAAACTTAATTGAACAGGTCTAAAATCTTAATTGTCGCATCCCCTTCTCACGTTTAAATTACAAGAGGCGGGACCAATTCTTAACTCTTCGGTCTTGTCAGATAAGTTTAGTTTATAGAGTGGTGAAACAAAATCGACACCAATGTCGCCAATTAACATTTCGTTCCAATTCGTTCTTTGAATAAGTAACAGAAAAAACATACTATCTCAATGTGGATTCTGCAGATTTCTTCAACTCAAGTCTTATAAATTCCTAATCTACAAAAATGGAATGTTCGCATGGAATGTATGTACAATGATATCTTATTTCGAACAATAAAATTAATATACAATACTTAAAACTACAATGTACAATGTCAAAGAACTATTCTACGCCTAAGTACAGTCGTGTAGATAACTATTGTACAATAATTTACAAAAGCTTACGTTAAATGATATGCAATAAGCTAATTGAATAGCTCAGATCTGAGTGAACTATTACAGGTAGATAGTTCTCGTGGAAATGTCCAGGGAAATTCTAATATTCGTGTTATTTTCTATGCACTGGTATTGTGTAGTGATTTAAATGTTTAAAACGTACATTTTTACCTTTTTGTTATTAAGTGAAATCTGTTTTCCTCCCCTATAAGTTGATTAGGCACGGCTACCAGAATTTCTCCTGATTTCTCTAGGATAAAATCTTAATGCAGGATGGAATCCAGTTCCAAGCCAAATGAAAAAAAAAACCTTTTCAGTTGGGTTAATTGCTTGTGTATATTCTCATGGTCCAAATGTAATGAAGTCATTTAATTTTTGAAACTCAAAATTTTTGCGCCATTGGGATTTGAACCCACAACGTCCACGTCAGCCCGTTGCCAAAAGCCATGAGCTTACTTTGGCTTCGATTTAATATTAGAATTGTATTTTAAGTGGTAAAACACAAAAAAATACATTATGTTGGGTACGACATGTCAGTCCTAGATTTCGGTGTCATCATATCGTTTTTTGAGTATTTAATCAAAGTCTTCTCAACCGTATACAATTTCCTAAAACCAGAATTATTTACAAACTAATTGAGCCCAACATAATACCGCTCACTTCAAAAATATAACAAAAACGTGCTAAACTTAACAACGGAACCAAGCTCGCAACAAGCAGCGCTAATACGGCTATGAACCTGACGAGTACCAGTTGGTGTTTGGAGGGCCAGACTTGTCTACTGGTTGGTGCGAGTGGGACGCGTGAGCGGCGTGCGCCTGAGGGTGATAGAGATGGAACGATGACGATGGATGGAAGAACTGTGACTGATCTAAGGGAGACGCGTAATCAAGCGCGCTTGGAACAGCTGAATACGCTTGAGGCTTCAAAGGTAAAGGCGGCTCGCCTAAGTACGAGTGCCTTAAGGCTTCGGAATAGGCACTGTTATCGTATGACAGAGCATACTGCTGCTTATCTCGCGGGGACACAGACCCGGGAGGGGTCATCGCTGAGTGGTAGTCAGCGTATCCACCGTACGCTAAAGACCCTATATCGGTCCCTTTGTGCCCTAACTGTTCGCCGTAACTTGACCCTTCGCTGCCAGGAGGTGTAGGCAAAGGCCCCGATTGACCATCACCGGAATAATACCCTCCCGTTCTGCCGTCTCCTAAGAAATTACTTCTAATAACGCTCTCTCTATTCGCATAAAGCTGTCTTAGCAAAGCGCTTGCTGGTGTCGTGGTGTGGTTCCCAGGGATTTGTCTATTCAAGTGGTTCAAATGGTGATTCTGGGTACCGATCCACTGGATCGTAGACTTTTGCTGTTGCTGCTTTAGTAACGCGTCTGTGGAAAAGTCAGTTGGTCGATGAGCTATTTCTTTGCCATCCAACGATGGTAGATGCTTTGACATAGCGTTTTCTAAGTCTCTAACGGAAGTGGCATCGGATGCACCTTCTGGGATGGTTAAATTTGTCTTGCTAGCGTCTCGTTCCGCCGGAGACATGGCCGCGCCAGGGTTTGAAGAAGATTTCCGTCTCTCTTCATCTGGTTCTTCGTCGCAGTCTGTGTGCTTTCGTTTTTTCAGTCTTCTAGCTGGCATTGGGGAGGTTCGTTCGGGGGTCGTGTGGAGAGGTAGGGGTTGTGCGTCGCTGAGTCTCGTCAGGTGTGTGACGTCGGAGGCGGGGACCGGCGCGGACGTTGCGGAGTCGGTGTTTGTTGGAGGCTCCGTGCGTTCAGCTGTGTGTCTGTTGGCGGGCGGTGGCGCGCCGGAGTTGTCTGTGTCAGGAGGACCGTTCTCGGGGTCTCCGGTGGTTTCTTCCCGCTTGACACCCTGCACGCTCTCTTCTAGCTGACAGCAGTCCATCACCGTGTTTGGGTATTCACGGCCGCTGGAATAACAAAACATTTTATGAAACACATTCCGAATGTTAGGCACCTGTCCAATACAGTTCACGTCTTGTTATAAGGACGCTGGAAGAAAGTGGACGAGGTGTGTTTGCGCATGGGTACACTCGTGCACAAAAATACGAGGACTTTTCTTTTATTTTTAAACCAGCCTTTCGCTCGCGGCTTCGTATATTGGTTACTAGCTGTTTTGTCCGCGGCATCACTCACGTTTATAGCATATGTCAATCACGAATAATGCAGCTTTCTAATGGTGAAAGAATTTTTGAAATCGGACTAGTAGTTTTTGAGTTAATTCGTTACAAACCTACAATTCAAATATTTCCTCTATATAATATTAGTAAAGTATAAATTGGTAGGTAGCTTATTCCACCAAATCGACCGATAAATCGCCTAATACGCAGTTTGACTACCAGCGTTCTTTTTACATTTCTTCATGCATGACATGTGCATAGTTTACAATTTTACTGCATGGTTTTTGGAAACTATTCACACACATCAGAAGATCTTGATTTTTTTTAAAACGGATAGATACTCGAACCTTTTCTATTGTTAAATATCACATAACATATCGTCACGCCTTTCCCCCGAAGGGGATTGCAGAAGAGTAATACAATACCCTTACTTCACCGGAAAATATTCAGTCCCAAATGTGTCAGGGGGCGAGCCTGCCGCCAAACACCGGGCTCCAGTCATGTAGCAGATGACATACTTCACACGTTCACACAATGAACAAACTGGTGCGTGCCGGCGGCTGGGTTTGAACCTCTGGTTGGAGAGGCGGATCTTCTCCAACTAGGCTATCATCGCTATTATGTTAGACATTATTCTTACCTAATAACATAATTGATGCAGATAATGTTCTGCTCCTCCGCGTTCTTGGAGGAGCAGACCACGGTGGCGCAGGTCTGCATCCAGGTGTAGCCGCCGAGCTTGTTCATTATCCTGTAGTAGTGCGTCAGGACTTGGCCCTTGTTTATTACTGGAAGAAACAGAATGGTTTGTTAGATTGCTGCTTTCTTATTGGTCGGTTAGAATGTCAGCTGGCGTTTTATTGGATGATTGAGATCTGAGAGGAAGCATATTGGAAAATCCCGAGACCAACGTTTCCGTAGAGTCAGTGGTCAGTCAATCAAATCTGTATCTGTAATCTGTAGCAGTGGCTAGGTTACTTCAAAGAAATAATTGAGGAGTCCCGCTAAATCCAAAACCAGAATGGAATATTGGTAGGTAGGGAATTACTATAATTCAAATACATACGTTGATGTTTTGAAATTTAACTAGAAACACCAATTTCAGAGACGGACAGACCAATAATAATATGAAAGCAAAGCTTACAAAACCGATTTCCCGTCATCCATGTAAACATTTTTTAGACTTTTGTTGATATTTTAAAAACTGCTTAACCGATTTCGATAAAATTTATATGGGACTACCTCTGAAGTGTGACCTACCTAGCAAAAAAAAGAGTAATTAAAATCGATTCTGAATTGGCGGAGTAATCGCGTAACTTACATACAAAAAAAACCCATACAGACGAATTGAGAACCTCCTCCTTTTTATGAAGTCGGTTAAAAATTATGTTAATGAGAGTGACACACAAAAACATGAATGCATTTTAAATGTATTTAAACAAACCCAAGTATTGAGGACAAAAAAGCGGAGAAAACCCGGTAAAGCCGTCAATGGATTTCACATAGAGTTAGTCACTGCAACCGTTGTCAACCTGTCACCCCCGAATTCATTCCGAAAAAGGAGCTGCGACCTTCATCTTGCAGCTAAAACAATACCTTACCAACAACAATGACATATTAACAGCATCTACCTCTGTATTGATAGAACCATGTCATAATAACAATATGCCAAAACTGTAGCCATTTATACGCGGTAGCACGGTGTGGGTGACACCCGTATTTATTTCATTTGTTATCTAATTTACTAGTCACGGATGAACCAGTATTTTATCAGGGTGCAGCGAAATGTAAATCCCAAATAAAAAAAAATATAAAAAAAGATGTCATCAGCCACATAACTGGAGCCCGGTGTATGGCAACAAGGCTCGCCTCCTGTCACATTTGGGACTGATAATCCTCCAGTGAAGTGTGGGTGTTGTACACCTCTGCTAGTGAGTCGTGACGATATGTATGTAAATCGCAGTAATTTTAAAATTTTGAAAAAACACAGTTCTCCCGACGTCACCCGCATCATGTCACAGCGCAAGCAGTGCGAAAAAGCATAAGTTACTTACGTTATTTCGCCATGGTCCTTCGAGCCGGGAGTATATTCACATAATTGCGAACACAAAGGAGGCAGTGACAAACACGTGTTATTCTATACGTGATTCATTAGGATCGAGGTTTTTGGTTTTGTTGATGTATTGTCTTTATTCGCTAGTAGTCATTAGCTTATAAACGCGACTGGAATTGGACTAGGGCCAAGGTGTGGATGCGTAAATGGTCACTTTACGTTTATTGTTGTGGTAGACTCCTTATAAGCGGTATTCAGTTGGCTCGTAGTTAGGTTTTCTTTGCGATTCAACAGTTTAGAGTTGCATTATCCTTATGATTTTTTGTCTGAATGTATCTATTTTACGGACGTGGTAGGTCGTTAGTAGGACGTAGGACGTTTCATTATATTCTTCTGTCTACGTGTCTAAGAGACACATCTAAGAACAGGAACACGATTTACTTATTGATCCAGTACATTTTTTACTTGAATAAATTAAGGATCCTGCAATTTAAATTTAAAAAAAATAAAAAAGTCTTTCAATTGGCATTGTGTTTGCATTTTAATGTAAGTAATTCTAATTTTGCCTGAGGATCTGTAAGCAATCTACACTGTTTGCGCATGGAATCAATGGCTTCTTTTTTTTCCAAATTAATATTTTTCTAATGTGGGATTGCAAATGTGCTCTTTAGATTAACCAAAGTAGGTCCACAGACTTCACCTTTGGACTTCAAATGTCAACGGTAACGTCGCTTTACATTAGACAAGTTGGTGGCATAGCTAAACAATGCAAATATGACCAATGTAGGTATTACCACGGAATTAAAAGGGAGCGTATTGAAAAATGCCGGCGACCGTAGACTATCGCATTACCGACCGTAATCAAAGCAGCGACTGATGATATGCTGATTACCGTCTGCTACATGCTTAGAAACCGCAATCGTGGCTTACTTAACGTAATTATTGAATCATGAGATTGCATCGTCACGAAAAATGACGCAAAAGGTGTGAAAAATACAGGTAGTCTCGCTGATGACGAAATTGAAGATGTCTGTGAATGTGTTAGATTCGTTTTAATTACGAGGAATTATTATTATTGAGTCGGATATTTTTCAGCTACAGTAGGTATAGATATAACAAATGTGTCGTAACTACGTCAGATTTATGTTAGGTAAAAAAAAGATATCGTGACCCCGGTCAGACAGAACTGGAAAAAAATTGGGGAGGTCTTTTCCCTTCATAGGTCTTTGAATTTTGTTTATCAAAGTATTTTTTTTTCAATAAAATAATAACCTAAAGATAAAAGAACAAGTTCTGCTAATTACATAAAGATAAGAATGAAAAGCTCTAATACCTAAAGGAAACAGCTAACGAAAGCTGATTGCAGGATTGAATCACAGATACTTTCAACGATATTTTAATACATTTCATAAGTTGAGGCACATACGTACCAAATATTACTGCAATTCGTATGATAATTAAAGACAAAGCTTATTATTTTCCTTTAATGACGTCATTAAATTAGTCATTTACAAGTCTCAAGACGCTGACAATTTCCAAGGTTCAAACATTCATTGTCGGAAGTCCCAAACATTAACCATCGAGTTTTATTAACATACGCTCAAAATACCGTCGATATAACCATCAGGTAACCAAACCACATACTCAGTTCTAACCAAATTACCCGCTTTCTAGCAAACACCCGGACTTTTATGTAAATACAGACAATTGTTATTCAGCACAAGAGATGTCCACATTTGACCGGCATCTACATAGATGTTAATTTTAAATTCAAATTGATGGTCTCGTAAAGCTATCAAATGGTAAGGTGCTAGGGCCACATGACGTTAACGCTAAGCCGTGATTGGCATTCGGATGGCAGCCATCTTGTTATGGACGCTTACTGATTGGCTGGGGGATTATTACGTCAGGGTTATGACCGTTCCATTCATATTGCCAAGGAGTAAGGAAATAAAGAACAATAAACGAGACTCCACTTCTGCTGCGATGCCAAAACTCCTTAACTTTCCATGTAAGAATTTGCAAAGGAAAACATACAGCTATAGGCTGGAGATTGAAGACAAACAAATAAAGGAAGGGTGACATCATCACATTAGTAATCAGCTTCGGCGCCTACGGTATAGATATGTGCATGATAAAAATAACGGATTGCGTAACGGAATCTTTCAAATACCAACTTAACATTATAAATCTAAAGAAACTAAGCTTTTGTAACAAATGGAATGTTCCCAAAATAAGGACAGGACTAACACAAAGGTCACATAGCGTATAAGGACCTACGAGAAATATTCAAAGAGAAACAAAGTCCCCACACAATCCCAGTAAAGACGAACCTCATGAAATAGTACATAGAGCCATCTCAGAGGACATTACACGACATTTCCCACGTCTTCGTCGAGGGAAAGGAAACCAAAATGATCGTATAAAAATTATTATTCAAATCTCGTAGAGTCGGGCCGGCGCATAGCGCAGGCCTAAATTGTATTCCGCTGACGGATGCGTGGAAAAGTAATAATATCATACGCATTTGAGACCATGATTACGTTATTCTCATGGAATGTTTCATGGTGTACGCGAAAAGTGTAAAATATTACGTCGAGAACACCGATGTGGAGACTTTTGGGCTTGATAAGGTTTTATCTACTGACATAAAAACCGAAATAGACCAGACCAGTAATGTGCTAAGGAAACATAAGGAAAATTTATGCAAAATATTCTTGCCCATGCGGAATTTGTTCACGGAAAAGAGAAAACAAGGTAAATAGTACAAGACGAAGTCTGATTGACAAACCAAATTTCTTCCTAACAATATAACTGTCGTAAATTTTCCTCCGTCCCGCCTTGAGCTGCCAGTTGACTTGACATGGATTTCTATAGTCCCCACACTGAATACAAATCGATCGTTACAACATGAGGATTTCACCACACTATTGGGTCATGGGTGGACATCGAGACAATCGATTGAAGCAAGGATAATTAAAACGAGACTTAGAACAACGTAATAAAACGACTACGAAGAATTTTAGGTGTCGACACCGATGATTGATGATATATGAGAAGGAAGTGGTGAAAACGATAGAAATCTATCCGTCAACCAAACTGAGACATAGAATGAGTAACTGTTTTATTTTCTAATAACACCTGCAAGAACAAATACAACTAGGTATAGGTACCTACCAAAATTAAAAGAAGAAACCGAAGATAGGTCTTCTTTTATAATATTTGTGATATGTAAGATACGATTGCCAAGACAATACCTATCTAAATGTTCAGACATAGACCAACACACGTAAACACCCTAGACTAGACATTTAAAGTTCTACAGTTGAATTCATCGGTGGAGAAATCGGAATTTCCGAACAATTTGCATGTATGGAAATGATCATTTGTATTTGTAAATAGGAATAATCAGACAATTTAGACAACGACTCTCGGTAACAAAAGGTGATGAATTCAATTGATTATTCAGATTGTTTACACAGAAAGCCTAGAACAAACAGAAAGTTATTTCTTCGAACTGATTCTAGAACGTACCATTAGGAAGAATTACTTACAATGTAGAAGTTTTCTCGTTGAAGCAATAGGAACGAGAAAGTGTGATCGAGGATCCACAGACAAATGACTATATAATAACAGACAAAGTACAATGTAACAAAATAATTCCAAAATGATAGGAAGTAGGTAGGTAAAGCAGCTCAAACTGACATTTAAACCTTTTATCGCATGACATGATTTTAACTAACAAAGATTTTCGCCGTCTAGGACATAAACAAATTATTTAATGAATAGACATCGAAAGAAAGAACGATGCATTTATTTTGACATACAAGACTCTACAAAGACAGTAACAATACATAAGACCAACCCACAAAGAAAATGAAAGATGCGGAGCTATTACTGTAGGGTCCAGTGCGTCAAGAAAGGTAAGTGCTCAGCAATAATGCTGACCTCAGATGATTTTTAGCACGAACGTTAGCACAGCGTTACTGTCGTCCAAACAGAATCACATCGAAACCTTAAAATTAAATGGTTAAGGAGAAGCATACTCACAATCTACATGGCATTTCCTAAGTTTGTTGGCGTCCTCGCCGTGGCAGAGTGCGTAGAGGTTCTTCCCCGTAAGCTCTTCCGCCGTGTATCCTAGAAGCTCTGATACCCTGCTGGGAAAAATTGTTACAATGTACCTTATCTTTATTGTACATACTAAATCCAATTAAATAGGTAGGTAATTTACATTTTTTATTAATAGTACAATGAGAATATAATATTTTAAAATAGCTAATATTTCGGAAGCTTTGCCATCGAAAAATCACCATATGCCTACCCTTAAATACTTAACTTAGACTTTTCGTATTCGTCTTTATCACTCGTCGTATCTGCATTTACTCCCCTTATTCATTTTATCTTTCACGCAACAATCTCCTTAACTTGAGACACAGAACACAGAAAATAACACAGAACTATAAACTGCACTTAAAACAAAAACATTCGTACGTCTAAACTTTCAAACCCATCATTAAAAACGCCTTATACCTGGGCTCGCAGTGCGCTATCCTAAAATCGAAGTTGATCCTCGTGACGAACATGTCCGACTCCAGCCTTATCTCGTGCACGGAGGGCGGTGGTAACGCTATCGCCAGCGCCACCATGCCCAGCAGAACTGTCGGAGACTTGCGACTGTGGGAGAAGGAATACTGCGGCCGCAACCGGCACAGCATCAGCACTACCTGGAAAGAAGGAAATGGACGTTGAACAATTTGTTGCTAACTCTTAACAATATCCCTGATACTTTGCTGCGTTTTTACCTATACAAGGTCTTTGTACCTGCCTCTAGTCTGAAACTGATGTAATGTGTACATTAGTAAATGAATGTATGTATAATACAAATACTTTAGAAAAACCCGAAATCCTGCTCAACTGAAAGTTGCTTGATATAGCTATTGGAGTTGCCAATTACAAATTTCATCTAACTCCAAAGACATTACTTATTTCATAAGTTTGATAACAAAGGTACTTCAGAAGAGACAGTCATAAAAAAGCTCATTTAAACTTCACGAATTCATACCTGAACAACAAACGCGGAACGTGTACAGATAATAAAGTTCACATAAACTGAAAAGCTATTTGTTACCAAGAACGAAGCCACGTACCGTAATACATTACCTGCTAATCGAATAAGGAGATCAAACGTAAGGATTAACTAATTTGCAATTTTGCCAATAAAACGCTCGCCGTTGGCGTTATTACCCAACCTCGGAACTCTAATAAACGACCTATGCTAATAGCTCTATCCGCCAGTAGAACCCATTTAGATAAAGATAACATAATTGCACATAACTTTCAACCCGAACAATTTCCAACCAATATAAAACAAATAAAATCACAATTCATAAAGAAATAATCGACCCCTAAATATAAAAGGAAACGTCCGCGAAGTGGTTATGAAATAAAAGGAAATTTACACCCCGAAAACAATCTACGGACAATTTTACGTACCTAGTGGTTTTCGCGAGTCGCTTGACATATAATCGCATTTTATGACCTAACACCGAGTTAGGGCAAAAATTATGGGCCCATATAACCGTGCCTTGAGGCACCCCAAGTGGAACAATAATTCTAAGCAATGACATTTGCGATTTAAGACGGATAATAATTTGTGTGACACCATTTATTGCAAGGAGGATTAAATCAAACTAATTTTTTAAATGCGTAAGTTTGGATGGGTGGATGGCTGCTTGTTACTTAATCACGCCAGAACGACTAAATGATTCGGGTTGAAATTTGGCACAGAGATAGATTATAGTTTGAAATAGAACATAGGGCGTACAATCATAAAACAACTCATCAAATCTATTAACATGTTTATGGGTGAATAATTTGGTTCTATGAAAAGTGGGTCCTATGTTGTTACAAGTTAAAAGATGTCGTTGTCAACATTTTCTTCACCACTTTCCTTACTTCCGTAGCTGCATTGAACTTAGCTACGCTATCAAAACAAACAAATCATCTCTCTACAAGATACCCACCCGCCAGTTCCCACTCTCTTCGCATCTCGTCGTCTCACCCTCCTTGCTTCTTCCAACCTAGATTGAAAATGAAAATTCAAAGTCCATTTAATTCTCATTCTATACACTAGATAAGAAAAATGTCTATAAATTTCCATAGTCGCTCTCAGGTACTAATGACTTGGAAGTGAATAAATCTCTGAGATAAGATTTGTACAACCAATTTTATTACTGAACCAGATGATAAATTTGCATTATCTGATTGCTCTGTACTTTGTAGGAGCTAAACAGATCAGACAAAATAAATAGAAGCGTTTTCACAGAAATAATTCAGATCCTAAAACATAAATGACGCATGCATTCATCATCCTGAAAAAAGTTCTACTAAACTAAATTGGACGGCTTGCATTGCGGTTTTTCTTACCCGATATCCTGAAGACTTGAAGTGGCATCCTCTCTTGGTCAACGTACTCTTCATTCTGATACAGAACGCTCGATCCATGCCTCGATACAACGCCCCGCTGGCCGCGAGAGTCATTTGTGCCGATACTGTTGACAAAGCGCAGATCTTCCATGAGATAGCAGTAAACATTTTATGAATGACCACTTTGCTTGACCGTAACTACCTAATGATAAAATCTGGCGAATAATAAAGATGGATCATGAGCATTGAAGAGGAAATAGAGACGAACATGAAGCTAAGAAACTGGAAACTGCAAACTATTAAATCCCTGTGGGTAGCTTTACTCCTAATGTCACGCCTGGATTTCCATAAATGTACAATAGAATAAACTAGGGTCTGTAACAAGTATCATTATTAATGGTAAACAAAAAAAGCCGACTGCGAAATGTAGTCTGACACTAATTAAACCAATATCTAATTTTAATTGAAATGTTGCACCCCATGTCACTTCCACCATCAAGACGATTTAAATGACACCTCACATGTCCAAATCTATCAATCTGTTTAGGCTGTAGGGCGTGCTCAACAAATATACATACATCCATACATACAAACATACATACATACTTACATTTACATACACTCGAAAACATAACTACTTCTTGCGCAGTCGGGTAAAAATTTAGATCAAACTAACTACATAATAGCATGCTTACTATTCTAGAATCAATCAAAACAAAGTTAATAGAAATAGTTTTGTCATAAAGATCTCAATTTGATCTAACAAAAGAAGCAATCTCTTCCGTAAGGGCGCAGCATCTGATTGATTGGGAAAGCGAGTGGCTAATTAAAAGATTCATGGCTTTGGGACCGGACAGACACACCGTGGCTTAATTGATTTCTTTTGGAGCTTCTTGAATTTGGAGGCTGTGGTTCTAAAAGTTGAAAGGACGCATTTTTGTACATCGATTTTTATTTAGCTGCTGTCTTCATTGCTTCAACTTTACTTACATATTCACCGTTTTTTCGTGTTATCTAAGTTGGTATACCATTGGTGGTACCAATTGTCTTATTAGTCTTCATTTTTGACTCATGGAACATTTTCCTGTTGGATTTAACCAGGAGCTGTATCATCATATTCATTATACTTTTTGCTGTCAGTTTTTATCCCCATCAGTTGCATTTACTGTTCTCAATTAAAGATATCAATTCAGTAGAACTGGCAAAAAAAACAGCATCTTCCTCAATTGCAGTAGACCGATAATAGCTACAATATAATGTGGACAATGCGCTATGTCGATTTGAATCACGTCTTTGTACCAAATGCGTAACAAGATTGACTCAGTGGACAGCTATTTAACCTTGGCATGTTTTGTTGAAGCAGAGGTGACACCGTCTTTTCTACAAGATTACAGTAGAACAGATATACCTACTTAGATTACATGGTAGAACAGATATACCTACTTATGGCGAACGCATAAAATTACAAGTCGCTCTGTTGTGTAGTCTATTTTTAATCAGTCATATAAAGAAACGCAATAAATGTGTTGAAACTGTTCAATGCTCCGTTGTAGTAAGAAACTCGCATGCACTTATCTTTAACCCACTCTCTCATAGGAATAACTAATGTTTTTTCGGGTATGTTGGTTCGCCTGTTTCTATGTGACCTAATAAATTATGGATTGTGAG
Organism: Peribatodes rhomboidaria; assembly: GCA_911728515.1. Lineage (NCBI taxonomy): Eukaryota > Metazoa > Arthropoda > Insecta > Lepidoptera > Geometridae > Peribatodes > Peribatodes rhomboidaria. Next base: position 15,869,900 of record OU452184.1, read on the forward strand.
GTGTTGTTGGATTCGTCTCTATATCCGGAAAACCGGAGTGTAGTGTCAAATGCTACAGGCATTTTTAATATCGGGGTTTTTGTATTTCTTCTAATAATGTTCAATTCAGTCAGTTTTTGGACTCAGTTTTTTAGTTTTCTGATCGTTTTTAGAACCTGTGGCACCTGAAGCCAGTCTCTCATCATCACACGATTTTTCCTCAACGATTCCATGGTCGTCTGCCAACAATGCTAAACTTTCTTCACGGACCACTGTTCTGTGACTCCCTTTTACTACGCCCTTCAGTCGACAATGCGATGCTGTCAAACTACTTCGATCCTGATAGATTTTGTACACCTTTTTTCTCGTATCTCAAAGTAAATTGAAATTGATTCTAAGCCCTTAAATGTGAACTAAATTGAAATCGGACTTTATCCGTTAGATCGGACAAAAAATTGGGTATGCATGTGTACGGGCCATAGTTTTTTGTCGTGTTTAATGAACTTCTATTTCAAAGAAGAGCCTAGTCAAATAAATATGATTTTACTAGAGCCAATATCAGCTTAAAAATTGATTGATTGCAGAGTAACAATATCCAAAGCAATTGCGTGTAGTTTTATTCAGTAAATTTTAAAAGAACAAATCACACAAGTAAATAAAATATCAAAAACAGATTGCGTATATTCATTCAAACTAAGTTTTTTATGAGCAACTTAGAAGAACTACAATGGTAAAAACATCGAATGCAGTGAAGCGAGCAACTACTTGATAACAAAGATTATTATACCAGCAGCTTTTTTGCTAATTTAGTCGTTTAATTGAGAGCGGACACCTATATTTCGATTCAAAAGAAAATGGGTTAGCGACCTCACTAATTTCGGTTCAGAAGCGGTTGCGTTTGAAATTAGGTGCACAGTGGCGCTAAAATAGGTTTGGAGATGATTCCCATAGAAACGAAATATTAATTTGAGGCATAAAGGCGTCCGCTGACACCCCAGTGACCGTTTCATGAGCTCACAACGCACCATGACCGCTTCATAATCTAATTTCAATTTGATATTCAAGTTATCATTGGCAGCATTGGAAGATTCGTTATACCGACAGGAAATTTCGGTATTGTCACTGCTGCAACGGTGCAACGGCCTCGGAATAAGTTTAATTGAATTCTGAACACATTTTTTCCGAGTTTTTTTGTCGACGACTCATCGGTAATTCTCGACTTTTCTTTTGGGTGTCGAAATGTGACACCTATTTAAACTAAACAGTAACGGTGATAGAAAGTAGCATCTTTACTGTTTTGAAATATTTTTATTTTAATGAAGAAACTAAATGCTATTAAACGTTTTAGAAAAAAGTCTAAGAGTAAAAGTGTAAAATCTAGACCAGTCTAGATAATATAACTGCTGACAATTTCACGCAATTAAATTTTGAAATCAAAAACGGTGTAGCAACAGTAACAGTAGCTGAGCAACATATAAACGTTTTAATAAAAACTGAAGCAGAGCTTTCACCTATAGAGACATCGATTCGACATTACACTTCAAAGATAGCAACTTCAGTTTTATGTTTTATAAATATTACCAAGTATGTTTTAAGTTCTTCGTCATTGCCATAATTTCCTCTCGAATTCATCTACCATCTATCATATAGATATCATATAATGATATCTATCATCTTAAATCTATCATAAGATCGATAAATTCCTCTTCTTGCACATGCATTTTCTGATCCATTTCTACTCCACAGTTATTCTTCCTTTTTTATTTTTACCTACCACTCATTCGGTTCAGGTTTCCTAGCTCCCTATTGACTACTATTAAGTCGTCTATTACTATTCATCACTCGTGGCTCTGTGAGCTGGAGACCTAGGAGGCTGTCCTCTTCCACAAGTCGCATTACTCAATCGATTCTCATGAAATTTTGTGAGCAGGTTTTTTTGTCGATTCAGTCCAAATTAAGATTTAGAAAAAAAACTAAAATTATAACAATCGAACTACTCGCCAAGTTTCAAGAGAATCTGTTCAGAAATGTGACCTGTAGACAGCCGGACAGACGGCGGACATACGAAATCATTTTTGCCGAAGCTGAATTACAAACGCTTCGCTCGCTAACGCAAGTGTAAATATCTTACAAATTCATATTTTCAATTTAACATATTGACATTGTAATCATGCATTTGACATAAAGACTTTAATTTAATTGAATACTTTGACATAGCCGAGCCGCAAGTATTATTACTATTATTTTTTAGAGTTATTTTTTTATTATGGATTTATTTTGACATGCCACCTACGACTCTATATTATTTTTCATTAATTTTGACAACACATTAAATATATAATTAGAATTTGGCTTGGGGGCGTGGATCGATTCCCACCTAGGGCAATAATTTATGTGACGAACATTTGTGCTTGTTCTATGTCTGGGTGTTAATATCTATTTAAGTATGTATTTAAAAATATCTAAGTATGTATGTCAGTCTCTGGCAGCCATAGTACAAGCTTTGCTTAGTTTGGGGTCAGACGACCGTGTGTGGAAGTGTCCCGAAATTATTTATTATTTATTTATAATTGTACCAATTAAATTTTTATAACTTTTCATAATTTTGCAAGCCGTAATTTTATTTTATTTTATTTTTAAGATGTGACCAAATTCACATGCCGAATAACGGAAAAATAGGAGAACATATTTTATTTTTACCCTATTTTTAGTGAATAATTTTCATTTCATTTCATTTCGCTAACGCTCACTCGGCTGAAAAGTCCACTTACCATCAGGGTTGTTAGTCCCATGCTGGCTCCCCTCCTCGCTTCCTGATGCAGGGCTGTTTAGTCCAGCGCCTCCTCTGCCAGCCAGTGACAACCCCAGCTGTTCCGCTACCTCTGCATGGTCCGCTTGGTGGACGTAATCGAATATACTGCTACCCGTCATCTCTACCTGAAAAAAAAAATGTTTTATAGCCACGTTATGTTTTTCAAGTATATATATGTATGTATGTGGGTATGTATGTGTGTATGATGTTTCTTTGGCACCCCCTACAGCCTTTAGGCTGTAAGCTGTTTACAGCTTGATTTTGGGTTTCGACGCGTGAGGTGTCATTTGAATCGTCTTGATAGTGGAAGTGACATAGGGTACAATATTTTGCAGTCGGGTTTATTGTTTTTTTTTATAATGTTACTTATTAATGTTAAGTTTTATTATCCATAAGAATCTATTTGTTCAATTTACATGATCTTCAAAACTTGTCGAGGTTTATCTTTTATCTAGCTCCTGTATTTCTACAGTAATTCTAGCAGTTCGTTTACCCTTTTTAAGATCTGTCTTTCTATCCATAATCTATTATGATTTACTTTGGTAAATTAAATCAACGTCTAATCAATATACCTTCCTACAGATAATTAGCATTGAATAAAAATATTCAGACCACATCAGCAACAAACACAATATCTGCAACAGTAATAGTTTTCATTCATAACTTTTTCGTCTGTCACCACATCATTACCATTAACCATCGCCAGCACCAGTCCCTTGTCTGCGATCATCGAGCAGCATCCTCGTTAGATGGCCACCTGCTGGCTCTGATAACAGCTGCTTCATTCATAACGATGGTGCGTGCTACGTGACTGCGACTGGTTTGGCTGCTTCGTTTTGTTTATGCGTAATTACGGACGGGTGTGGTTTGGACTTGGGATAGTTAAGGTGGAAGATAACTTGGTATTTTAAGAAGACACATTTTGAAATAGTAACAGATATAAGTAGGTACCTACTATTATTAATCCCCTTTTCTCTTGTCGACTATTTCCCATCATACATGTAGTACAGTACAGTACAGTAGGTAGGTACCTACTGTTACCGTGTGGTTTCGATAAAATTGTATACTTTGTTTAGGTTAGATGTTTTAATGAAAAAGTGATTAGAGCGTTTACTTTAGATTGCGCTCTAGACATATGGCTAGATGATAAGCATCAAGATATTCACGAAAAAGTTTGAAAGACAGCTCAGAAAATTCTAAAAAAAAGTATAAAATAAGTTCCTACTAGAAGGAAGTTTTACAAAAAAAAATTGCTAATCGTTGTATAATTTTCACTGAAGAACAACGTGACAATTCCAAAGATTTCATTCACATAAACAACCGGCCTTTCACAATGACCCTTTCACAAATATGCAAATGCCTTTTAAATAAATTTATCAAATATAATTGTGGGATCCTATTACACATTCAGGAGTCGTGTATCCGCAGTCATCCTTCGCATTTGAATTCTATAAAACAATGGTGACGTTATGGTGGTCGCTTCTTGGAATACCAGTGGTTTTATGGTGTATGTCGAATCAACGATCGAGCAAATCGATATTTACTTGAGATGTGCCAAATGTCCGTTGCCAGGGCCGTGTGTGACTTAAAATGAAGACAACTTATATGGACTTACCTAACTACATGCTATCGAGTCATTTATAAAAAGCTCTGACTTCATTGATCGTTAGATTTGCTTTGGCCTCTACATATGTGTAGATTTTGTTGCTAAGTTCTATCCTCATTATTTCAAGTTTGCTTTGCAGTACCTCCTTAAAACCTACTTACAGAACTCTTTTTACTAAGCTTTGAGCTAACCTTTTCACTACACTTGCAATGTACATATGCACTTGTAATGTGGGTGTGCTCTGCCATCTGAAGTTCCATGAACTCTGGCAGACCCACAAAATTTACATAACTTATGTTTTGATAGTTGTGGAGCGCTTCGATTCAATTCATTTGTATTTTTAGTTATTTGTTTTATAAGTAAACTAAATAATTTAACTTATAATGAATAATCTGAGTTTGATCGTTTTTTGTATTGTTTAAGATTTTCTCTACCACCTTTAAAAAAAATTTTTCTAGCATTTATACAAAGTACACGTAAATTTCCAAAGGGCGTAAAATAATTTCACACACCACAAAAACATCTTATCCATTTCCCTTCATCTCCCCGAACAAAAAATAACATGATTCCTCATTGTCGACGCTTCTATCAGTCTAGGAGAAAAAATACAGAATTTAATATAGCCGAAACGTCTACACAAACCTTATAAGAAAGTCGTATCTACGCTTATTTACCAGGAAGTTTATATATTTTATGTGTACCCACACATGTCTTCGGACGTATTGAGTTACAGGCGGGCTGCTGTGTGGAGGTGTTGTGACGCGACTGGTGTGAGTGAGGGCTGCCTGTGTGCGTGGTAAGGTTCGCATCAACATTAGAATGAGGAGCACGCGCCTGCCTTGCCCGAGACGTGACCGGCATATCGCATTGTCCCTTTCCCCCTATCTGCCATCTCCCTCGCACCACCCCCGAAGCCATGTTGCCAAGAGTTTCCCTGTTTTTGGATCTTTTCACGACGGCTTTTAATTTCGTTTATTTAATTCTATATTTACACCGACCTGTATGTTATTCTAAATTATTCTATTTTGTACATGTTTGCGTTTTAAATATAATCTTATTGCTCGGCGGGAGTGTATTCTTTGCGTTCCAAGCGAGTTTATTACGCTCCGCATTAGCATACATATCGTATCTATAACTCAGTTTTCTCATTACGTTATCCTGTCTGAGTAGAAATAGTTTAAAGCAAGTACTATTTAAGTATACCTCGATAAGGCCAAAGTTCACCAAAACTTAAACAAACGATTAACTCTTTTTTTAAACTCTTTTTAACTCTTCAATATGTTAAATGTCAACGATGGACAGCAAAATAAATGATCGCCCAGCTAATGTTTTGTGAACACGGGCCTAAGTTCTAAATAATGTGCGACATTACGTATAATGTCCTAACAAAAACAAAAAATGAAAAATGACATTAGGTAAGTTCAGAAAATTAACATTATTGACATTTTGTACATCAACTATACCGTAAATTACAAAGATTTCTTTCATTAAAACAGAAAAAAAAGTGATTTTCCTGTATGTATGATTAGTGATTTCTTAAACTCTAAATTACAAAAGAAAAATAACGAAATAAACATTAAACTAGACAGAATAGGAGCTGAATATTAAATATAATAAAATAACTAGAATGTTTATTGAAAGAAACTTTATTGAAAGCGTACTTGAAGGAAAATTGAATAAGTAGTCTATTTTGTCTCATTGTTAGGCAAATGCCTTTCTTCCTTCCTTGCATGCCTCTTTTTTTTAAACAAAAGTATTCTAGAAAACTCACTAACACCGAAAGAAATCTTCACAGAATCATAGACCCGCCGATGAGTGATAAAAAACAGATATGCCTACGTGGCTATGAAACCCAGCCCACGTAGACGTCATAACGTAACACGTGTTCGCCTTATCTTCCTTTTATCTAATATCAAATGCAGTTACAGAGTTAGAGCCACCACCGGATGTCTTTGGAGAGCCGAAAATTTTCAGATTTAATCTCCTGACTGTACCTGCGTGTGTGTGCGTGTGTCCGACTGCACCTGCGTCTGTGGGGGTGTGTCTGTGAATGATTGTATTTGTATGTGTGCTCTTGTAGAGTGATTGTAGCGATGGTGTAGAATAAGATAGAAAGATGTTCTAGTATATCGTATTATAAAAAATAGAGTTCTTTGATTTGAAATTATACCAAAAATATCTTTGTTTTTTAGTTTCGTTACCTACATAGCACGCACTATACAAAAAGGTTTAATATATTATGTACTTACATAAACATATTTTGAAGGTTTCAAAGTATAGTCACGCAAATAACTGATCATTTAAAACACACTATTCCATCAAATTATGCTAATTCAACATCATTTTCGATGGACGTTACAAAAAAATTTTTGAGGGTAGTAGGTACAACGAAAAAGTAACACTTACTTGTGATAATCCTAAATATATAGAAACAGTTTCAGATATGTACAGGAACCTCCCGTCGGCGGCCACGGATAACGCGAACCCGTCCAATGACTGAAACAAACGAAACATAACCTTAAATAAACAGGCAGACAGACCACACATCAATAATTTAGTTACTAAGGCTGGCATGGGAAAGCCATGCTCAGTATTGCTCAGTCTTGAATCTCGATTTTAACCTGGTTTCACAGTACAGAAAAAAAGTTTTAAATCGAGATTCATGACTGAGTGTCGTTTTTGAATGCGGCCCTTAGAGTTCGCGCTAAATCGATTGAGAAAAATCTCCATATTAAAAAAAAATCATAAAATAAAGTGCAAAATAAATAGGTAAGTCCTACCTATCTACATACAATTTATGTGCATAGTAAATGCTTACAACCCGTGAATAAACGGTCCAACTTTTAATACAAGTTTCCACAAACTTGGGGCCAATTTGGCCCCAATACGGTTGAATTGGACAAAGATCAATGAACTCTTCCCTCAATCCATATGGCACGAACCATATGTATGATCGCGGTTTCATCCACTAACATAGAGGAGCCGTTACTTTTTTTTAATAAAAAGAAGTAGCCTATGTGTATAAAGAGGACACCTAATTAGTTGATTGATTAATTAATTTCAGCGTGAAATAACAAAAATACAAATCACGAATTTTTCGCATTTTTTATCATAGTCCCCATTACTAATAAACGTTGTATTGCTTCGGAATGGTTATACAGAGTTATCGGTATAGGGTGTACTATGCCAAAGGGGGTCATTGTACTCAACACACTGTAACATCTTTTACTATGGAGCCAACTCAAAATCTCGAAATTAAAAATCAGCTGTTCCATACAATAAGTTCATTGATCGTCAACAAAATGTATGGAACAGCTGTTTTTTTCTCTCGCCTTCAGATTTCATCCTTTAGTAAAATTGTTCATAATATTGAGTAAAATGACCCCCTATAAACCTCTATAAAGTGTTTTGTCTCTTTCTTTCTTTCAAATTTTTAACTCGATCGAAAAAGATAAAATATTGAATCAATGCAAAATACTGAATATAAAATACTAGTCCGACGCTATACAACGTTTATTAGTAAGAAGGAGTGTGATTAAAACTATTGCTTGTCATCAAAGCAGCTCAATTTGTCCCTAATAAGAACCCGCTCCATTCATACAGCAGTCTACTTAAAACTGGAACTAATTTCAAGATATCAAACTTCAATTTCGTGAACTCCACAAAAAATCGTAAACAAACGTACTGTATCTCCTCACTACTTAGTACAAAAACTATCGAGATACGTACTCGATAGAATAATATATGAGAGATGGGAAAGCACGCTTGCTAGTGTAAACATGTATCATTTTATACTTACTTATTTTGCAATAATATTAATTTCAAAAATAGCAATTTTTCTTTCAATCCATTTTAAGGGAACTTTAGTAAACACAGTTACAGTAGGTACATAACGACCACTCCCCCGCGGGTTCACGCCTTGTCGTGGCGGGGGGGCTCAGTAGCCGTGGTCTCGGCAACCACGGTGAAGCCAAGAGGAATCCGAGGTGGGGCCGCTTTTTGGGGCTTTTAGCCCAAAGCCCATATGGAAGCGGCCCAAAGTAGGGTGTGGGTCTGTATTGCACATACAGACCCACAACTGAGGTGGGGTGCAGTGTCGCATGGGCGACACTGCAACCGAAGGCTGGGGGCCGCGGCGGGAGAGGACTGTCGGTGTGTCGTTGCCACTTTCCCTACCTTCCGCGGCCCAAACGGGGTCGCTACCGTTCGATGGCGGACGCGGTGGGGCCGCAGAGGAAGAGGCGTGTCGGTGTATCGTTGCCGCTCTCCCTATCCTCTGCGGCCGAAGTGGCAGGCGGCGGGGCCACTCATCTGACCCGTCGCATGGGGATCATGGGCGCCTAGACATGGGTGCTGTCTGGCGCCCACGGGCAAATTGGTCCCCGAGGTGGTGGATGATGACGAAGTGTCTGGTGTTCGACACATCGTCATCGAGAGGGAGAGAGCGCAAGCTCGGGGTGGTGCCCGAAGGGGCTGGCGCAGTCGGGGCTGCGGAGGAGTCCGAAAGCGTACCCGTTGCCCAGACATTTTGCGCGGAGGTGGAACACCCTTGGGTTTTTAGTGGGTAGGCCGTCAGTGGCGGGATTCCCACATAACCACTCTGTGCCCGCACCCGGGGCTGTTGGTGGTATCCATAAAGGATTTTCCCAAGGTGAAAAAAAAAAAAAAAAAAAGGTACATAACGACCAACACATTTGTAGAGGTGGCCAAATGATAGAACTAAAATGTTACACTAGAGACTATCACTTGTCTTTAATAAATACGACAGTAGCGCCCCCATTCCACACAGATAATTTAATCGCACTGTTACAAGATGATGACTAAAAAATCTATCAGCATGAAATGTCATTACACCGATTTAGAGTTTATGGAAGTGACATGTGCGTAGTTTGAGGTCATGACGTATTTGGCACTTCACAAGTCAATATTATTCAAAATCATTTCAAATACTCACTTATCATTCCACACAACTTCATCATCTTCGAGTAACAAGTCCAATAAATCGCACTAATTATCTACTCTATTTAAAAAAATTGCGATGGCAGCCTAGTTGGGAGATGGCTAGCAGAGGTGTATTACAACACTCACACTTCGCCAGACTATATTCAGTCCCAAATGTGCCAACAGTCGTTCCTTCATTATCACAAATTTAAGTACGTCATTAAACAAGTAGGTGCCAGCCTAACTAGTTCGTTCCTTAGTTCTATGGGTGCAACAGAACCACCAGTCTCACAAGTAGGTTACAAGTTACAACCTAAGCACCTAATGGGTTGTAGAATGTAAAACCTAATAGGTACAAATTAATTCTGTAACCCATACAAGGCTACCCTAGCTCTCTCCCGCTAACCATCACCCACTAAGTGCTAATAGGTGCTTTCATTCACCACTGCACTTGGCATCTGTTCAAATACTTAGTAAGTACGTACTTAGTCTATCGGCATTATTTTTACTGTAGGTATACCAAATTAAGATATTCAGTGCTTGAAAAGAAAAAGAGCGATGAGAAAATTCCATGACCAATTTAAGATATCCCTAACATATCATAACATCGTCACGCCTTTCCCCCGAAAGGACTGGCAGAGGTGTAAAACACCCGCACTTCCCCTGACGATATTCAGTCCCAAATGTGACAGAGGGAGAGCCTGTCGCCAAATACCAGGCTCCAGTTACGTAGCAGATGACATTAAATACGCATATGTGTGCACACAATGAACCAATTGGTGCGTGCCTTCGGCTAGGTCCGAGCTCGATCCCTCTGGCTCGAGAGGGAAGTCTTCTGACTAGGCTATCATCGCATAATCAAATTTAATAAAAGAGAAAGAAGAGGATGGCTAGCAGAAGACCAGGACAATAGCAATGCTCTTGAATGATGATGATGATGTGTTTGAAAGTTATGAAAGAATTATTAATTCAATTGTCGTTTTAATTATTGTATTCATCCTTTTTATCTGAGTAGGTATAGCCGTCTTCATATTTCTAGTATCTATGTTATACATAGCAATAAAATTGATATTTCTCCAAACACGGTCGTCTGACCCCAAACTAAGCAAAGCTTGTACTAAAGCTGCATGACTTTACTACTTAGGTACACATTGACATAAACCATTATTTTATTTATTTGAGTTATTGATGACTTATATCATTTCAAACCAAAGTTACTAGCCAATCCGCTGGGCTATGTCAGCCCAGCGGATTGGCAAGTTGAAATGGCAGTGGGCAGGGCACATAGCTCGAAGGACTGATGACCGATGGGGTCGAAAGGTCCTCGAATGGAGACCACGTTCCGGCAAGCGCAGCGTAGGACGTCCACCCACAAGGTGGACAGATGACCTTGTGAAGACCGCAGGATCGCGCTGGATGCAGGCCGCTACCAACCGGTCTTATTGGAGGTCTATGGGGGAGGCCTATGTCCAGCAGTGGACGTCCTATGGCTGATGAATGGAGATCATTTCAATAGTCAGTAGCCCTAATGTAGCCCTACTATGGTAAATACCACTTACCAAGTACCTAATTACTAAGTACCTTCTGCCTTGTTTATTTTTCTTTTTTTCGTAAAAAGCCCCATCTAGATGATTTAAGTTCCGCACCGTCATCTCCGAGTTTAATGAGATGCACGGTTGACAAAATACATCTAACTTGAATAAACATTTTTTGTAACGAAATCTGACTTTTTTGTAATAAAATCTGCGTTAAAACGCTTCTCGATTCGAAAATAGAGCTAAAAGTGTGGATTATGCTCGTAATGGACCATTGTAGCGCACTCTCTGTTTTATTTTCATGTAGGGACGTGGTTCTTGTTTGTTTAGTTTTTGTTTGCTTATGATTGAAAATAACTGAATCGAGAGCAGTTTGTTTTGGTACATTCGTTTTTGCTATGGCTACTAAATTGATAAGGTAATCGATAATAAACTAGGTAGGTACTTACCGCTATATTCTATGCCAATTAATGAACCGAATTTGGGTAAGTATCATATCTAGTATGTGAAACAAAAAAAAATTAGGTCTGTAATAAGTACCTACCTAATAGAATATTGTGTTATTTTAAAAGTCATTGGAATATGGAAAAGATATTAAACAATCTGAATCTGTTGTTAAGCTTCCATAGTCCATACAGGGTGTTACAAAAACCCTGTTAAATCCGCGAGTTGCGCTTCCTGTATCAACTGGAGAATGCCATGTATGCTAGTAATGCTAGTATAAATGTTAGTATAAATAAAATATTGACTTTAAAAAAAAATCGCACACATCTCGGTCCGCCCTACTAAAAGCACAAACGCAGACACTAATCGCGTCAGTTTTATTTGTAAACTATTCGCATCGGGCCTCTTCTTTCTTAGAATAAAATCCACCAACATTTGATACAGATTTTTCAAAATTTTTGCTAAATTTCCTTTTTTCATAAGTCTTGCTTATTTTAACGTGCATTTTTTTTGGTATTCTTGAATGAATACTTATACATGGTTTTTGTAACATGCCGTATACCTAACAGCCTTCATGTACTCCGATTCGGTAGATGTTATCCGTGAACCTATACTAATCTACTGCTGAGCCAAGTTCACTGAGGTGAGGTCTTCAGATTTCTTAGTTTACTCGTATGCTTTCTACGCTGATGCTTTGTCTTACAGATGGATCTGATGGAATTTATGATGGATACTTTTATCAAGACTAAATGCTCATAGAAAAGTACTAAGACCATGTTAGTACATGGTCCTACTCTACCGTTACGTTTCCTTAATGAGTCTTAGACACTGAAAGTTTGTTTATCAAATGAGATTTTCTCAATCAATCTTGTCTCTAGCCTACATGCCTCCACACTCCAAGGCCAGCTGGCTGCACCTCCCAGATCACGGTCAACATTTCACAACAAACAACCTGCTCATGCACGTATTATTTTTTTCAACAAAACGTACCACCGGTCCCGCAAAACAGTTGCATTTGCACAAAAAAAATAAATGGAACCGAGGAATCACGTACACGGTCATTTTCAAGAGAATAGAAAACCGCAGCACCCACAAGCTTGTAATGTCAGAATCGATTGCAAAATGATAATTTACTCGATCGAAAACGGCATAATAGACTTTTTTCACAACCCTATCAAGAGTGCCCCAGAAAACGTGTGTTCGAATTAATTTGCTTTTGAAATTTCAGTGAAATCTACGAAATATTAAATTAACGTTTCGTTATAGATCTGGTGTGTGCCAGTGGCTATTATTGCCTTTTGTAGCACTTCCATTGTATGTTTTGTTGGCAAAGAAGCGTGAAGGCGGCCAAGAGATTGCGCAATGTAAATTCAAGTTCGAGTGTGGAGTTTTTTGTCGGCGACTGATGACGAAAGTAAATAAACAGCTGATTGAAATTTCTTCATGCTTTGTCTTTATGAGTCACTCGGCGTGAGTCACGGGATTAGTAGTCACGGAGGTGCCTAATTTGAAACCGCGAATAGCTACTTGATAGTTAGATGCGCTGGACCTAAGTACTTTCCGTTTCCGGACAGTCTAACTAAAATCCATGCAAATCCAATCCGATCATGCGATTTTCTGTGAATCATCTCACCAAATTTTCATAGATTTTGTGAAGGCATCAAAAATGTAGAAGTTGAGTAAAGTGACAAAATCAACGAATAAACAGTCAAACCATCCTAACTAATAACATTATAAATGTGAAAGTGAGTTTTTTCGTTTGTTTGTTTGTAACGCTTTCACGCCCTACCTAATCAACCGATCATCATGAAATTTTGCATACACGTTGTCTGGGATACAGAAAAAGACATAAGGTACTTTTTATCCCGAAAAAATAAACAGTTCCTGTGGGACCGCGGGTGAAACCGCGGGGCGCAGCTAGTATACCATTGTTGATGAACTATGATGATGTAGATAATATTGTTGGCAATCCAATATCAGCAAATTAGAAACATACATACCCTGATGGATAGGTTTAGTAGGTTAGGCAGTTGAGTTGGTAGCCGCGCAGCAACGGAAAGTGCTGGTCGGTCACTCATGCTTTTACCCAAGAATCACTTTCTCTCTGACTCAAGAAACCCAAAAAACTCAATTCTCTTGTCACTTGCTCTGAAAAAAACCCTTATTTCAGTCACTTCTGCACTGCACTGTACTGCAGCACGTGACTAAGGATTTTTGTAGAGCTTTGAAGTTTTAAGTTAGTACTCACTGCAGGATAAGAATTACAACCTACAGTGTTGGGGGTCAAAACCATAAGGTGCGAAATTCTTATATATTTTAGGGACGCCTCTATTGTATTTTAGACTATTTTCATAGATGAATCAGGTACCTGAAGTATATGTGTGCCCTGGTGCTGCTCGAACAGCTCCATCGCTAGCCCCGCCCCCGTTCTTCTGCTTTGCGCTCCTGAAACAAGCATAAGAAACATTTGAAAATGTGACGGAGATGATGTAGACTTTGTAGAGCATCAAAACTAAAAGCACACACATTCTTCGAGTTCAATAGATGTGTGACAATTCACAGCATGGCATAAGACCATACTTCTTTCACTAAATAACTACAGCTGTTACAATAGTTGTCATTAGGTACCTCGTTGTAATTTTTTTAAGATTTTCTGTGAAGTAATTTTTGATGATATTTTTTTTAGCAAGTTTTCGCTGTTACCCTTATAAACACTGTTTCTTCGAAAGACAAGACAAAAAGCCCTTCAACACGAAGGGACTGACAAGGCATCATAAAGCAGTCGCATGCAACCCGACACCACAAGATACCATCATCTGACGTAGAATGGCGACGGCGTGCTGCGGACGGTAGCTCAACTCTCAAGCCTTCAAGGCTAACGTTACTGGTCCTACATCAACCATGGCTAGTTGGTAGCTAGGAAACATCTTAAAGATTTGTGTTGTGTGAAATTTGTCTTTTTACGTTTTGTAGGTACGCTTTGCTCTAGTTTTCAGACTGAAGGACAATTCAATTCAGTTCTTACAGGTTTGTAGTCGTAAGACTTTTATGCAGAGTTTGTCTGCGTAAGTACACACCCACATCTTTGCTAATTATTCAACTCAGCGTGACGCGTACCTAACTTCAGGCGAGCGACTTGCTCATCTCGTCACTCAGTGTTATAAAACAATTTGAAGTTCTCGGGCAGCAGTTGGTAATGATTCGAAAAGAAAACCCGAGAAACTTGCTAAGTGGTGTGGCGTAGTAGGTAGTAGTCAACGCAAGTAGTCCCATGTAATTAAAACCAAACAACTGTTTCAGCGTCTAGTCTGAGACATGGTTTTTACGTTTCGAGACACGAAAGAACCACTTCTAATTTATCACCACTCTTCGAAGTTTGCTAATCGGTTATAGTAAGATGGTTAAGGAATATTGGACCCACTGCTAGGTTCTACTACTGCGTCTACTACGAATATTAAGTGCAAACTCGCGGCTAACTTTGACATCAGTAAAGTTATTGATTTCTAGATTGTAGAGTAATATGTAGAACATTGTCAAATTAACAATCACCAGTCCATAGTTCAACTTGTGAGCTCGAGCTTACGATGGCAAGTCTACTAGCATGAAGTCGTCAAAACGTACCTAGATACGTACAGCTACCCAACACAGTAAGTACGTACAGCCAGTCTTGCTTATCATAACATTGGTCGTGCCGTTTGTCTGTCCGCGAGCCGCGTCACGAGCGTCACGACGACGTGTCCTTGCAGGATGGTAGACGTCACTTTCTTTGTTAAATACTTTTAAATTACAAAGGAATTTTAAAACAAGGTTTGAAATTATGTTGTTACAATTACATTATATTAGAGGATATGAAATCCAGCTAATGACAAAGAAAGGGCTAGTTCCGATGGGAGCAGCGCTCTGAACGACCAAACTCACTCACCTCATCTGCTGCTTATAGTCTCAACGACTGATTGCAAACAAAACACAAAAAAAAAAAACAATTACCTTATCAGATCACCTCAACTGTACTACCATAATCAGCTGGATCGGATGTCAACCAGCAGTTAAAAGTAGTTTGCAAATTTTGTAATGGAAAACTTAGGTATAAGTACTTCCTTACACACGAAAATTGCTGTAAAGGCCTTTTTAAAACAGGAAAGATTTGGAAGAAATTACTGAAGCTAACAAATACTTGTAGGTCCTACTTTGCCAACAAACTTTTTAAAATATCTCAGTACTTAGGTACTCAATAAACTTAGCAGAACTTTCTAAGACAGCCGCGACAATCCTATCGCTAAAAATAGTCTCTTCCAGACGATATCCTTAGTTCTGTTTTGTACCGTTGTACCAACACACAAAATACAATACAAAATACATTGCTGTCACAAAACATCGTAAGTTTGCTTTTCGAAATAGTACAAAACAACAGTTCTGCGCTATGACTTTATCCGAGACTGGCTACTGACGCAACGCGTTTGAGTTTCGATGGACTTTCCTTTAGAAATCAGAATTCAGATAATTCTTTAAATTTGCGTAAGTGAACTTATGTTTTTGCATTACATACAATAATTTCAGGCGTCAGGTGATTCTGACTTCTGAATTTTAAGTTCCAAATACAGAGCTACATTTGGTAATCAAATCTAATTTATCTCTACTAATCTCATTTTATTATTAGCTATATGGATTACTATTATCTACTAAAACTAGTAAATCCAAAACAAACATTGCAGAAAATCTAGGTCCAGTTCCAAAATGTTACAGTATTTTACAATCAATAACGTCATTAAGGTGCTTTTCGATTCTGGCGATAGAAAGACAACTGATTTTTGCAATTGTCACAAACACATTGCAAGCGAATGTTATTCTACCAATATCTAGTTGTTCCTAGGATCATGGTCACCATAACCATGCAAGTCGGCATATCAAAGCTTGTTCTCCGTTGAATTAAACCGCAATAAAGTACGCTCCGCTATCTGGCCATCTCGGTTAAATATGGGCCTACCCTCAAATCGCGACCGAGTGAGTTTTTATCTGTGTGTGAAATGTCGCGACAGGTACACTGACCTTGTTTGCGTTTACTACTTCACTGTTTTAAACTAAATAACCCTCTATCTCTTTTTTTATGTCTTTTTAAATGTATCTAGGAAGCCGCTGGATGCGGGCAGCGCTAGACCGGTCCTTGTGAAGATCGCTGAGGGAGGCCTTTGCCAAGCAGTGGATGTGCCGGCTGAGATGATGATGACTGAATCTAAGTTCATAGGAAATATTTATTTGTTAAAACCAAATCGCGCGCACTTTTATTTACTTACTTAATACCCCTCAAAGGAGCTATTCTACTATAGTATAAGTACTTATTTCCAAATCCATTTTTTAAGACAATCTTTCCCTAATAATACCATATTTCATATAGATCACAGTCTTAATCGTCAAACGCCTTGCCACCCCCATTAAACCCCCGCTACAAATTTTTATTAACGCGCTAATACTTCGTATAATTTTCTCATTACGTCGTCGTGGTGAAAACGTTCCTTAAGCTGGATGATGGCGTCACCAGTCATTTGGACAAGTTAATAATAAAGTGGGTTGTAATGAAAGCAGTCGCAGGGGTAGCGTAGGTATGCACCTAGTTTTAGTATGAAGTCAAAATGTAACCTATGGTCGTCTTGACATCCTACATTATGAGTTATGCTTATGGCTCTACCTACTTGATGCCATAAGTACATTCCAAATTCCATCTATAGTTTGGTTTTAAATCTTTAACTTTAAAACCTACTTGCAGAAGAGGGGTTAAATTCTTAGCTTCTCACTCTTGCTTATCAGTTAAACCTTTGACGAGCAGTTAACTCCGAGCTAATGGGATAACCCAAGTTTCTTCAAGGGTCTAAATTGTGCAAAACAAAGGAAGAGTTAAAAGTGCCAAGTTCAAGTGAACACGGTCTTTGTACTTGTAATTAGTCTAAGCACCAAGCAGCACTGTATTTTGGCATCAAAATAAATAGGTAAACAAATGTTGTATGGCGACAGGCTCGATCCCTGTCACATTTAAGACTGAATAACGACCAGCGAAGTGTGGGTGTTGTATTACACCTCTACCAGCCCCTCGGGGGAAAGGCGTGACGATATGTTATGTTATTTGTAAATAAATAAATTACGAATGTTAATGTTATCTTTATTTAATCCTTTTATGTACGTCTATATATGTATATAGGTATGGATGATTTTGTGTACCTCGTCTACATCACAAAATCAATAAAAAACTACAAGAGAACGTCTTGATTACCGCCCTCTGGCGGAACCAGTGGCCAGTGATGGTAGATTTAATAACCCGCCCCACGGTGACCGCTAAACGAACCGCTCCATACATTTCACAACAATTCTACATTTAGACAATTGTTACACCGGAGCGAATAACTACTACTAGCCATGATCCAAAAAAACCAGGGAGTTGACACCCAACTACGTCACTCGTCACCGTCTCTCTCGAACTCGTTGTAAATTACATATTTCTGTCTTACTTATGCATCGATTGACTTAAGTGCGTGTCGCCCACGTGACCTTTTTTGCCTCGGAACGCTAAACCTGGCGAAGTACTCGTATATTATCATACCATGTTACTAGCTGCTCATGTTCTGGTAGCGATTTATTAGATTAGGTTATTTTATTTTTAGTTTATTTTAGTTTTGTAGACAAGGAAATTGTGGTTAATAAACTTTTATTATGTATGTATGTATGCTAAGTGCGACCACTTTCAGTACTTTCACTGCTGTCATATTGATGTACTGAAAGTGGTCGCTATAGGAACAAGGGGGCAATTGCGTCTTTCGAGAATTACTGACAAACCCTACACAAATTAGGCAACTAACGCCATCTTGTACAGATTATTGCAACTAAGGATTAAAAAACGATATACTCGTAGGTGGCGCCTTATTTGTGAAGGGTTTGTCAGTAATTTTCGAAAGACGCATTTGTCCCAATTGACCCTACATTTTAACCCTGTGCGTTCATATTCGAGCGCACTGTGAGACCTCATAGTACGAGTACGTTAGTGTTCGTGAACCAACGGTGGTGTCAATAAGTTACTACGGGTACGTGTGTTATTAATATTAATTAAGGGGTATGGTAAGGCTTGGCAGCTGTCTCACTCGCTCGCAACACTATTCTATTAGATATAAAATAATAGAATATACTTTTGATAAATTTTGATGTATTGAGGACCCGAAAACAGTGTTACAAAGTATTCAGAATGTTTTTCATAGTATTTAACTTAGAAAAAAAATATGTGTTTACGTTTAGCGAGACAGCTACCAAGCCTTGCCATACCCCTTAAAAATATCTAACATCTACCTAAAAATATCACAGTAAGCGATTAAATTGTTACGCCACGGTGTAACAGCCTCCCCAATCGACACTAGGATTCCGCATTTATACCAAAAAGGGCAATAATTTGGTCGTATTTGTCCGTTCGACATGTGCCGGCCAAAGCTAACACGGTCTGTTTTCACAAGACGAAATTAAATAAAACTCTCGCCTAATACCGGGGGAGGGTCGCCATTCAAGATGATCTCGTGTGGTTATTCTTAGCCGACTACGCAAAAAGAGGACACTATTTTTAACCGACGTGCAGAAGAAGGAGGTTCTAAATTCGACTGTATGTTATTTTATAATTACGTTACATTAGGTAGGTCGGTTAATACACAGGTAAGTTGTGGTTTCCACTTATCAGACCAAACATTTAAAATGATGCGTGAAAGATGATAGAGATTTTCATTTTTACAAAGTTTTTTTTTTGTAAACAAATAACATACACTTATGTAGAGTTGGCACTTCTGCTTCCAGAATGACCGAAATTCAAGGCATCAATAGGTAGACTTTTACACTAAAAATGTAAAATTGTAGAATAATTTTGTAGTTTTCCATTTTCCATTTTTCGGAACAAAAGTTTCCAAAGCAGTGGTTTTCGAAACCTTTCTTAGGGTTCGTACTTTTGTTTTAAACTTCGAAAATGTTGAACTATAAAATAAACACTATTTTAAAAGACATTTATTTCATTCACTAATTTATTTTTAACAACGGACTATAGGCGTACGCTTGACCACTAAAGCGTCTCATCGCTAGAGACAACGTTATCGAAGGTGTAACACGCCTTAATTCATAGAAACCATAAATAAAATAGGGCTATTTTCATCAATTCCCCTCTAAATAGGCACGGCAATGAGCTACCCACGTCCGTAGGAGTGTACTCTATTCTGATTCCCTACACGTGGTCCCCGGGTAGTGCTAACCGGGTAGCAAACTCTGGTGGGAGGCTTCGGCCGTGGCTAGTTACCACCCACCGGACCAAGCCATGCCGTGAAACGACCTAGTCGTGTTTCGGGATGTAGTCCGGTGTAACCGTTCCGAAGACGGGTCTGAGCAGTGGCGCACTTGTAGCGCCTCACTCAACTGCCGTCTTTGTACTACTTCACTCTACAAAACTTCAAGGCTAGAGTGAATAAGTACCTTATAGGTTGTCGTGCTCCATCTTAGACCACAACGTCGCTTAACATCAGGCGAGTTGGTGGTCAAACGCCGACCTATTGTACGTAAAAAAAAAAAAAAAAAAAAAAAAAAAACAAGCACCCGACTAACGCCGGCCCTGTCCAAACAGCACAAGAAACGGACTACAGACGTGTCTCTTCATTAGGGGTCTGCACTTCCGGCCGGACCCCTAGGGGTTCCCAATCAAGGTCTCGAGTTGTTGTTTCATGGGTCAAGAGAGGTAAGAAAAGTTTGGTGAAGAAAAGTTTAGGCACTGGAGACACGAAACTTGTAGCATTATTGTCATAAGACAAGAAAGAAAACATAATACCACACGTAATTACACGAGATCGATCAAATAAACGGTCAAACTATTTAAATAAATAAAATAACAACAACATTATTAAAAGAAAAACAATAAACCTGGCTGGAAAATGTTGTACCCTAAGTCTCTTCCACTATCAAAACGATTCAAATGACACCTCACATGTCGAAATGCATCAAACTGTTTAGGCTGTAGGCCGTGCCAAAGAAACATCATACATACATACATACACTCGAAAAACATAACCTTCCTTCTTGAGCAGTCGGATTAAACGGGCCCTATGACACTCTGGCTACGAATCTAAAGACACCTCGCAATACAAAATCAGTAAAGCCGGAAGTTATTTTACTCTAGAATAAAAAAAAATGAATTTGGAAGATTAAGAATATGACAAATATTAGAACCTGGAAAAATATAAATTCATAATATAACTCATCAAACATTCATACCTGAAAACTCTCCTTTTTTTTAAACAGACGCAAAATGATCTCTGAATCTACGGTACTGTTTTTCGAATGATTTTTGGTAATGGCATCCTACTAATCCTACTATATTAATATTATAAATGCGAAAGTTTGTATGGATGGATTGATGGATGTTTGTTACTCTTTCACGCCAGAACGGCTGAACAGATCTGGATGAAATTTGGCACAGAGATAGATTATAGTCTAGAATAGCACAAAGGATACTTTTTAACCGCGGGTGAAACCGCGGGGCGCAGCTAGTAATAAATATTTTATTAAAAAGATCTAGCTCAGTTCAGTTTTTTTTAAACTTCAATATTGATTTTTCTCTCCCAACCTACCAAAACAAACGAAACGGTCAAAATCATCCATCGTATAATGATTCGTAACTGAGTAATTACACGGACGACCAACCCTTCGGCGCCGGGCCGGGGACGCGCGGACCGATCGATCCGAATAAAAATACCGGAATCCGGAAAACGATCCCGGATTCCGGACACGTACTGTCAATATAGAATCGCGATGATTGTGATGCAGGGACTATGAACAAAAATGTTACGGCGTGCGTATTGAAAATAAGTGGAGGGACAGTCTGGTTTTGTTGTCTGTCCGATTTTTCGCAGAATTTGTGTTTCGAAAAATTTGCAGCAGTGTTCAATGTCAGATGCTTACATATTTAGATTATGACTAGGCTATGGTTTGCATCGGACGGAGACCTTCCGTATGTCGATAACTTCTAGCCCGATTTTACTCATATTCGAACTTAAAAATGTATTCGCATTAACTATTTGCGTATGAAACAAATGCCGCGATGTCCCAGTAGACTCTGAGACATCTCGGTTTTTAATAATGTCTTATCCTCTCCGTCCTAAGATTGCTTGGAAAAAATCGCTTTTAGTGATAAGGCCGTCAGTTGTTACACCATAACTTGGCTTTATCATGACTATTTTTATAGCGTTAAAGAATTTATGAATGTTTGTAGCAAACTCCAATCTTTAAAATAAAATTATAAAAATGATACATTTTTTGGAGACACTTTTAAACACAGTCGCCTGACCCCAAACTAAGCAAAACTTATACTATGGCTGCCAGGGACTGGTATCCATATGTAGATATTTTTAAATACATACTTAAATAGATATTAACACCTAGACATAGAACAAACACTAATGTTCATCACATTAATGTTTACCCTAGGTGGGAATCGAACCCACGCCACGGACAGAAGGCAGGTTCACTACCAACTGAGCCACCGAGGCAATACCTCGGTAACAACCGGCAAAACCGTAAAAATCTGCACGTCTGCATGCAGACAGGATGTCTAATGCTGACTACTATACTAATATTAAGACGTATAATGTATTCGAGCAAATAAACAATTTGATTTGATTTGATATTGATTAAGTTATAAGTTAAAAAAAAAAATATTTCTCTAACTGTTTTATTATTACTGGTGTGAATAAATAGTTTATCTATCTATCTATCTAATAACCAGATACGTAACGACTAACTAAATAAAGCCACCTACACGTTATCAAGCAGGTAAATGTATATATCCGTACAAAGAAAGCGGAACGGGCACATAATACCCCACACCCGGTTCATTATGGACCGGATTAGCGGAAGGGTTAGCTTATTGAAGAAATTCCGGATAAAACGGTATTAAAGGATAGGGGGATTTCTTGCAAGGAAAGTCTTACTATTCTTTTCTTTCCACGTGCTTGTTTGATTTTCTTGCGATATGAGAATTCTAGTGATAGAATTACAAGTAGATTTATTTTGCTACAAAAATACTTTTTCGAAGATTTAGGAAAGAGTATTGCAAAACTGAAAAATGAAGACTAAAATCTACCCGACGTCTTTTCTAATTATTGAAAAGACTTTTCCAAAACATTCTAATGCTGATTTTTTGAAATAAATATTGAATTAAGATTGAATCAATATTTAATTTTATTTTAAGACTGAAAACCTTAATAGCGTTTTATTTTTGGCTCAGTGTCACGTAAAATCATTAAAAACTAAAAAAAGTAAGTAAATAAATTAAAAAAATAAAAGACAAAATAAAATAATAGCAATGAAGCCTGCTCTACGGGAAATCTCTATCACACTAAATTAGTTCTAAGTAATGTATGTATGTACTGAGAACGTATCAATAGGTACTTGCCTACAGGCAACTTTCCAAAAATTGTCAATAACCCGCGTCATATTCCCAATATATCTTGTTAACCCGCCGTGCGGCGTGGCGGGTACAGTATACCCCATATTTATTGTTATTTTTCTATTTCGCCGGCAGATGTGCCCGGCCTGATTTACGGGCTCAGTATTACGGACGTGAATTATAACGCGCTGGTCAGGGAAACTGCTTGTTTTTGGGCGAAATAGTGAACAGATAGTGCTGTATAAATATTGGGAATCTGGCGCGCTTGGGTTCGTCTGATTAGCTGTCTTCACGAGAGATTAATATTGCCTGCGTGTAGAAATACATGTTTTATTTTAATTCGTTTTTACATGTTTTCTGTCTCTTTAATGGCGGCTGTACCCACTTGGATCTCTCGCTTTAAAATTTCTCAGTTAAGACTTCGTGAGCTAAGGCACATAACAAGCCCAAACAAGAACGTCTTCCACTGTCATTCTAGTCACGCCTGCCAGATTCTACAACTTTCATTCGATCATTTTGTTGGTAAAATTAGAAAATGTCCAAAAATGAATAATTTAAAGACAGTTAAGTATCTCCTAGGCAAGCGTGTTACACCTTCGATCACGTCGACGCTTCCCATCAGGTGAGTCAGTGGTCAAACGCATGCCTAGTCTGTTGTAAAAAAAAAAGTTAATTTTGGAACTTAACCACGAGCTGACTACAGTTAGCAATGATGCTGAATAATAGATAAGAATGAATAAATAATAGTCAAGAGTTCAATCCCCTCAAAACAAACCAAAACATAAACATTATCTAGTAACCTACACGTCCGCTCAGCGCGAGGTCCCGCGCTCGACTGCCATAAATCACCGGTGCTGCCGCCCCGCGACAATATGTGGAAACATGTGTTTACGGAGGGAGTTAATTTGTCGAATTTATCCGCCTGTCTCGCGAGGTATTGAGAAATATTGCGTTTCTTGACTTATGCGCACTTGTTTTGCTTGTTTTTATGTCGGGAACACGAGATTGTCTTTAATGAATACAATAACGAGCTTTTTTTTAAAGATGCGAGACTATTTCCTTTGACTCATTTCGCACTTGTTTCGGTTCTTATCGCAAGCTCTACATAAGTAATAATCACAACGTAAGGCATAAAATCACATTGGTCTACGAGACCCTTATCACTAGACCATGGGAGCAATAAAAGACGCATACTAATACGTAGGTTAGATATTGTATTCATTTTATATTGGTTAAGATCGTATTCGGTTATAGCGTATTATTTTTGCCCGCGGCTTCGCTCGCGTTTCAGCAGCCTATGTCACTCAGGGACAATATAACTTTCTAATGGTGAATAAATTTTTGAAATCGGACCAGAGGGCCTACCATGACATTTTATTGCCATGATGATATTGTTACGTTTTGTTGTCAACACCGTGCGACCGCGAGTCGTATCGCCGCCCAATAAATAAGGTCGTAATTAAAAGCGTAACCATCATAGGAGTAAGATGTTGTAATAGGCTCCAAGTAGTTTTGAGTTTATTCGTAACGAACATACCAATTTTTCGTCTAAATAATATTATTAGTGCATAGAAGTGTAGGCATTTACATAAAGACCTGTGTTTGAAACCAAAATTTCGACCGAATAAATCTCTTAATCATTACTCGCTATGTTCAATTAGTCATACCGTCATCACGTCAGTCCGATCGTCAGTTCTGTTAATAATTGTATTATCCAATTTATCAGTTGATTATGCACCGCAATCCGCCGCTAATTTGCTCTGTGCACGTTACGTCTATTATGGGCATATATTATGTGGTATGTGCTTTCAATTTGTCTATTTTTTAACATTTAGGATCATCATCAACATGTCAGCCCGGAAGACGTCCACTGCTGGACAAAGACCTCCCCCAATAAACTCCACACCAGTCCTGCGCTGCCCGCATCCAGCGACTTCCCGCAGATCGTCAGTCCACCATTCCACATTAAGGATGTAAGGATGAAATTGTAGACTTTCTATAACTACTTTTATTTGAGTACCTATGAAAGTAAAGTAGGTATTGTTAATAAGTATTTTATAGAATCCATACTTTTAAAATATTGGTTGGACAAACTAAGATAGAAAAAAAATCTCTTCAATAAACTTAATTATGAAAAGACCAACAACGCAACATCGAAAGATGTCACAATTTATGAAGCATAAAAATTGGTAATTATTGTTGTAAAACAAAAGATTTATCGCCTTGATTAGACATACTCTCGATGATGAAAATCTGTGGCAACAGTCTGTCATCAAAATTACGAAAAAAAATTACAAATATCATCGGACTATAATTGACCTTAAGGCGTCTCCCAGACAGACGCGGCCTGCGGTAGCGGCCAATGGCCGCTAATGCAAAAGGCCATTGGCCGCCATTGTTTAATAATAATAATTCGGAACATTTCCACACACGGTCGCCTGACCCCAAACTAAGCAAAGCTTGTACTATGGCGGCCCGAGACTGATATACATCCATACATAATGTAGGTATATTTTTCAATACATACATAGGTAAATAGATATTTAACACCCAGACATAGAACAAACACAAATGTTCATCACAAAAACGTTTGCTCTAGGTGGGAATCGAACCCACACTTCAAGCTCAGTATGCGAGACGCCCAAGAGTAAAAGCACAGTGGTCGAAACAATTAAACTGCTCGGCCACAATTAGACTAATGGCGCTTCTATTAATAATTTTCTTAACAATAATTATAGACATCTTTGCTATCGAAAAATGTCATCAACACCATGAAATAAACAAAGTCAGTAAAATGTATTTTACTTCATTTGTTTGCTACGTCAAACTTGTCTTAAAACAAAATGTAATGATTACAAACCGAAGTTGTGGCAAACTTAACGCACAGTGTAACAATTAAACGCCAGGCAAATCATCAAACGAACCCCAGTCGAATTTGAATAAACCAAGTCACGTCCTTCAAATAAGCAGTACTAACAAGCGGTGTATCGCTTGCACTGATTGTTAATTGATTAGATTAAAAATTTTGGCTAAATCCGACGGCGTATTGTTACAGGGGACCGGCCCTAGCGAATTAATTACCTATTTTTAATAGGTACGGTGTCTTTTACAATTTGTATGTTGACAGTTGCATTGGCTGTCAAAAATATCGTGCAACATTTTTTTTGTTAAAAAAAAATCCCCTTTGTCGTAAATAAGCAACAGGGGAAGAATATTTCCAATTTACGTCGGAAACACGTTGCAAATTCAAATGCCAATATTACGTATAAATTGCAGTACATTTTGAAAATACCGCACTAAATCTTTATTGCTTCCGCGACTACATTTGAGACTCTAAATTTGTCCCCCGAAACATCTTGACACCCTAAACGCCATGTTTTATTCTGTCGAATATTTTTATTTGAATACTCATGTATGGGAAGGAAAGCCGGCTTGAAAATTGAGTTAAAATGACAGTGGCATACGTAGTGATTCGCCCCGTGGTCGTGTTCGAGGCATTAGGGGCCAAAATTGGATTTGTTCAGCGGCATTTTATTGGTACACTTGTTACGAATTTAGGAACAGTGTGTGAGTTAAAAAAGCTCTTTGTCAAGGTGTCTGTTGTGGGGACGGAGGAATAGGAGTAATTTAACTGGATCAGTGAATTATTTATGGTTTTCTTGTTCATTATCTGGGAGCTTTGTTATGTAAAGCTTATAATGTCGAAATAAAAACGGTATCATCTTCGTGCCATTACTTCTCTCATTTCTCTCTTATTTATTTTATTTTTATTTATTAATCATTTCTCTCATAATAATAAAATTGATAGATTGGTTGTTTGCACAAAAAGATACACCTGAAGATTTATCGCAATCTTTAAAGTTTGACTTTAGTTTTTTTTATCAAAGTTTAAGTAAGTACTGCATCCTTGATGAAATTATTAAGAACTCCTCTTAAACAAGTACAATTTTATCAAAACATTCTACATTCCCAAAATAGAACCATAATTCAAGTTAAAGTTTTCCCCCTTTCAAAATAAAAACCGCGCAATTTTCCATACAAATAAAATTAGACATGTGTGGTGTGTGTTGACTCAACAAGACAGAAGACAAACCTCGGTGTTTTACACAATAGGTTATATTTATTTGACGCATTGTGGGAGTGAATCAGTCCCTCAGGCGTGTTTATTTGCGTACACGCTTCGGCGGACGATGTTTTGTGATTTGTCGTTTTTTGTTGAAACCTTTGTGGTCAAGTT
Organism: Peribatodes rhomboidaria; assembly: GCA_911728515.1. Taxonomy (NCBI): domain Eukaryota; kingdom Metazoa; phylum Arthropoda; class Insecta; order Lepidoptera; family Geometridae; genus Peribatodes; species Peribatodes rhomboidaria. The sequence continues at coordinate 15,896,900 of OU452184.1, forward strand.
AATTTTGGGTTTTATCCACTGGCCAGTAAACGATTACTATACGTCCTAGTTTGGACGATAGAATCAAAACTTATAGCCAGAGGAAGGCCAAAGTTCACCAAAATTTTAAGAAAACGATAATTTTTTTATCAGATTGATTTTGACAGCTCTTCAATAAGTTAAATGTGAACAATGGACATTCAAATAAATAATCGCGCAACTAAAGTTCGGTTAACATGAGCCTAAGTAAACTTAGATTTTACTAATCTAGTTTTTATTCTATATTATTTTATCTTGTACCTAATTAAGAATAAAAAAATATTTTTTAAGTGTGAAGAAAAATAATCTGGTGGATTTATTAAGGTAGTAAGTACTCCTACAAAATCTAGAGTTTACAATATTTCATCAAAAACACATAACATAATATAACAAGACTAGCCAGTACTCAACAAAATGCTAGGTAACGTTACTGCTAGTCTAATTCATCAAGTAAGTTATACAGTGTTATAAAGTTGGGTCTTATATTAGAGTCCGGTAGTATACTAGAGGCACCCTTATACCTACGGATGACGTATGTATTGCCATGTCTGTATAATGTGTTTTAGTTGGTTCCTCAAAACTGTTCAGATTTAAAAGATTTGTAAAACTAAACTGAAATACAGTTTAGTTTCAATTAATTAAGATTACTTATTTATTTTTAGTTTAGTTTTTTTTTTACTAAAACGTTCGTCTTTAATACCTATTTTTGGAAATAGACCAAGTTAGGTAGTGGACCAAATCGACCGGAGGCCTACATAGTGGACTGGAGAGCTGGAGCCCGGTGTGTGGCGAGTGGTGGAGTGGCCGCTGTCACGTTTGGCACTGAATATTGTCCGGCGAAGTGTGAGCGATGTATGACACCTCTGCCAGTCCCTTAGGGAAAGGCGTGACAATATGTTATGTTATGTTCAAAACTGCACTATTTTAAAAAGTAATACTTGTTTTGATTGGGTACAGCTTGTAATAACCCTGTAAAAGCACGATAAACTACATCTAGCTGGGTAGCTGTACACCGACAGAGGGCGCGCTAACCGCATTATAGAGACAATGACTTGACGAAGGAAATCTGATTTGCAACCCTCTGTCGTTATTTTAAACCGACGCGACGGTTCATTTTACATTCTGCTTCAGTTTGTGGGGTTAAACTAAGTTTGGTACATGGATTTGCTTGCGTTATCTTGAACCTTAGATTCAGAAGCTGCTGTATGATGATTTACGTTATTTTAGGCTTATTATAAGTTTCTAGAAACTGTCCGCTCTTTTTTTATCTAATAGGTAACTTTTCTTCGTATTGGAAGTTTAAACTTTACCTGCACCTACCTATTGAAACGAATTAATAATTAAGAATAACAGGTAGGTACACAAAATCAATTGAATACTAATATTAGAACTAGCTTGTTGAACAGCTATATTTGCTCCTCTTTGCAATAATTCAAAACTGTAGGTCCCTGAAAACTGAACATATCTTTCATAGACGCTGACTTAATGAATGCTTGCCGTATGTAATAGGGAATATTCTGTGGAATGTTACTGGTCTTAGCGCATTCTTTTTTAATTTTAGACGACGTATTTTGCTGGTAACCCGCTGTCCTAGGTGAACGACAAACGCGGCAACGAGACGCGGCGACGTTTCTGACCAGAGGGGTTCGTCGTTCACGTAAGACAACTGGGCAAGAAAAGTAAAATAAATATACCGCATAGACTGTCCCGGAGAGAATATAAATACAGGGAAGAACCAGCGTTTCTATACTAGTTTGTCATACCAGTATAATCATGAGGCGGTCTTTTTGAAAGCCGGTAAAAAAGATCATAAATGCACAAAGTTACCTTTTAATGCTTTGCTAGAAGGCGGCGGATCTCGACTCCACGGCGGGTCCCCGTGCCCGGAGAAGTCTCTCAGCTTCAGATAGCTGATGGTGAGCCTGATGATGGAGGCCTTGTCCAGCTGGCTGGTGATGGCGGCGGGGAGGGGCAGCATCTTGGCGAGCTCGTAGAACTCGTAGTTCTCCTTCCCGCGGCGGGACCGCGCCGCGTCCCGACTCTTCTCTTTTCGGAGCTCGAGGATGCTGTGGACAAAGAGATGGTTAGATAGGATGTTGTTGGTTGTCAAGCTGAGTTTAGGAAATTGTTGATTGATGGCGCGCGCGCACAGTGTGACGTGTCGAGCCAGTCCAGTGTAGTAGCCATTCCGAGGAGTGTTTGTGCGCGTGCAGACACGCTACGCTACGCTTTACTACGCTATTGAAACCTATATTATGCACCTATTTACGTAACTACGTTTTGAGACTATTTTCGTTGAACCCATTTGCTATTTAACAGATACTTTTGATCGAAGTTTTACATTTGCAGGTGTTCACGATAATCGTCGCTTGTATTAACGAAAAATTCTCAGTTCTCATTCATTCAATAACAGCCTAATAGAGTAGATTCCTAACAGAGCCTCATTAAGTGAACCAATTCAGCTTTTCTCCCTATATTGAAAGTAAACACCTATATATGAGCTTGGGGGTGTGGGTTCGATTCCCACCTAGGGCAAACATTTATGTGATGAACATTTGTGTTTGTTCTATGTCTGGGTGTAAATATCTATTTAAGTATGTATTTAAAAATATCTAAGTATGTATATCAGTCTCTGGCACCCATAGTACAAGCTATGCTTAGTTTGGGGTCAGGCGACCGTGTGTGGAAGTGTCCCGAATTTATTATTTATTATTATTATATTATAGATAGGTAGGTTATCTACAAGCGTGATAATAGGATCAAGAAATAAAAAATAAAAATATGAAGTAAAAACTTGTATAAAATGTGTAAATCAGTATTCTTCCCCGCCCTCGCCCTCCCCCTCTCCGGAGTCCATGCCGACTTCCTCGTAGTCTTTCTCGAGAGCAGCCAAGTCTTCTCTTGCTTCAGAGAATTCTCCCTCCTCCATGCCCTCGCCGACGTACCAGTGCACGAAGGCGCGCTTGGCGTACATCAGGTCGAACTTGTGGTTGAGACGCGACCACGCCTCCGCAATCGCCGTCGTGTTCGAGAGCATGCACACCGCCCGCTGCACCTTCGCTAAGTCACCCCCCGGCACCACCGTGGGTGGCTGATAGTTGATGCCGACTTTGAACCCCGTCGGGCACCAGTCCACAAACTGTATTGTGCGCTTCGTCTTGATCGTCCCGATCGCCGCGTTCACGTCCTTCGGTACCACGTCCCCTCGGTACAGCATGCAACACGCCATGTACTTTCCGTGGCGAGGGTCGCACTTCACCATCTGGTTGGCGGGCTCGAAGCACGCGTTGGTGATCTCCGCGACCGACAGCTGCTCGTGGTACGCCTTCTCTGCTGAGATCACGGGCGCGTACGTCACGAGGGGAAAGTGAATGCGCGGGTACGGTACAAGGTTCGTCTGGAACTCAGACAGGTCGACGTTTAAGGCACCGTCGAACCTCAGCGAGGCTGTGATAGACGACACGATCTGTCCGACTAGACGATTTAAATTTGTATATGTTGGCCTTTCAATGTCCAAGTTTCTTCTGCAGATGTCGTAAATGGCTTCGTTGTCGACCATGATGGCGGCGTCAGAATGTTCGAGAGTCGTGTGTGTGGTGAGGATAGAATTGTAAGGCTCCACGACCGCTGTGGAAATCTGCGGCGCGGGGTACACTGCAAATTCCAGCTTAGACTTCTTGCCGTAGTCGACGGAGAGTCGTTCCATGAGCAATGATGCGAAACCCGAGCCTGTGCCGCCGCCGAACGAGTGAAAAATGAGGAACCCCTGCAGCCCTGTGCACTGGTCTGCGAGCTTGCGCGTCCTGTCCAGCACCAGGTCCACGATCTCCTTGCCGATGGTATAGTGACCCCGCGCGTAGTTGTTGGCCGCATCTTCCTTGCCAGTGATCAGCTGCTCGGGATGGAACAGCTGGCGGTACGTGCCCGTCCGTACCTCGTCCACCACGGTGGGCTCTAGGTCTATGAACACGGCCCTGGGGACGTGCTTGCCCGCTCCCGTCTCGCTGAAGAACGTGTTAAACGAGTCGTCGCCGCCGCACACGGTCTTGTCCGATGGCATCTGCCCGTCGGGCTGAATTCCATGCTCCAAGCAGTACAGCTCCCAGCATGCGTTTCCGATCTGCACGCCCGCCTGGCCACCATGTATGGATATGCATTCCCGCATGTTTGATTAAAATACTTGCAATATGCTTAAAAAATAATAAAAATAAAAAAAGTATAAAAAGATGTGTGCTTGATTAAAATAAGTTGTGAACTGAAGGTTGACGGGAAATAAACAATAGACTGGAAAAAATTCAGTTCCAATTTCAACTTGCGCTCTAACAAGGTAATTGCCACCGAGGAGTTCGACAACATTTTGACAAGAAAGTTTAGTTTAACTTTAAAAAGTTTCATGTACAGAGTTATTGGGTTATTTTATCAAAGGTGATTTATTTGCCGTTTCCTTTCCTGTTGAATAGTGTACTACAAGTGATTCGATCACAATATAACGCAATGTTTACACCGATTACAGCTCACAACATAGTAATTCTATTGTAGGCACTTAGCAGTTATGCTTGTCTCTAACGATGCTTTTGAAGAATAATGTAGGTAACAAATAGCCCATCTTGTATTAGACATAATTATCCTCTCCGTCCTAAGGTTGACTGGAAGAAATCGCTTTTATTGATAAGCCCGCCAGTTGTTACATTACTGGTATGAACAACTATCTGCCTCGATGGCTCAGTCAGTAGTGAACCTGCCTTCTGAGCTAGGGAGCGTGGGTTCGATAGCCACCTAGGGCAAACATTCATGTGATAAACATTTTTGTTTGTTCTATGTCTGGGTGTTAATTATTTATCTATTCAAGTATGTATTTAAAAATACATTTGTATGTTTAGTACAAGCTTTGCTTAGTTTGGGGTCAGACGACCGTGGCGTGTGCAAATGTCCCGAACATTATATTATATCTATCTAATAGATTATTCTGTGGATTGTTGAAAAATGCAACAGCAGCTATGACCTATGTAACGTTAAATAATTGTGGCTATGTCATTGTTCATACCAAGGTCATGACATTTGTTTTTTGTCATCGTACAACACCACTACGCAAATAAACCTCTTTATCATATCATATCAGTGGTATAGAGTAGTTTGTGGAACAGTAGGTAGGCGTGCACCGGCCACTCCCCCGCCCCCGCCCAGCGCTAATGAGCTGTAGCTATGTTACTTATTTGCATTTTACCATCACTTTACTGATAAAGCCTCATACAAAACTGTGGGAATGAAAGCTGGAATAATGACTGAATCCGGTGGCCTAAAAACTGACGCTAGGGCTTGTAACTCAGCTTAATTGAACTTGGTTACTTTTTTAAAGAACAATCAATACAATATTAAATTAAATAAAGTTTTTAAAGGTCTTTAATAAGGTAAAGTTTGATTTTGGTAATGGCTAACCATATTGTATTTTGGTATTTGTTTGTTTTGGACAAATATGTTAAAACTTGGAGCCCTAGACCAGTTGCATCAATTCTAAGCGATTCTAATATATTTTTAAACTCGCTAGCGCTCAAACGTCAGCCGCTCAAAAACTAGTGCAATAAATCCCGTTACAAAGTCAAAAACATTTTGGAAAATAAATAACGTATCGTCTTGCTTTTTTCCCGAAGGGGCTAACACGAAAGGTGAAAGTGTATAACACCCACACTTCGTCATACGATATTCAAAACATTTTATAAACCTATCCTTTTCCGAGATTGGAAAAATCACACTACTTAAAATGTTTTTTTAAATACTTCCCTATATTTTTTTTAAACTTGTTCAATCCTTCCATCCAATAAGCGGAACTTATTAGAATCTAAATCGGAATTTATTGATGACTCCAGTAGTGACGTCACAGTTCAGCAAACTCCTGTTCAGGAGTGCGTCATGTTTCAAGTTTATAAGAGAGCTTTTTAACCCCCGACGCAAAAACTACGGGGTGTTATAAGTTTGACGTGTCTGTGTGTGTGTGTGTCTGTAGCATCGTATATAGGTCTCAAACGGATGAACCGATTTTTTTTTTTTTTGAAAGGAGAGTCAGTCGGGAGTGTTATTAGCTATGTATGACGACATCTCTGAAACCCATATAACCTGATAAGGTCTATTAATCTTTAAAATATATTAAGAATATAGCTCGACCTACATCAAACCGGAAATGGTAGAAACAATTATTTCTCGAGGTGTTTCTATTAAGACAAAGACATCCAAGCTTCATGCTTTCTGCCGCTCGGATCATAAACTCTTCAGTTTTTGCGCTAACAAGCCGCACTAATGTATCCTTGGAGGAAACGCCCGTCAGTCTCATCGCAAAAGAAATAACATTAAAAACCAAGTATTTGCATTATCATAAAAGACTTTAACCACGCTCATTCCACCCACACTCGAGTCCCATCCTCTCTCAAAACGGAAACACCTTGAGCTTTACGGTTCATCTTAGGCAAGCCATAAACTGGCAATTTTGGAATGGCCTTACTCAGGTGACCATAAAGTCGGGACTCCCGGGACGGGTGTAATCGCGTTCGATCGTAAACTGGGACATCGCTGACTCGGCACAATGTCCCGGCCAGTAACTACTGACTACTGGTCACGATGGGTAACTGAGAGAACGCTAGTAAAGTGTGTAGTGTGTGCCGCCCTTAATTGTTGATCCGTTGCGGGACCTTTAGAAGTTAAAAAGTGAAGTCTAATTTCATAAATAGGTACTTACCTTATCTAATTCAGAAATGTTCTTTTAAAAACCTATTTTATAGCGTTTTTTTTCACTTGCAAAAAAAAGATCATATTTTTCATCGTATTTCTTTTTAATTTCTATCTATGTAGTTTATGGTAGATACTTCGTTAGTTTATAAAACTACAAAAAAAAAAGGAATTTAGACCTTTTGATTTTTTTGTCGTCCGTCCAAAGAGGGTAAAAAAACGGGACCCAATTTTCTAAAACTCCGCTGTCCGTCCATCTGTTTGTCTGTCACCAGGTAGTGTTTCTCATTAACCGTGATAGTTAAAAAGTTGAAGTTTTCACAGATGATGTATTTCTGTTGCCGCTATAACATTTAACAAATACTAAAAAAACAGAATAAAACAAATATTTAGGGGGGATCCCATCCATGATTTTTTGCCGTTCTTATAGATGGCGACTCGCACTTGGCCGGTTTTTTAAATCAAATCAAATCTAATATATTTTCTCAATTTGACGTAAAGCACTTTTAAGTTACTTCTAAGTCCTAAAACGAGCTATAAATCTCCTATCGGAGCTACTAAGGCCCTATCAGTCCGTAACTACAGCCCTGGGACCAATTACATTTAAAATATAAAGAAAGACCGAAACAACCCTTTAAAGATTTGATTTCGCGATACACCTAACAAAATTGTTTAAATACAAAATAACTTTGCGAAGGTACTGGTAAGTACAAAAGTGTTAAGACCTTTTGCATTAAATTAGTCAGGTTTGCTGTTTGAGTCCTGAATCAACAGCCTGCATAAAATGCATTGCACACTTACGTTTCGACTACCATAGTCGAAAAGTAATTGTGTGTCGTTTTCAGACATCATATAGTCAAAAAGTGAGTGGATGGATGGTAGATAAGTAAATATTTTCTTTGCTTTATGCATGGGTCGAGTTCTATAAAATACTTTTTTTTTATTATTAGCGGATTACGAATAGCTATTGGGTTACGTACTCAGACGATGGAATGATAGAAGCCAAGTAAATAAATCTTTATAAATACTAAGTAAGTATTTAAAACAAAGTCTATCTTCCCGTCCGTCTGTCTGTAAATCTGCCTTCTAAACCACGCAGCGGATTTTGATGCGGTTTTCACCATCTGATAGATAATTTTTCACGGATGGTTAGGTACTGTGTAAAATCAGGATGGGTCGCGCTAATCGAATATGAGTTCAAAATAACGCTAGGCGCAGAAAAAATCGGATCTAAAAGAATTCCAAATTAAAAACACAGCTGAAAATTTTAAAAAAAGTACTCCAATGAATTTTCTCGTCAACTGTACCAGCTTGATTTAAAGTAAGGGGTCACGTGGTCACTAAAGCGATTAGGGGAGGGGCGGACATTGTTTAAAGTAAGTTTCGAGTGCAGGGGCGGCCGCCCCCGGGACTCGCGGCTCTTGACCGGCCCTGATGTACTGCTAAGCTATGGCAATAGCTTTTGAAGATCAAGATTGAGAGCTAATACCTTGTTTATGATGTAATCTTCGATATTCCATTAAAGATTGTTTTGTTTTTTAAATGGAGCAAATGGAACAAAAACATACTAACACAATTTTGTTATCGTTTTATATAAATTGTGGGTCCATCTCGAGCATTCATGCTCACTATCGAAGGCACCTTCTTGCGGCGGCGTCGTGTGTCGGGTCGTTCTCTTCCCTCAAATATGGTTGAGGAGAGCGATGGCTGGCACATGCGTCATACTCGTGATCGGGTGCTGCTTGCGGGTCGCTGGTCTGCTCGTGGTGTACTCACAATGCAATAAGTGAAAACCTTTAACCTAACCTTAGATTAAGACTTAATAACTAACCCCCCTCTACCTGTATTCCCCTTAAATAATAATTTAAGATTTATGTTAACAAAAGTCACGGTCCCCGGAGTCCGTGGAGTGTAATTTTTAAATAAATAAAAAAAAACTACATAGTTTTAAGAGAATCGGTTGAGAAATGGGACCTGTAAAGGAAGACAAAGATCCAGACAGAAATCCGGACAGAATTCGGACATACGAATTCATTTTTGTTGGAGCTGAAGCAGAGACGCTTCGCTCGCTGACGCTCACTCGGTCGATAACAACGCCCTGCATTTAAAATATGGGTATATTCTACCTATAACCTCACATCTAAGGCGAAAGCTAGACGGAAAATACATATTGTGATCAGCGGCTATATATTTATTTCATATCGTGATATTTACTAGAGTCCAGACCGAAGTATTGACGGATCTCATCTCAGACCTCATCTGACTTCAGTCCCGAATGATCAGATCGTAATAGATCTTGCTAAATACTTAACGTGTAGCCTTAGTCTTTTTATAATTGTTTTTAACAATCAAATCAAATCAATCAACCGGTAGGTCAATTAGGAACCTACAAAAATATGTATTCTTTATTACATATTCATATGTTCACAAAGGTTCGTGCTTACGTGAACACAAAAACGTTATCTGCAGTTAGGTAAAACATCACGTATAGTGAAGTGTAGTGGGGATTGTCTAAGAACAGTTTTTTGACAACTCTCATTCCTATAAAACTATCTAAGCAAAATGTTTAGACTTCACTGAATTTCGAACTGGATTTCTATCGTAATCTTTCCAAAAGTTTCGCAAAGAAACAAGACACTTTTCGGAAAAACAAGTCAACACTCCAAAGCTGTTTGTCCTGTCCAATTTTTATGACGGACTCCCTTCCCGTCTTTAAGTGTCTCCGTACGTGCCCCGACGCCCTGCACACCTGGGAATCGAACCCACAACTGCACATCTTGACCCTCTACTCACACCAGATAACATCACTCGAAAACCAACCCAAAACTATAAGATACAGAGTTCGGATTCGGAAAACGCTAGCTACCATAAGTGGTCAGTGATGATTGGTTCCATTCGACGCCAAAACGTTCCAAACAGCATCACTTATCAAAGCAAAATCGTCTCTATCTTAAATAGGACAGAATAAAAAATTCCACTTATGAAATAAAAGAAAAATTCTCTTGCAAATTGAAATAGTAGAAACTGGAAATCGAACCCGGGACTGGTGATAAAAATGCGTCTCGCACGCAACGTGTACTTACCGTTAATGTGTCCGGGCAAATTGAGTTGCGACCATGCAGTGTGTCCGGGGTGAAAATTAGCTCTCCCCCGGGATGAGGCGGCCTAGGAAGCTGTATTGATTGCGTTGATCAGATTGATGTGATGGCTAAATGCATAGAATACTCCCAATGGCTAAAAAGATGTCCACCGCGAGTGTGGAGTGCTCAGAGTGGGTGTTCCCGCTGTTCCCTGTTGGTTATAATCTGAGTGTCTTCAAGTCTGATGTGTATCAGTGCATTCTAGGCAAGCGTTCTCTATAGTAGCCCGCGGCCCGATAGCGATCAAACGTATGTCTACTTTAGAATAGGTGAAAACTAGATGTTTCTGTGAAGAATATACTATGGATCTCCTACAGCTTGACAAAACTTCTGAACCGACTATCTTCATTCATAACTTTAAAAGCAAAGCTTAAAAACCGACTTCCCGTCATCCATGTGAACAATTTTTAAACTTTTGTTGATATTTAAAAAAATATATGGGGCGTATCGGACTCTCTTTCGGACATTTTTTTTTCAATCGGTTCACAATTGGTGAAAATGTTGATTAAGGTACACAAAAAAAATACATACAGACAGACCAACATAGTACTTACCTCTTCCTTTTTTGAAGTCGGGTAAAAACCAGAGTTCAGTGTAAATTTTATTTGTGAGAGATAAACAGTAGCAGAGAAAACAGAAATATTGTTCCTTGCGGTGACAGATTTCAGTTGTCTGTGAGAAATTGCCCCAAATCGAAGTGCATTAAAAACACACCCCTAACAAGATCCCGCAAGTATTTCCAACCACTTTTTAACAATCAAAGAGCAAAGTCCTCACAATATCAATTGAACCCACAATAATAGGGATTAACCCTACAGTGGGTACAGGTACGAAATCTTTCTCTTCCTTCCCTCGTTAAATCATTGTCAACGCAAGTGTTAAAGTTCAACACCTATTAACCCTTCGATCAGCGCGATGCATCTAAACCCCGCGGCTTAAATCCTTGGTACAGTTCGACCAACGTATCTGTGCAGCCGATTGAGAGAGTCACCGTTCTATTTTTTAACAAAATTGTCAGTTGTCTTTAAAAAATGTTTAGTGACATCATTTAGCCAACTGCATAGCTAAGTTGGTAGTATTGAGGCCATGGGAACGTTGATGCATTTTCTCCTTGAATGGGTCCAAGTCTAAACATTGATTGTGCGGTCGGTAACGGGAATGTATAATGGTATAAAGACTGCAGCTTCCGTTTTGTATTCATTGCGCATTATTAGGTGTAAATTTGTTGTTGTTCTGGGTAGTTTAATACAGCTCAGTTTGTTGCTATATATGTATCTGTTGTATGCGTAAATGCGTAGGTATGTGTACTAGCTGCGCAACTGCCAGAATTCATGTTTTATGAGACACATTTGTTTATACTTAAAGTCAATAAACTGGATAACAAACTCACAAACTTTCGCATTTTAATTTTACTGTGATGTTTTAAGTATTGAGCCAAATAAATCGGTACAATTTTATAAATACTTATTATAAGCTACCAGTACCTATAAATGTGGTTTTCATGAAACGTTTCTTTATTGTAACATTCAAAGAAGTGTGAGAAATATATCTTACCCTAACAAGAAGAACAAGATTTCAAAGGAATAATATCACAACCCCGCTGTTCCATCAAATATGACATTGTTACAAGAAGTGGTTATGTCTCTATTAAGTGTGCACTTGAGTTTTCTATAGCTGTATTATGGGTTATTATATTTTATGAATTATTGTCCTTTAAGGCGAAAAAGACCTACTTAAAGTAAGGGTAAGATTATGCATTACTTGAGGATGAATACTTATAACTGGGTTATTTGTACATTGGAGTAACCGTTGAATTTAACATCTTAATATTTTGCATAGTCAGCTGTTTTTTCTTGTAAGTAGTGAGACGTAGTATGTTCTAAAACTTAACATACCAATTGAATGAACATATTTTCTATTTACAGACAGGCCAGACATCTCCTCTAAACTATTCCTCTCACTCTCCTACATCTCTTTTAAAGTTAAGTGTGGTCGAATATTAAAAACCCAAGTAGCGTGAATCGGTAACTGGTTTTTAAGCAAAACTGCCACAGCACGCTGTTCATTTGTTCATCATCATCATCATGGCCCTTAAGCGCCCACAGCTGAGTAAAGGCCCCTCTTCTTGCACGCCAGTCGTCCTGGCCATGTGCCAACCTTGTCCAGATTGGACCTGTAATATTTGCAATATCGTTCACAGTTTATCTGTTCACTGTTCATAAATAAATATGACCAGTACTGAAAAATTCTTCATTGATGAGGTATCATTCAAGAATTATTTTTAATAACACAGCCAGTAGGCTAAAAAAATTACGGATAGCAATACTTACGTCACAATATCCGCTACAACAAGATCTCAAATGAAACCCCCTTACTAAATAAACGTCGTATAGCCTTGGAATAGTGGGTTTGATTCCCACCTAGGGTAAACATTAATGTGAAAAACATTCGTGTTTGTTCTATGTCTCGGTGTTAATATGTATTTAAGTATGTATTATATTTAAAAATATCTAAGTATGTATATCAGTCCCTGGCAGCCATAGTACAAGCTTTGCTTAGTTTGGGGTCAGGCGACCGTGTGTGGAAGTGTAAAAAAAAAAAAAATAGTTATGCAGTGTTTTGTCTTTTTCGATTGAGTTAAAAATATAAAAGGAAGAAAAAAGACAAAACACTGTTATTATAACCTAAAACTTCCGAGGCTATACAACTTTTATTAATAAGAGGAAAGTGTAAAGATCTCAATCTATGAATACTATTTCCTCCACATTTATCAAATCACAATCTTAATAAAGCTGCAAACATCTACAATATTAAATATCTGTAAAGATCATATCAATAATCCTCAGTAATACGGCGATGACGTTTTCATTTCCTTCGTCAAATATAGCTCGCCCCTCGTATTTATTCGCATAATGGCCGTTACGCCGTTTAGTCGGACTAATTTAGTAATATAAGTTCTGTAGGTGTTTCTCATTTAGTTTATTGTATGTTATTTGCTTTATAGGAATTGTAGGTTGTGAAAGCAATGCACCAAGCACATAGCAAGCAATACACCAAGCGGTTCCAACGGAAGACCAGCGCCGGTTAACAGCCAGCATTATGCTGAGTTGGGGCCGTTTTGTGACCTTGTATATTGTAAAATTCCCTTAATGATTTTAATTTCAATAGGTCACAAATAAACTTTTTTTCTTTTTTTTTTCTTTCTTCTTTCAATGTTCAAATCAAATGTCTTTATTCAATTGGGTATGTATCGCAGATACACTTGTAAACGCAAAGTTATAAAAAACGACTATCACAATGCTTGGAAAAACAGTCACTACCTAGGAACAGACGAGAAATTCAGAGACAATTTTTTTCCAAAAAAAATGCGATGGCAGCCTAGTTGGAGAAGGTCCGCCTCTCAAGCCAGAGGGAGCGGGTTCGAACCCAGCCGACGACACGAACCAAAGTCAAAGTCAAAGTCAAAAGTGTTGTATTACACCTCTGCCAGCCCCCGAGGGGGAAAGGCGTGACGATATGTTATGTTACTTTTTCCAAAAACTTGTTTCATAATCTTTAGCCTGGGAACATTATCAACCCAACGAGCGTTAGCGATCGAAGCGTCTATGCATCACTTCGGCAAATATGCTTTTGTGTATTTGGGTTTCTGTCCGAATGCTGTCCGGTTGTCTCAAAGTCAAGTCAAAGTCAAAGTCAAAATGTTTTTATTCAATTTAGGTATCAAAGATACACTTATGAACGTCAAAGTTATTTATATAGACTCGACCGCCTTGTTCGGATAAAAAGCCTCTACTCAGAAGAACAGGCAAGAAACTGAGGGGCATTATTTTTTCAAATAATAAATAAATTAGTCTCAAAAATTTTGGCTTACAACTAGGTAATATCTATAAATATTAGTGGCTACTTGGCGGAAGTGGAAGGCTCCAGACATCTTTATCTTCTAAATAATTCTTAACCTTATAATATCCTCTTTTCATTAATGTAGTTTTTACATGTGATTTGAATTTTCCCTCGGTGAGCCCTGTTATATTTTTCGGGATTTATTGTAAAAACTAACGCAGTTGCCTAAAAATGACTTTCTTGACTTAGTCAGTCTAAATCTCTGTACAGCTATCCTATCCTTATTTCTAGTGTTATAATTCTTCTTCTTCTACACATCGCATTTATCAGCCTAAAATAAGTGTTTTTTTCTTGTTCTCACTCAATTTACTTCCGTAGGCCATTCTAAAGTTAACAACACAAAGAAAATGTATCCCAAAATGTTAAGCATCAACTTCCACCTACTTTAAACGTATTTTCACACAAAAGCTGTAACTGAGCGTCAATTTATTTGAATGCGAGTGACCGTGGGGTCTACCGGACCCCACCCCGGGGAGTAGACGGTTGACTAAACTCAGGGTCTCCATTTACGCACTACCGACCAACCTATCTGTTACCTTGCAAGCGGAGCCACTGTCGCGTTATCTGAACGGATTCAAAAATTTTTCGACTGAAAAATTTAGTTCATCATTTGGCCAACTTTTCTGAGAAGTTTGTAGAAGCTACTGTCTAATCTGTGTCTGCTTTTAAAGAAAGCTATGCGAGGGTGTGAGTCTTTGAGGATCAACTCTTTGAGAAGTGAAAAGTTACTTTCGAAGTAGTTATGTAGATGAGGCAGAAGAAAGTTCTTAGATATTTTGGGATAAGTTTTTTTTTTGCAAATCAGTAAGTAGGTTGCAGTACCTACGTAGGTACTTGTAGGATATCAAAATAAGAAAGAGTCATAAATATTATTGCAGGGTAATTTACAAAAAAACTGTGTTAGAACTACTTAGGTGTACTTACTTAGTGTACACAATAAATAAAATAATTATAAAAGTCGTTTTATTTGTAACGGAAGATAAAAATTAAAGTTATTTTACATTCCAATTAAGAGCCATAACGCTAAGCGATCAGCCTGATGATTTTTTTAAAAACTTAAAAAAAAAAAAGGAGCAAGTAAACGCTGTCTCCGCAGGGTGTTACCGCTTTCATTGTGCGAGCGAGGTCTCAGACTCTACCGGGACGTCTCGGCATTTGTTTGTCGTATCTTGAGTATCGTCGTTCATAAAATTTTGCAGACAAGTAGTTCATGCAAACACAATTTTTATTCGAATATGAGCCAAACCTTACTAGCATTTTTGAAGAAATGCGAGGTCTCTGTTCGAGGCGAAGTACTAGTTACAATTATTAGTTTTAATTCAACGCACGTTTCTTCAGTAAGTTATTTTTTTTTTAATGTTGTTTTTTTCATGACAGAGTACGTAAAGAAATGCGTGTCCAAGCGGAGGTCACGTCGCATGGACTCTAATGTCAAAGGTGTCGGCCGTACCGCGCTCGGACGGTTTTGATACTTGATAATATTAAAATCTTTTATCTTTTTATTTTTTACCTTTTCAAAATTGACTTTTATTGAACTATTGTTTTTCTGTTTAGTTCATACTTTATAAATTTACAGCCTTTCTGTTTAACTAAATCTAAAGCGTTATTTACACTTATATTAAAATAGGTAAAGTTTCAATATAAGTTGGGTTGATTGGGTCTGATTAAAAAATAAGTTTGAAACAAACTACATAACCACTGAGTGTCAGCTATGAAGCATGACTTAACGTAAGTGAAGCCGCGGCCAAACAACCAGTGTAAAATAAAGTAAAGATAGTACCTACAACTCCAGGGATTGTGCATAGTGCAAAATAGTAAATGGTTTAACCAAATAGAGTGATTATAATCACTTTTTTTGGTTAAACCATTGACAACTTTTAAAGCTACATAACCAAAGAAAGTGATTACAATTTTATTTCTTTGAGTGATTTTTTTGTTAAAATTCTTTTTTTTTACAAAATTAAAATAGTTTATTACATATATTAGTGACTTTTTTTTTAAAATTAGACCAGTCGTTTCAGAAATGGCACCTAACTTACAGAAAAATATAATACTTTTATGGTTTTTTTCTGAAAAAGTAGAATAAATTAAAGACAATACATACATGTACCTAAGTAAGCACCAAAACCTTTTAACCGAACTACAGAACTAATCACAAGGGTACATTCTCCCGGGACGGGCTACCCTCGAGATGAGGCTAATATGACTCTGCAACTTCGCTCACGACATACTCTCACTACACACTATCTTATAACTCAGGCAACAAGGTTCATTTTTGCTGTCAATTTTTTTGTAAATACAGTTTGAATGCTATTAGGAGAGGTGACAAGTATTTTTAAGAATAGTTCAGAGGAAGGTGATGATGATTGCACTTTTAAGCCTTTTAATAGAGCATAGAGCTTCTTGAATTTTGAGCCGATGTAGCACGTTTTGTGGCTTCTGACCGCAACATGCAGTGTTTTGAGACTTTTAAAACAAAAAATCATACGGTTTGCGGTTTAATTTCACTTTGGTCTGCCTAATTTTGTAAAAGTTTGTAATCCTGAAAAAAGTTGCTACTTCGCTTCAATTTATGAAAAAAGCATTTATTATCCAGTTGGATACGTTCAAAAGTGAATTAAAGAATAATATTTTTATGATTCGTAGACTGACACAGTTCTATAAGTTTTACTTGACGTTCGCACAGTGGTACAATACGCCAAATTTTCTGGACAAAAATAAATAAAGGCGATTCCGTCCGGCCCCTTGGGCCCGGTGGGGCGAACGATTTGCGCGCTGCCCAAATTGCCGCTCTTTAGGCGGACTTTAATAATCACGTCATATCCAATTTTCCTTGCACTGTGGATGGAATACGAATGAATGTTGATTGAATGTTGCAGTGTTTGTTAGTGATGAGCTGGTGCTACATTGATAATTATGTATGGTTGTTCAGGCGTGGAGATTATAATATTATCAATGGTAGTGTAGAATTAGTAGTTTAAAATGATGCCTCTGTTTTTAGTTCGGTTATGATGATTGACATTTCACGAAGTAGTTATTGGGCTAAATATTATATATATCATACAAAAAAAAATATTATTATACGTCATTGCAACATTTTTGTACTTAAATACCTTATTTAAGAAAAAAAAAAGAAAATGCTATTTTTCAAAACAAAGGACACAAATTTTCTTATGTCACCCATTTATGAAGTTTCATAAATCACACCGTTCCTCAAGAAAAATATCGGGCTATAGATGGTATCGCCGCACCCCAGTGGTACGAAGCTCCCGTCTCGCGGACAAAAAATGACCAATCTACTAGTCGCGTCGATACGAGCATGACTAATAGTCTCTCACCGGTTAGCAAATTGCCTGCCAAAATGGGAGTGAAGCTGGAAAATCATTTCATTCATAAATGCAATGTGAGGATTTACCAAATATAGCTTTGTGATGAATATGGTGATGTAAGGATTTGCTACCCCAAATGATAGTGGTGGTTTTGGAAAAATGTTTCTGTTTGTTATTGGATCTTGTTTTATTACATTAGCGTGAAATGAGATAAAAATTACCCATTTTATAGCTAAGGTTGATGCAAATACATGATATTAAATCAACACTGCTTTATTTCATGGTTACAAAATATTTTTTTACAAGATAATTGAAATTTAAAATTGATATAATATGTACTACTAGTGCATTAGGGCAAACATACTAAATTTCAAACCGATTAATACTTTAATATGTAAGCTATGATTCTGTGACAGCCAATACCTATTCTATTTCTTCTAAGAATATTGAATTGTTTGATATAAAATAAAATAATAACATCAAAAAAACCTTCCAAAACTTTTACACAAAATAGATAATACTTTGCACCGTTACCAAAACGCAGATCCCAAAGAAAATTGCATCAAATTGTGATAAAACTAGCATTAGCCAAAATTAGCAATACAAAGAGTCGTTTCTGCAGTCGCAGCCAATTGAACGAAGGAAATAATAGTTATTTGCTATAATCGAGCGAGGGACGCTTGATTGCGCCCCAGCCAGTGACACAGACGAATTCTTACGGATTTTTTTAAAGCTGGAGCTATCAACAAAGAGATTCGCTTTACTGGACTTTTATGGACTGGAAAAAATACTTCAAACAGAAGAGTATTTTATGTTGGTTTTGTCTTGTTGATTGTTAAATCGGCTCGCAGTGCTTTTGTGTCCATGCATTAATTTCCTGACGACACAAATTTTCTGAAATTAAAAATAATTTATTTGTGACATACAAGTATTTTAACATACTTTTTGGCCCAGATACAAACAAAAGTTATGAATATTGATTTTTTCATCTGGAGCTGATCTAGAGTAAATTCTAGGAGTACAAACGGCATAATATTTTCTTTATGTGGATGGATTTTACAATACACTTCGATAACCTAATAAACCACAAAATTCTTACAAACGTCTCATCCAATCAATGTCCGGCCACCAGCAAGAAAGAGCCTCGTTAAAGACTACCCCTACCCTCGCCAAATCAACCCTAAAAGAAGGCATTAAAACAACAGGGGCCAACAAAACCCCGTTGATGAGGTAAAGGGGGCATAATAGATCATTTTCGGGACACTTGTCCTGTTAATCCGAGACTGACCGATTGATCGATCGTGTGCGCCCTCTGGTATTGGAATGTCTATTATATTTCATGGTGAAAATATGTGGCAATGTGAAGAAAGGAATAAAATTATATATTATAAAATGCCAAGTACCTAATGTCACAATATATACCGATTACCGTTAATAAGACAAAAAAAATTAATATGCTGATTTCTAACCCAGGATAAAAAATGCTAGAAAACCTACAATTTCCAAAAAGTAACAAAAACGAGACAGAATTTCAATATTTAGATTTCCTTAACACGTATTCCTATGAACAAGGAATCTAATATGATTTGGATTTTAAATTAATTATTAAAAACATCAGAGAATAATCTGAGGAAAGGAATAACATTTATTGTTTTTGTTGTTATTCTGAAGTCATCATCTGCTTTCGAAACAACAAAATAATATTTCATCTCCACCAGCACTTGTAAAATTAATAAAAAAAACAGCTGCAATAAAAAGCTCGAGTAAAACCGCAGACATAACCGATTGGTGTTTTTTGAAAAATCGATTTTTAACATTGATTCCATTCTATAATGACGAATAATGGGCAGTTTCTTGTAATCGGTGGACGGCTCGATGATGGATTTATTTCGATTACTTCAAAGCTTTTTGTCGGATGAAAGTGAGTTTAATCATTTTATTTTACGTTCTTTAAACAAGTTTTCCGATTGAATCTATTTTTTAAGTGATCTGTGCAAAAACTTTAAAACGGTCTACAATTTGACATGATCCAATAATGTTCATAGAATAATACTAATACTGTAAAAAGTGAGAGAAAGCATCAAAATTGTTCGAGTGATATACGTAAAATCAAAATCGGTAAGCATGACGGAAACTTGGGTTCATTCAATTTGGTGTCAGCTCTAATTTGCTACATTAAAATAATATATACACCGCTATCATTCCTAGTGGCTCTATAAGTTTTTGACCTCGCAGCCGACGTCTGTCCGTCCTGTACAAGTCGTATGCCTCAACCGATTCTCGTAAAATTTTGTGGACACTCACAAAATTTCAGAGAACCGGCTAAGAAAATGCAACCTGTAGAGGAAGACACAGATCCGGACTAAATTCGGAAAAACGAGAGCATTTTTGTCGAAGCTGAAGCATAGACGCTCCGCTCGCTCGGTCAAATAAACTAGCATAGGCAACTTCTCTACATCATAACAAACAATTTTTACAATGGGACCAACACCTTTTAAACCGCAAAACAAAAATCAACCCTATCGTTGTATGCAAACAAAAAGAGAATTGACCGGCGACAAAATGTATGGAACAGCTGATTCTTGTTTTGGGATTTCAGGATAATTCTGATAGTAAAAGTTGTTTGTTATGTCATGGTAAAGGTCAGCCTTCTGTGCCGCCGCGTCTGCGTCCCTGCCGTGTCTCGGCCGCATCTTACATCTTTTCTATCTGTCTTGCCGCTAACATTTTTAACAATAATATACTGAAATAGCGGTGCATGCTTACGTAAGCAAGTCAATGAAATCCGGCCACTTGTTTTATGTAAAGGAACTAGCTGCGCCCTGCGGTTTCACCCGCAGTCCCACAGGAATCGTTATTTTTTCTGGATAAAAAGTACCCTCTGTCCTTTTCTGTATCTCAGACAACGTGTATGCAAAATTTCAAGGCGATGGGTTGAGTAGTTGAGACGTTAAAGCGTTACAAACAAACAAACTCACTTTCGCATTTATAATATTAGTTAGTATTGCCTATACTAGGTAGTCTACTCCCATAGCTAGGTCCTACCTACAATTTTTTAACAACCCTAAGGCAATCCTAGGAGAATCTGCCCGTTAAGCGAATATTTCTCTAGGAGTCGTTTAAAACGAGTTAAGCAAGGAGTTAGGCAATTCTTACAGATATTAAGTGCAAGTGACTATAAAAATACCAAAATACAATAAAAAATTACTTCCAATATTTATGGATAAGCTGACTATGTTTGATTCCAAACGGTTTTGATATTTTACCATCCAATATCAAAAGTCGTTCTGTTCGGATAAAAACTTCAATAGATACAGGGCGTGACGAATCGCAGTGATTCAGCACTCGGTGGCTGATTGAGGCTGCTGGACGGTACAGGGTGTTTTAAACTCGTTTTATGTACATTTTACAGTGATCCTGTTAGTTTAGAAAATACCTACTCGGTTTTTATACTCGGGATCGAAAAGTCTACCTAAATGTATAAAATTGTGCATCGTTTTCTACATTACAAATTGCAAAATTAATCATTGGGTAGAAAACCAAAACGTGATTAAGAATCAAGGTTTTATCAGATAGGTGTTTAATAATTTATTTATTTTTTTAATTTTCCGTAAGGAGTTATATTATATTCAAGAGAAGTTATCGCGTAGGGGAAGGCAGATACAACTTGCTACGGTCCTGGCATACATTTTTCGCTTCTTCTACTTCCATGAGGCCCTTCATACATGCTCGTCGTTTACGGGTACTGACCTGACCTTTTTTTAATCCAATAATGGCATTTAACCTTTAATAGTAGGTATAATTGCTGTATTAAAACTTATGAATAGGTTTATGTACTTAAATTTTCTCAGTTCCAGAAATAGATTTTAATAAAACGATTCAGTTGATATTAATGTGAACATGCTGTAAAATCATGAGCTAAAAAATAACAACGAGATCATTTTGTAATAGATCCATACATTGAATACCGACGGAGATTACTTTTACCAAATACCTACATATTTAAAACATAGCTAGAATATTTATGTGAGCATCTGAGGAATTGAATATTAACCTTCTTGCTCAAAAACGTTGGATTGCCTAGGAATAGTTATACAGTGCTTTTTTTCGATCGCGTTAAAAGTTTAAAAGAAAGAAAAAGACAAAACACTGTGTTAGTATTCCGAAGCTATACAACGTTTATTATTGAGGAACTGAAAATAAAACTTAACAATTACAATCACTTATACGAGTACCTACTGAATATTTAGGTAGTATACGCTCAGTACAAAAAAAAAAGTTTGTTTATGTGTAAAGAGACGAAAATTGTTCTAAATATCATGTCTACGGAGAAAGTGAGCTGTTGGCCGATTTGAGCTGATGATGATAATGATTTATTAAATAGTCCCCTGTCACATTTGGCACTGAATACCGTTTGGCGAAGTATGGGTGTTGAAATACAACCCTGCAAGGCTCTTGAAAGTCAAAAGGTGTGACGAAATGTTAAGTTAATGCGGAAAATTGTAAGAAAAAGTTTTTTAGGTTTTCTTTGACTTCTTAAATTTATGTACTTTTCTGTTAGTTTATCCCGTGGTCGCAAGAGTGGTCGGTCAAAACATTTTTTTTCACCATTT
This sequence comes from Peribatodes rhomboidaria, assembly GCA_911728515.1. Lineage (NCBI taxonomy): Eukaryota > Metazoa > Arthropoda > Insecta > Lepidoptera > Geometridae > Peribatodes > Peribatodes rhomboidaria. Next base: position 15,918,617 of record OU452184.1, read on the forward strand.
TTTTTATTCATAGAATTTTATTTTTTACACTAATACAAGAGCCCTTTCACACTTGATCAAAAGCTCTAAAGCTAACAAAAAGCTCTAGAAATGTGGAAACAAAAAGCGACATCCGTTTGAGAACATGTTTTGATTGGAAAATAAAGAGCGCGACGAAACGATGTAGCACGGATTCTTGTATCATGTAAATGGACTTTTAGATATATGTTGCAACACTTTTTTGTTCTTTCTTACTCAAATTTATATAAAAGGACTGTTTTTTTTTAAACACTGGGTGACGAGACTAGCGAGTCGCTCGCCTGATAACAGTTAATTGCCTGACAGAATATAAAATACTGATATATACACCTGATATATATTAGACAGTAAATCTTTCTGTGTCCAGTAATTTCTTTAGAAACATTGTCCTTCAATTTGAAACCCGGAAATGTTTGCACACTTCTGCTTGGCGGTTAAATAACTGACAAAGGTGTGGTAATTCCCAAGACGGACTCTGCAAAAGAGTCCTACTACGGCATGTTCTTTTCTACTTAATTCTAAATATTTAGAAAAATACAAAAGAGCGTTTTATATGTTTACGCGATGTATTCAACTATGGTTTATGACTTGAGCTGCGCTGCGCATACGCAATGTTAATCAATCATCATCAATTCAAAATGATAAGTTGATGATGTATCTCGTTTGGTCGATTCTAAATTGCACTAGAGTTTATATAACTTGTACTAAATGAAATGTATGTCCGGTACTACGAAAAAAATATTGATATTTTAAACCTATCAGCTTTACATTGTAAAAAGTTACATGTTATTCTCTCTGATTGCGGTTTTTAAACGCTTCCTCCGGTTTTTATGCGAGCCGATGCTGTGGTCTTCAGTTTTTATAAGATCAGGTGCAACGATTGAATTTTTCACTTTTATACTCGTATTTTATGGATTTTATGACTGTAATGGGCTACTGATTTGTTGGGAATGACTATAATTTTGTGTGTACCTTTGTCAAATGATTTCTGAAGTGATGACAGTGAAAACAGAAATTTACTATAAAGTGTGTTTTTATTCTTGTGACTGAATTTAGAACTTAAATAATTAAGTTATACATTAGTAGCGACCCGCCCAGACTTTTCACCGTACCTATAAACATTCAGTGAACAATTATCTAACTGATGGTGAAAACCGCATCAAAATCAGTTGCGTGGTATACGAGTAAGGGGATATACAGACAGAGAGACAGACAGACGCGGAAACCGATTTTGTTTTATACTGTAGGTAGAGAGAAGAGTATTGAAGAAGGGCAAATTTTTAAACATAATCGTTTCATATTACTGATTTTTATGATCAGATTCAGATTATACATAAAATATTATAATTACGCAACCCCAAAAGCCCAAGCAAATTTTTTGGTTTTCATGATTTTATCTTTTCGTCTTTCTTTAAGAACTGGTATATATTGCCGCAACCAGTCCAATACCACTCACGAATCCGCGGCTCAAGGTCCTCTTACAGCAGTTGCGTACAATTAAGTTTTATTACTGAGTGTAATAACGAAATTCGGACATTACGCTCCTCAATGAGACCGGACCTTGCGTACAGCGAGTCACGTGTTTTGGTACTTTGGAGATTTTTTTATGTTACAGATAAATATTTTTAAATTAGGTATGTATTTTTCTATTTAACCTATTTTTTTCCAAAAAATATTGTAATATTAAACACTATTTTATAGCTGCTATAAACATATATAGTCTTTTTTTAATCAATTGTCTTTTGCTTTGCTTTACTTTGTTTTGTAATTTTAATTGGAAAATTGAAGTGAAATAAGAGTATGAGGCAATTTGACATGTATTGGGTTCTATGTCATAAATTCTAATTGGTATAAAAGCTTATCTACAAAAACTTCATGAGAATTTAACAAATTAAGCACAAACAGAATATGAACGACGCGAATTAATTCCAATTACCTTCCGACTCTAACTCTTAGCAACAAGTACACTTATTTGTAACAACAATTTAACAATTCATTCCATTACAGTTACTTGGTTTCTGAGAACCAGACAAATTACGAAGGTAAACCAGATGTTATGATATGTTATGCAGTAATATTGCTTTAAATTGTTGAGTTAACCGAGATTCAGATCTCTTTGTTGACAAAAAAAGTGCTCTGTCATTTTAATCGTTTTCATTTTCTACAGGTGACTGGGTTGCTATTTTAAAGAGCGTGTAATGTAAAATTGTGAGCAGGTGCTAGGAGCTCAATCAGTATTATGTCTGAAGTGTGCTGTCTGATACCTACTCGTTAGTTCAGGAAAAAACTGAGCCTGATAATATTTTCAATTACCTGTATTAAGAACCTAGCCGAATTAAAATTGATCGATCGAATCGATCGAAAGGAATCGAATGAGATTGTTTAATATTTTAATTGTGTCATTCTTACAAGACTAAAAATTTACTAACATGTTCTTATTAATAAAGGTGAATAAATGTCACATTGTTTATAAGAGAAAAAAAAATGATATTATTTAAAGTTAACTAAAAAATCAATGACTTCATTTTAATGCAGTAACAGATTAGTTGAAAATTTTAAAAATAATTTTTTTTTTTTAACAAAAAAAAAGTAAATCTGAAATAACAAGTTTTAAGCACAATAACTTTAACAGTGCAAGTACAAAATGATAAATACCCATAAAATTATGACCATCCTTGTTCTCTAGTTCATAACACGACAGCCGGCATAAAGCTCTGCCGTCGAGATAGCATCTTAATTTGTGAACCAACTTGTTTTGTCCACGAGACGGGCCTTTACGAGACTCTTTGCTTGGCAAAACTTTAATTTTGTAGCGTTTTAAGTACTTTCAACTGCATAATTTTGAACAAAAACATCTTTTTATTACACACAGCTCATTAAATTATCAAATTGCTTTTAATAGGAGTTGGAAAAAAAAGTAAATTTGTTTTCTTAGGTGGAGAAATTGTTTTTTTTTTCTATGTGCTTTAGCGTGCAATTGCGAGAAATATTACGACTTCCTGTAGAGTTGTCTATGAGGCAATATAAAGTGATGTTATTCTGTAAATCTCAAAAAACCAGTACGACAATGACACAGAGATACAAATCAGGTAATATTCGGCTGTTATTTCACCTCGGCGCGTGGCTATTTCGTTTTTTGTTTTATTTGCTGCAATAAAATACATGACGTAATTTTTAAATACACAATACAATGTTACATTAGTCAATAAGTAATTTAAATAATACTCACATTAAATTATTAATACAATAAGCTTTCAGATAATAAGCTTAACAAATAAAGTAATCGCAATAAAATTTTAATGCAATCAAAAGGAGTCTCACACATTTTGACAGATCATTAACTGGTTCCCAAAAATGGCGTCAGAGAATAAGATGTCAAAGAGTTTATAATAGAAAATGAGGATCTAAAGTTTTATAGGCATTGATAGGCTTTATTGAATGATTGTATTTTATTTGTTAGCTGCTGAATTTCAATCAACGAGGCTGGAACCAAGAATGTACAGTTTCTGAATCTTTGAAGTAAGTAAGTACTTACACGGAATCCTTATTAGAGTTTAGCGTTCATGTATGATGTCTGTTGTATGCTTTGTTGGTTGAAAATATCAGTTGCTCAGAAATAAACAAAGACCAAGGATTTAAGCCCACAAATGCCTATAAAATCGAAAACTAAAATTAAAAAAATAGAAAAAATGAAACGTGCCCAGGTTCAAGATGCGTTTGGTTGGATGCTTGTTGCTGCCGACAGATATCCGCGCTTGGCTGTACGAACCAGGAATGGGTGTAGTTGAGGGCCGGGTTCAGGCCGGCCCCCGGGCCTGCCAGGCCCATCACCCCGGGCAACCCCCCTGGCCGCTGGTGGTGGTGGAACCCAGAAGCCACGTAAGCGTCCATAGCCACCGCTTGGTACGGCAACATTTTCACTATCACAAAATACTAGTCCAATTCGATTGCAACTTCCCGCGCTCGCTCACACGTCATTGTCATTTTTCACGCTCGCATCAGGATTTATTCGTTTCAGTTATTGTTCATTCGCTGCATCCATGTCTGGGTATCGTCTTATTTCAATCACAGTTTGTTTGGTTTCGGAACAGTCACAAAATGTTAACAGCACAAGTCACGGTCTAGCCCCGCTCTAGACGAAGGTTTCAGTTATCAAACACGCACCCGTTCTATTTTGGTGGGCGATCATTTACGGGGCTAGCTATTCACAGGGGAAAAGTCACGCACAGCCACCCACTTAATAAATATTCTGGGCATATATCCGTTTTTACGCGGACGTGACTGGCGGGGTACTGTCCGATTTTCACGTACGGAACGCGCGGCCGATTATCGAAAACAGTTGCACGCGTCCCCCTCCTGCGACCTCGGACGTGCAACTGAGTCGAGGCACGCGCGCCAAACGCGACTCTATCACACCCGCGGCGGCCGCGGCGGAGCTCACCCGCCTCGGTCATTAGAGAAAGATGGAGCTATATCGGCGACAAGGACGCGCATCGATCGGACGTCATCGCGGAGTTAAAAGCCTGCGTCGTTACACGGGCCGTAATAGGCGGTTACGTGATGGGGCGTGGCTTCAGCTATTAAGTTGAATTGTCGCGCGCTGATTGGTTGAAATTGCTAGTAGTCGGCTACGTGATATGTTCAGGAATACGTTTATAGCGGGTGCTCATAGAATATAATAAGTAAGTTGTAGGTTGGATGCGCGCCAGTTGTGGAGACGCTGCGTGTTGCGGTCCGCTCGTGGAGCGGTAATGGAGTTTAATTATAACATCGGGTACCGCTAATAGGTTGGCCCAGCGTGTCAGCTCGCCTCTGAATACTTATTGACGCGTACGTTCATTCACCGGCGGGGCGGGGCTCTGCACCTTGGCTCGTAGGTATCGATTGCAGCCCGATCTAAACAGGCTCACTATCCGGCTGCTAAAATTAGCATCCGCGGTGAAGGATCAAAACTAATTGGTCCTAATACCTACCTATAATATACGCTACGGTCAATAGGTAGAGATAGATTGCCTGACTTTTATGTTTTTTTTTTTTTTTTTTTTTTATGTAGAATAGGTCGGCGTTTGACCACCAACTCGCCTGATGTTAAGCGACGTTGTGGTCTAAGATGGAGCACGACGACCTATAAGGTACTTATTCACTCTAGCCTTGAAGATTTGTAGAGTGAAGAAGTACAAAGACGGCAGTTGAGTGAGGCGCTACAAGTGCGCTACTGCTCAGACCCGTCTTCGGAACGGTTACACCGGACTACATCCCGAAACACGACTAGGTCATTTCACGGCATGGCTTGGTCCGGTGGGTGGTAACTAGCCACGGCCGAAGCCTCCCACCAGAGTTTGCTACCCGGTTAGCACTACCCGGGGACCACGTGTAGGGAATCAGAATAGAGTACACTCCTACGGACGTGGGTAGCTCAGCCCCCTAAAACTAAACTAAAACAAAGGAAATTTTAATTTTAAAAGTTGCAAACATCAATTGTTCACATCAAAACTGACTTGCTTAACGAGATTAAAACATAAAAATGCTGCAAAATCTACTAACTAACTATATACGTATTAATGTAGACACTTAGGTACTTACTTAACTAACTCTTATAAGGGGCGTGCTCTGCTGTCAGAGCTGTTACAGGCCGCCCGAAGATTTCTAATAACTTCCTACTTACCTACCTTATAGACTACATAGATACCTACACTAGACTTCAGCAGACATAAATTACAAAATTGAATCTGCCTTGCACTAAGTAAGTATCTTAGTCAATCAGCTGTCCATCAGTCGAACAGCCTGCTCAACATCTTTCAAGTATTCGGGATATGAAGCGTTTTCAAAAGAATGTCTACAAATTTATTTCCAAGTCGACAGCACCGCTAGCGTTGCAAAAGTCCATAGGCAGCGGTTACCGTTTACCATCAGGCGGGCCGTCTGCTTGTTTGCCACTCTTCTTACAAAAAAAGTACATACTCCCAGCTAGAGCTAGTTAGGTATATCACATCTATATAATACAGCTAGCTATAGGTAAGTAATCAATAGAACAAAGTTCAAGTTCGGTCGCTTGCCGGCAGTTAGTATGCGCGCCCTCTCCGCGCCGCCGCGGGAGGAGGGCCTTTCCTTATTGCTTTACAGACAGACAGACAGATTTTGTAGTATTAGACATTTATTTGACGTCTAAATAAAACTAACAAAGTTCTTTCCAATTTTTTTTTATTTGAGCTTGTTTTTTTTACCTGCGTTCAGAAAAGGAAGGTAATGTTCTTCGGGTACTTATAAGTAAGACATAAAAAATTAGGTAAGTATGTTTTTATGTAGTCTACGGCATAAACGGCTTGACAAATTTTGTATTGCAAGTCGTTTTGTCTTTGCAGGTAGAGTCATTGGCTATACCTACTTACTTTGCAGTCAGGGTATTTCTTTTCATAACTACTCTTACAGTAGAGATAAAAAACAATGTACTTAGGATCCAAAACTTATTTTCCTTCAGTTACAAAAAGAAACATTTTTAAGGCGCAAAACAGACTTTCACACACATTTAACACTGCACCGGACACCGGTGTGCGGTGATGCGGATTTTAACTTTGACTGTAGAATCTCGATTTGTATACAAAAACCGCAGAGTAGGTACAACACACTGACACCGCGTCTCCGTGCGGAGAAGCGCCATGCTAATTTCGTAACTCCGCACACCGCAGCGAGATGCGGCGGCAGTGTGATATCCGCCTAAAAGGCTTTTGTAAAACAAACTTTTAAACTTAAGTTGTTAAATTGGTACCTAGGTACATATAAAATAAGTATGAAATCTATTAAAGACCGTAAATAGTCTTTTGTCACAAAAAAATACTCACCTACCAGCTTTTTTGGGTGATTGTGATAGTGCAGACCTAAATTGGCGGCTACCTAACTTATTTACACTAACGTAACTTTTTGTCCCCTTCCTCATAGGAACAGTCTCTTTTTGGTACTTGATGAGATACCTAGAACCCTAGAAATTATGCAGAAAGGATGAGTTAGGGTCTTAGGGTAGGTGATAGGGTAGGGCTAGTGAAATAGGGTCCCTGTCCCCGATCGGCTTAACACTATTAAACTCTACTTTCTCGTACTAAGACCTTCTTATATTGCATACGTTTTCGCACTAATATTATAAATGCTATAAAGTTTAGACGGATGTATGTTTGTTACTCAATCACGCCAGACCGTCTGAAGGGATCTGGATGAAAGGCACAGAGATAGATTATAGCCTAGAATAGCACATAAATGCTACTCTTTAACTGTAAGTAATACCGCGGGGCGCAGCTAGTAATACATAAACCAGCAACGAGTACAAAACCTACTTCAGACCGTTACAGCAGGGCTAACGCGGTCTGGAGACAAATTCTCTTTCCACCATTTTTATCCCGCGAGCAAGAGACAAACATATCCATATTCTAGCTTTGTCGCATCTAAGCGTGGATAAAACGGTGATAAGACAATTTGTCCCCGGCCCGTGTTAGCCCCGGGGGCCTACCATGGACCTTATTGCGCGGCGATACGACTCGTGGTCGCGCAGCGTCGACGACAAAACGTAACCATCATGGCAATAAGTTGTCATGGTAGGCCCCCAGCAGGCTCCATGGTTACAGGTAAGTTGTAGTCGGTCGGTGCTTCGGCATGTGAGGGCAGGGACGCATACTAACGGCCCTGTCGGGTGGGCCGAACTTGAACTACGAGTACCTATTGATTTGGGAGCGGGCCTATTTACCTTGAACCTTACAAATTATGTGATGTCCGAAAATTTAACGCTAGTTCCGGAGTTTAAGATCAAGGACGTCATTTATATCTTATTATTCTGGGTTAGGATACATCTCGCCAACTCAAAACCTGGCCCACGGGCGAGATGTAAAGTTTTTGAAATAGCCATAGTTGGGTGTGTTCGCCTGAAGCACATGTTAAGAACAGGCCAGTTGGGCCCCGGTTCCACCTGCAAGGAAACTGTCCGACAGCACTTGCTGCAAAGTTTCCACTTGCAAGCTGCTTTTGGTCAGACTGTTGGATTACAAAAATCTAATTACATCTATGATTCTAAGGTTTAAGGTTATGGTAAAAGTAAATTAATTAGGTACTAACTTAATTGTGTTTTTTTTAATTAGTTTTATGTACTATTTTATTGCCACAAAACGATGTAGATATATCTATTGTTTTGTACACAACTTAAAATAAAAACAGAAAATTAAATAAAACTTAAACTATTAACTAAAAACTAGAACTTAAAATAACTAAATAAATCACAAAAATTTAAACTAAAAGACCATTAGTGGAAGGAAAGGTCTCCAGAATGCTGGCGGCATTGCCACGTTGAATGGCAATGCTCAGCTTCTGTGCGAAAAGCCAGTTACGATAAGGAGTTTCTATATTCCTTCCCACAATATGCTAAGGTTGCCTCACGATATTTTCCTTCTTACTTTAGCAGAAGTATTAACTGTTAAGAATTACACCTCCCTCCACCACATCATCGCTACAATAAGCATCAAAAGCTCTTACCAACAATTCAAATCCAAAAGCTCATTTCAAACTCTCTATCATCTAACAAAATATCTCTAACAAAATGTTACCTCCAACATCTAACCACTGTTTAGGGCTAGCACTAAACTACGGTTAGCACTAAGCAGTGGTTACCTACTACTAACCTGTGGTTAGTGCCGCCCATCGCTGTACCACATAGATGACAATGGCAGCTGACATTAGCACACAAACGGGCCAGTGACCGGAAGCGGCGGCCGCCAGTTCCGGCCCGCGGCCGTCTAACTGGACGATACGGCCATTTTCTAATCAATTGGTTTGATGTATGGACCGACTGGTAGGTTAGAAATGTACACTTACTTGTATAGTACCTTTGGAATGTTTACTTGAAGTATTATATGACAGAGGTTGCATCATGTATCTATTCTTTCATCAGTAAATCCTAGTCGTGTTTCGGGATGTAGTCCGGTGTAACCGTTCCGAAGACGGGTCTGAGCAGTAGCGCACTTGTAGCGCCTCACTCAACTGCCGTCTTTGTACTTCTTCACTCTACAAAATTTCAAGGCTAGAGTGAATAAGTACCTTATAGATCGTCGTGCTCCATCTTAGACCACAACGTCGCTTAACATCAGGTGAGTTGGTGGTCAAACGCCGACCTGTTCTACATTAAAAAAAAAGTAGGTACCTAAGTATAGGTAATTATAAGCTAAAAATATATTTCCCTAGAGCAGCTAGTTGAAGGGTATTTTAAGTATCGTTCCTTTTTTAACCATTTTTACTGCACGATAGAGCTCAATTTGCTACACATAAGTAAAGAATCGAGCAAGTCCCTTGTGAGATGATTAGCGCCACTTATTTATTTGGAAAATAATTGCCTGCTGCACTTGCAGTGTTCACCAACGCGTGCAGAAGCCAACAACGATGAGAATTGGAATTTAGTTAAGTTACTATTTGTGGGTTTCAGTAGGACCTACCTTTCAACAAAAAAATAATATAAACAGGTAGGTATAGTTTAATAATGAAATAAGCTACAAAAAAAAATACAACTAACACCAAATAATTAGAGCCCAAAGATTGTTTAATTGTATTGTAGGTAGTTAAAAAACTATCAACTTTTCTCGAAACAGATTTTTAAAAAGTTCATTCTTCTATTTTGATCTGTTTTGGCAACTCGATACCTACCTAGAGCCCCCCGAGCTTCTAAAACCGATCTTATCTCTGTTTACTCACGAACTGGTTTTTTGTCAACTTTGCGACACTTTTTCAGGAGCTTAGCACCAACCCGTTTGCTTTGCATCTATTCAACTATTCAAAATTAAATAGATGAAGACATTTACACTTCTTGCTTCATTTAATACCTAACTTACCTTAAAATCCTTATCTGCCTGCCTTACCTTCAAACCTATCTAAATTAAACTCTAAACCAATAATTTTTAGGTTAAATTTAGGTGGTCGAGTCAACATTTTTGTCGTACCGTCAGTTTTGGTAGACACTTTCGCAAAATTGAGCTTTGTGTTGTTAAAGATTGGGTTGTTTATGACTGATTAGATCGTGTTGTTTCTTGATTACGGTAAAGTTGTTGTAAATTGTGGCGATAATCAATAAAGCGATCGTTTTCAGTGGACACGGTCACGTGGGAGCGTGCAAAGCGGCGGACGCGGAGGTACGCGGGCTGCGGGCTGCGTGCATGAGAGGCAGCGGGAGCGGGCGCGACGAGCGACTTCGCTACGAGGCTACGACATACACTCATCAGAGCTAGCTCAACTGACGCAGGAGTTTCAAAGTCAAAATCTTTATTTGCATATTAGTGGTACATGGTCGTTACGTCCGTCCATTAACAGCCGTAAGGCGTGCAAATTAATACATATGTATTTACATATCCGTCCTGAGAATCTGATTATACATTGTCCGTGTGAATTATTTTATTAGAAATTAAAATTGTATTAGACATACTATATTATAAATGTTTGTGGTATTATACAGCAATAGTAATAAAAATATTAAATTTTACATCATATGAAAAAATTAGTCAATTAATTTATATTTGAGGCGAGAAACCATTAATGTTATTAAATAAAACGTAACTAGCCCTCTAGCTTGACAGGAACTTCTGGAAACAAGAACAAGTACTTAGCTACCATCGTATTACAATACTGTTAGAAAACTTGCGTTTACGTGAGCTTAGAAAATAGTTAGTTTCTAAATTAGAGAAAAATTGGAAACGAAATTATTTGTGTCTGAGAAATATTGTTTTTACAAGTTGGTAATTTCATTTTAGAGCTGTATAACTCTCTCAAGAATTCAATAGTAAGCTGAGCTGAGTAATGTGAGTTGCATAACATTGTGCAACTCAGTTTTCGTTTATTGCATTTTCCCCGCTTCCGCTCATCACCGTATCACACCCTCACCTCGCTCGAACTGTCAGAAAACCGTCTTCTTATTGGATAATTCGTGTTTTCCATTTTTTCTGTCGCCGCGTCAGGTGCTTGAACCTGTCATTCACGGGCTTGACATTGGAGAGCTATCGGAGTCCGTCGACCAATGATCGAATGGTGCAATGAACTAGATAACTTCGATGTTCGTTTTTTGAATTGACGCACAATCACACAATGTACCTACGTACTTTCATTGTCCAGTATCTATATACCTATAGGTGGATATATCTGCTGGCTATTGATCTGCGAAAATTCATCATTATTACAGGTCTTTTATGTTCCAGCGGAGCGAAGTGAACACACGTTCAATACATCCCTCATCAACTCGTACTAAGCTATTTGCCTCCACGTTTTAATACCAACCTCTAGAGACTGTAAGACTTGGCGACTTTCTTTATTTTAGACTAACTACAGCCTGAGTAGCTAAGTACCCTTTATGGCCAGAGTGAATAAAAAAAGTCTAGGTTTCGAGCTTTATCTAAGGGCGAGATTCACAGACCGCACTTCGACTTTACTTCGATGCTAAGTTCAGGAATCTCGCCCTTAGGCTACAACGTCGCTTTATGGACGTCAGGTAAGTTGATGGTTGGTGGTCAAAGGAAAACCTTATCACATTTCATAGTAATACCAAATACCATAGGTAATAAGTAATTATAAATGCGAAAGTTTGGTTGAACGGATGGATGGATGTTTATTACTCTATCACGCCAGAACGGATGGACGGATCTGGTTGAAATTTAGCACAGAGATAGATTATAGTCTGACATAGTATAGATACCAACTTTTTGACTGCGGGCGCATTTATTTATTTTTATATATTTGAAGTTTTAACAAAAAAAGAAGCGGAACTTGAACTTGGAAGAGCTAAGAACTTAATCAAGCCACTTGTAATCCCAGCATACCTACTACCATGTATTCTGTAGCCCATCCTCCATCTCCGGATTACCGCCTCCAACTAACCCCTCCGTCAAATAGTGAATATTAACTAGCATCGATCGCGCGTCTGCCCTACATTCTGCGGGCGGTGACCCTTTTGGTTAGCTAGTCTATGACACGCGCGTCTCGTCAGGATGGGTTGTCCATGGCCCAGCACCAACAACTTGGCTACTGCCCCTTTGGGTTATATAGCACTATAGCACTCAAAGACCGGACAGGCTAGGTAAAGCGCCAATAACTAGTGTCTCTCATGGTATCCGGCGTCTCTCGTAAAAGGTTCTACTTGTTCACAAATGTTCACATTTTGTGACGTTGACATTGAAAGGTATGGAATGGAAAAACTGTCAAATACCAAAATGGTGAAATAAGATTTCTAGCATGTAGGACTAAGGGTTAGCACATGAGCAGCGATGACCTCTCATGTTGTCAGGGACTTGTTCTGTGGACAAGGGCCTTTCTTTTGTAATCCTGTAGATAGTATAATAAGAAAATAATGTTTACTTCGTGCTAAGAATATAATCATTGTGAATTTTTGTTCATATAGTCAAAATAACTATTGTAGAAAGCACCTCTTATCATAAAATAATGTTCGAAATCTATCTAAGCTATACCAAAATTTGTAAATCACTCCCCATATCTCTACTCCATACCATTATCTTACCGTAAGTACTAAGCTTCACATAACATTCACTTAAGCACAAATAAACATGTCCAAGTTGCCCCGGTTTATCTTTTACCCCAGAATTAGGGTAACACACATTAAGATGGCAGCCCAGATACTTCGATATGAATTAAGATATTCTAATTTTAACTGCCGCCGGCGAGATGTGTGTTGTGTTGCCGGTTACAACAGAAAAATCATACACAACTGGGGATGTTTAATTATTTTTCTGTACTTAATGATAATAAAATTTAGGTTTTACAACTTTATTTTCTGGTTATTCACTTCTTTATCTATTTTATTCAACTTCTGTATTTCTTGTATGTGAAAAAATAAAATACATTTTCATCTGTCTTTTTATTATCTCACACTTGAATTTTATATTAGTGTTCCGTAATAAATACTTATTTATATTTTTCCTATAAGAAAATGTTCACAGTTCTAGAAATACAACTCACCCTTCATTTTACGACCAGTCAAGGGTAACCCTCAAGAAAATGTATTAAACTGAGATAAAATCGGCATGGCAACATTAAACATTACATATGGGTGCAATTACAGCAGAATTTGTATAATAACGTCAGATATACGTGTAAATAAATTAATAAAACGACCCCCGAGGTGGGGCGGAGATTTTGACGCACTGATAAGTTAACCCTTTCTGTTGAAGAGATTATCTTCTGGGTTCTTTAGGAAGATAAATAGTTACAGAGTCTTTTATTTATTTGTTGTAAATATTGGGACTGTAATAATTTTGATGGTTGCATGAATTGGTTATCTATTATTTTCTGAATTAAGTTAAATTTAATTCTTTGGAAACAAGAAAAGCACAAAATAGGTTTTTGAATAAGGAAAATCATAGTCTCCGAGTCTAGGGACAGTCATAGAGAGTAATAGAGTAATAGAGTGCTTTATTGGCCTTATAACAAAACGTTACACTGGGCAAGTCAATCACAGATTTTTAAATTGTACATAATATTTTTAAATGTTTAATATAATTTATCCTAATTTAATCAATTTTTAAGAATGAAGATTCAGTCAGTCGCATTTTCATAAATTCATTCAGTGAATAAAAAGGGTTGTATAGTCCATATTCAAATGGACTCAGCCATCTCAGCTCAGATTCAGCCAGTCGGCTATCTCAGACTCAGCCATATTACCTATTATAAAATGTGACGTTACCAAGTGTTGTTAATAACCAATGGTCTTAATAAATGAATTGAATTGAATCCCTTAGTTTTCCATGGAACCCTAAAACCTGCAAACAATTCGATACCATTTCATTTTTACATCGCAGACAGAACATCCATTCCACATTTAAAATAACTTACTGCTTACCATTATTAAAAATAACCACAACCATAAATTTTCACGTCGTTCTCATCTTAAAAGATTATTCTCGCAGTAAACACAAAATAAAAGTTCTTGAGCTGGCCGGATATGAGTGCGGAGGCCCCCCGGAGGCCTGCAGGCCCTCTAGGAGGCGTTAGTTATTCAGGTCACGGCGCGAGGGCGACGCTGTATGCAGAGTCTTGGCTGGGATACTCGCGCCGCAGCGGCTGATTGATCTATGGAGCTACACGGTCGTACCACTCCTACCTACTTAGTAGGAACAAAGGCAAGCACCAATTTTCTTTTTAAAATGGTACATTCTTTGAAAAAACTTAAGTAACGGTTTTTATTACTTAAAATAGGCTTGCGTTTAGCCGCCAACATGCCTGATGATAAGCAGTGATGCGGCCTACGATGGTGCACGCTTGCCTAGAAGAAACCGATTCACTCGAGACTTGAAGACACGCAGATTATAAGTGTCAGGGAACACACACTCTGGCAGAGTATTCCACACTCTAGCGGTCCGTATGAGAAACGAGGAACCAAAGCGTTTCGTGCGTGTTGTTGGTATGTCGACCATAAAACGATGCCGCTTTTTTGTAACCTTGGTTGTTTTATAGAAGAACGGGTTAGGGAGAATAATGTCATGCAAACCAGATGCACACTCACCGAAATGTATTCGATAAAATACCGATAGACTAGCAACCTTGCGCCGGTGATCCAGACTTTGAAGTTTGGTCTGGTGCTCTTTTTTTTAGACGGGTCATTTTTTCAGTGCAAAACTAGCAATATGGCCGGCTCTAGCCCGGCCATCATCAGCCATGATATGTATGACTATATGGCCGAGCCACACTCGATATATTGCCGCAATATTGCAGACATATAGTGCTGTATTTACTTGCCTTGTCACGCATAAATGTGCTTAGTTAAAATGCTTGCCCACTAAAAGATGGATTGATTTTTTAAATCTGTTCCATACATTGATTTAAAATTAGGGATATGTCCATACGTCGCACGGTGCCGTTTATGACACCAATTTAACGGCTGACATGTCATGAGCGTACTGGGTTTCTATAAGTAGTTATCCTTAGCTTGAATGTAAGCTTACCATAGTAGATACTTACTAGTGGCTCTGCGCTGGATCCCTCGCGACCGGCGTCTGTCCTCCCCAACAGGTCACATTCCTCAACCGATTCTCGAGATACGTTTTTTTCATTAAAAAATCATACCTACGATATAGTATCTCCGTTATTTCGAAAAAAAACAAAACAGCCCTGACAAAAAAAAATCTAAATAATTATTGGACCTACTCACAAAATTACAAGAGTATCTGTAAAGTAATGCGACCTGTAGGCGGAGACTAAGATCCGGACAGAATTCGGACTATATTTTTGTCGAAGCTAAAGTGAGCTGAGGCATAGACTCTTCACTCGCTAACGCTCGCTCGGCCGACTAGTAGTAGGTAGGTACAGGTTTCCTCACCTCCAGAACAATACTGCGACCTCTACAGACGTCAATGGCGCTCGGAATTTTCCTTTTGTATTCATTGATTTGATTTCCATCCGAATGGTTGATTAATTTGTTTGTCTTATGGAGGATACATTTAATTTAATTCCATGCAGTTCATTATCATTTGAATTGGATACGGAGTAACCTTTGTTTTATCAGACATGTGGATTTAATTCTTTTAAATATAAGAACCTTGTACCTAACCTGAGTCTTAGAATTAACTAAGCATTAATAAAACTTACTTGTGCTCATGAGATAAGAAATCAGTATGAATATGATGATATTCTCGTAATTATAGGTGAGCTCGATTTAAATATATCTATATTTATTTTACGAGCCATATTTTTACTGCAACGGCAACATTGCGACAATATTTTGAGTGTGGTCCAGTCTCGTATTCATACATTTCCAGCATGGCTGATGATGGCCGCTGCAGTCGACATACTATCATGCAGTTTTGCCGGACGAAGTTTGCAGTAAAAAGTATGACCCGTCTATATGTATATGTAGGAGCACCTAAAGAAAAAGCACTTGTCCTAAATTTCATTTTAGGATGTTTGAGAAGTAATTACTTCAAAAAAAACCTTCCCACTTCAGACCTGTAGTTCCTGAGATTACTCCGAACTACCATCTTAATTATAAGATCCTTAAAATAAGATCCTAATGTAATGATTTTTTAATAGCTTTGTATAAATATGCGAAAAAATCATAAATCAGGGTTTGATTTTTCATAACACAAATTTTCAGTCTGAAAAATAATAATTAATTGGCGTGACAAAGTCACCAAGAAAAATAAAAGAGTGTAAACATTTAAGAGCACATTTCGACACCGTCTCCAGCCATTTTAACTAATTCGTTCAAATTGGCGCCACTTTACAGAATCGCATTAACTCCCCTTCTTAGCATTTTTCTCGCTTCGCCTGTTACTTGCATTCTTTTTCTATTTTTCTATTGCTTGTCGCAAATAAGAAGCCGCGCTGGAAATCTCAACAGAATCAGTAAAATAAAAGTATGGCCAATTGTATCTAGTTAAAATAAACTTTCCTAGAAATTGTGGTTTAATTTTGCCGAAGAATGTATCTCGGAGAATCTCAGAGACATATTCTTCGACACATTCTTCTTGTTTTACCTTATTACTTTACATCATTATTTATACCTTAATCATTTAAACAAGTTAGTATGACTTGTAAAGGATTTCAAAAAAAGGTTGTATTTACTTACCTTGTAGTACAAAACTGATGCATTGATTTACTTGGTTCGGAAATAATGTAAGGAATATTTACTTTGTATATTCATTTTCATGAAAAACATTAAATTAAAAAACAGACATATGTATACAACAAGCTTTGTTTTTTTTGTCAATTATTAACACTCCCACATTGTTTTACATTTGCGCCACCTCGTGAAGGGGCTAGGTAATAAGGCAGTAAGTGAATTTTTCCGAAACGCTCGGAACCTAATAATGTGAGGCAATTTTTCAATTGGTCGTGCAGAGCTCACCTTTTGCTGCCCTTGGGTTGGGTTGGAATGTACTGCAATGAAGAAAAAGCACATTTTTCACTGGCTGTTTAAAATTGAAATCATTTCTAAACTTTAAGAAGCTTTTCTTGAAAGCAAGGAACATTATTAAAAGAAAAAACAAAAAATCCGGCTGCAAAATGTTGTACCCTATGACACTACCGCTATCAAGACGATTTAAATGACACCTCACATGTCGAAATACATCAAGCTGTTTAGGCTGTAGGGCGTGCCATAGAAACGTCATAAAAACATACATAAACATAGACTCCAAAACGTAACCCTTCTTCTTGCGCAGTCGGGTAAAAAGGTTATCAATTGGGAGGATTGTTTATAAAAAGCGATCTCTGCTTAAAGGTCATCATCATCATTATTTCAGCCAGAAGACGTCCACTGCTGGACAAAGGCCCAATGATATCCACAACGACCACTTGAATTTGAAGGTTGCTTAGTGCCGATTTCTTTTAACTAAAATATTGTAGAAAATATTACACACACCCTGTCGCATTTGGGTCTGAATATCGTCCAGCGAAGTGTGGGTGGTGGATGTCATACACCTCTGACGGTATGGTGTTATGTAGAAACTTTTCGATTTCACATAATATGTCTTGTGGTATCACATAATATGTAAAGTCTTTGTATAAGCATTTGATTTTATAGCACAAATAACCTTTATTTTTTCTGCATATTTAAAAAATTGCTGTTGTGTGTGTGTGTGTGTGGTTGATGAGTTGACAGCCGGCAAAATGTCGCCTACCCACAATCGCACGCTTCCCTGAGTTTGAAAACGAGCTAAGCATGTGTAGAGCTGACATAACCATTTTGAAAAAAATTAAAAGAACTGCGCGCCGCATTGCAGTAAAAAAGTATCCTATTTTCTATTCCAGACTATAATCTATCTGTACGCTAGATTACACCCCGATCCGTTCAGCCTCGTTCGTGATTGACTAACAAAACATACCTACATTCATCCAACCTATTCACATTTATAATACTCTACATGTCCAAACATTTTTTCCTAGATTGCCATCAAATTATTGGTTATTATGTTATTATTGGTTATCGCATATTAAGTCGGCTGTGTCTGCTCTATACTATTGTAGCTCTACAATCCACCCCTGATTTGACTGTAACAAGCCCAATCTTGTGGGTGACGCAGTAAACTTAAAAAATAACTTATTTTTTCTTTTAAACACGACTTTTACATTACGGCTGTCGACTTCTGACTTTAAATGAGTGTAAATGGTTGGTTGATTCGATTATGAAATGAAATATTTTTATTTTTGGAACTTAAATTCGGTATTTATAGTTGTGAATGTGACTTTTGACATGACTGAATTTATTGACAACTCTAGCTGCACCCTGCGGTGTTGTCTACGGTTAAAAAGTAGGTAGTCCGTGTGTTAATCCAGGATTTAAGCTACCTCCAAACCAAATTGCAAAATAATCTGTGTATCAGTTTGAGTGTGAAGAAGTTTAAAAAAAAACACACACACAAGCTTTTGTCTTTATAAAACAGAAGGAAGGATTCTAAATAGATTTTATGGGTATACAAAGCTATTCTTTTCCATTCCAGACTACTTCAGTAGAAAAGTCCTATTTCCTCTTATCGTGCCTACTTCTCAAATTTCAGGTTTTGGAAATCATTTTCTATGTGACAGCCTTTGATTCCACCAAAGGAAACTTAAAGACATCTTAACAGTTACTTATATAAGTAGGTACTTGTTTAATTACATGGATTTACTGGAATTCCTTATCATTTTAATTGTTTAATGTCAGAAGTGTGGACGTGATAACCAACAGGTAATGGGTAATAAAACGATGATTAAAACCCGATTAGTTAAATCGGGCCTAATGTAGTTTAAAATTATTCTACTAACACTCTATTTTAGTTTATAGTTGATGTAGATCACTGGTTAAATAAAGGTTGTATTAAAAGTAGACTAAAAAAAGTGCCATGCAGCAAAATTTTGGTCTAAAAGACGTTTAAAAAATGCATCGAATATTTATTTATTTACCCATTTAAAATCCATTTCTAGGCAAGCTCTGAATAGAACAATCAATACACTATCCTATTTGCAGTACCACTGACAGGCTAACTTAGCGTGGCAGTGCCTCTGCAATAGAATTAAATTGTATTGCTAACTGTCTAACTGCAATTAGACCTGAGTCAATTGGAACGCATCCTACCTTGAATGCAGCTGTACCATGTAAGCTAATGGTAGTTTTTGGTTATCAATGATAGCATCATGTAACACATTTCACACTTAGATTCTAAATAAAACCAGTGCTCAAAATGTACCTTTTATTACTCTAACCGGCGAGAATTTATAATATAATTTAACAACATCATCCACATTTAGCACGCTAGCTCACCTAGCGTACTGCAAGCTGCAAAATGTACTGACCGCTTTAGCATGTAAAAACATCCTACTATGTGTGACGATTGTGTGTAAATATTTTGAATGTGTTTCTCCTAGGTAGCTACGGTTTTCATAAACATAAGGGATTGAATGCTACAATGTTGATGGAATCTAATTGAGCAAGCCAGGCAGCTGAGGGCGTTGACAATGAATGAATTAGAAAGGCAGACAGGCCTAGAAGACGGTATGCTGCACTACGCAGACAGACCGCTGCGACGGACTCCACTCGAACGGTCTTGGTGCTTTGACTAAATTGCTCCTTTAATTTTATTTATTACTAGCTCTTTTGCCCACGGCTTCGCTCGCGTTTCATAGCCTATGTCATTCAGGAATGATGTAGCTTTCTAATGGTGAAAGACTTTTTGAAATCGGGCCAATTGTTTCCGAGTTTATTCGTTACAAATCTACAAAAATACAAAAATCGTTCCTCTTTATAGTATTAGTACAGACTAGCTGGGCTCCGCGATGTTACTCGCGTTTAAAAAGTGGCCTTATGTGTAAGGCAAGGTGTTAAGCCAAGGCATAAGTTATTTCCATTCCAAACTTAATTCAAATACGTCAATTCGCTTAATCGTGAAGAGGCACAAACAAACTTTGGCCAATAAAATATAAGTAGGAAGTGGGATTACACCAAGGACAGAATTACGACCCGTGACATTATATAGAATTTTCAAAACATGAGCTTTAAGTCACTAAAAAGCTTACGTATAATTAGCGAGAGTTTGCGGCCAAACGCCAAAAAATATTATGAATAAAAAAAACTACGGTCGTTTAGTACTGAATTGCATAGCAATAAGTAATAAGGCAAATATTGACTATCAGCCACGTTGCTAAAAAATAATGTATTTGACTTTATTGCGACACTGTTAACAATCTTATTTGCTTAGCGGTCCAGAATCAATGTTGCATGTAGGAATTGTAGGACCAAGATTTAATTTTTCTGCCTCTTTCAAGAAACTAAGCTGTGAACTGACCACATCCACGACGCAACTCCAGCTGTTCCCAACTCGTCACGTACCCGGTACTCGCTAGTACAAAGTACCAAGACGCACCCAGCACGTCTCAACGACCAAGACCGTCCAAACATCACGTCTTCTGCGGTCGTCAACTCACGTACTGCAATCATCTCAACTACTCCCGTGACCATGTTCCCCTCTCTTTCTTACTTACGCGTGCCTGGATAGCTGTGTCCTCGTCTCATGTATCGAATCCACCGGGAAATCTGAATAGAGCTGGAATTAGGTGCTTTGACATTTGAGGCGTTGATGGATTTCCTTTGATCGCTCGTCGCGGGAAATCTCAAGGTGAGAGGAAAAGGATTGATTCCTTTACCGATACTTGCTTTTGAATAGGAAATCTACGAACATATTAAGTACGTAGGCATAATATATAACAAAACATTAAAAAGCGAGAAATCGTTTTATTTATTTGTTTACGCCAAA
This sequence comes from Peribatodes rhomboidaria, assembly GCA_911728515.1. Taxonomy (NCBI): domain Eukaryota; kingdom Metazoa; phylum Arthropoda; class Insecta; order Lepidoptera; family Geometridae; genus Peribatodes; species Peribatodes rhomboidaria. The sequence continues at coordinate 15,939,382 of OU452184.1, forward strand.
TATTGCGATTATATTAATTAATCATAATCGAAATGACGCACGTCATGCGTCCCATCTCCTTCCATCCTACCCACGAGACCTATCCTCCGTCCTGCAGGGCTATTCACAACCATTCGGAAACGCTTCCGTTCGGATTTCAAAAAATTTAAACCTAAATTATTCGAATCTCCGTCCATACTCATAAGTTTTTAAACGTGATTAATTCTTCCGATCGGATTTATACTTGAGAAGCTGCGCCCCGTGGTTTAACCCGCGGTTAAAAAGTATCCTACGTGCTATTCTATCTTTGTGCCAAATTTCATTTAAATCTATTCAGCCGTTCTGGCGTGAAAGAGTAACAAACATCCATCCATCCATCCATACATACAAACTTTCGCGTTTATAATTTTAGTAGGATTCCCTATTCCAAAATGTATAAAAGTAGACTGAGTTTCGAACAATTTGAGTTTGAAATTTCTGGGATCAGTCAATGAGTCAATTTGCTGCATTTACCTCTATACTAGCTCTATACACGCTTGCCTGAAAAAAAAACCGATTTTTTTGTGTGAGAAATCCTTAGTTTTGTGAAAAATCATTAAGCAAAATAGTTGTTAGGTATGACTTAGGGAGAATCCTGCGAAAGACTTAAAAAATTTGGCATGTAGGTACAGTACCTACATATTACTCGTGAGCCTGTGAGCGGGAGACCTCGCGGCCGACTTCTGTCCTCCACTACAGGTTGCATTTCTCAACCGATTCTCGTGAAATTTTGTGGGCAGGTTCGATAACACTGCACAACAAAATTGCAACTTTTGTCTGATGAATGAATTTTATCACATGATGTTTACTAATTTGACTTCACTGATTCTAAATATACACCCTCATTTTACAAAAAAAAATAGTCTAAAAAAATTCATACTTTGAAGAATTTCCAAAATAGCAAATTTTTGGAAATTCTTCAAAATATGATTTTTTTCAAATCATCGGTTATGAAATGCGATCTGTAAAGGAAGACAGAAATCCGGATAGAGTCCAGACAAACGAAAGCATTTTTGTATAAGCTGAAGCATAGAGCGCTCGCTCGGCCGGCTAACAGCCAAACAATCCATCGACTCACACGTATTTCATACATAGTCATTCATTCATAAACAGAAATAAAGGCCAACGCACACGTCACCCACAAGACTCGTTCCGTTACCATCACGCACGAACGGCGCTCCGTGACAGAATCCATCGTTCACCGTCCCTTTCTCACGCAATACGAACGATAGAGAGGACATCACAGCCCTTGGTTGACAAGAAAAAATGTAACGGAGATTTTTTGATTAAAGCACTCGATTTGATCGGGAAAGGAAAAGTCAAAAAATATATCTTACTTAGGTACGTACAGTTTATTAAATGCTTGGTTGATGATACTGGCAATACTGCCGACTTAGACCCGTCATCAAGTTTTTGGCGGGAACCGAAAAGATGGTGTCGTGATTTTGTATTATTTTCTAAAACTTGTGATTCTTCGAGTGTTAAAGTGTAATAATTGTTGATTATTAACCTTTGCCGGTTCGTTAACGTGCACGAGTGTGGGCAAATGATACAAACATTAGGGAATGCTACTTTTCGTGTTCTCTACAAAACTCTACTTAAAGTTTCAGTAAAGTATCTACGGCTTTACTGAAATTGGAAAAAGGGAGGGATTCATCTCAACTTTCACCACCCTCTCCTTTATCATCTCATCATCATCATTATCAAGACATGACAATTACTAAGTTAGGCATTAAGGACATTGTATCCAGTTGCCAATAAAATTTAAAAAAAAAGAGCCGTCATCATCGGCGATGCTAGTAATGTATGACTGGACCACACTCAAAATATTGTCGCTATATTGCCGAGCCAGTGTTGACGGGCCAGAATTGCAGTAAATATAGTCCGTCTAGGAGCGCCGTGAGATAGTAAAATTTAAGGCTGAACTAGACATATTGATTTGCGTTTGATTGACCGAACGAAGCGAGCTCTCCGAGTCTACACAGAGGGACATCTCTAACTTGAGTATCGTTGATCCGATCCTCATGAAACTTTACAGGCAAGGACCTCATGCAAATACAATTTTAATCGAATATGAGCCAAATACAGACTAGGAGTTTTTTAAATATGCGAGGTCTCTGTTCGAGGCGAACTACTAGTAATTACTATAATGGTAATAAAGTCATCCCATAGGAAACCACCTTTCTGATACGAACCGCTAGGGAATAGAACGCCTTGCCATCGTCTGTATTCCGACTAACTACAACCTGGCTATCTTCAAGGCTAGAGTGAATAAGTACCTTCTAGGTCGTCGTGCTCCATCTTAGACCGCAACGTCGCTTAACATCAGGCGAGTTGGTGGTTAAACGTCGACCTAATCTACAGTAAAAAAAAAAAGGAAATTTATAATCCAACGCAAACTAAATAAGTTACTAAATACATACAAGTTACAAGTAGAAATAGTTTATTTTACCAAAAATATTACATTGAACCTTAAAAACTAAACTAAATAAATAAAAACGAACTACATTAGAAAATGTTTATAAGGTCAGCTTGAGCTTGAGAGTACTGCACTAGGCGAACCTGTATCGCAGGACTCTCGACATAATATAAGTAACCTAATATAAGTAACATATAAATTTACTAAATACATACAAGTACATTGAATTATGAACGACTTTTTACGTTAGGTACTATCTTAGACAACATACATAATAATATATTTCTCCTATTATTTATAAGTATGTACATAATAATTATTATCCACCTTAGCAATAGAATAGTTGACACAATGTTTTGTTCTTTACGATCAAGTTTAAAATTTAAAAGAAAAAATCAAGACAAAAACATAAACATATGAATAATTATTCCGAGGCTATACACCGTTTATTGCTAAAGGGATTATGTATAAATATTAAATACAATTTTTTTCGAAGGCACTAATATTAAAGACAAATTATTCTAATACACTGACCACTTCTATAGGTACGAGTACATAATACTCGTACTGATGTACATCACGAGTTAACCCTAAAACGCTACTAGTCGGATAAAGGCGCCATTTACTCTGATTTTTCTGGTCAAATGCACTCGGAACGATAGCTCTCCGTCTCCGGAGCTCCGATCCATCACCAGAGTCGCGCGCGGAATTCCAAATTCAAACACCAATCGGGCCAACACATTTACATTCGAAAATTGAAATTGGAATTCGTACGAGTGTCTTTTGTTTCACAAATGTCATTGGTTTTATTTTGTTATAGGTAACATTGTATTTTTAACTTAATTTTCTAGTGTCTTAGTTTTAGTTTTGCTCGGTTTACTTTTGCAGTTAGATGCTACCAAATGCTTGCTGTATTATTTAGTTGACAATACAAAACTATTTCCTGTTTAACATCTTTTGGCCATTGTATAGAGCTTGTATTTGAAAGCAATGATCTCATGAAAAATTGAGGATATCATAGGTAAGTCGGTACTTGTATGTTAAGTTCTACCTACGTGGTTTTACTATTGCATTTTTACCATACAACAGTCTATTTTAATTTGGTTTTGTAACCGATCCGATATTGTCAGGAAGAGATCGCTCTTAGACCGTCTTTTATGTCTTGTCTGTTTTTTTGGTGTTGAAACAGCATTTTGATTATCTTATATGTATACCAGATACAGTAAATTAAACCATCACTTTTTCAAGCTTGGAAAACACGGTTTTACCCCCACAAGATTTTCCGTGATAATAATCATGTTGGTAACATATTTTAGCATACAAGTACTTGTTAAAAGCTGTTGTGAGTACCTTTACGATATCTATACCCCGTACTAGGTCTCATCAGAGCCTGTTTTACAGGGTACAGTTTCTCCTATGGCCATCTGTCCACTTTATACAGTGAACTGTGTACCTGAATGAAAAATAAGAATATACTATTTTTTAATAATAATTAGCCTAATAATTAAACATATTTAGATAGATTACATAAGTTAACTTTTAACCTTTAATCCAGTGGGCACTACCTACTGTCCATAAGTATAGCATTCCGTTCATGTGGGCGACACGTAGTGACGTCAATGGATGTTTAAGCAAGACACAAAATATGTCATTTACAAAAGACCTTATTTTCTTTGATCATGTACTGTCTGAGCGGGGCGCCATGTAAGGACGACACCAGCAGGTGGAGCTGCAGAACTTGAGATAACTCAACATGAAATTAATTTACAACAGTCAATACTAACAAGTTTACATTACACCCTGCTTTAAAGGGGAAAGGTGTTCTTAAAATATTTTAATTTCTGACTGGTGGAGCGGAATAACCTATAAAATGCAAAAAAAGCAAATTCCCATGTCGATCCTGTGACAAGGCGATCCAACGCCGCCATCAAATAAGCATTTCCCCGGTGTGGAGCAGCATCAACCTCGGTACTGGCAGGAGGGGAAGAGGAAGGCTCTGAGAGGGCTCTTGACCGGACATCAATGGATGGCTACTAGGCATTGAACTGCGGCGCGGAAGGCAAATGGGGAAACCACTGCACTATATTCCATAAACAAAAGTAATGAATACGGTTGACCACCAGGCCTGGGCATTACTCCACCGACAAGAGCGAATTAATGTCTATTTTGTCGATATTTTTGTTTTTTGAGTTTTGGGTTTTAACACTCTTCATTAGGATATCCCACTTTTAAGGGTTGAAATTTTTTTTAAATCATCCGTTTTGGCGCAAAAAATCTGCCATTTTGATTACTTATTTATAATCTTATCATCAGAATCGGTTCAGCCATTACCAGTTACGAGGGAACATAGAAACGAACCCACCCACACACAAAATCAAACACATAAACCCTCCTTTTGGCTTCGCCGCAGTCGGTTAAAAAGATAACATTACGCAATCATCTCCAATTCCGCAGTGCGCATAAGAACATAAATCCGCACCCCTTCAGGTAAAAATAATTTATTCAAATAAATCTCGAGAATTTTCACTGGGTTCCGTACAGCGCCCCGGGGCGTCGTTCAGCTATTCTTTTAACTGTTTTACTGCACTGCTCCTGCCTGCTATTTTTATTTTATTTTTTAATAAATGCCGGTATTAAGTAGGCTCGAGTGGCTTGATGTTAATTGAGGATTTTCTTGATTATGTATATATTATATTATGTGAGAAGTAAAAGTTATCCTATTATATCAGAAAACACAAAGTTTTGAATGCAATCGTAGAAAATGCAACGCAAGTGGTTAAGTACTTAATTCAAAATCCAAAAACATATTTTTTTTTTTTGTTAATTTAAATTGTATGACGCCCAAATATCGAAAATCTTACAGTAATTACTGCCTGTCAGCCAACTAAGTTTTATGACGTCTTCATTTGAGATTTATCGTCTGTCATTTGTCAGCCAACAAAGTTTTACGACAGCTTCATTTGACAATCAAACCCAACTGGACACGTCAGAACATTCGACCACACTATATAATTTTTATTTGCTAACCATCTTTGATATTAAATGCATTGATCTAGGTTTTTTTATCAATTTTTCTATATGGAAAAATAAAACAATTTGTAACACAATTTCTCCGACAACTCTTAACCTCTTATCGTCAACAATGCTTAGGTCCCAGGAAGAGAGCGCCATAAATAGTCGTCGCGATAAAAACAACATTATCGCGCGTTATTTTAATTTCACTTCGCATTAATCATCGCTGGCCTGACTCGCCCGCGGGGTAATTTGGCGCATTTTTAATTCGAATGAGCAGAAGAGGGTTAAGAATTTTAAGAAAGTGTTATATTTAATTTTATTTTTAGGATTCCGTACCGGAATGGTAGAAAGACACCCTTGTGGTGGGGCTTTGATGTCTGTCTGTCTGTTTGTATGTCTCCACAGCGCAATTAACTGATTATTAATTAACCCAGCCGACGGCACGCACCAATTCGTTGATTATGTGAACATATGTATGTGCTTATCCCCTCCCCCCCTCGCCCCCTGTCACATTTGGGACTGAATATCGTCCGGCGAAGCTAGGGTGTTGTATTACACCTTTGCCAGCCTCCTCGGGGGAAAGGCGTGACGATATCTTGTTAATTAACTGATCTCAACCGATAAGATGATTCGATCAGTCGACAGATTGGCGACCGCGAGTACCATTACAATTAGGAATTAAGTACAGTCTAAAGTTTAGTAGTTCCTTCTCATTGTCTAGAAAAAATATTCGTTATGCCATTAGGATATACAACTAAATACCTACTTTAAACACCATACTCATGCACCTAGCAAAAATGATAATACATATTTAAAATATTTTTTAAACTCCAAACATATCGACATCTGGAACAAGCAATGACATAGCTCAAAAATAACAAAAACTTTAAAAAACTAAACATTCGATGCCCAAAAATTCATACCAAGAACCTATCGAAAGCAATTATCACTCCTCAGCTACTGTTCTCATACCAACAAGTCAAAAACTAATAAAACGTCGAAGTTATGAGTAGATATCGATGTGGGAGTTTTTGTGAGACAGGTTATGACGTTAGGACAAAAGGCAAGAGATTTACTAACCTCACTAACTTGTAGCATGGGAAGTGCGAAAGAATGATGTGAATGCTATTTTTGGGCTCTTTCTAATTTTACTTACCTAATACTAAAAAAACAATAAAAATATTTTTTTAACTCTCCATTACTTTAAAAAAATTAGTGATTACTTATTGTTTCAACTTTCAAAAAAGAAGGAGGTTCTCAATTAGATTGCATGTTTGTTTTTCGCAAAATGTATTTCAGTTCAACCGTCAACCATGCACGCCATACTCTGAACTCATTCAGAGAGTTCAGAGTATGGCGTTCATGTCAGAGAGTTTAATTTTAATGAATGAAATTTCCAACTAATTAATTTCATTTGAAATAAATCAAAGTAATAATTCGTAATCCAGAAGTACTTAATTAGTGAATAACAAAAAAAGACATTTATTTATTTATTTATTTAATTTGTCCATTATCAATGTGTACACTAGAACATCATTCAATTCATTATAACATTACTTAAACAAAAAATGTCAATGACATGCCATCTAGCCAATATTTCGCAAGGAGTAAATCAAAGCCTTATCCACTAATTTCTCCTCACTAACCCAACGGCACCCATTCCGTCAAGCAGCCATTGTGCGCAAGCGCCGTGTTTACGACCACTAAATCTACGCCGCGCGGTATCTACGATCTGTCTGTCACAATACAACGCGCGGGTACCTGGCTTGGGATGCTCACCGTCTGTACTGTGGAACTTATAGAAAAAATAAATATTAAAAAAAAAACCATTTTTTGCTTTAAATTTGAAAAATATACCATTTACCTAATGTTGAACATTTTGCAGATAGGTATCTGTGTCTTATCACAAACAGATTCTTAGCAATTTTTAAGAACTAAATGATAAAAACCTTTTAAAACTGACTTCCCGTCATCCGAGTTAACAGTTTTTAGACTTTAGTTGAAATTTTAAAAATTGCTTGACCGATATCGATAAATTTACATTAGAGCACCTCTAAAGTATGATCTACCAAACAACAAAAAAATCATTATAATTGATTCACAATTGGCGGAGTAATCGCGTAACGTACATAAGAAAAAAAATGATACGATCGAATTGAGAACATTCTCCTTTTCGGAAGTCGGTCAAAACTATAATTAGAAAGTGAAACTATTTTAACTCCTAAATATCACTGTTATTTACTTCCTTAGAAAATTATTAAAAAAAAATATTTTTCATTTGTTTTGACGTCTTGTGTTTGTGTACAGCGGATGGGTGTTTTAAAAGTAATACATAATATAGGGATTAGGGACCAACGTCTGAAAATGGGGCATCGTGCTAGGGGGAGGCACCACCGGTGCGTTCCTATGGAGATCCCGGCGCCCAGAGAATGGCCACCGAGGGGGTTTTAGTAGGTAAATTTCCACAAATCCTGGATGCAACCCAATTCAACCAGGCATCTTCAAGAAAGATTTCCCCCCGTCGCCAAAAAAAGGCTTTAGTTTGGCCAACTTCTCGCTGATGTTAAGTTAAGATGCGCCCTAAGATAGAGCAACTATATTTTTGTTACAAAGTCACCAAAAGATAGGAATATAATGGTCAATTATACCTACGCAGCAGTAACTACGACTCCTACACCTCCCAAGCTCTCAACGAGATGGCCACCATTGTGATTATTAAGAACGGTCTGAACTCTAATCTGATCCACATCTCGACATAGTTCAAACCTACACAATACATATACTTACATTTAAATGTTGTTTACTCAGTTTTTTATGCCATAGGTGGCAAACAAGCTAACGGGCCGCCTGATGGTAAGCGATCACCGTCGTCTATGGATACCTGCAATACAAGGGGCATCACAGATACGTTGCTGACTCTTAAGGTCTCTATTGACAGCCCTTTACAGTACAGAAAGTACAGAACTCTAATAAGGACAGAAAAGTAATACTTGGGGATGTTTTCCATGTGTTATCTACCAACCCTCTATGTCTCTAAACACCCTCTAGGGTAGGTCGTTATCTCTGCAGTGGGACGTAAAAAGAGTGTTATGATGATGATAATGAACTGCGTTTGTTTTGCAATATACATAGTCTAGCCATAAATATTGTTACAATACAAACTCCTTCGTTTATTTTTTTTTCTGCATTTAAATTTGGAATGCATTTATTATGTTGAAAACTACAATCAATTTCCCGTTATTTCATATATATTTTTCGTGATTATTATTAAATTTACAACATGGGATGGGGTGTCAAAGATAACAGGATTGCAGTGATTGCGTTGCACGAAGGGGGTATAGAACCGTCGGTCATTTTCAAGACTCTTCAAAATCTTGGTATAAGCCGTATGTTCGTATATCGTAGTATCGACACATATAACGACTCTTCCTCTGTTGAAAACCATAAAAAATCGGGGCAGCCGCGTGCGATGAGAACTACTAAGGCTGTTAATGCTGTTAAAGCCAGATTTCCCAAAAAACCGAATGAGGAAACAAACAATCTTATCGCGAGAAATGAAGATACCCGCTAGGACTCTATCGCGTATAATAAAACAAGACCTGAAGCTTGGTGATTATCACCGATATGCATGACATGTACTTAATCAATCGCTGCAGTTAAAGAGAGTGGATAGATCAAAACGTCATCTACCCCGTTACGCAGGTGAAAGTTACAGAAATATTATTTTTACCGACGAAAAAATTTTTACGATAGAAGAGCACTACAACAAGCAAAACGACAAAGTGTACGCTCACAGCTCTAAAGAAGCTACGGAAGTGGTTGGAAAGGTACAGGGTGGTCATCACCCTGCGTCAGTCATAGTTTGGTGGGGGGTATCCTATCACGGCGTCACAAAGCTTCATTTTTGAGAAAAAGGGGTGAAAACTTTGGTCAAAGTGTATCAAGAGACCGTCTTAGATGGTGCTGTAAAACCCCTTAGCAATACACTTTTTAAAAATTCACCGTGGAGTTTCCAACAAGACTCTGCACCTGGTCACAAGGCGCGAACTACCCAAGCCTGGCTGGAAGCCAATGTTCCGGACTTTATAAGGGCTGAAGACTGGCCCTCTTCTAGCCCAGATCTAAACCCCCTGGACTACAAATTATGGTCAGTTTTAGAGGGCATGGCCTGCCCTAAACGACACGCCGACATAGAGTCACTTAAAAAATCTTTGAAGCAAGCAGTGGCTAAATTTCCCATGGAAACAGTCCGTATATCCATAGATTCTTGGCCAGATCGACTAAAGACCTGTATCAAGGCCAAAGGTGGTCATTTTGAAAAAATAATAGTTATATTTTTGTTAGGACTTCAATACATGTGTACATATAATTTTTATTAACATTACATTACTGTATAAAAAAATAAATGCATTTTCATTTGTAACAGAACTTATGGCTAGACTAGGTACATAGTAGGTCCGAAAAACTCCAAAATCGTGAAGAATAGCAAGAGGATATTATGAAGGTCTTATCATAGCAGTGGGACGGTATCTGCTAAAATAAAAATATTCAATAAAAATCAAAACGAATTGTCGGAGCTTTTCAATGTGTGAAAAACTTCAAGAAGTAATTGCCATTTAAACGTGCGTGTTTAAGTGTTAAATCCGTGTAATCACGCTACACACAGAGACACAAACACGCACACATCCCCAATTTCCCGCGTAACCCTCCAACAGTCTACTTAGAATTAGTAAGCAGATACTTTGCTTCAGATCTTCATCTTAGATTTTTCTTTGAAGTACCAAAGTTGTGGGGTAAAAATTGAATATTAATAGCAAAATTATACCCCTTACTCGTCCTTTCTGGGGTTTTATAGCTTTATTAAGGCTCCTTTTTCTCGTTAATGCGATATAAACAAATCGTTGCGTAGTTTTGTAGGGTTTATGTGTTTATGTTCGAAGAAAAGGGATGGCGTCAAAAAACAGTAGCGTTTTATGGCTTAATCGCGCGTGTTTTTTTTTTTTGGTTGTCGTAAATGTCAACTTCTATTTTGGATGGTCAGATTCCTGCTGGATAAGAACGGCACTAGGACATTTCAAATATTAATGTTAAAATTTTTAGAATGTTATTTTTTTTACAGAAAAGCGTATGCGTATGCCTTCAATGGTCTTTCAGCCTATAAAATACGTTTTTTGTTTACAAAAATGCAAGGAGTTAATTTTACCACACTATTACGTTTACCTTTATAAATATATATACACGTTAAATTTAGCGCCAAAAACTTGGGTTAATTATTATCTAACCTTATATTATATGTATGTATAACGTCTGATTGTATTCTATTTTACGTATATTCCCCCATAGCAATAAACGTCGGAATAACAGTTTTGTCTTTTTCAATTTCTTTATGAACACGATCCAAAAAGACAAAACACTGTATTAATATTACCGAGGCTATACAACGTTTATTGCTGAGGGTATTAATGTTTGTTTCTAGCAAAGACATAAATCAAAATTAAATTTCTTTAAAAAAAAAGGCCAATTGCGTATTGGACTCACGAACGAAGGTTTCCGTATTATTATCTATAAAAACGGCAATTAAAATCATGTTTGTTGTATGGGAGCCCCCTTAAATTTTTATTTTATTCTGTTTTTTAGTATTTGTTGATAGCAGTAACAGAAATACATCATCTGTGAAAATTTTAACTGTCTATCTATCACGATTTATAAGATATAGCCTAGTGACAGACGGACAGGCAGACAGACTGTATATAGAACGGACAGTGGAGTCTTAGTAATAGGGTCCCGTTTTACCCTTTGAGTACGGAACCCTAAAAACATTTTACTCGTCATATTTACAATCGTCCACCAAATCTAATTTATATCCCTTCCAATGAACCCAAATACAAATCATTTACCACTTAGTAAATTATTTTTATTGCTTTCCATCGCATCTTGTCAAAACAATAGTAATTAATCACTTAAGGGTCAGATCTCGCTACATCTAACGGGATTCAACAATACGATATGATTTAAGGCCCATTAAGACCAGCGTCTGTTCATCCCTTGATGAATTAAGTCATTTATTATAGAATATTGTTTTTTGATAAAATCTATAGGTGTGGTAAATTACAGGTAGATAGTAACATATCGTCACGCTTTTCCCCCGAGAGGGCTGGCAGAGGCGTAATGCAACACCCACACTGCGCCGGACGATATTTAGTCCCAAATGTGACAGGGGGCGAGACTGTCGCCATACACCGGGTTTCAGTCATGTAACATACAATACGCACAAATGTAGGTAGATAGTAAGTAAGTTAATTGCCAGTTCTACTAAAAATCCAAAAATTCTACCTATAAAAATTAGCAAAAATTGGTACCTATTTGTCAAATTTGCAAAAGGCAACTGTCGAAATTTAAATAAATAGCTAGGTTTCACTGTAAGTAACAAGTAACATTATTAAAAGAGAAACAAAAAACCAGGCTGTAAAATCTCAGAATCAGAATCAGAATCCTATGTCACTTCCACTATCAAGACGATTCAAATGACGCCTCACATGTCGAAATCCACGAAGCTGTTTAGGCTGTAGGGCGTGTCAAAGGAACCTCATACATACATACATACACTCGACAAACATAAACCCTCCTTGCGCAGTCGGCTAAAAAAGATTTTTTTAAATAAATTTTATTCTATTATTTTAAAATCATTAAAGTTAATTATTAAAGAGCGCTAAAATTATTAAAAAATGTCACAACGGCTATATCTCACTGTACTTTAGAGAATCATCAGTCTCTTGTCTTGCTCTATTCGCCCGTAATCAACTTTGTTGGAATAACAATACGATTTCTTTAGCCAATGCGAAGATAGTTTTCACGGTACTTGTAAGCTTAAAACCGAATCCCTTAATTAATAAACGTTGTATAGCCTCGGAATAGTTGAACAGTGATTTGTCTTTAGATATCAAACCTGTAAAAATGTATTAAAAAAAAAGAATCAGAGAAAACACTATTATGTGTATCACTTTGCACAAATCTACATTCATGTTCAAAAAGGTCCATTTTCACATTTACGCCCTTTCTACTTCGCGCTCCCGAGATAGAATGAAAAACGATCTAGCAGAAATTAAGTCCCACAGTGAAAAATGGTTTCGTCGTGGACATCGTTTAAGGGACTATAAACACGAGAGAGGGTTCTTGCAAATACTATGTTGACTTTAAAAATGTTTGGAGTCTCTGACAATATTGACGGGACATTTATTTTATAGTGACAACCTTTTTACCCGACTGCACATTAAGGAAAGGCTATGTTTTTCAAGTGTATGCGTGTACTAGCTGCGCCCCGCGGTTAAAAAGACCCGTTCTGAAGACGGCTCTGAGCAGTAGCGCACTTGTAGCGCCTCACTCAACTGCCGTCTTTGTACTTCTTCACTCTACGAAACTTCAAGGCTAGAGTGAATAAGTACCTTATAGGTCGTCGTGCTCCACACCTTAGATCACAACGTCGCTTAACTTAGTCGCGAGTGGTGGTCAAACGCCGACCTATTCTACATTAAAAAAAAGTACCCTGTGTGCTATTCCAGATTACAATCTATGTCTTTGCCATATTTCATCCAGATCCGTTCAGACGTTCTGTCGTGATTGAGTAACAAACAAACATCCATCCAAACTTTCGCAAACTTTCGCAATAATAAAATATTAGTGAAATGTATTGTTTAAAAGATTAAAAATATGTATTTTATTTCGGTACCAGTCCATAGTCACACAGCATAATCATACAAAAATTCCAAAATTAATTGCAATTAATTTAAATATTTTTTCCCAATTGAAATTTATTAATTTTGAAAATACTATGAAAATGCTCCCATGAAAATACTAGTTCCCATTAAAGAATTACAGTTATTAATGGATGCAGTTTTACTGCAATTTCATCAACGTACTGCCCGACGCCCGTGTCAATATTTATAAGGCCTTAACGGCCGTTCAAAAATTGCCGTAGCGGACGGTATTTCACGTCCACATGGCGGGGTATTGGTAAAGTTTTCAACTAGCAATAATCGCACCTCGGATTAACCTCATTGGTTACGATATTGCCTCTGCGCAAAGTTAACCTAACACCGAACTCTTGAACGGCTTCCCTTATTCCGTGAACCAAACGATACCGCGTGCTAACTTGACCCCTAGCGCCATCTATGTTTTTGTACGAAACTAAAATCCACAGATTAGCTTATAGATACTATTAGGGCATGTCGTCATCGCACAAACAGAAACACCTAACCGCAACAGGGTGAAATTGCCGACGCTTTTAAATTTAAATTTGAAAAGAGAAACGATGCAAATTAATTTTACGGAACTCCCATTGGCCAAGAATTGGCCGAATTTCTCCGAACGTCAAAATTCGAATTGTATCGCGATCACGCGCACAAAACCGTTAACTGCACATTTCAGAAATAGAACACGCCGGCCATACTGAGTAGGTGGACTACAGTTGGCAGTAGCGATTCGCGCCGAGCGTATTAATCAGTCTCTTTATTTTATGATTGCATATAAAATATTCCGGTGGGGCTGTGCGCATACATTCCTCTCTGAAATGACTATTTATATGGGCTATTTTACGTTTTATTGAGCTCTGCTTTTGCTGGACACTGAATTGATAAAATGCGGTCATCAGAAGTATAACTGGCCTGAGGTTGACGCAGTGACTGATGTAGTGTTTCACATGTACCTTTATTATAGTAAAAAAATATATTTATGGATCACCACATCAAACATTTAAATAAGAGGTTTATTTGTCTTAAAAAAAACATTATACAGTGTAGATTACATTAATTTATCAAGAAAATGCTGTCTTAGAAAATTGGACATTGTTCTTAAAAAGTTCTTCTTTATTAAGGCCAAAAGTAAATTTCCACATCTTGATTTAGGAATTGAAGCTTGAGACTTACTTGATTACTTACTAGTGTAAATTATTAAAGTGAACTTAGTCGTTATATAATGATGAAATAAATCTAAATTTTTCAACAATAATAATAAAAAGCAAAGCTTAAAAACCGACTTCCCGTCATCTGAGTTAGAATTTATAAATACTTTAGACTTTTGTTGATATTACAAGCCGCTTCACCGATTTCTATAAAATTTAAATAGGACTACCTCTGAAATATGATCTAGGAAAAAAAAATCTAACATCAAAGATTCATAATCGGTGGAATGATCGCGTAGCATACATACCAAAAAAATATACATTCAAATTGAGAACCTCCTCCTTTTTTGAAGTCGCTTAAAAATAGTAAATACTGAAACGTTACAAGGGGACACAGGGTTCAGTATAAACTGGTCAAGTCGTGAGCCGATCATTTGTCACGTCAGATTTCGGCGATATTACGTCACATGCCGTGATGGACAGCGATTTGTCTCATGCTAACTATGAATATATTTTTGCTGTTTACTTTATCCTCATAGCCGTAAGTGCGAAATAAAATTGGTAAGTACTGGGTTTTATTGTCAAAATAATAAATATAAGAAAAGTCTCATAATTGTGTTTAATTAACGGTGATCATTCTTGTCTCATTCAAAAAGTTGGTAAGTAATTATAATATTTTTTTAAAAGCTTTTTTTTGTTAAGTATAACAGTTTTTGAAAAATTAAAAATTTTTAAAGAAAAGAATTCCTTTTTATAATTTTGGTATGTATTACAAAAAACCATGAGCGAAAAAGCTGTTGCCAAGAAAAACCAAAATAACTCATTCTTCGAAAACCTATTATTTAGCGTAACAAATAGAGTGGCAGCCAATCAGACCCACCCCTATAACAAATCATTAATATTAACCCCTATCACCCTCGATACATAAATAAACATTAAAAAAACCGCAAAGAAAATCTCCTAAAATATTCATTCGGAGGGTTTTTTAAGTCACTTCGCACCTCCGACACTTAGCGATGGTTCCGTAGAGATATTCCGTTTTTTTTTCTTGAATAAAATTTACATTATTCATTCGTAAATTTGTTTGTCTGAGATTACAAGAATGGTAATATGTCTTGAGGGTAGCGTTTGACATGAGATGGAATTTACAGCAGTGAAAATAAAGGAATAAGTAAGTGCGTGTTTTATTAAAAACAAGTACATTTCTGTACGTACGACTCTGTAATTGTGTGTACGTATGAGGTCAGGCCTACTATTCTTGACGTTATAGATGTTTCTTGATCACTCTCACTCCTGTGACTTTTTAACCCCCGACGCAAAAACGACGGGGTGTTATAAGTTTGACGTGTCTCTCTCTGTGTGTGTGCGTATCTGTCTGTGGCATTGTAGCTCACTAATGGATGTACCGATTTTGATTTTGTTTGAAAGGTGAATAATCAGGAAGTTTTACCTAATATACATTTATCAATTTATAATTTATATTAGAACAGACATCTCAAACTAGTATTTTCTATAGCGCGGATTTGGAAGTGGGTCCTGCATGAACTAACTCCAAACCGAAAATTAAAACCCAAGCAAAATTGTGGAAAATTCGTAACGTTTTCATTTATTTAAGAACTGATATTTAATATTAAAAAACCATTGGCTATGGTCTAACTTGGTAGAATTTTCTGCGATTAAAACTTTTATTAAGTATCTACAAAAGTATTTAATTGTTTCATCCATACATGCGGTTGTAATTTTTGTGAGTAAGTTAAGTAAGTATATCTAAAATTGTTCAAAAGCTATATTCATAAAAATAATGGTAAGTACAAAAATACATAATGTACTAAATCACATAAAATAACCCACGGTTATTGGCCAGTGTCTCCATTGAGTTGGTTGACGGGAAGCGGTAGTGAATTCGATTCCTGACTCGAATAAATAATTCGATTGATGTCATGGCTGTCGCCGTAGATCACTATTAAATTCCATGTTGAGTCGTCATTGTAATATTATTGGTCACAGGTGTTGTCATGGAAAATTTCACAATAAAACATCAAAAGCGTTGTGGAGTTGCATAATAATGATGCATTTAACGGAAATATTGATTTTCCTAGAAGTTTGACTTTGCGTTAATAAAACAAAATAGCAAGCATCTCCATCACACAATTATAAAATAAAATAAGTTAAGTATAAAACTATTCTTAAATTACAGTCCGTTGTGTTCTATTGCCGCACAGAAACCTCTCTTCACGTCGTTGTTATTTGCTAAACTGCTTTCATTTACTAGTAATTTGAGTGAAAATGTGTGTGTAATCTTTCTTAGATTTTTTTTAAAATGAGAAATTCTAATTTACTTGTTCATTAATATCGATTCCTGTGGAACTAACAAGATTTTCTCTCTGATATTGCAAAAGACAAGGTTTCCAAATATAAGATGCCCCGCGTCATCGCAACCCCATCTCGATCTCGAGCGGTAAAAAGTTACAACACTTAGGGGTCTTCGTTTTAAAGCCCCTGCAGATAATAAAAACGCTTGTCTATCCCATAGACAATAAGAGACGCTCGTAAACATGTGACCAGCTTATCTAGACCCGTGGACTTTTTGTAGAGAGCTTTTCTTTAATTAGAGAAGAAATAAATGTAACAATTTAAAAGTTTGTAAAACAGTGCAAGTAAAAGGTAGTCAGTATTTGTTGTAGTCAGTAGTCAGTAGTCTATATTTGTTGTATTTAAACTCTTTGTAGTGACTTACAAAAAAAAAATGCTATCCACTTCTTCAAGTGAAAAATTAGACGAGCTGCAAAAGTGATGACTTCATAATGACACCACTATTATAATATGGTCTGGATAAAAACTAATAATTATTATTAATTTCTGCTAGCAGTATAATACATTTTAATGTATATACAACAAAGAAAAAACAATACAAATAATCAACTTACTACTTTTGATAAATTGCAAAGAAAATGTCGCTGCACGGCGTTTTCGTGCAAGAAGAAATTTCCAAGTGTCAAGTTAGACTGGTGAGTCTAAGAGACAATACGGTTCGGCAGCAAATGGTTCAGAACGGGGAATTTTGAGGGAGTTTTAAATCGTCATTACACGGGTTAGAGAGTTTTTATATTCGAGAGCAAGGTGCTTAGTTTAACATATTTCTGTGCGGGAGGAGTACAGGGTGTTTTAACATTACAGTTTTACTGTGAGACTGAGCCAATTTTGGTGCTTTTAGGGTTTTTTTTTTATGTAGAAAAGGTCGGCGTTTGACCACTAACTCGCCTGATGTTAAGCGACGTTGTGGTCTAAGATGGAGCACGATGACCTATAAGGTACATATTCACTCTAGCCTTGAAGTTACCTAGAGTGAAGAAGTACAAAGACGGCAGTTGAGTGATACGCTACAAGTGCGCTACTGCTCAGAGATGGGCGTACCCAGGGGGGGGCAGGGGAGGGCAGCTGCCCCCCCTTGAAAATCTCGCAGAACATGTACGAACTCGCCTAATTACTAATTAAAGTGTAAACGGGTTATGCTATAACTTTTAAATAAACCGCGCAGTAGACACTGGCAAAATGCACGATGCAATAGGGACCTTGCATCCAAATTTTAATGACATGCACAGAGGATGGCCACCGAGGGAGTTTTAGTGGGGCAATCCCCACATAACCCGGATGCACCCCAATAACATCCGGGCATCTTTTTGAAGATTTCCCTCCCGTCAACAAAAAAAAAAAGGTGTGTTTATGTATGACAAAACAGCCGCGGACGACCCGACCTAAAAAATCTGACTTGCCCCCTCCTACGCCAGAAGCTGGGTACGCCCATGCCTCAGACCCGTCTTCGGAACGGTTACACCGGACTACATCCCGAAACACGACTAGGTCCTTTCACGGCATGGCTTGGTCCGGTGGGTGGTAACTAGCCACGGCCGAAGCCTCCCACCAGAGTTTGCTACCCGGTTAGCACTACCCGGGGACCACGTGTAGGGAATCAGAATAGAGTACACTCCTACGGACGTGGGTAGCTCAGCCCCCTAGATATATTTATATTTCATATTTAATTTATATAATTTATTTATATTTTATTTATATAGATATATTTATATATTATATAAATATTAAATCATATATAATTTATATATTATATAAATATATCTAAATATATATAGATTTTTAAAATTATCATTCGATTATAGGCTTACGTTTACCCACCATGTCGTCATCAGTGCAGTTTTTGTAAGAAGCTTTTTATTTAATTAATTCAGTTAAGTTAGGTTACATGGAACTAGTTTTTTTTTAAGTAGCATAAGACAAATCCCCTATTAAATAATCGACTATAACATGCAGACAAACATCAAAGTCTTACCTACCTTATGTTTCCTTTTACCACTTACATACTACGTAACTCTAAAAATGTAGAGTACGAGTGTCCATTCCCTATCGCTTTGCTGTAAGCACAGTAAGCATTTGAAATAAATAAAATACATATAAAAATTAAAAATAAATCACTGAACCGTTTTTAATTTAAACCTATAATGATCTTTGATAAGGTCAAGCATAAAATGCATTAAAAAAATTATTTGAAAAAAACCACAGCCTATATAAACAGGCCTGCATTAAGACCGTCACAGAAGATTCACTGTGCTAATAAAAATAATAAAGCAAGCAATCCTTTTTTCTTTACATCTAAGGGCCCGTACACACGCCCCGGGAGAGTTCGCGAATTACGCACCTGCCTGCACGCGGCCTTATTTATGGACATAGTTCGCAACGGCTCAATGGGCGAGACGACTGACAATTAAAATTAAATTATTTTAAAAATGGAAATGCAGCTACGTTTGCGAGTCTCAAAATTTGAATATTTTTACTTAGACCATTTTGTTAATAAGCAACCGATATTATTGTACTTGTATAGATTGGTTACAACACAATAATTATTGTGTATTATGCTCACTTAATTTATATCTACTATGGACTTAAAAAAATAATTAAAAAATAAAAGAAAACATTATTTCCAAGTCAGCAATCGTTTTGCAAACAAGACGTCACGCCTCGTTAATTACCAACCCGTCCGTGGCTAATGAGGGCAGCACTGTCGAATTCCAACTCTTTCTTAGGGCGTTTTAACCAAGATTACCTCAATGGGTTAATTAGTTTATGTTACGGGTTGTAGATAATTGACCGTGAAATGTGTTTGTTTGGCTTGTTACCGTCGTCGCCAGGAATAGATGTTACAGAGTTGTGCACGATATTATAGTCCAACGTTTTTCCAACGTTCGTTTTTCAATTCTTAAAATTATTAAGAAAAAAATATTTTTACTTAACCAGTTCTCTTGGGGATAGTATCTGAAACAAGTTACAAGAAATATTAATACACGCACTTTAAAACAACACAATTTCAAACAAAATTTTCCTTAAAATACAGAGCAAGCCCAAAATACCAAAAATAAAGTCAATTAAGTGAACAAAATAACATTTTTAACGATAATATTTCTTGCAGAAAAATCAAAACATCAAAAAATTGTCTCCTGTATTCAGAGTAGACGACCACTAGCGACATCTGTGATGAGTCAGTACAACTACTGCGACAACAGTTTTGTTGCGCCACGCACACGCTAGGTGGCTCATTAATAGTAAATATTGGACAAGTTGTTATTTCTGGTGGAGTAGGTTTTTTTAATACAATACATTTTTGTATTAAGAAAAAAGCACGATTGTTGTACTTTCATAAGAATTCATAAGATTGATATTATGAGACGAGTAATTATTGTACTGGCTCGAAAAACAGCGCAATTTTAAGTGATCTTTAGTTTATTGAATATTAGCTGTTTTTCCCGCGGCTTCGCTCACGTTTTATAGCCTATGTCAATCAGGAATAAAGTAGCTCTTTTATAGTGAAAGAATTTTTGAAATCGGACTATTAGTTTTTGAGTAATTCGTTACAAACATACTTACGAACAAATCTTTCCTCTTTTCATTATTATTAGTATATTATTATTAGTATAGATAACACAAAAAAAAACTGTTAATTTGTTGATCTAATGCTTGTCAGGTTAGATGTTCACACGAAAAAATTACAAAAAGTTGCTACAGCAACTTTCAAACAAAATTAATTTCGCCACATTTCGCAAGCCGCAAAAAGTCCCCTAGACATCAAACAAACATTAAGAAATAATAAGATACACCTTAATCTTATTACATACTTACTTGGAATAACTTACTGATGTTTTTCCAATCAGATTTCGTATTAGAAACCCCCAATTTTTCATCGACAAAATTACATTAGCAATTTGCATAGCCTCTAGCGCCATCTAGTTTTGGGAGCCGGAATTAGAAACCACTTTACTACAAAGCTTACTACGATAGTTTTCGACCTTATTTCTTAAGTTATAAGGTTGATCTTGTGTGATAAAGGAAATAATGTAAGTTTGTAAAATGTCGGTAGAAGATTAGGGTATGGGTGTCATTTCCCGCCGTTGGCAAAAACAGTATGAATAATAATGTGATTTGCATAATATCGGAAGCTCCTCAGGATGTTTACTTTGATAAAGCTCGGGATAGGCTGCTCAATAATTTCGGAAGTTTCGAAAATTACTTGACACAATTAATACGACGTTCAAAAAGTGACTATACTTAGGTACAAGTAAGTGCTCTTAGGGCCGCTTTCTAAAACGAAGCTCAGTCACGAATCTCAATTTAAAACTAGTTTTAGGACAGTAAAACTAGTTTTAAATCGAGATAGTTTTACTAATCGTTGTTTTTAATGCAGGCCCTAGACGGACCATAATTTTTACTGCAATACTGGCCGGCTATACTGGCAATATTACAGACTGTAGTCCGGCCATCATCGCAGCCATGCTAGAAAGTATGTATGGCCGGGCCACACTCGAAATATTGTCGAGCTTGATAAGAATTGCAATGCAAATAGGCATGGCCCGTCTAGGAGCGCGCTTAGATCCTCACTTGATCAAAAGTAATATTCTTATAACGAGATAAATAATTATTTCGTTAGTTTTTCTATTTAGAATTTATTTCAAAATAATAAATTTAAAGCTAATTTAATCACTTGCATTTCCGCTAGCAAAAACTTTAGCACTTACAATACAGGGTGTTCCAAAATTGTCGACCTTTCAATAAAACTGACCCCAAGTACAACTGACATTTCCATACCTCCCCCTCTCCTGCCGGCGGGGGCGGGATGTGTAAATAAATAATTGTGATTCTTAATAAAACTACCCCAAACTGACCGGCAGTAATGCACACGCGGTGGAACTATTGGTGGACGGGGATGGATTGGGTTTGATCGTTGAGACTTTTTTATGTATTTATTCTGTTGTGTCCAAATTTCCAAAGGAGAACTTAGAATCTAGTAGGTACCTATTAATAATAGGATGTGATGAATATGGTGGTTATTAAAATTTTGACAAATCTCATTTTCACATCGAGTAAGGTAACAATTTTAAGAAACTGTTAAAAAAGAGTTAAAACAAAAAAAAACTCCATTACATTTTTTTTATGGTATTTCATTGTCGGATCAAAATGGCAGGCAGAGGGCGGGCAGGCAGAGACTTGTATAGGACCGGAAAAGATAACGCGCTAAAAAAAAGAACTAAGTATACCTGCAGTGGGTAGTTTACGGTTGTTTATGATGAAGAATTTAAAAAAAATACTAAAAGAAGAAAAATCGCAATATGGTTCATGGTCGCGCAACGTTGCCGGCTGAACCTAACAATAATCTTAATAAGATGTCACGGTGGCTAGACCCAGCCCCCCAAGTCTACTAACCAACCGTTTTTAAATTGTAAATAATTTGCCATAAATTGGCATTTCTTGTTTGTCAGAATTCTCCAAAGTAGCAATTTAAAAACAATGTTTAGTAGAACCGAGGCCCAGTACCTCGAAAGTACCAAACCTCCCGGTCGCGCTACCATCGTAAGATAGAGTCATCACTCCAGATGTACCGTGCTCCGTAATGATAGCCGCTTTACATAATTCGTCGATCGACTGACCCCAGCCACAGACGAGCCGGACCGGGCTCGGGGCAAATATTGTATCGTTTACTCTACGACTCTACGAATTGTGAGCTAAAATTGACAGGTTTCATTTGAATAAAAGTTGTTGAAATACAATTCGAAAAATCTCGTACCTGCTAGCTAGTTTTTTTTTCGGAAATGGTAAGCGATTGAGGACCATAGTATTCTTTATGTAATAAAACAATAAAGATGGCCGCTATACAAGCAAAATTTATATCTACACTAGCTGTGCCCCGCGGTTTCACTCGCGGTTAAAAAGTATTCTATGTGCTATTATACACTATAATCTATCTCTGTGCCTAATATTATCCAGATCTGTTCAGCCGTTCTGGCGTGAAAGAGTAACAAACATTCATCCATCTATCATCCATTCTTACAAACTTTCGCGTTTATAATATTAGTAGGTTTATAGAGTGTACCACTAAACCACTATAAAATCCTACTACTATAATATAATATTACATAGGTATAAATTAAATACCAAAAATTATATATTATAATATACCACTATTTTATTATTTAAATCATTATTTTATTAGTATAATATCATGTTTTTGAGCTAAGTCGATATTTTTTCGAGTTTGAACGAGTTGGCAGAATGATTTAGTAGACTTTAGAAAAACGTTATTACTATTAATTGAAATCCTTTTTAAAAACTTGCATCCGAACCCAACAGCCCAATCAACGTCACTAGTTTTTGCCATCCCTCACTAAATTGACGTGTACCACCATGTTTTTATCGACAACAACAGTTTCGCAGCATTTTTGCTCAAGCGACAAGGTTCCAAATGATTTATCCGCGCGCAATGCCTTTATTTGTCCAATATTCCTAAAATGATATGTATTAATGCTAATGCTAAAAAGTCCTGCAAAAGTGTAAAAAGTGGAAGCTCAAAGAGGGAAGAGCGCGGCGGGAGACGTCCATCAACGTCGGATCCCGATATTTTATTAAAATAAATGTTTTTACTAGACTGTAATGTGAAATTTAGCTGCATTTATGGTGAGCTGGGAGCAGGACGGCGGGGACAGTGACGATCTTATCTGATAGAGAACAACTTACTGGAGGAGACACCGTCGTATTTCTGAATTAAACTGATACTAAGCAACCATCCCCGCAGCGTAGACCATTGTTTATGAAGGGTTTAACAAGTGAGGTTGTTGGTTCATTTGTTTTTGTGTGACCCTTTTACGCTACGCTCATAACACTCCTAACGCTTTTCACTTTTAATTTTCTATGTATAACTTATTAAGTCAATAATTTTCCCTAAAAGTGAATAAATAAATAAATAACTACTCAACTGATCATCATTAAACTTAGCATACACGCTGTCAGGGGTACAGAAAAGGGCACAGGACCTTTCATCCCGAAAAAATTAACGATTCCCATGGGATCACAGGTGAAATCGCGGGGCGAAACTAAAATTTTTATATCGATAAATGTCTTCATAATATTGCTTTTTCAAAAAACTTTTTTTCTAATTTTATGTGTTAACAATGGGTAAAGTATCACTACATGTGATAATAAAAAAAAACTCATTTTATGCTAGTGGGTCTGCGAGCTGGAGACCTCGCGGCCGACGTCTGTCTTCCAATACTTGCTCGGTCGAATTAAAAAAAACTAGGTGTAATGTTTATCTATTTTATTCACCCTCAAAACAAACCTCAAATTCTTTACAATTCGACCAAAACAGTCCATTGTCTCAATACGCGCAGTATGGACCAGAAATTGAAAGCTACCCTCTGCACGACCTCCAACTGCCCTCGGGGACCGAACGACATCCTAATCCTTAAAATAGTAAATTCTTAGTCAATTGCCTTTTGTGGTACCTGCGGCTTAAGTTAGGAGAAAAAGCGGTTTTAGATAGAACTGAGGGACTATAGGTTGACTTATGCTATTAGCTCAAAGTAAGTGTTTCTTTTAAAACTAAGACACTTCTGGACAGTTTATGCCATGGGGCGGACTAAAGCTTACTCAGGCTTATTAAAAAAATATTTGACTCGTCTAGAAAAGCATCTGCTTGATGGTGAGGCCACTGAGGCCTGAGCCAGTGTGGTGTATTATGGCTCAATCACCAAAGTCAAAGTTAAAGTCAAAATGTTTTTGTTCAATTTGGGTATAAAATAAATTAATAAATAAATAAATTCGGGACACTTTCACACACGGTCGCATGACCCCAACCTAATCAAAGCTATGGCTGCCAGAGACTGTTATACATCCTACTAATATTATAAACGCGAAAGTTTGTATGTGTGGATGGATGGATGGATGGATGTTTGTTACTCTTTCACGCTACAACTGTTCAGCCGTTGTAGCGGCTGATTATATTAGATAGATTTGGCTGATAGATTTGGATTAAATTTGGCACAGAGACAGATCATAGTCTAGAATAGCACATAGGATACTTTTTTACCGCGGGTGAAACCGCGGGGCGCAGCTTGTACTTATATCTTTTTAAATACATACCTAAATATATATTAACACCCAGACATAGAACAACCACTAATATTCATCACATGAATGTTTGCTCTAGGTGGGAATCGAACCCACGCCCCCACGCTCAGAAGGCAGGTTCACTACCAACTGAGCCAACGAGGCAGTCAAAGATACACTTATCATTTATAAATGTATTATTGTTTTTTTAAATAGATTTGACCGCCTTGTTCGGATACCCTTGACACCCTTGGGGGGTTCGGTGGGGTAGGCGGGGGCTCTGCAGTGGGACGTGGAAGACTGTAATGATGATGATAGTAACCACTATACTTGTGAATAAATATTGTAAATAGTGACCACCTAGAATTTGTAAAGGTTTGTTTTGTTGTACACCAGGAAGTCTCGCGTGAATTCATAGGATGACGATGTACCTACGGCTAAACCTGTTGATTGGTAGTGATTGTAAGCGAAAAGCTGAATATTGCACTGAATACTGTTTATACGAACAGGCCTATGTTCAGTTAATTAAGATCGGGAAGAAACGAGAATCTTCATTGTGACCTACTCATTTTTTTTGACCCACCTAAACCCATGACTATGAAGAATTATTTTTGGAACTATAACTATCCTACTCTTTATGTTTTAGTCTAAACTCCGACCATTTAACCCGCGGTTAAAAGTAGCCTATGTGTTAATCCTCGGTTTAAGCTTCATACCAAACATCCAAATCCGTTTGAGCGCGAAGAAGTAATAAACAAACTCACACACACACATTTATTGACTTTCGCATTAAAAATACAAGTAGGATTCGTCACAGTCACGATCGCTTCTTTACTGATCTTTGCTCCAAACCCAAAACGATTGTCTTAACCCAAAGAGGCTGATCTAAAAATGCATCAGATACTAGAGATAGTCCGCCGAGTAGTTATGTCTCATAAACTGACCCTTGGCTTGCCATTAAATGGAATGTCAAACCGATGGAAATGTTTACATTGTGTTAGCTACTCGTAACGGGGCTTTGGACGTGTTTTTGTAGTTTGAGGTGGAAAGTATCAAGATTTTTGGCGATCTATTTTAAGCTGTCTTTTGAAATAATAATAATAATAATAATAAATCATTTATTCATCGAGTATCATAGACTCATACAAGTTTAAATTAAATAATCATCAGAGTAACAGTCACATTATTATCATCATAAATTGCACCACATTAATAATTAACAGAATGATAGATATAATGATATATGATGGACGAAATCAAAATGTCAGTAAGTACAAAAATAAAATAAACAATAAAAATAAAAAAATGTCAAAAATATTATACAAGAATCAGATAATGTCATTCCAATAAAATAAAATAATACAATAAGATGTCAAATATAAAAATTTTGAAAATCAAATAAATTCAATGTAGACGCAAAATAATAATAATAATTCATAAATACATAAATTTAAATAAAACATGACCTTAAACCATGATGGCTTAAGGTCATGTCTAAAATAAACTATGGCTCACCACAAACATTTCGTCAACTGGTCATTAGTCTGTACATGAACCATATAACAATGGTTCATGTACAGACAGTCAAACCTACATGCGAATACATTTAGGATGGTGTTGGGGCTGGCCCGGACCCTGCGTGCTAGAGATGTGCACCGTTTCCGCATGGTCGAGTAAAAACAGTCGACACACGACTCGGCGAACATCCCCGACGCGCTGCAGTACCTAGGCAGCCCCATCAGCACCCTAAACGCATTATTGTACTGTACTCGAAGGGCGTTGTACTGTTTTTGCGTATATGACACCCACAGGCAGCTTGTATAGAAAGACGTGCAAAACGCTCTAAAAAGAGTAATTTTGACGGCCTCCGAACATCGTGCAAACCTGCGGGCAATCATATTAGCCCTCACAGACAAAGCCCTTCGTTCCCTCTCTATATCAGCATCGTCTCTCAGGTCAGAGGTCACCAGATGCCCGAGATATTTAAACTGTTGAACTCTGTTCAATTCTGTCCCATACAGTCTAATTGTAGGGACAGTATCTGGGCATCTCCGTCCTCTGGTCTGAAAGACCATGCACTCACTTTTCTTCGCATTGTAGAGTAAACCGTGACCAAGCGCGTACCGTTCACATATACCCAACAACTTGGACAAACCACACACAGAGGCACTCAACAGCACCATGTCGTCCGCGTAACTGATATTATTGACACAGGCACCGTCAATATGGCAGCCGACACGTGTGCTGCTGAGCTCCTCTATCAGGGCGTTCACGTACAGATTGAAGAGCTTGGGAGAGGTTAGCCCCCCCTGTCTCACCCCGCACTCCAGTCTATACGGCTCCGACAACTCGCTCGACCACCGTACAACGTTGACCTGATTTAAATACCAGTACTTGAAGATTTGTACGAGCTCATCGGGCATGGTTATGTCATGTAATTTTTGCCACAAGATGTCATAACAAACCAGATCAAACGCCTTCGAGAGGTCGAGGAAGCAAGCATAGATGGGTGTGCTTCTATCATTATAGTACCTGACAGTTTGCTTCAAACACAAGATAGCGGACTCAGTCGATAATCCAGATTTAAAACCAAATTGATTGTCATGGATGGTGAGGTATTTATCAAGCTGAGTGTTAAGCAAACTGTCAAGCACCTTTGACAGTACAGTGGCTAGTGAAATTGGTCTGTAGTTATTTTTATCGCTTACGTCACCGGTTTTACTCTTCACAATTGGAACCACCACGGTCCTCATCATATCTGCGGGTAAGTACGAGTGTCCCAAGCACAGCGTATAAAACATTGCAAGAACTCTAGGCAAATGGACGCCCGCATGTTTTAGATGTTCAATGCTCAGACTGTCATGGCCAGGAGATTTCCCTCGCGACATCGATTTAATAATTTGCCTGACATCGTTTGCCACGAAACTGGTATTATTCTCCTGCCCAAGAAGTCCACCCACACTGCTAGACCGTGATGGTCCCAAGGGCGATTTTACCGTAAAGTGGTCCTTAAATAAGTCAGCTATAAGTTTGGAGTCACTTATACCATTGACGCTTACAGGTAAGCTCGGCTTGGTATTGAGTTTATTAGTGGCTTTCCAGAAGCTGCAAAAATCATGCTTAGAGTGTTGAGATGCGAGAATGTCCATCTTTATCTGTTCACTGTTATTTTGACACCATTTTAAGCGAGATTTAAAAATTTTACGACTCTCCCGCATCTCCTCCCAAACACGACCTTGCCTCTGTTTTCCACACAATACCCATAGCTTAAATTTACACCTAGCAATATTGTGAGCCTCACGAACATGTTTGTTCCACCCGGTAACAGGCTTCTTCTTTCTCGGTCGGTTAATAAAATGACTATCAGAAGCCGAATTACTCAAAGCGTCAATAATACTTCGATACATTTTATCAATCAAATGTTTGTGGTCTACGTCATTACATTGTTTATCACTACAGTTACAAAATTCAGTCGGAAAATCAATTTGTTTCAATTTTTCATTACATAACCTACTGTACATTTGAATTTGTTCAATGAAATGAAATGAAAATATATTTATTGCCAAAGCAAAAAAATATAAATAATTAGATACAATAGGCAGATAAATACGGTGGCAAAGGGAGTAAGCTCAGCACTGAGCTGCGTAAAACTAGATCAGTTTAAGCAAGGCTGATTTTCAGCTTACCCCTAGACTCGAATTAAGATATATAACTTTTATAGAACACCCTTTATTTGTATTTTCTTTTAATTATTAGTAGAAGTGGCATTGAGATCATAAAATTACTTATGAAATTTCGGTAGGACACGCTGTAGGTTAGTATTTTTTGTTTAGGTTTTTTTGACCGAGCGAGCGCTAATCGCGTGCGATACTTCTCCTTGATACTTGATTTGTTTCATCTTTGACAAAAATGTCTTCGTACGTCTGCATGTCCCGCTGCTCGCCACTACTAGTCGTATTTCTCAACCGACTCTCGTGAAATTTTATGAGAGATGCAATCATTTTAAAGAATACCTAGTCTAGCCATAAGTTCTGTTACAAATGAAAATGCATTTATTTTTTTATACAGTAATGTAATGTTAATAAAAATTATATGTACACATGTATTGAAGTCTTAACAAAAATATAACTATTATTTTATTCAAAATTACCACCTTTGGCTTTGATACAGGCCTTTAGTCGGTCTGGCCATGAATCTATGGATTTACGGACTGTTTCCATAGGAAATTTAGCCACTGCTTGCTTCAAAGATTTCTTAAGTGACTCTATGTCGGCGTGTCGTTTAGAGCAGGCCATGCCCTCTAAAACTGACCATAATTTGTAGACCAGGGGGTTTAGATCTGGGCTAGAAGAGGGCCAGTCTTCAGCCCTTATAAAGTCCGGAACATTGGCTTCCAGCCAGGCTTGGGTAGTTCGCGCCTTGTGACCAGGTACAGAGTCTTGTTGGAAACTCCACGGTGGATTTTTAAAAAGTGTATTGCTAAGGGGTTTCACAACACCATCTAAGACGGTCTCTTGATACACTTTGGCTGAAGTTTTCACCCCTTTTTCACAAAAATGAAGCTTTGTGACGCCGTGAAAGGATACCCTCTACAAAACCATGACTGACGCAGGATGATGACCACGCTGTACCTTTCCAACCACGTCCGTAGCTTCTTTAGAGCTGTGAGCGTACACTTTGTCGTTTTGCTTGTTGTAGTGCTCTTCTATCGTGAAAATTTTTTCGTCGGTAAAAATAATATTTCTGTAACTTTCACCTGCGTACCGGGATAGATGACGTTTTGATCTATCCACTCTCTTTAACTGCAGCGATTGATTAAGGGCATGTCCTGTATATCGATGATAAGCACCAAGCTTCAGGTCTTGTTTTATTATACGCGATAGAGTCCTAGCGGGTATCTTCATTTCTCGCGATAAGATTTTTTGTTTCCTCATTGGGTTTTTTGGGAATTCTGGCTTTAACAGCATTAACAGCCTTAGTAGTCCTCATCGCACGCGGCCGCCCCGATCTTTTATGGTTTTCAACAGAGGAAGAGTCAGTATATCTGTCGATACTACGATATACGAACATACGGCTGATACCAAGATTTTGAAGAGTCTTGAAAATGACCGACGGTTCCATACCCCTTTCGTGCAACGCAATCACTGCAATCCTGTTATCTTTGACACCCCATTCCATGTTGTAAATTTAGTAATAATCACGAAAAATATATGTGAAATGGCGGGAAATTGATTGTAGTTTTCAACATAATAAACGCATTCCAAATTTAAATGCAGAAAAAAAAATAAACGAAGAAGTTTGTATTGTAACAATATTTATGGCTAGACTATGTATATTTGGTTAAGTATGTATTCATTTTTGGATTTTTTTCAGCTTACAGAACTCGCATTTGGCAGTGTAATCCTACTTCCTACTAATATTATAAACACGAAAGTTTGTAAGAATGGATGGATGGATGGATGGATGTTTGTTACTCTTTCACGCCAGATCGGCTAAACAGATCTGGATAAAATTTGGCACAGAGATAGATAGCACATAGGAAACCTTTTAACCACGGGTGAAACCGCGGGGCGCAGCTAGTAATAAATAAATACGAGTTTTTAACCGACTTCCAAAAAAAGGAGGTTTCCAATTCGATTGTATGTTTTTAACCGACTTACAAAAAGGAGGAAGTTCTCAATTCGACTTTTTGTATGTATGTTACGCAATTACTCCGCCAATTGTTAATCGATTTTGATGGTTCTTTTTTTTGTTAGATCATACTTTAGAGGTGGTCCCATACACATTTTATCAAAATCAGTCAAGCAGTTTTTAAAATATCAAACAAATATCTAAAAATTGTTCAAATGGACGACGGCCTGGCGGGAAGTCGGTTTTTAAGCTTTGCTTTTTATATAATTGTTACTATAGGTACATAAATTGCCTGCTTCAGTTTACTGACACTGCTGTAGTACAATTCTTAGGTCCACGGTCGGCTAGGTAAGAGTTTTAGGTGAAGGGTACTTATAAGTGTTAATTTGAAATAGCAACTATCCATTAAGTAATATTGCTGAAATACATCGACAGGCACTTAATAGCATAGTACTATAATTCCAAACAGGGTTGGTCGATGTGCCAAATTAAAGAAAGAATACGTACTGTTGTTTATTAGGTAATAATAATGCAATGGTTTTCAGAACGCTTTTGAAGCATATCTAGGTATACTATAAAGGAACCAAGAGTACAAAAAAGCGGCATCGTTTTATGGTCGACATACCTACAACACGCACGAAACGCTTTGGTTCCTCATTCTCACACGGACCTGCTAGAGTGTGGAATACTCTGCCAGAGTATGTGTTCCCTGACACTTATAATCTGAGTGTCTTCAAGTCTCGTGTGAATCGGTTTCTTCTAGGCAAGCGTGCTCCGTCGTAGGCCGCATCACTGCTTATCATCAGGCATGTCGGCGGCCAAACGCAAGCCTATTAAGTAATTAAAAAAAACTAAGACCAACATCAATCTTTTTGCGTAGCCGGTCAACAAAACAACGTAACCACTTACCTAAACACGTTACAATATCGATCTACATATAAGCTACGAGTAGTCCTAGAGCTTATAAA
Organism: Peribatodes rhomboidaria; assembly: GCA_911728515.1. NCBI lineage: Eukaryota > Metazoa > Arthropoda > Insecta > Lepidoptera > Geometridae > Peribatodes > Peribatodes rhomboidaria. The sequence continues at coordinate 15,970,772 of OU452184.1, forward strand.
TCGAGATATCTTGCTCGTAAACTGACCCCAGACCCCGGACCCCTTGACCGCGACCCCTCGCCGTAAAGCGGGCCATTCAATAATTTATACAATTGATAAATAATATATGGCCCGAGCCCGCGGCTGCTTTTATTTTGATGGCCATTGACTGGCCTTTGAATTATGTGAATGAGAAAGACCGTCGTAAAGACGGAAACTAGACAAACATAATACATTCATTTATGTGGGCGAATTATGATTAACTTATGGTGATTGTAAGTAAGTACCTATTGATTTAGGTGAGATGGATAGTTTAGTGGTTAGTGCGTTCGGATAGTATGCCGTTGGGTGTAGGTTCAGATCCTAGCAATATTTTTAAGCTCCAAGTAGGAAGCTTATCGTCTTGGTGGTTCGTATATCCTTACTAATATGAAAAATTCGAAAGTAACTCAGTCTGTCTGTTTGTAGGCTTTTCAGGGCTAAACGGCTGAACGCATCTTGATAAAATTTGACAATTAGTTACAGTATATCACGAGAAAGGTTTTTGGATACTTTTTTTTTAAAGAAACGTGAACGAAGTCGTGGGTAAAAGCTAGTACATTTTACTTTATGATACCTACTCAATTGAAGATCTGTCGCCAACATCTAAGGGTATAGGTACTTATTTTACCTCAAACCCGTAGAGACTAAATAACGTACAAAATCTAACCACAATAAAACAGCGCACATTAAAATTAACTCCCAACTTCCAAGTCTCCGTGAAGAAGAGCGAAGTTGTTAAGGTAAGCCGCGGGAGTGATTCGCAGTCATTCGGGTCATTAAAGCGAGCAGGAGTCATTAGAGGGGGTCAGAGTCATTAACCAGCTCATAAAGTGTGTTCTCGAGTCTTTAGGGATTTTTAGAGTCTTGCCAAGTTTTGGACGGATTTGGCGAGTTGGAGGGTTAAGGATGAGTAGATGACTTGGATAAGGGCCATTTACAAAAGCTCGGGTTGTCTTTTTAACTGTAGATCAGAGATTGAATTGGTAAATCGTCTTGTGTCTCCAAGGAGCATTTGCAGAAGCTCGGGTTAAATTTAACTCGAAGTTAACAAACTTCTCTTCAGAGGTTAAAGTTCCGCCAAGTAGTCACTAGTATGTATAGGTATTACCTAATTGTAAGCCAAAATTTGTGAGACTGAAATTTATTTATTCTAAAAAAAAAATGCCCCTCAGTTTCTTGCCTGTTCTTCTGAGTAGAGGCTCTTTATCCGAACAAGGCGGTCGAGTCTATTTAAATAACTTTGACATTCATAAGTGTTTCTTTGATACCCAAATTGAATAAAAACATTTTGATTTTGATTGTAAACTGAAAAATTGCCTTTGAGTCTTGCGCCACCAGGAGTAAGAGACTAACTTACAGGTATACTGGATTTACACATCGTCACAGGTCGCCACGAATTTCCCCTGAGGTTGCTGGCAGAGGTGTAATACAACACTAACACTTCGACGGACGATATTCAGTCCCAAAAGTGACAGGGTGCGAGCCTGTTGCCAAACACCGGGCTCCAGTCATGTAGCAGATGACATACGAGTACAATACGCACATGTTCACACAATGAACAAATTGGTGCGTGCCGTCGGCTGGGTTTGAACACGCTCCCTCTGGCTTGAGAGGCGGGCCTTTTCCAACTAGGCTGTCATCGCTTTACACATAGGCTACTTTTTAACCGCGGGACGCAGCTAGTTCGTTAAACATACTCGTAGCTTGATTCCACAGACATATAATACAGTAGCAGACGAAACATAAATTGCTAGTTATTATTATACATATAGATAATCAGTTTATCCTTTTCATTCCTCAGTAACAATTCAGTAATGGTATCTCTTTCACTTACCTATTGCAACATGATCTCACACATACACAAGAGACCATCCGTAGCCATGCCGCCATGTATTAGGTCCTTACGTATGAAATTGGCGTTTTGTACGGGAGGAATAAAAAGTCGATTTTTTTTTGTAAAATATATTTAATTAATCAAAGTATGCACCGTTGTTATCTATGCACTTTTGCCATCTTATGGGTAGTTCATTGATCCCTTTACTATAAAAACCATGGGGGCGAGAATCAATAAACTCTTTGAAGGCGGTTTGGACTGCTGCATCGGAGTGGAATTTTTTTCCTTGTAAGAAGTTGTCCAAATTCCGGAAGAAATGGTAATCTGTTGGAGCAAGGTCCGGGGAGTACGGTGGATGTCGCAGACATTCCAATTGTAGCTCAGCTAACTTAGTGGTTGTTTGTTGTGCAGTGTGTGGTCTTGCGTTGTCGTGAAGCAGCAGTGGCCTAGAGCGATTGACCAATCTCGGTTGTTTAACAGCTAGTTCTTCCTTCATGGTTTGCAGTTGCTGACAATAGATATCTGCCGTAATCGTTTGGCCAGATTTAAGAAAGCTGTAGTGAAAGACACCGGCGCTAGTCCACCAAACACTTACAAGTAACTTTTTCTGAGTCAATTTTCGTTTAGGGCAGGATTTGGCTGGGTCTCCAGGGTTCAGCCATTGCGATGAGCGCTTTCGATTATCGTACAATATCCACTTTTCATCACAAGTAATGATTCGATTTAAAATCCCTTCATTATTGTGTCGGTTGAGCAAAGTAACACAGCAGGCGACCCGTGTTTGCAAGTTTGATTCACTCAATTCATGAGGTTACCCATCGTTCGAGTTTTTTTACTTTCCCGATCTGCTTCAAGTGGATTAATACAGTTTTGTCACTTACCCCGAAGCCTGCTGCTATCTCTGAAGTGCTTTGTGATGGATCCGCTTCCACAATAGCCTTTAATTCTTCGTTTTTCACTTTGATCTCCGGCCGTCCACGGGGTTGGTTCTTAAGGTCGAAATTTCCAGAACGAAAACGTTGAAACCAAAAACGTACTATGCTGTCTTTAGCGACACCAGCGCCGTACACATCATTAATTCTTCGAGCTGTTTCTGCAGCACTGGTGCCACGGTAGAACTCGTACTCGTAAATATACCGATATTTCATGTTTTCCATTGCGCGGTAATAAGCTACGCCAAAGAAGAAATTATGAGGAAAATAACAAATGAATGACTGTATTCCAAAGAAAAAAAAAACAGCTAAATGAATTTATTAATTTGAATTTCGAATTCTTAACCAAAGAGGAGATATTTCAGATCAAATTGATCAGTACGACAAAACGCTAATTTCATACGTAAGGACCTAATATATCTTAGGATGGTTGTCATGACAACAGCATGTGAAAGTTTGGTTGGTTTGATGACATTTATTTTAGTAACAAAATATAGCTTTTTTGATGATTTTATTGCAAGAAAATCGGTGAACATGGTAGAGTGCAGTGCATACCGATGTGAAAGTGCTTCATACAGCAAATCATCCATTGGATTTTCTTTCTATCGGTGAGTTTGATGGTTGCATTTTTGCTCTTAGAATTCTATTCGTTTTCTCCAAGAAATAACCTTTGTTCCAGATATTCAACGAATAAAAGTAGTGGAATGCCTGAATAAAAAAAAACATGAAGATCCAGGATTGACAACCCAGTTTGGCTAGCGTACTGTACTCAAAGCACTGGCTTGATTTCAGTAATTTTCGTACAAGATTCCGTCCTGGAACAATTCCTACTTTGTTTGAATTGCCTATAGCTGCAGAAGGAAGTAAGTAACCATATATAAAAGTATTTAGTCACTCCTCTTTTAAGTAGGTATAACAGTTTTGTCTAATTATGACCTAAGATAATACAATTCCAAAACAAATAAACGAGTGTTGTATGTGTACTTTAAATTTAATTTCTACGTTACTTATAACTTGATAGGTGTTATTTAAACCTATAACCGCCTAAAAACCAGTGGGCAATTATTAGACTTAGGCTTACTTGGAGAACATAAAATCTTCACAGATCACCAGTCTTATAATCTGGATTACAAACAAGGAACAACGAACATCCTTAATGCGGCCCCTTCTAAGCTACATGTCTATGTGTGTTTTCATACCACGCTGATAAATACCTAATGTTTAGTCTGCTACTGTATTATATGTCTGTGCTTGATTCGCGGGCAGCCATTACGATGACATACTTGTCATGCATCAAATGTCAATCTGACATTTTTATGGGTATAAAAATGTCATCTTGATGGCTGTCCCGCGAATCAAGCTATGATTACCTAATTAAAGTACTTACTAAATCACTACACCTTATAAGGATTTTTTTTTTGTCTATGTTACGTCACTGAAGCTATAACTACTCAGAAATCGGTTTCAGTGTCTCACGAATGTTCCCGCCACCTTTTTTCAGCTGACGCGTGCACATAAAGCCGGCGCTACACTGAGGGACACCAGTAATGGCAAATTGGATTTTTCCCTCCTCGCTGGATTTAATTATTGTTTTATTGCGTGTCGAGGGCGCTTTATGTTAATGTAAATCGACGAACTTACCTACTCACTTGAGAGGAGTTTTTTTCTCAATTACAGTGGAACTAAATAAAAGACTTTTTATGACTCTTGGGTTTTATTTACTTATTTTGCCAAACTTTACTATTGAGCGAACTCTCAACTCTGAAACCGCGAAAATGGGCGTGCCTTTAGAGTATTTTGGAAAAAGGGCATTTTGGAAAATCTCGTAGCAACGGCTTCTATACATATACCTACCCACAACTGGCACCGATCGTCGAAAAAATTTAAGCAACAGGCCCCCTATTCTGACGCATAATATTTTAACTTGGTCACTCTCACTCCTACAGCTTTTCAAACGAGTGCGACAAAGACACCAGCTGTTTTTTTTTTCTCAATTTCAGAGTTGGCCCATTGATAGAGTTTAGCATAATGATTAGTACAATGATATCCTAGAATATTTATTTATTTATTTATTTATTCTCATTACACCTATTCTTACAGGATTAACCTAATACAAATAGAGTAGTCAACATCACATTAGGTACTACCAAAACATTAAAAATTAGTTTACAAAGTTGAGATTTACATTAAATTTAATATAAGTATTCCATTTGTCCAAATAAATAATGTCAATAATGTCAATTTTTAATAATTAAATTACGTCAATAAATAATAATTAAAGTCAATGATTATTCCCATCGTAACATAACAAGAATAATACCGCCTTATTAAATTCTGCAATAGAACAGACAAACAGGTCTATAGGTATATGTTAAAGATACACCAGAGGTAGGACGCGGCCATATAAATGTAAATTTTTGTATTTTTTTTTATTACAGCGCCATCTGGTAATAAGCCCCGAAAACATTTGGTTAACTGTAAAAAAAAAAAATGTGATGGCGCTATTTGCAATATTTGAGTTCACCTAAGTCAATGTCAAGCTTCAAACAGTTGTTGTCAAACAAAAATCAAAATTTTGGGGAGACGGTTATTTTTCTTCTGTTGCCATTGCGCTTCAAAATTTTGAAAATTTTCAAGATTTTCGTCGTTGTTTTGTGCTGTTCTTTACCGATTTCACACAGTTCGTCGGGTCCTCCTCCGTCTACTGTTGAAATCCCAATAATTCGCGAAAGGACGTTTTTAAGTGGTAGTGCGTGGACGCTTACTTGATCGTATTTTGTGATGTTCAGTTTATAGTTAAATGTTATTATATAAAGCTGGTGCCGCAGCACTATCAGAATTTTAAACGGCAAATTAAATTATGAAGGAGAGGACGAAATTAAAAAAAAGCACAAATGTATTATTTTAAACATAAACATATCAAAATGAATAAATAGTCATGCTCAGTATTTACCAATTTTATTTTATTTAAAAATTATACATGATGGAACGAGTATAGGAGTACTAGTAAAAGTTAGTTTTTAATCAGTAGCCACTTTTATAACCTGCTAGGTATTTACTTATTATAATTTTTGTTTTTTATTACTGAGTGACTTCCAGTACGCGTATTTCAGGGGATGATATCTCTTAGTAAGCCCTATGTTTACTGGCAGTAGTCGCTTGTATTATAGCTAGGTAGGTACATGAATAAAATATGCACACATGAGTACGTGTGTATACACGCGCACGCACACATTGAAAGAAATAGTTCCAGGGCAAACTCCTAGGCGGCGCACGGGGGACAAAATTCGTACTTCAGAGGGCGCTCTATTTCCGTATATAGTATTACTCTATGAGATACACCCAGCATAGAGCGAGAAAGAGATAGTACTACACAGTTACACACGTTTACTGCTGTAAGCCACTTTTACAGTTAAACACTTAATAACTAAAAGGGTTATTCCTAAATGGTATTTTCTTACGTCATTAAATTTTATGTGATAGGTATTAATTTACGATGCAATATTTTTATAGCTTAGTCTGAAGACGCCTTTATTGACATTATTTTCACTCCAAATTGAAACGGAAAAACATCCAACTTCCGAGTCAAGATTCCATTTAGAAACTAAATAAAACCCTCAATAAACGTTTCCAGCGATGACGTCACATCCACCCGGGAAACTTAGCGAACAATCAATGCACGACAAAGACATACAAAATAATAGAAAACGCGTCTAAAAGCATTTCCGATATCAGATCCTAAAGAGATCAACAATGCATTCTCTCTATTATGAAATCCTGATCATCCTATATGAGATAGCAGACGTCCTCTTAACAAAATGGAAACACATTCGAATATCAACTCTTTTCTATCGATATACAATCCAAAATTCAACGAAAAAAATTCAGACTTGTCAATGATTAAAAGCTGCAGAAAAGAGACTTAAACGACAAGAGATAGAGGTGATTTTTGCATGTGGATCTTTAGGAATGCTTTAGTACTGGTACACTGGTTGGCGAAATGTGCATCGGTATAGAAAAAGGCTCGTTTATCGGTATTATGCGAAGGTGCGATTGTTGGCGGGATTTCGTGCGAAAAAATAGCGTTTGAACGTCTGTTGTCAAACAGAAGTGGTCAAGTGTGAATGTCACTGGGTAATAACGGTTCCGAAATGATCATCTCAATCTACCGCGTAAGTACTACCGGTTTCTGGCAAATAACATTGTTTGTTAAGTTTATTTCATTGTTATTGGTTATTTTTTTTTGTATACTTTCTTGGTTTTTGTTCAAAATATAAAAATTATCTATTGTCTTTAGACTAGTATAAATTACAAGCTGTGCCCCGCGCTTTCAACCACGGTTAAAAGTATCCTATGCGTTATTCTAGACGATAATCCATCTCTGTGCCAAATTTCATCCAGATCTGTTCAGCCGTTCTGACGTGAAAGAGTAAAAAACATCCATGCATCCACCCATTCTTACAAACTTACGCGTTTATAATATTAGTAGAAGTAGGAAGTAGGACTAATTAATCTAACATTACTAGATGTACCCCGCGGCTTACCAAAGTGTGAAATATTATGGTAAAGCTGGTTAATGTCAGTCCACCTTCGTGGGACGCCTATTCCCACGCTGCGTCTTCCTGTTCGTGGTCACCACTCCAGAATCTTTCTCTCCCTCGGCCGTCGGTTCTACGAGCGATGTACCCCCTGCCACTTCAGTTTAAACATTCTACAAACACATTCAACCCTCCCAAACTTCTAGATACAGAACCCTAAAAATATCGATTAAATTGATCGGTTCTCGAATCCAACGTGTCGACGACGAATCGATTTTTGCATCGAGAGCGCGATGGCTCGTCATTAGGCCGGTGTAATGGGATGATTATACGATGACATCGTGGCGGAAAAAATAGGCAGACTTGTACTAGTGAGGTGCAAGGAATGTATGGAGGAACATACTTAGGGACCTAATATTCGAGGTGCTGGCTTGGGTGTAGAAATACCTAAGGGTGTTGTCCTACCCGTCAAGGTGAACAACTTTACTGTTAGAACATAAGTTTTCAAAATTTGAATTTGTGTAGTCTCTATCCAAAATAACTAGTCACGGGGTCAATTTTGTGTAAAGACTTGTTTTTTCCGCGAACTTTTGTTTTAAAAGTAGTTCATTTTGAAGGGTAGAAGGGCACTACACCCCATGGAAGTAAATATTACGCCCATGCTACACCCAAAACCAGCACATTGTCTAAACGGTTCCTTAACCTAAACTTTTGAAATCAACGACGTGACGATTTAATTTGATTACTTGATTTATCGTTAACAGGCTTAGCTTGCGGTAACGTCAAAATTACGACTATGAACGGAAGACGATGTGTGGGGAGGCCTCCCAACAAGGCGCGGGTCGCGGGAAGCCGCTGGATGCAGGCAGCGCAAGACCGTGGTGGAGATCATTGGGGGAGGTCTTTGTCCAGCGGTGGACGTCTTGATGATGATGAACGTTAAAATATTCTTACGCATGGAGTTACATTTCTGTCACTCTCATACTCACGACTTTTCTCACGAGAGGGAAAAAGACCGACATAATACTTACAGCACGCGTCAGAATCGAATTCCTGTTTCTGGCACAACTAAGTAAACTTGCAAAGCATAGATATTTAAGATAACTGTATTTCCATCGTAGTCAATAATCATGAACTTTGACACAAATAAGTACTTATCCTTACTTAAGGTACAAGAAATATCTATTTAAGATTTGCAAGCGCATAGCTCACATATTATTGACCTTCCGTTATTAAGGCGAAGTGTTGTTGAGTGTACCATAGTAGTGCAAAATGGCGAAAAAAAAAACAGCAAGAAGTCAATTAATTATATTGTTTAAACCATAATGTTTAGAAAATCTTTTGATAATAAGTAAGTACCTACTTTTTATTTAAATTATAGCTGTTCGCTACAAACCTAAACCTCGCGATCTCCATTTTCCACAACTACCTTGACCGATTTTGTTCAATAATATATTTAAACTAAAAAATAAAAATTGTACTAATCTATTTGTTTACAAAGTTCATGAAGATCGGGTCAATGGTATTTAAGTTATTGTGAACAAACATATATACAGGGTTACCGGGATAGGGTGTACTAAGCCGAAAGCCGGTGCAAGTATTTATCATTCTGAAAAACTTTTACTACGAAAGTGGGACCAGGCCTAAAATAGCGAAAAAAGTCAGCTGTTCCATACACTTGATAAGTGTCAATAACATTTTTCTATGGAACAGCTGATTTTTTATTCGCGATATCAGTAAAAGTTATTTAGAACTAGCTGCGCCCCGCGGTTTCACCCGCGGTCAAAAAGTATCCTATGTGTTATTCTAGACTATAATCTATCTCTGTGCCAAATTTTATCCAGATCTGTTCAGCCGTTCTGGCGTGAAAGAGTAACAAACATCCATTCTTACAAACTTTCGCGTTTATAATATTAGTAGGATAGGATAGGATGTTGAGTACTTACATCTATTTTCGACTTAGTACCGATAATACCCGTATCCCTGTATACGAGTAAACACATAGGTACATAAATAAAAATGACGCCTGCGGACCTATGCTTCGTCCGATCAAATAAAAGTACCTGGATGGCCGAGCTTTGCTCGGTATTTTTTTTGTGTTTTTTGGATAATAAACAATTGATTTTAGTCTAACCTCAAAGCAAACACTCATTGACTTCGTGTTACTTAACAACGCCATCTGCTGTTGTGTCGTTAAAGCAATTAGTTGCTCACAAAAAATAGTAGTATTATTATTCGCCAATAGATGTCAGGAAGAGTCATATTTTTCAGTTGAGATTGATTATCGATAAAACACGAATAAAATGATATTTTCTAAAAATGATTCCTAGCTAGATCGATTTATCGCCCCCGAAACCCCCTCTATACTAATTTGTAAGAAAATCGTTGGAGCCGATTCCGAGATTCCAATTATATATATATATATATACAAGAATTGCTCATTTAAAGGTATAAGATTTAAAGCAATCAAGTAAAACCTAACGACGAGTTAAGTTTTATTAAAGAACACTTTAACCCGCTCATTTGCTGTTAAACAGCTACTAATAAACATAATCGTCAATTAAAACTACTTAATAAACTTAATATTTATTAGACTACTTATTCATTGGCTTTTTATTTTTACTTAACTTATGTAAACGCATCTTATGGTAAATTCATTTTATTGTATTTTAATTTCATTTTTATATTTAGTTAGCGAGTCGCCCCGACTTCGCATTTAAACCTGTCGCAAAAAACGAGCTAAATGATTGTGAATAAAAAAACAAAAAACAATTATTCCAAAAACACCAAAACCGCTACAAAAACCGTTGCGTGGTATAGGAAGTGGTGTCGGTCATACACACGGAGAGACAGACAGACGTGGAAAATAGTTTGTTTTATACTAGTAGAGAGAGAGCTCGCTGCGCTCCGCGGTGCTACCTCCGTTTCAAAAGCAGCCTAGGTATCAATTCTTTGAAGTTATCTCCAAAGATAAATCCGTCTATCAATAAGTAATAAACTAGCTTTGTCATTTATTTTTGTGTGATAATTTTATTATGCATATTAAAAAAATACTTTCTTCATACGTATCTCACGTACGCCAGACAAAAATGGAAGACTACATCGAGATATGGACGAGACGCGAACAAGACGTGCTCTCAATGTAACTACTTTCATCCTACTAATATTATAAACGCGAAAGTTTGTATGTATGGATGGATGGATATTTGTTACTCTTTCACGCCAGAACGGCTGAACAGATCTGGATGAAATTCGGCACAGAGATAGTTTATAGTCTAAAATAGCACATAAGATACTTTTTAACCGCGGGTGAAACCGCGGGGCGCAGCTAGTACAAAAAATAATACAGAGAAGTCGGGGCGCAGACGGGGCGCGGATATGACGTTCTCATTTTGTATAAAGGTACCATGTCTCTGCTTCGTCCGCGTGTCTCGTCCTCGTCTTACGTCTTTTCTGTCTGGCCAGCTCCGAAAAGAAAAGCTGTAACTTTTTGTTGTAAGCTTAGCTTGAAAAACGGCTGCAGCGCCACCCAAGCGATCTCACAAAGACACTAATGATCATCTACTCGGAGGCTGAAACGAAGGATAGTCTAAAATAGAGATCTAGCGGGATGCGTTATCAGACGCATTCCATATTCAAGTCGTGTCATTTATGACACAAGCCAAAAATGAAGCTTAACAAATAGATTGCTTCAGGGAAGGACGTTAAAAAAGGCTCGAAGGAGAGATCCAGCTGTACGCTTCGCCTTAACCAGTCCCATGAATCACAGCCGTCGTACGGAGGTCGAGTATGGGTTTAATGGCGACCTTTAGTTCGAGCTTCACGCGGGTTCATTATTATACGCATTATTGCAGACCTGGGCCGGATTGGATTCTAAAGATTTGATTAGATTTATAATTAGTCGAAAAATTAAATTCACATCATCATCATCATAATACACAGTCTCTGTTATTATACTGGGTACAGGCCTCTCTCTCTAACACTGCTATATTTGCCTCTATCTTCCTGAAGGCCTACCATGACAGCCTATTCCAATGATGGTTACGTTTTGTTTTCGATGCTGCGCTACCATGGACCTTATTGCGCGGCGATACGATTCGTGGTCGCGCGTCCACGAAAACAAAACGTAATCATCATGACAATAAGATGTCATAGTAGGCCCCTGTACCATACTCCAACCAATTGAACGGAGGCCCGGTTACCATCGCTACCAGGGCTCCGCAATGATGCCCCGGGGTTGGTTCGACCGTGATTGTAACGTCTTTGACGCATTTCGCCGCGTAAACGTTAAAACTCCTTCTTCTTATTCCTTCTTCTTTCTTCTTTTTTTTTCTATTTTATCTTTATCTTTAACTAAGCAAACTATGAGCAGCTGACTATTTGTCTCCAGCTCGCTACTCTATACATATTTTCTAAGCTAGCGTTTCGCCCTCGGCTTCGCTCATGTTTCATAGCTTATTGTACTCAGGTATAATGTACATTTGTAGTGGTGAAAAAAAAAATAATCTGTTCAGTAGCTTCGCAGAATACCCCCGACAAACTTACAAACTCACAAATGGGTACGCGCGTGCTAAGTATGCTTAGTATGCGCTGACCACTCCATTTACAACATTTAAAATACTAGCGGTTTTGCCCGGGGCTTCTCTCACGTTTTATAGCCTATGTCAATCAGGAATAATGTAGCTTTCTAATGGTGAAAGAATTTTTGAAATCGGACCAGTAGTTTTTGAGCTAATTCGTTACAAACATACATACAAATCTTTCCTCTTTATAATATTAGTATAGATGATGGCGAACAGTCAGCCGCTCACACTTTGTTTACTAATTAGGACGAAATCTAAAAGTTGTTTTGCCCATCTCTAGAAAAAACATCGTATTTATGACTAGTCCAATTTTATAAAATACATTACTAGAAGCTTTTGTATATTAATAAATTTTTATTCCCTAAAAACTATACTCCCCCATAAGTTAAACGCCGGTTAAATGTAACGGAACAAGTGATCCCTATGCAAATGTAACAGTTAGCCATCCTCTGATTAAGCGGATCATAGCGAAATGGCTCGAATGTTAACGCTCGGTTAACCAGCAGTTAGCTGATGCTGTCTTTGGTGAATTCGGACTGGAATTTTAAATTTTATAAATATTTTAATTTTACTGTTTAATTTTATATAAAGCTGTAATTTTTATGTTAATTTTTTGCTCATAATTAAGGGGAACCAAGATAACTAAACATATTAAACAATACACAATTAATTTCTTCCTTAATTGGCGAAAAGCTAATAAATAAGTAATTTATTTATGACCAATGACGCGAATCGTGTTTTTTTAAACTTTGAACAGTCTAATTCAGATTGTTTAGTTTATTGTTGTTTAAGTACTTGTTAAAACACAATGATGAACTAACAAGTAAAAATTACATATCGTCACGCCTTTCCTCCGAAGGAGCTGGCAGAGGTGTAATACAACACCCACACTTCGCCGGACGATATTCAGTCCTAAATGTGACAGGGAGCGAGCCTTTCGCCATACACCGGGCTCCAATCATATAGCAGATGACATTATACAACACGCACATATGTTCACACAATGAACAAATTGGTGCGTGCCGTCGGCTGTGTTCGAACCCGCTCCCTCTGGCTTGAGAGGCGAGACTTCTCCATTTAGGCTATCATCGCTTCCTATCATCTCTTTTTATTTAAAAATTAATCATTTAAAAGACCTTCTTACAAACATAGCTAAGAACGCTTCCGACTAATTCACCTACAAACAAAAAAATAAACATCAAAATCGGTTCATCAGAGCTGCGATGCCACACACAGACACACACAGACACGTCAAACTTATAACATCCCGACGTTTTTGCGTCTGGAGTTAAAAACAATAACTTTAAAAGCATTTTTAGCATAACATTTATTTATTTATAAATCAACTGGTTAGATTATCCAAATCCTAATATAACTAATATTATAAATGCGAAAGTGTTTGGAAAACTAAAAGTTCGTTTGTAAAATTTTCACGCACTAACTATTAGACCGATCATCGTGAAGTTTTGCATACACGTTGCCAAAGATACAGAAAAGGACTTATACTTTTAAAGCATATTATTCAGTCGACGAATTTCTAAATGAAATAATTCAGTAGGTTTTTTTTTGTCAATTTATAATTAAAGTTTTCGATTTTGGACATAATATTTTTTTTACATAAAGTAGCTTCCTCCTCTCTACCAAATCTTGCAGAGCCCGACAGGGTCCATTGGACTATGTACCTACTCATATTTTTAACATCTTGTACTGTATGGTTGCAAATAAAATATCTTGAATCTTGAATCTTTTAACCGCGGCGCGGGTAACACCGCAAGACGCAGCTACTAAAGAAGATCACAGACGCAAAATCCTTCCCTAATATAAAACAGAAATATATTTTCGTAAAATATTATTTATTCTTAATTTAAAAAGCACGATCCCTTCAATTCGCAGACTGGATCACAAGTTAACAACAGAGGGCGGCACATCTTCATTAGCATAAAGGAAATGAACAGGAAAACGAACTGTTCCGTCTCTCCTCTACGTACTTGATACAAATGACGTTCGAACGCTGAGTTACGATTGTAAAGATTGAGATTACTTTGTTTTGGAACAAAATGAATGTATGTTTACGTGGTTTACTTAGATATATCTGTTTAGTTAAGTTAAGGACCTTTTTAATTTGGGGGATTAACACTTTAGTAATTTTTTTAAACCCCCGATACACCGATCTTCATCAAGCATCGCTAACAACACTAATTCACATTTCAAACAAAAAATAAAAACAATATCAAAATCAGTTCATCCGCTCGGGACCTACGATGCGCCAGACACACACACACAGAAACTTCAAGCTTGTACATAACACCCCGTAGTTTTTGCGTCGGGGGTTAAAAATAAAAAGCGATGATAAGCCTACTTGGAGAAGGCGCGCCTCTCAAGCCAGAGCGAGCGGGTTCGATCTCGAAGGCACGCACTAATTTGTTCATTGTGCGAATATTTATTTTAATGTCATCTGCTACATACCTCACAGCTGGAGCCCGGTGTATGGCGACAGGCTTGCCCCTGTCACATTTGTTACTGAATATCGCCCGGCAAGGTGTGGGTGTTGTTATACACCTCTGCCAGCCCCTTCGGGGGCTGACAGAGCGTATAACAACGTATAATAGGAGCGTATAATAGGCGTGACGATATGTTCTAAGTAAATAAATCCACAAATTAAATGTTACAGGCATTTTATATTAATTAATTAATCAATTCATTAATTTTCCACAAGTACAATGTAAGCATAATGTTACGGTCTAGCTTCAAGGAAATAAAGGAAGGATAAAGGAAACAAGGAAATATTTGATTTCCCTGAACCTGCCTTAACTCTTAGCTGAATTAACAAAATATGTCAACTACAGTCTTATACCCTTTAGTTTCTATGATTTGTGGTCTATTTGTGTTGTCTATTCATGGTCTTTACCTACCCATTTTTTTATTCAATAAATAGGTATGCTTTTGGTTGCAATCTCGCCAGATATATATCCGTAAAAAATTGTTTTCTAATACTAAAATCATAAAAATTACGTATCGCATTTTCAAGAAACAAAGATTAACAAACGTAATTGTAAATTACGTAAAAATATCAATACGAGTAGGAAAACTCCTCTTTTGTGCAATCGGTTAAAATGTGAGATTAATGGCCCCTGCATCCAAGTGTTATTGATAAATTCGTTCAATAAAACAACAGAGTATTGGCTTAGGAAGTCGCTTTGTCAGAACGACGGGACGCGGGACATATTGCCCTTGGACCGGCTCCAGCGAACAACGACGTATGCGCCGTGTATAGAATTACGGAGGCGATTTATTTTTTGAACTTTTAAAATAAACTACGGTATTCTGTTACTGTTTGTGTTACGTATTTTATTTGGGTAATATTTTTCTCGGAAACAAGAAAATGTGAATTGAAAATTATAAATTAATACATCGTGATAAAAGCGTACCTACTTCTATCACTAACTTTATAAATGCGAAAGTGAGTTTGTTCGTTTGTTTCGCTTTCGCGCGTCAACAACTCAACCGATCATCATGAAATTTTGCATACAAGTTGTCAAATACAGAAAAGTATACCTATAGTACCTATCATCCCAAAAAAAACTACTTTTTCCGCGGTTTTTTGCTAAGGTTTTAAATTAACAATTTTTTTTGGGAATTTCAAAATTAGTTTCTTGATTAACTGCGTATTTATAAAAAAGTTAAATTTGGTTAGTTTTCATTTCAGTAAGTTTTAGAAGCAAGACTTCACATATCACCAATTCCCTCAACCTTAACCCCGCCGATAAGGCTTACCCCTCGATAAATAATTTGGCAACGTATTAGCATACGTCGATTTATCTCGGAGTCGGGTGTGGAATTATTATTTATAGACGTCGGCCCCCGCCCCGGTACATATGTTAAGCAAATCCGAGATGAAGATTGTGTATAGACTTATGGAGTAGAAGAATGAGGTAATTTTGTTATTTGTGTGTTTAGGCATGAGGTTATTTAAGCTGCAGTGAGAAGTAATTACAATACTTCTTACTAATTAATGTTAGGTTTTAGGAGCCTGCTACAACGCTGGTTTATTGAACAAATGTTTTATCATTATAACGAATAATATAAGTTCGTGATTGAATTACTTGCAAGTCATTGTAATTTTATGTATAATCTGAAAATAATGTAATTATTTATATTTATTTTTAATACAATACAATACAATAGTATACAAAAACTCTTTATTGACACCAAATACAAAATAAATCTAAACTAAACATTCAAAAACATAGGCGCAATGGGCGGTCTTATCGCTTAAAAGCGATCTGTTCCAGACAACCTTTGTATGGAATAAAAACATTATGATTAAGCATGGACGGTGGTGTGTGCTAAAGAAAATAAATAAATAATAATAACTAAGAAATGTACTTACAAATTTGAGAATTATAATAAACATACCTACTTAAATAATTACTAAATATACAAATAAACTACCCAGTCATAAACATACATAAGTACCTACATCAATAAATATACTAAAATATACATTGAAATATGACAGATATATAGTAAAAAGGAATCGAGTCTACCTTTAATGAGCCAGTTTGGAAAAGTAGAATACTTTGAGCTGCGTTTTAAAACTATGAAGTGATTGAGCACATCTAATGTTAACTGGAAGTGAATTCCATAGTCGCACGGCTTCATATTTTTAATTATTATTACTAATAATAATTATTACTAATTATTATTGATATTTGACTCGTAAATTAGATTTACGAAATAAATGACTATGACTACTTCATATTTTTTACTTTATGTTAGCTGACATGCAGCGGAACAAAGCAAATAAATTAAAGAATTTAGGTTATATAGACTTTAAACTATGTAGTAACCGGACAAAGATCCGGACAGAATTCGGACAAACGGTAGTATTATTGTCGAAGCTGAACCACAGGCGCTTTGCTTGCTAACGCTCACTCGGTCATAACGAAATATTAGTACCTACCTATTTATCTGGATTTAAAAAAAAATTAAGCTTTATTTTTTTTGCTTAATTTTTAAGCAAACTCTAATTACTCAAACAATTTTAAGTGCTATGAATAATTTAAGGTTATTATACGAAACAATAATTTGTACATTCATGTAAATATAAGTCGTGTTAAAATATTGTAGTTTACCTAAGTATCAATATAATAATTTAATTTTACTTCATAATTCGTATTAAGATTTCTTACCTCCTTGCCCTTGCCTATGAATACAGCTGGGAATTCCGCTTTGATTATCGAAGTTTGATGTCTCAATACAAACTCCTAGTTTGTATTAGCATTTTCCAATTTGTTTACATGAATAATATTATGCTGCGGCTTATCTCGAGACTGTATCGCCTTAGCGTTAAGCATAATCTTATGAAAACAAGAATTTGTAAAAAATTGCCTTTTGATAATACCTATGCGAAACTCATCGCGGTTTTGAATTTAAATAAGTAGGTAATCACGGGATACTTGGCAGGATTTATGTTGGTAATTTAAGAGAGGTTGCATTGCAACAAACGACTGTTGCAAAATTAACGACTGTTATAATATGTAGACTTTTTTTAAGACAAAAAAAAAAAACCTTTCAATTATTTAGTACGCTATAGTGCTGACACAATTGTAGAAAAAAATCATTAAGCGCTATAACTACCAGTCGTGTAAACATGAAGGCGTGCACACACCGAAACAAAATACGAGCGATTACCGATGACAGCTGACAAGACAAGACAACAGAATTATTAATAGCACTTGTTACAGAACGACGAAGTTAATTAAAATCAAACATCTCAGCGCACCCCAGTTAAGGAATTATGAGGGGTGTTCGTCACTTTTATTCCGTTGATTAATGCAATTTAACTTAAACGAGCTTGACTAATTAACTGTATAGCACACCCTGTATGATGCGTTTAATTATGCGAATAATTTTTGTTGACATAAAACAGTTTTATTGCCAATTTATTTACTTTTAACAGGTTGTTAAGAGGCAGAGAAGGTTATGCATATTTCGCATTTTAAAAATAAAAAAATAACGAAGAGTGATAATTGCGTGTCATTAATTATAAGTACTTAACGCATGAATAACCCTTTAAAATTACATTAATTGAAATGGTGACGCGTACGGCATTACCAATGTTATGCCAAGCTTTTGAGAAAGACATCTTCGTCTGCCTATCTTACTATTTTAAAACTCTTGAATAGGCTTTTTAGCTAACTGCTTAAGTATTTTATAAAAGGTTGCAGCAACCATCAACTAACAGTAGACTCAAGGGATAAAAAACTTCGTCACAGTAGCGTCACTTAACACGTCATGTTACAAGGTTTATTCAAAAACCCGGTCAAAAAGGCGCCGCCTTCAGAACGACTGTCATTTATCAAGAAGCGAGGGTTGAAGACACTTAATCAAAGTATCACAATATGGCGACTATAATACAGCCATGAATATTTATAAGGGAATTAGAATCGGACGAGACGTCGCGATGACAAGGCGGTTGATTTGAGACGGTGTAGTGCGTCGTGCCCTTAATTGTTCCGGGAGCTTCTTTTTTTTGTTTTGTAAGCTGTTTGTAGAGACAATGTTGCAACGTTCTTGAATAAACATGAATGCCAATTTTTGGTTTTGCATTTTATTTTTGAAGTTCAACAAGGTGTGTGTTTAAAATGTTAGAAATGTTAATAATTTTTTTACAGTTTTTTTTTACTTAACTCACAAAATTTATCTAAGTATTTTTAACCGACTTGAACCTGTTGTTCGGCTTCCTGTTTTTTTTTGTGTGTATGTTATGCGATCATATATTTATCATCTGTATATATTTCTTTTTCTTTTTATGTACTAATAAATATGTTTCATGAATCTTTTTTTGTTTACTAGATCATACTTCAGAGGTCATCCATAAATTTTATTATTTATTAGATTTTTAAAATATCAACAAAAGTCTATACTTACATGGTTTACAAAATCCAATTTGGATGACGGGAAGTCGGTTTTTCAAAATAAAACTGTAGAACGAAGCCACAAACAACAGAAATATGAATTAGTGTAACAAGTGACCAAATCCCGTTTTAATATGACGTTGGTCATCCAATCCCGGGATCAATTCGCTAATCCGGGACTAACTACCGGAAGGGACACGCTCACTTTATTTACGCTGCAAAAGTTTCCTCATCGCAGATACAGCCTTATTCAGCTGACTACAAAATTCAAAATGCAAAATGCTTTAACAAAAAACAGTTCTACTTCATGCTACGCGAATTTAAGCCTTATTCATAAAATAGCAAGGTTTAAACTAAATTTAAACACAGTGTCGCAGTGAAATAATTTTTAGGGTGTATGTAAGTCCGAGCTAAAGTGTAAAAGCATTTCTGTGTAAGATTATGATATTATGAGACGTATTTGTGTTAGTTTCCTTTAGTCCTGTCGTGTTTTATGGTTTGCTATATTTTAAGGGAATAAGTTTTTGCAAGATGTTACACGCAAGAAGAAATAGTAGCAATATTCCTTAAAAATGTATGCTTACCATAAAAATTGCAATAAGTATAAATAATATAGATGAAAGCGTAGTCTAACTCATTAGAGCCTTATACAACCTACCACTGCGAGCGGAGTAAGCTTCGGACGGGTATGTCCGAATTCTGTCTGGATCTGTCCGGATCTTTGTCTTCGTCTACAGGTCGCATATAAGATTTAAAAAAAAAAAAAAAAATTGATTAGGCAAAAAAAAAACTGTATATGATTATCGATCCCGCTCACAACATTTCACGACAATCGGTTGAGGAATGCCACCGGTCAGCAGGTCAGCAGCAGAGCCACTAGTACAATAGTAACTAAGTAATAGTGGTCCGGACACTGTCTGAATGGTTGGCCATAAAATAAAAGACTCTGGTTTTAGGGCCAACTACTCAAATTGGCCTTAAAATTACTTCAGGTTTATAAATTAATGAATCTTTCCAAATTCACAACGAATTATTATTGCATACCGCGAAAATTACACAAAAAAAAAATCTATCATCCAAAATAATGCACAAAAACATCAATCCTACAACAACAGAAACTTTCCACAGAAAGTGAACCAAACATCGATCAACAATCAACATCTTTTCAAACAAAATAAAATTACCACGCAGTTAAAGACGACAAATTCCTTCACAAATACCATTTTCACCTTCAATAACCGACAGCCCCTTGAATTTCCTTATTAAGGACAAATAAATTACCCCCGCCCTACTAATTGGACATTTTAAACATTTTCTTTCTTTCTTTCAAGAAGAAACAAAGGAATTTATGCAAAACACTCGGCACCGACAAATTAAAAGTGCTCGGAGAAAAAAAGTATAAATTAATGCACCCAATACGCATTCGTTTTAATTATGTCGAGGGGTGGGATTACTGTGGATAAGATTTTAAATTAAAAACAGATGAATTGAGAACATCCTCCTTTTTTGAAGTCGGTAAAAATATTTATCATAGAAGAAATAAAGTATTTTTAAAACCACTTTAAAATGTACTTTGAGACCGAAAAGATACCGAAGAGAGATCAGGTGTCTTTTTCAAAATTACCAGCTCAAAGTGTTGTAATTAAAAAAAAAACTTTTAAGTGATGATTTAAAGTTATTTCTCTAGAACAAAAAGGCCTGTACATGTAATAAAAAAAAACTTTAAAAACTCAGAGCCTTACGCCCAGAATTTTTAAAGAAATTTTTCTTCCAAAAATAATGTTTTTTTTTAAGTAAGTATGTATAAAACAGCACCCTACAAAAAGCATGTCTACACTATGCTTTCCTAGAGTTAATACCGTCTAAAATTAAACAGAAGCGTCAGGGGTCAAACTGCGCTGTAATCAACGCAGTAAATCTTACGTCTCACTAATTGTTACTAAACATTACAATTAAACTTTTAAACCAATGTTTTTAAACTTTTACTTCCTTTACTAGTTTTAAAAATACAATAAAATAAATTGTATAGGTACACTGATTGTAAAAAAATACCCATGTATTTTTTTATTAATATTTAAAACTTTTTACAATAGTTTTTAAATTATGTAACACCTTAACCCGAAGGGGTCGTCCAAATTTATTACGACACCCACACTTCGACGGACGATATTCAGTCCCAAATGTGACAGAGGGCGAGGCTCTCTTCTAAAAAGGCAGTAAAGAGGTAGATAATGAAAATGTCCCAATTTCCACATACGTCCTTTTACGGGCGGAGTGATCATTACGCCACACATTCACCACGCTAAAACAAAACTTCCACAATCAGGCACGGTGCATCTTAGGGTCGGAGCGCACCGCGCTTGGGATTAACATTATCTTCAGTCTTGAATTACGTTTTTTTAGTGACCGTTAGCGAATGAAGCGTCTCTGCTTCAGCTTCGACAAAAAATCTTTTGCACGTCCAAATTCTGTGTGGATCTCTGTCCGGATCTTTGTCTTCATCTACAAGTCGCTTCTCATAACAGATTCTCTTGAAATTAAGTAGGTTCAATAATTAAAAAGTTATTTTTTGTCGAGGCAGCTTTTTGAAATTCTTAAAATGCCGAAGGAGATATATTTTTTGTTTCCCGATGTTTGGAAAAATTCCAAAAACTGAATCGACAAAAAAAACTGTATAATTATCGAACCTGTACACAAAATTTCAGGAGCATCGGTTAAGGATGCGACCTGTAGGGGAGGACAGACGCCGACGACGATACCTATTCACCTTTCTCTTGAACATCCTTGGTTTGTGTTTGGGTGGAAATATAGACGCAGACAACGAGTACCACACCTCTGCAGTGCTTATAAAAAAAAATGGATTTAAAACGCTTAGTGCGCTTAGAGAGAATTTCCACCATAAGACGCCATCTGATCGATAATTTCAAATATCTTTTAGGGTTATTGACCCTAAAAGATATTTGATTATGTTAGAGAGAAATTTAAATTGAACAAAAAAGCCCGGCAGCACTTGACCCTTAACGCATCAAAAATCCGACCAAAGCCTTTCAAAAGATGTTTGAAAGCCTTTCAAAAGAACGAAAGTGAAAAAGACATTGTCGAGGCACAAAGAACATTATTCGTATGCTAAATAGTATAGAAATGGGGGCCGCTGGTATTTTTCGAATCTTTTCACGTGAATTTTTGATCTTTTTCTACGGACTGGATTTGGTTGAGGAATGTCAGCTTTTTGATTGGTCGGCACTGGGTTAGGTTCTTTCTATATTATAAAGATTTTTTTTTATAAATAGTTCGGGACACTTCCGCACACGGTCGCCTGACCCCAAACTGAGCAAAGCTTGTACTATGGCTGCCAGAGACTGATATACATACTTAGATATTTTTAAATACATACTTAAATAGATATTAACACCCAGACATAGAACAAACACAAATGCTCATCACATAAATGTTTGCCCTAGGGTGGGAATCAAACCCACGCCCCCAACCTCAGAAGGCAGGTTCACTACCAACTGAGCCACCGAGGCAGTCAAATTGATTGCATGCAGATTGTCTGTGATAGCTTTTGTTAGTCAGCGATGATAGCCTGATTGGAGAAGGCTCACTTATCAAGCCAGAGGGTGCGCATGGTGGTATTAGTGAGTACTATTTTTATTAACCGACTTCCAAAAAGGAGGAGTAGGAGTTCTGAAAAGTGTATGTTACGCGATTACTCCGCCAATTGTGAATCGATTTTAATGATTATGTTTGATGGATAATACTTTAGAGGTGGTCCCAAACAAATTTTATCGAAATCCGTCAAGATGTTTTTAAAATATCAACAAAATTTAAAGAATTGTTTACATGGATGACGAATTTTAGGATAGTAACTCTGTTTTGAAGCTTTTTTAAAATTTTATCCTATTTCCTACTAATATTATAAACGCGAAAGTTTGTAAGAATGGATGGATGGATGGATGTTTGTTACTCTTTCACGCCAGAACAGCTGAACAGATCTGGATGAAATTTACTTTTTAACCGCGGGTGAAACCGCGGGGCGCAGCTTGTAACACATAAAATTAATCTTTCCCTTAGTTTTTAAAGAGTAGTGTACAAAAATAGGCCGTTAAGTTTAACTTATTAATCACATATAGCAACAAACTCACTTACGGCTTTATAATATTAAATTAGGATTATAATAGGTAGAGTTCTCTTTACTGGAAGCATTGTTAATAGTAATCGGGTTCCGTAGTCATTTAGGCAGTAGTTAGAAACGAGTTTGACGGCTTCTGCAATCTTTAATCTTTCTTTAAAACTTATTTGTCGAAGCCGTCAAGAAGAAGGTAACTTCTTGAGTTGAAAAGTTCAAAAGTAAGTTTGTTTTTTTGTTACGCCTTCACACCGCGACTATCTCGAAATTTTGCCTACACGTTGTCCGGGTGGAGTAGAGAACATAAGGTAGGTCCTTTTTCTTCCGAAAATTTAACGGCTCCCTATCTGACCGCGGGTGAAACCGCGGGGCGCAGCTAGTAAGCTATCTGACCGCGGGTGAAACCGCGGGGCGCAGCTAGTAAGCTATCTGACCGCGGGTGAAACCGCGGGGCGCAGCTAGTAAGCTATCTGACCGCGGGTGAAACCGCGGGGCGCAGCTAGTAAGCTATCTGACCGCGGGTGAAACCGCGGGGCGCAGCTAGTAAGCTATCTGACCGCGGGTGAAACCGCGGGGCGCAGCTAGTAAGCTATCTGACCGCGGGTGAAACCGCGGGGCGCAGCTAGTAAGCTATCTGACCGCGGGTGAAACCGCGGGGCGCAGCTAGTAAGCTATCTGACCGCGGGTGAAACCGCGGGGCGCAGCTAGTAAGCTATCTGACCGCGGGTGAAACCGCGGGGCGCAGCTAGTAAGCTATCTGACCGCGGGTGAAACCGCGGGGCGCAGCTAGTAAGCTATCTGACCGCGGGTGAAACCGCGGGGCGCAGCTAGTAAGCTATCTGACCGCGGGTGAAACCGCGGGGCGCAGCTAGTAAGCTATCTGACCGCGGGTGAAACCGCGGGGCGCAGCTAGTAAGCTATCTGACCGCGGGTGAAACCGCGGGGCGCAGCTAGTAAGCTATCTGACCGCGGGTGAAACCGCGGGGCGCAGCTAGTAAGCTATCTGACCGCGGGTGAAACCGCGGGGCGCAGCTAGTAAGCTATCTGACCGCGGGTGGAACCGCGGGGCGCAGCTAGTAAGCTATCTGACCGCGGGTGAAACCGCGGGGCGCAGCTAGTAAGCTATCTGACCGCGGGTGGAACCGCGGGGCGCAGCTAGTAAGCTATCTGACCGCGGGTGAAACCGCGGGGCGCAGCTAGTAAGCTATCTGACCGCGGGTGGAACCGCGGGGCGCAGCTAGTAAGCTATCTGACCGCGGGTGAAACCGCGGGGCGCAGCTAGTAAGCTATCTGACCGCGGGTGAAACCGCGGGGCGCAGCTAGTAAGCTATCTGACCGCGGGTGAAACCGCGGGGCGCAGCTAGTAAGCTATCTGACCGCGGGTGAAACCGCGGGGCGCAGCTAGTAAGCTATCTGACCGCGGGTGAAACCGCGGGGCGCAGCTAGTAAGCTATCTGACCGCGGGTGAAACCGCGGGGCGCAGCTAGTAAGCTATCTGACCGCGGGTGAAACCGCGGGGCGCAGCTAGTAAGCTATCTGACCGCGGGTGAAACCGCGGGGCGCAGCTAGTAAGCTATCTGACCGCGGGTGAAACCGCGGGGCGCAGCTAGTAAGCTATCTGACCGCGGGTGAAACCGCGGGGCGCAGCTAGTAAGCTATCTGACCGCGGGTGAAACCGCGGGGCGCAGCTAGTAAGCTATCTGACCGCGGGTGAAACCGCGGGGCGCAGCTAGTAAGCTATCTGACCGCGGGTGAAACCGCGGGGCGCAGCTAGTAAGCTGTTACCCGCAACTTCGTTCGCGTTTATTTAGAAAATTGTATCCAAAAACCTTCCTCGTCATATACTGTAACTAATTATTACCCTACTAATATTATAAACGCGAAAGTTTGTATGTATGGATGGATGGATGAATGAATGTTTGTTACTCTTTCACGCCAGAAAGGCTGAACAGATCTGGATGATATTTGGCACAGAGATAGATTATAGTCTAGAATAGCACATAGGATACTTTTTAGCCGTGAAAAGCCTACAAACAGACAGACAGTTTCTTAATATGAATGCTCCGAACTAGTTGTTTTCAACTGTAGAAAAATATGCTTAACGAAATAAAAAAGCGAAACAATAACCAGTAAATATTTTAGTATGCACTTATCATTTAAATTAATACAATCAACAAAACCGCCTAAAACCGATAATAAATTGGAACAATGGTAGCGAGTAATTAGGGTTGCCTAGTAAGGGACAATAATCGAGACGAGATCGATCGATACAGAAAGGATTCCTTATACGATGTTCTCTTCATTGTTTTTAATCAATTCGTATTTGCATACGGGTTGTTATGAGAGAGAGCCCGATTCGATCGATGCTATGTGAAATAATAAAGTGAATTAAGTCAAGAGTAGGGGCTAGGGTTACGAACACTAAAATGAAAAGATTAACTAGGAATAACTAATGTAAAACTAATTTAAAACTGTTTTCATAAAACCAGTTTTAAATCGCTACATTTATGACTGAGCGACGTTTCAGCATACGGGCCTTAGACTTAAAATAAAGAACTACTAAGAGAAACCAAGTATACTCGCGAAATGTAAGTAGTTAAATTGGTGCCGGAAACGGCACCATACGACGCTACGTCCTATACGTTGTTTGATTAGCAATTAATCAATTAGGTATCCAACTTTTAGGGAGGAAACCCTAACCTAGTTTCCGTCTCTGTGCATGACAAAGCAAGTAAATACAACAAATGTATCGAATTTGTGACTTGTGTTCCTACCTTCTATAGGTGGTTATTCTAAGGGCTTTTAATACGAAAACTCTGAGGGTAACCGTTATCAAGGTAGGCTTTTGTAGTGTAAAAATTAGATATTTTTGGGGCTTGATCCCATCAGCCCTCCCACCTAGATCCGCTACTGAGGTCAGATACTCGTAAGGGTATTCATACATAGAAAGAGAAACTTGCCCAGAAATTATTCCTATCATACGTACCTACTTATGTAGACGGGTAAAGCATCACAACCATCCATCCATCCTTCTTGTTACTGAGTACCTAGATCTGCATGATTTAATACGCTATGCTGTTATTAGATTCATTTGTGTGCTAAACTTTTGAGTAAATGTCTTATTAAGAAATTTAATAATGTATCGTACAGTATTTAGTATACAATAATAATTTTTACAAGTAATTTCTAACCTACTTTTAATTGTCGTGTCGAAATGACTTTGTGTGTTTGTTTAATGAATGTTATTGTGTTATTACGTATATAGTTCATATTTAGGAGCTGACTTGATGATGGTAGCCAGGAAGTTAAAAGAGTATTTCCTAGTTTTTCGTATCTTAAACTATAAGTGATGCTTGTTTGGTTTTCATACACTGTTCTTGTTATTGTTAAGAATAGTATTGTGTTGTTTTGTTTACTAAATTGTTTTTACCTATATTTAAGATTTTGTGTGACGACGAACTACCTAATTTACTTATACGATGTATTCTCATGTAAGTGATGTAATAATCTTTAATGAGAATAAATGTCTTTAAACCTAAACCTATCCATCCGTACTAATATCCATACTAATTAATAAAGCAACTCTATCGGTCTGTCTGTTTGTATTTCTTTCACGGCTATACGGCTGAACGGTTCTTGTTGATATTTGATAACTAGTTACACAATATCACAAGGAAGGTTTTGGATACTGTTTCCTAAATACACGTGAACGAAGTCGCGGACAACAGCCAGTCACATAATAAATATCTCTACGTATCTAAGTTCGTATCCAAGAAAACTCATTTGTCCATCCCCAGTATCAGTGCAGGTAATTTTTCAAGAATATCGCCATAACGCCGCTAGATAGACCACTAGTAACCTGGTCACGTCCCCTGATGGGGGAGCGAGACGGACGAACAGCAGGGGTGGAGTGTGCAGTGCGAGAGGGACGCAGACACTGCAGGGTAGGAAGATGGATAGTCCGTGTATTTATTATGTGTCGGATCTTAGTTTGGAGTTTTAAGAGCAAAATTATTTTAGTTTTTGAGGAACTTAAAACAAGAGGGGCTCTACATTTTTTTCAGACATTTTTTCAGGTGATTGTAAGCTTTATCTAAGACTATCTGTTACCCGCGACTCGCAAACGAACTCGCGGGTAACAGATAGATTTTCTTATGCAGAAAAGTTATCCAAAAACCTTCCTCGTGATATCACACACCCAAGACACCACTGAACTATGTCAAAAATCACTTTTTTCAGGAGATAATCCCATTTAAACGTAGATAGAGCGCACAAATAACTAATAAAAATCTATATTTTTCAATTACTTAATGAAATAAAAATAATTAATTGGAAATAGGCGATACCGTATTGGAACGCAAAATTAGAAAACTCACAAACACTCAATAACAATATGTTCTCAGTACTGTCAACCACATATTTCGAAATCATTCACTATTATACGTACGACATAGCGTTTGACTCTGCATCCATTGTGACGTGTAACTATAGGAGCTATCAATAAATTCTGATATCATTTATTTGCCAACAAAGACTTTGTGCGCCATCTGATACATATTTTTGTAAAAATCGATATACTACAGGGTATACATTACGCCACACCCTGTAAATGGCTGTCTTCGTGGTACATGCGGTAAAAATTTGCCACTTGAATGTGTCGAATGAAAGTGAAGTGTGAAAGTCGATTTTGAGAATTTTCGATTTAATTCAAACAACTAACTAAATTTCAAATTTCAACAAGGCCTGTTCAGCAGCTTAGCCGTGAAAAGCCTACAAACCGACAGACAGATTTATTTTATAATAAGTAAGGATCTCCGAAATTACTGGTTCGATTTTTAAACGGTCTTTCGCTCCTAGACTTAAGACTAGACTAGATTTAAGGGCGCTCCTAGACGGGCCACGTGTTCAAAGTAAAACTGACCCGGCAATACTGGCAACAATGTCGACTGTAGTCTCTCCATCATCAGCCCTGCTAGAAATGTATGAATAAATGGCCGGGCCACACTCAAAGTATTGTCGCAATATTGCCGAGTCAGAATTGCAGTAAATATATGGCCCATCTATGAAAAGCTACACTATCACTGCGTACCATGAGCTAAGTATAAAGCCGGAGCACGAACATTTAAACTGACTCTCTTGATCGACAAAACATCTACATAAATTTAGTCTATTTGAAACGTCGTCAGTTTAAATGTCCTTGCTTGCATACCTAATCTTAACTTTTTACCTAATATTACTAAGGCGAAAGTGAGTTTGAAATTTTGCATGTATGTATACTAGCAGATGATAAATAAAGAAATTTAAAGATCCCGACACTAATTAGCTAAGAACAAATCCGACTAATTAATCTTTCAAATAAAAAACATAATCAAAATCGGTTCATCCATTCGAGAGCTACGATGCCACAGACAGACAGACAGACACACACACACGGGGTGTTATAAGGTTGACGTATCTGTGATGCATCAACCTTATAACACCCCGTCGATTTTGCGTCGGGTGTTAAAAAGGGCATGGGGCAATTTTTACCTGCAGGTAACACCGCGAGCTTTCCTTTATTCTACTTACCTCGCGAGATTAAATTTCCTAAAAGTATTTACGAAAGTGAGTTTGTCATGCTTACACACCTTAATTAAGTACCTACTCAATCGATCGTCATGTTGCATGTACCTACTACACGTCAGGGGTTCAGAATAGGGTACTTTTAAACCGCAGGTAACACCGCGGGCCGCAGCAAGCATTGCATATCTTGATGCTAGGTGCTGACCGCTCGTCCAGCCACAAATCTAATTAGTCCAGGCTTAGAGGCGGTTTTTCATTTCCACCGAGTGTCTTAGCCTGGCTTAGAGGAGCCGCGGCGCGCATACTGAACAGTCGGCTCTCGACAGTTTGGGCATTTTTTGTTTAAGTGCTTCGTGTATAAGTTGATTTTGAGAAAAACTTGCTGGGAAATGTAGAAAATTATTCTAATAACCCTAATCAAGTAATAAGTAAGCACGTTCACATAATTAATGGTTCTAATCGGCAGAATGTGAAGCTTGGCTTGCATGTAGCTTTCGTATGTGTGCTTCAATTGTGAAATAGAAACACGATGAGAAATTATTATTTTCCCCTTTGGGGGGAGAAATAATATTTTCCCCTCCTCTTGTTCGTTTGTGTCTGCAAGATTTCTTTATCGTAATTAAAATAGAACTTAAGGAAGACTTTAAACACGGCGCCTATCTACTAAACTTCCGTATATACTAAATTGCCATATTCACATAAAAATATCC